>VZDJ01007755.1:25181039-25294870 GCA_008694505.1 Cyanoderma ruficeps | reverse complement strand
AAAGAAAAGAAAAGAAAAGAAAAGAAAAGAAAAGAAAAGAAAAAGAAAGAAAGAAAGAAAGAGAAACAAAGATAAATTAATACACAATCACATAGGATTATCTTACACTTGATAACAATTCATTGATGCAGTAATATTTTTTTAATATATATATTAGGTTTACATGGCAAGATTTTGATAGTGAGGTATGTAGGAGAAGTGGTTTCTGTAAGAGAACAGCAGAAGCTGCCTAATGTCGAACAGAGACAATTTCAGCCAGTGCCAAGGTAGACTTGCTTCCACACAAAGCTGAACCCATCAACAATGTTGGTAGTGTTTCTGTGAAAAGACATTTAAGATATGGTAATATATGACAGGAAGAAAAACATGACAGAAACAGCCCTGCAGACACCAGTGTGAAAGGAGAAGTGGGAGGATGTGCTCCAAGTGCCAGAGCTGACCCCTGCAGTCTGAGGTGAAGACCATGGTGATGCAGTTTGTGCCCCTGCAGCCCATGGAGGACCACCACGGAGCAGAGATCCACCTGCAACCCATGGATGACCCCATGGGCTGCAGGGGCACATGCACTAAGGAAGTTGCTGCCTGTGGAGGACTCGTGTAGAGCCTGTGCAGGAGCAGGCTCCTGGCAGCAGCTGCCGCCCATGGAGAGGAACCCATGCTGGAGTACGTTTGTGAAGGACTGGATACAAAGGGAAAGATCCCATACTGAAGCAGGGAAAAAACATGAGGAAGGAGCAGCAGAAACAAAATATTATGAATTGACTGCAACTTTCATTCCCCATCCCCCTGTGCTGCTCAGGGGAAGAGCTGGGAATGAAGTTGAGCCTNTTTTTTTTTTTTTTTTTTGCTTCTAACTATCCTACTCTGTTGCTAGTCAGCCCAACTCTGCTTTGCCTGTTTTGATACTTCACAAACAACTCCCTGTACTTACCTTGACTCATTAACTTTTTATTGTGTCTTCTCCTCCTGTCCTGCTGAGTAGTGGAAGAGAGAGCAGCTTAGTGGGCACCTCTCAGCCAGCCAAGGTCAAATCACTACAACACAGCCACATATTCTCTGTGTTCTAGATATGAATATTGGAAACAGAGGTAGTGCAGATTTCTTTTACCTAACAATACAGCCTGGATATTGTCACTGAACATGCCCTGCCTCCTTGCAGGTCTGTCAGCATGTTTCCCAGCAAGAGCAGGCAATCATGCTTTTATATTGATTACTGCAAACCAGATGAGAACCATGGTGAATTTGCAAAGACAGGATGCTTTCCTAACATAAAGCTGCACTATTTGCAGACAAGAGCTGGCTTGCAGCCAAGACTGGTTACATCTAGACATGAAGACATAACCAAAAAAAAATATTCTTTATTGACTTCGCATCATCCGGCAATGAAAACTACAACCCTTTGCAGATGACACACCTTAACAAGGTGCTAACGTTTCTGCACAATTTTAAGGGATAAGTCTCAAGACAAGTGATGATTTGCTCTAAAATGTGTTATTCTTAGAGCTGGCTGAGATTTTTCTGAGTAAGTCCAGATGCATCAAGACCTAAAGGCACTGTCAGAAAACTACCCATCTTGCTGCCTGTCTGCCTGGCAGGCTGCTCAAGAATCCACAGCTTCAGCATCAGGTGCAGTTGTATCATGTTGATGGGGGTGAGCAGCCTAAAGACTGGGGAAGAATAACTACTCTGATGACCAAGCTTTTTAGTCTTGCCTGAATTTTGAAGGAATACATCTTGTTTGAATTTCCCTTCTACAAGAACATTTTAAAATTCTATTTTTAAATTGCAGTCTTTAGAACATAGGAAGTTACAGATTTGAAAGCAGACAAATATGCACTATTACATTCTATAGTGCTGGGTGCTAGAAAGTATCAGTCTAGGAAAGAAATTGAACCCATTTCTCCTGGCATTACAAAAAAAACTACTTAAAATACCTTAAAATACCTTAAAAGCCTCATTCACTTTTTTCCCAAGTACCTACCACAGCAGAGGCCCTTATAACAAATTACTCAATTAAAGAACACAACATGCATAATAGAACAGACTAATCAAGATGGAAAAGACAGTCTTTTCTTCTAGCTTCAACTATATGTACTATGCAATTCTCTTTTCAACCTGATATAGAACTCCTGATATACTTTTGTTTCTTTTAATTATATTAAAAAGAACTTAAAGGGGCAAGACACCATCCACCAGGAAATGGCCTCAAATTGCACCAGAAGGGGTTTAGATTAGATATCAGGAAAAATTTCTTCACTGAAATGGTGGTCAAGCAGTGGAATATGCTACCCAGGGAAATAGTGGAATCATCATCCCTGGAAGTTCAAATGTGGTGTTTGTTAAGAATTCACTTCTATGATCAGCCTAATAAAATCAGGGTAAGACACCTAAAAACCTGAACACCATGTGGAAACAGCAACCTTAAGTACAATGATGATGGCAAAACACCTTTTAGAAAATCCCACAGCCTTTTATGTTGTGGAAAGAAAGTAAGAAATTATCTTGCTTAGTGTACAGAAACAAATACTTATTGTGGTCTGTTCTACATCAGAGTGTTTAGTAACATAGATGTTTAAAAAGTAATTTTAAAATGAAGAGAAAAATTTTGCTTGTAAACTTCATCCTTTTCAAGCATGTGTTGTATCATGGCGTGATTCCATATTACAACCCCATACATGGATATTTTAGTAAAATTAGACTCTATATCCACATATATATATATAGTCAATGTTTAATATAGAGAAAAGTCCTCTGCCTGAGATTTTTTCCAGACTTTGACACATTCATTTGTCATCCAGTTAATGAAGTTATCCCAGTCCTTCATCTGCAAACTACCAATTATAACTCAGAATATGAGGGAATTTTATGCACAAAACTCATAAAGATTCTCTGACTGTTTTCTGTAATCCTTTAATTATTGCATGTGAATGCCTTTTGGCAGCATAGAGCAGGCCAAAATATTTAAAATCCAGGTGTAGATAGCGTGAAGGCATGTTGAAATAGGTCATGTCTTATTGCTTTACCTTCTAATAAAATGTGTTTACAAGAGAGGAAGTACATTTGGACTTTCACACTTACAATATGATTAAAAATTATTCTAACTTAATTTATGGCATGAATTATACAAAAGAATCTCCATATCTTTATTTCATAGGACTAGAAGTTATTTATGGCACAGCACTGCTATCAAAACCCCTATGAATCTCAAAATGAGATCAGAAAGAAATCCTCTTGTACAGAGATGCACAACATACTAGCAATTTCAGATTTCAGGTTAAGGTAAACAGCCAGAGACTAAAAAAACCCTCTTTTTAAATTTTTTTTTAGCCAAACGTTAGGTCATGTTGTCAGTTCTGCATTTTTATGGGCTTCTGTCATGTCACTAACACATGCTTTGTTCTAGTATAAAACATAAAGCTTTCAGATACTAAAATGTTCATTGATTTTTAACAGCTTACAAAATTCACCCCCCTTACCAAAATCCAAACCAACAAGTGAGCAATAAAGACACTTTCTACTAAAGTCCAACAAACAATTCGTAACTTCACATGCCTGAAATCCTAGACTTCAGCATCACTAACCCATCTCCACTCCATGCTTACTTGGAAAGGCATGTTGAACTTCAACTGTGTTGAACTTCCAGGGCAGAGGCTTTGAGAGCCATGCATTTCTCCTAGTCAATCTAAATTCACTATTCAAGATAGTGCTGACCTTGCACCATCTACCAGATGAAGCTGAAATCTTCTTGATCTCTTCTCTTTGTCTTCTGAACTTGTTCAGTTTCTGCAGGCAGGAAGATTTTTTTTTCTATTCTTTTACTCTCGAGAATTTGTACATGCACTCTAAAATAGATAATTCATCATTATCTTAGCTATCTTCTTTGGCCTTTGTTCCTATGGGAACAGTTTATATTTCACATAAATTTCAATATCTTCAAGTAAAACTGTGACAAGGAAAGCACTTACAGTGTCTACAATTCAATATATTTGTCCAGGGCAAAAGAATAATACTTCTCTGCTTAGGGTCATAGAATGGCTTGGGTGCTCAGTAGTTAGTAGCCAGGGTAATTTCTACCTTTTTGAAAGATGGATACAATGTTTCTTTTCTCCTCCAATCACCTGGGACTTGACTGGACTGCCATGACTTTCCAAATATCGTGGAGAGTCCGTATCCAGATCCACTATGTTAGACATCATTAAAGAGTCTCCAGACAAGTTTACAGTATGTGAACAGCAAGGACAACTGAATCCTTATCACCTCTGCAATTTACACAGCTACATAATCAAAATTTAGGGAACCAAAACAAATTTCAGCCTCCAAAGGTTTTGACTTTCAAAGTCTGAACTTTAGGGTTTGCCATATTGCAGTCTTAGAGCAAATTTACCTTTCCTGCATTTAGAAATGTTACAGCTTTCCTACTTATTTTGTCACAGCACCTGTGCATGCTCCTGCTGGAAGTTAACCTTATTTCCTTCCTGTCCCACATTTAAACTGAGAATGCAGCAGCGTTCCTAGCCCAGGAACCTGCCTGGAAGAAGTGCTGAAAAGATGGTGACCACTTAGTGTGTCCACTGTTTTCAAATTTAGCATTCTACTAAAAAAAAAATAAAAACATGAGTTTGTCTACCCAAAATATCTTTTAAATGCTAAATGATTTTAGAACTAAGTCTGCAGTCAATTAATAACCTAGAAGTGACTGAAAAGGATGGAAAGCAACAGTGTAGAACACGTTCCATCAATAGCTATGTCCTGAGGATGGAACATAATTTTCTGCATTCATTCCATTTGCCAGGAATACATATTACCAGTGTGTGTCAGACAATTGTAACACTGTAGTTCAGACAAACAACCAAGAAAAATGAGGATCAACTGGCAACCAAGAGCAATGAGAGGCAGAATCAAAATACTTCTTTCTACTTTATATATGTTAAAGTCAGAACAGAGATGCCTATTTAAGACACCAAAAAAAAAAAAAAAAGAAGAAAAACCCCCAAAACTAAAAGTCATTATTAATGAAAAGGAAACTATTTGTCCAGAACAAAAGAATATGCATTCTAAGTAAATTTTAACATTACCATGACTCAGACTGAACTTTGCCATGAAAGTGTATAGTGTTTCAAAAATTGTGGTTAAAAAGAGAGAATGTAAGAAACAAGAGCAACATATTTAACTTCATATAACGCCTGTCTTTTCACTCATTTTTAGGTCTCGGCATTGTGTTACACATGGAAGTGAGAGCATGCACCTGATCTGCAATGACCCATCTGCTTTATGGAGAGGGTAGGTTCCTTTCTCTCTCTACATAAACAAAAGCAGAAAATAGAAAAGCTAGGGTCATAAATTTTCATATAACAATCCCTGACACCTTAACAGTGAAATATACCATGTTTCAGAATAGTTTCAACAACTTAGGTTTATTTTTCTGCATCCAGAATCTGATCTTTGTATTCTTCTTCCCAGTGCTCAAACAGTATTTAGGAAGCTGTTCTTCACTTTCACCACCTCCATGATCCTGGAGCTTCAACACCAGAAAAATAATGGCAAAAATGAGAACTTCAATCTAGTTATTTTAAAATATCAATATTAATATTTTTCAGCTTTATTTTTAAAGCTTATACAGCCATTTGTATTGTTAGTCAAAGCACTAAGTATGACCACTGATGCTTCATCTCAAAGTCTCAAAGTTTTACAGTAATTTTAATGCAAAACCTTCAGGCTTCTTAACTGCCAAAGGATACAATAGTATGAATTGCATCTAATACTCTAATGATATCTGTCAAATTCTTTCAGCACATAGTGATTTTGCTTGTGAAAACTATCAAAGGAGAAAAAGCCCAACTCATGATCAATAGTAATTTGCCAATAGCCCAAAAACTTTTTCAGTACAAACATGAAATGGACTTGGCCCTTTTCTGAAGATACTACCACTGTGGTGGTTTTCTTTTTTTGCTCGTTTGTTTGTTTGTTTTTAAGAAAAGAAAGCAACACCACCAAATGGTAAAAACAGACTTAAAAAGAAAAATATGTATGAAGCTAGAAGAAACCCATGCTGCCACTTGGCACCAACAGACTTTCAATTTCAACAAAGTAAAACTTTTTTTGGAGAGTTATGACAAAACTTGGTTATCGCAGCTTGACTGCACTCAAAGGAAGCTGAAACACAAAAATACAGGGAAAAAAACCTGTTTATACTACAAGTGTATAAAAGAGTTTTATCAAGGTAACCATCACTGAAGCAAGACATTCAAGAAATAAAAATGGTGAATTGAGCCAAAACAACTGCAAGAATGGCTAAACCCCTAAACCAGAAGTTTCAAATGGAGTAACTGATGGAGACCCTTTGCAATAACCCAGTTCTGTTTTCCTCAGGACTTAAATAGTGAAAGTTTTAAGGAAAAGCCAAAGTATAAACTCTTAGAAATAATGAAGATGTTTGTTGGTTGTAATGACTCTAGGGCTGCAGTTCACACATGCCTGGAAAGAAGAAACCACTTCAATTCATCTACTTCTATACAGAGTGGGGCATTGTACTGAAAAGAGCACAGAAAAATATCAGTATCCTGGAGGTGTCTGCATTTGTTTAACAGTGGCACTTTTAAGATTTCTCAGTGATTTTGCCCTTTACGTTACAGCTCCCTCTATTCTCAAATCATCAAAAATCACCTCTCACCTCTAATTTGTCTCTCTGATCTCTGTCTCCATATTTTCAGCTCCCCTCATTTTATTTTTTTTAAATTTTTTTTAGCACTAGGTTTAAAAGTTTATCAGTTTTCATCACATTCTCTCATTTAGATCACAAAATAGGTTTTACACAAAACTCTGCTGGAGGGGCCACTAAGCATAAAATGCCCAGGGTTTGGTATCACTTAGTATTTTCCTGTCATCACTAAAGGAAAAATCAAGCCCCCATATGGTCTGTCCCTGACTAGTGCAAATCAGGAACAGCATTTCTTGAAAGCTAGCTATTATTCAGACACAATCCTCGTCATGCTAGCAACTTCCAAAACAGCACCATAAAATTCTAGATTAAATCAGTACTCATGCCCTCCAATTTCATTTTATTGCTGGTCCTGCACAGCCGCCATTGCTCACTGCATCACATCCACAAGTTTAGTGAGAGTTTAAAGAGCATTTCAGAACACCTGTCTCAGTTCAGACACTTGTTTTACAGTCCTATTACAGATATCAGGCTTGCATGAAGAAGAGCATCTCAACAGATAAACACATCCAGGCATGGCCATAACTACACAAAAAGTGACAGCACACCTACCAGGAGAAAAAAAACTCAACAAAAATAACCAAAATTCCCCAACCAAACAAGACTCACGCCAACAACTTTTTTAGCAAAGGTATCAGGGCAAGTCAGCATGTCAAATCCAGCAGCTGGAATCCACAGCTATATGACCTCCTCCACTTGCTTGATTATACACTTCAGAAGGAAGAAAAAAAAACAAACCCAAAAACCTCAGAATTTAATAATTCTTAGTTAAAAAAAAAAATCAAGAAAAATCCCTTAATGGCAATAACTAGCACACAATTTTCAGGAAAGGTCAAATTGAGATCATAGCATATTCATTCTTCGGGCAGCAGCAATTTCCCATGGTTTGAAGAAGAATTCCCATGCTTTAAAGTTTGTTGTAGGTTCACTGAGTTATAGACTACTTTTCAAGTTAGTTAATCAGCCCTGACTTCTCATTAGTTTACTTCCACTGAAACAATTCTCATGGTGTCAGAGAATTTTGAAATCTTGCTTGCTAATCACCAAAGTCACAAGTTTCTGCCCACTAGAGCAGATGTCAGGAACAGATATAGTGACAGCAAGAAGCTTCCCTTTCTTCCTGAGGAGGGATAATTCTTCTTTAAAGACTTGTTATCCCATGCTTTTATTCAGAGAACTGTTTTGCTCTTCAAAATATTTCAACAGGGCTTCAGAATGAAACACATTTCTATAGCTGTTGTAGACGTTGGGAGCACTGGTGGTAGTGATGGGTAGGTGATAACAAAAGCATCTGGAGGATTCTGATTTGGTTTTCTATAGAATGTTTTCATTAGCAAATGAAGATTACCAACAATTAGATGCATCTCAGATTACTAATTTGCTGAAATTCTAATGGAAATGTAGAAGTTACAGCCCACCCAGACCTCAGACTTGCCAGTAGCTGCCTTGAAAACAATAAGCAAGATGGGGGACAAAAAGCTGCAGGAGCTTAGGAAAAAAACACAGGCTCTGAGCCAGCACACCCAGTGGGCTGGTATCACAACTCTCAGGCTTTCTGGGGAGAACCAAAGTGTTCTGCGTCTTTAGAGACCTATTTTAAAACAGAATAGTATTTTATTGTGCTTAATGAAGAAAGCTATGTGCCAGAAAAATGTGCTGCTTTTTGGCACTTTAGGAGAGGAGAAGGTATGAGCTCATACTATCAAAATCAAAATGATACCATAATTTAAAATCATTTTCTGGTACAACACTGACAAAAACCCTACCTCACATTGTTAAAGTGAGGTTTACAAGTCCCTAAAATCAACTCGTCTTTGAGTATTCCTTTCTTCTTGTCTCCAAAAAATGGTTGATTCTATGCTCAGCAGACCTTTTGCAATGGGTTTAATGTTCCTGTCCTTCCATCTGCCTCTGGAAGATGATAAGAAACAAGGCATCTGCTTCTGTATATTTAGAGGCTTCATGGTAGAAAAATGTCCACATTATGAAACTGTGGGGTCCTAAAAAATTCAAGCTCAAGCAGTTATGATTTGAGAAGATTTTTGCCTTGAGTCAACACCACTTGAGTGTTTTTTTGACACTGAAGCCACGGGAAAGAGGGCTTAGCAATGTCATGGTCTTAACCGAAGAAGTGGCAAGAAGATTTGCCAAAATAAACACCATTGTGTGTACATCACTATACACTGTGAGGCTGTTAAAAGTCTGTGTCTTTTCCCATATAAACCAGTGCCATTGCACAAGAGAAGGATAGAACACATTTTAAGTAAGAAGCAAGTTCTCCAAATATTCCTTAAATTTTGTAAAGTTTCATACAGGAAAGCCAAGCACTTGGCACATTTCAACATCAGTAAAAATTGTAACAGTTCCTTGTGAGAAGACAGAATTTACTGTGGAAATGACAGGATTTTTTTTTTTTTTAATTTATATTCCTAGTTTAGAAAACACAAAAGATTTGGAGTTAAAGAGAGCCAGATTTCAGTGAAATAAAACTGTGTATCTTTCTCATCTGATAGATGTGATGCAATCTAAACTGCCCGGATAGACTGAAGGCATGGAGAAAGGCAAACTGGTTGAAACACCACTATACTCACAGCTCAGATTGGTAGCCTTTCAGAAACAGAAAGATATCTGATGCTTTTTTTCTTGCAATGCAAGATGAAACCAAAAGTATGCAATTTATTACCATGCGTTAAAAGCAGGTGGGGCAGTGTTCTTTATCTCTTCCACAACCCATCCTCCTCCCAGGGAGATAAATGTCTTCTGTTAATGGGCCATCGAGTCCCACTGCATGACTGATAAAATCACATCATCCCATTGTGAAATGCTCCACCCAGTGGGAGGAGCCAAGCATTTCCTACCTGCATAAAAACCCGAGTGTCAGAACACCATGGCAGCCTGTTTTCCTCTGGATTCCCAGAGTGAGACCAGACCCATCTCACCACCACTGGACCATCAGAGCAAAACTACACCCTTCTACAGGATCATTGCTTCAACAGAACCACATCTGTTACTGCAGGAGTACTTGACTGGACTGCTACCAACACCCTGACCAACAGGGTGTCAGGTTGTATTCTGACTGTGTCAGTGTTTTCTTTTTGTTTGTTTGTTTTTTTGTACTACTACATTTTTATTTTAATATTCCTAGTAAAGAACTGTTTTTCCTATTCTCATATCTTTGCCTGAGAGCCCCTTAATTTCAAAATTATAATAATTCAGAGGAAAGGGGTTTACATTCTCCATTTCAAGGGAGGGTCCTGCCTTCCTTAGCAGACACCTGTCTTTTCTAAACCAAGACACTTCTATAGCTCCATCTTCTCTATATTCTCGGATCATATAAGCAATAAGATCCTCTGAACTATTATTTCTCCAGGCTGAAGAAACCCTCAGTTTCTCTTCCTATGTCATGTTCTCCTGACTCTTGGTGCCCTCCCCTGGGTTCACTCCAGTATATCAATATTGTGCTGAGTGGGCAAAACTGGACATAGCAGTTCAGGTGTGGTCCTCCAAGTGCTGAATGAAAGGGAAGGATCATTTTCCAGTACCTGCTGTGAAGACCCTTACTAATGGTGTCCAGAGCATGTTGTGCACCATGACCCCAGAGCCTTTTCTGCAGAGCTGCTTCCCAACACCTGGCACCAAGCCTGCCTTGTGGCTGGGATTACCACAAACCGAGAGAAAGAGCTTTCGTTCTTGCTGAACTTCATAAGGTTTATGTAAGCCCATTTCTTCAGCCTGTTCATGTCCCTCTGACAGCAGTCCCATCTTCCCAATTTGAGTCATCCTTGCCTGGTGTCACCTGCAAACCAGCTGAGAGTACCCTCCACCTCATCATGCAGGTTGTCAATGAAGACATTGAATGGTATTGGTCCCAGCACTGATTCCTGAGGGATCCACTACCTCCTGGCTGCAAGCTTGGCTTCACAACCTTGGCTTTTGAAATCCTGCTTATTTTCTGTCCACTTTATAGTGTCTTTATCCATCCTGTGCCCCACCAATTTAGGGGGCTGTGGAGGAAGCTACAGAGGGTGTGAAGGACCATTAAATCCAAGGTATATAAGAACCACTGGCTTTCTTTTGCCAGACACCTCATCATGGCAACTATGATTTGCACATGGGAAGTGTTTTTTTCTACTCCCATTCACCTCGCTGTCCTTCAGGTGTTTACATGTGATTGGCTCCAACAGTGTTCTCAGGGACTAAGGTGAGGCTGACTGGAGTCCAGTTACCTGGATCCTCCTTTTTGTCACTCTTGACAATCAAGTTACACCAATTTATGTATGAAATCCAAGTGATTCAAGTTATGCCTGACTATGCCTTCCTGTGCTGGGGATACCGCATCACGTTCAGGGGTTCAGGGACCTGGAAGATCTGAGGATAAGCCTTGCAAGTGAAAACCACAGTATAAAAGGTTCCTTAGCCTTTCTCATGACCCTTGTCACTACGTCAACTGTTCCAGCAAGCAATAGGGCCACGTTTACTTAGCCTTTATTTTACTCTGGATGTAGTTTAAAAAACCTTTTTTATCTTGCACTTCCCTGAGCTGGAGCTTGCTCAACTCCATTCCTGTATAAATAGACAGTGCCTCTGTATGCGTCCCAAGTAGTATGTCTCTGCTTCGTTGTAGGTGTTTTTTGGTGTTTGAGCTGAGTCAGGAGCTCCATGTCCATTCATACTCGTCTTCTGTAAAGCTTATCTTGTGCAAATGGGGAGAATAGTTCTTTTGCTCAGAGGATGCTGTCCTTGCAGATTGAAGAGCTCTCCTGGACTCCTTTGCCCTTCAAGGATCCCCAGGATCCTGCCAAGCACGTCCCTGAACAAACATCTCCCCTCATCACACTATTGATCATCTGTACCAAGAAATTGTCTTCAATCTGTTTCAGAAATCTGGATTGCTTGCGTTCAGCCTTATTGGCCTTCCAGTAGTTACTGCTGAGGTTAAAGTCACCCAAGAATACCAGTGCCTGGGACTAGGAGGCTTTTTCCACCTGCCCTACGATTGCTTCATCTGCCTTCTCTTATTGATGAGAAGGTCTAGAGCAGACACCTACTACATCACCTGTCTTGGTCTGAACTACATCACCTGTCTTTGATGTCTGTCCACAGGCTCCCCACTTGTTTGCTACTTTATCCAGGGCTCCATCCACTCAAAACACACCTTTGTATAGAGCCTAAAGGGAGAGCATCTCATACTGACACCCTGTTAGCACCTTAAGGTACATGTGCCTTTTATTTACAACTGGGTTCAAGGTTAAGAAGAAAGGGATGAGTGGGCCAGACATGCTGAACTTCCTTGAGTTTGCCTCTTTGGTGAAAGAATTCAGAAATTATGACTTGCTGTCACTCTTTTCAAATATACCTGAACCATTGTAATTCTAGGGGAGAAATAAGATCTCGTTAGGAAAGAAGGGGAATGCACGCTTAGGCAAATGAAAAAGTTTCCACAGAACTAACTTCAGTGCTGTTGGAATACAATTAAAATGTTTTTATTCAATTATTAATCATAATATAGAGTCACTATTAATTCTACACATTAGAATTCAAAATCTTTAATGTGAACTACTTATCTAATGATCTCTTAAACTGATTGTAGACAGATTTTCTGTGTGTCTTTAAAATTAAATTAATTAACAAACAAAGCTGTCAATCTTTCATGACAGAATGTACATATGACTGTTTGCAATATTTGATCAAAAATCTACATAATTCACGACCTTGCACACTTTTAACTTCCTCCACATTTCTCAGATTTTGTTTCATTGTATTTATTATTTTGACTGTACATTATACAATGTTTACATGATAATATTGATATAGAATCATAGAATATCCAGAGGTGGAAGGGATCCACAAGGATCATTTAGTCCTGCACTGGACAGTTCCAAGAGTCACTCCATGAGCCTGAGAGCATTTTCCAAATGCTTCTTGAACTCCGTCAGGTTCAGTGCTACGACCACTTCCCTGGGGAGCCTGTTCCAGTGCTCAACCACCTTCTGGATGAAGAACCTTTTCCAAATATCCTGCCTAAACCTCCTCTGCCACAACTTCTGGCCATTCCCTCAGGTGCTGTCACTGGTGATCAGAGATGAGATTAGTGCATGCCCCTCCTCTTCCCTTAATGGGAAGTTGTGACTGCAATGAAGTCTCCCCTCAGTCTCCTCCAGACCAAGTAACTTCAGTCACTCCTCAGATGCTTTCCCTTCTAGGCCCTTCACCATATATACATGATGTTATAGATATATATTTTAAAAAACCAAAACAACATATATATATATAGTATTATCTATATAAACTTTTAAAATGCACAGTTGCAAACATGTCACTAAAAAAGCATAAACTTGAATGAATTTCCCAATATTTTTAAACACTTTTCTCTGTTAAAATATACCCTAGGACACAGATGTGTACAATTGTACTTTCAAACAAGAAAATAGTGCACTTTAATCGTGCAGTGTTCAGTGTCTTGCAAGTAACTACCTGCCAATATGTACCATGATGCCCAAGCCTTGTTCTATGCTAGTCTAGTAATTATGCTACAGTCATTCAAACCACAGACTGCTTGACACCCTGCTTTAAAATATCCTGAGGTTTTAGCTGGTATTTGCCACTGATTTGCAATGGCATGATAATTATTAGTTTAGTAAATGCCTATAGCAAAGCTTGTTAAAAAAAAGAATGTTTCACATCTTGACTTAATAACATCTTACAGGTTATTTTTCACTGGGATTTACAAGTTTAGCTGGAAACCTCCATTCTTTAGACCACCTGCACACAAAGAAAAATAATGGAAAAAATGAGCTCTGTAACACCCCTAACACCTCTCAACATATATTAAAAGAACCCCCTACCAAACCCCAAAAGACCTGAACCCCAAACTCCAAAGCTTTTTGTTTATCACACATTTCTTTAAGCTAAGAATTTCTATCTGGCATTGTGAGTTAATTCATCTGAGCCAGACTTTGATGTGTAACTTGATTTCTTCAAGCTAGAGATGAAGCACCAATTGCTTACCTGACTCACACGCAAATGTCTTTGATGTCTCATCGTGAAAGATAATTGCCACTGCATGCTTCTTTGTCTCTCGAGGCAATCTGGTTATGTTTTTGATATTGTGCAGCTCAGTTACCTTAAAATGAAGAAAAGTATTTTAGACCAGTGTATAAATAGTGCAAATAAAAATATTAACCTTAGCTGCTCCATTTTTACCATAAACTGTTTTTCCCCTGTCCTAATTTCAGCCAGAACAGGGTTAAATTTTTACAGGAAGCAGGAGAGATGTGTGGCAAGGCCCTGATGTTATTCCATTCCACCTCACTCATTGCCAGGGGTGAGGACCTCTCCTTCCAGTGGGGAGAAAGCATGGTGGGGAAGAGACAGGTATTGTTGCAGGCTTTTCCATGTAAATTGTTTCTTTGTCTTATACCTTATGCTGCCTATATTGCTGCTGTTACTGTTCATTTTCTTGTCTCACTGCTGTTTCTAGTAAATTATTCTTATCTCAACCCATGATTTTCAGCTTTTGTGCTTCCCATTCTCAACTGTATCCCAATGGAGTGGGAAGGGGAGGGGAAGGGGGGAGTGAATGAGCAGCAGTGTGGTTTTGAATCCCTGTGGGAGAACTAAACTGGGGAGTACCATTCCTAAACCCCTAGGGTTATTTATATTTATAAGCTTTGCAATTGATAAAAAACCCACATAAAATAGGTAGAGTCTTAAGTTGTAAAACTTAACTCTAATAACTATTTCTCTAATAAATTTCCACAAGATTCTGTTTCTTTAATAAAGTCCTATGTGAAAACAGTTTAAAATGACATCAACTCAGCCTTGGGATTTTGTATAATCTATTTTTCAAATTCTATACTCATACAACTTGGATCAGTTTCAGAATCTGCATCAAATAGAAAACAATGTTGGAAGAACTGTGTTTCATTAGTTAAGAGAGGTTACTCAACTAATACATCAAATAGTATCACTGTATTTGTAAGGATAGATCCTCATGTGTCTTTAAAATGTACGTCATTCTCAGAGGAACTCAAACTTTTCTTTTACTTTCTAAATATTTGCAATATTTAGAAATATCAACAACAAAATGCAAAATTTAGAATATGAACATTAAAATACTCTTGCAGCAAATTTACAACATAAAAAATTCAATCTATTCCCATTTTCTTTTGATGCAAGTATATAACGACAATTAACAAAAACGGAAGAAAAATATGTTATTCCAACCAGAGCTGGTGGCCCAGCCTACATTAAACTGATTAACACCTCATATTATAAAACTTTTTACTCAGTTTCTTGGAACTCTGGGCAAACTTTATCTGTCTAGAATTAGTTTTTTTCAGGCAGGACATCTGCCTCAGGTGGAATTAATTTCTAGAAAAATGTCATCCATATGAGTTGGGATGTCTACAACTACAGAAAAAATGGACTGAATGTAGGTGGGGTTTTTTGTTTGTTTTGCCTTGTAATTGCTATGCTCCTAGTGTACAGTTCCAGTATTCCTTTTCACATGCTGAAAATAATGTTTTTAAAGCAGAAGAGATTTTATATGGTGCAGTAAAAAAAAAGGAACACGTTGGGGCAAAGACATTTCAATAAAATATTGATAGCAGATGAGCAGTGAGAGGCATCAAGCCAACGAAAGAAACTGAGACAAAGCATGAAGTGGAATGTGTATGGGCTGACAAACTTGAGACCAGAACCGAAGACTGCTCTAGAGTCTGTCTTGACAGCTTTCAGCAAAACTCACTCTAGTTTGTCAATATCTTTGTTGTAACAGGTGGGCCAAAAATGGATGTGGTACTATAAATACGATCTAACATGTGCTAAACTGAGGAGAATAATCATTCTCTGTACTGACTGGCCATGGTTCTCTCCACAGAGCCCATGGAGCTTTGCTGGCTGAGGCACTAAGGCCCTTGTTCAGTTTAACAAAGTCCACGACAACCCATTTGCCCAGCCTGTTCAGGTTGCTGAAAAGGTAGCCTGACTACCAAAAGCATATCAACTGATGCATCCCAATTTGTTCCCTGCATAGTTGCTGCAGCTCTCTTATTTCCTCCAGGTCCCTGGTAACAATATCAAGAGAGGTCCCAGTACAGACTGCAGCAGTTCCACAATTGCTACAGACCTCCAAGTAGGTTATAACTCATTCATAGGACTTTCTGGGTCTGACTAGCTGGCCAGCTTCACATCATTTAGACATCCACCTGCACAAATAATAATGTCCCAACTTCACTTTGAGAATATCATGGGAGAAAATGTGAAAATCCTTGCTAAAGCTCTTCTCATCACATATCATAGATGGCAATCATACTGGTCAGGCATGATTTACCCTTGGCTGCCTTTCCCAAATACTATCTTTTCCTTCACATGTCTCAAAATATATTTTAATATGATTCACCACACAGTTCTTCCTATAGGCTGAAGTGAGACTGCCAGAAGTTCTCCATGTTGACCTTTGGTTGACTGCCAGAATTTTCTGTATTCTCCAGGCTGACCTTTTGGCCTTTTTTGGACACAGGTGCAACATTTGCCTCACCATTTGGTTCCTAATCCCTTATAATTTTTACTTTCATCGTGCATTTCAAGGCTTTGTAAGAATCCATATATTTCACTACTTTTTGTCTTGAGGGAAAGAGAAGGGCTGAATATCACAAATATCCCTGTTCCATTAAAGAACTTACTGAAATATCTGTTGATTTTCCTTGATTTATGCATGGTAAATGAATTAATGTGTGAGAGGGCTCTTATGACTCACCCAAAGCACTAATCTCAAGGAAATCCCCTAAAGGGGGAAAGAAAGCATTAGTAAACAGAGGAGAGGGCAGACTCTAGAATCCAAAACCTGAGGGAACAATACAAAATCCATAAGTCATTACTTTATTTTGAAGACACAGAAGGCGTCAGAGACAGGGTACAGATCTAGTAGTCTTGCTAAACAGGAAGATATAAGAGTGAAATATTTAAAAGGATTTGGGACGCAAAAAAGTTCAGGATATTGTTAAAGAGTATTAAAAATACAGCTGGCAGTGCAATAGGAAAGGGAAAACACTAATAGGAGGAAAAAGCTCCAGGGGTTCTTACACAACTAATTGATAGAGAAAGTGACATTTGTATGTGTGTGTGCATGTGTGACAGTGCACACTATGCAGAAAAAGGTGCCTTAAATCTTGATGTACTTAAAAGGGGAAATTTCTTTTTCTGGAATAGCAGAAAAGGAAATAGAATAGCTTTGAATAGTGACAACAAGGCATTTTAAACCTTCTTCTAATCTCTGTCATATAGTAGAGATCCATTCTTTTTTTTTTCAATATTTGAGTGTTTCAGATTACTGAAAGATCCTGCAATGCTTATAAGATAATAATGAAACTAGAGCCAAAAATATTACATTCCTGGCACTAAAGCTACAAACTTTTGATAGTAATTTTTGTTTGAAACATAAATACAGACATACCTCAGTACATACACATGGCCATCTGTAAAGATGATTTTTTGAGTAAACTTATTGATCAGTACATTAACCCTGCCTTGTTTAATATAGTCACATATGCAACATCCATCACACAGTTAGGAATATTGTCAGCACAAATGTACATACAACAGGATTTTATTTTATTTGCTGGTGGGAATTTAATGCCTGAAAAAGACAATGAAAACACTGCCAAATTCTTATGAGCTGCTTTTTGGTATCCATTTGAGAGATTAAGTTGAACAATATGCAAGGCAAGTGAAGAAAAATAGTCTCCATGCAGGAAAAAAGGGAATTTGTTTTAAACACATTTCGATTTTCCTTTGTCTCTGTAATCATAGGACCTCCCTGGACAGCACAAAACTTCTTATAACTCCAGTGTGACTGACAAAGTTACATGAATTGCCTCATCCAAACTCCCCGACTTCTACCTTCTTTCTTTAAGACAAAGTTGTTTGAGCAATTTTTAGTCTCACACAGAAATCATATCCCTTCTGTGTACATCTTTCCATAAAAAATGGACCTATTTGAAACTACTCTGAGATATTGTGAGACACTTATTTCCTTGTCAAATACTTTAGTGGTTTAACATGGGTGGCCAAAGTATTTCTGCCAGTTAAGCTTATTTTTTTCAAAAATCATATCTTTCTCATTGGAATGCTTTGTTTTACAAGAGCTGAAGGAAATAATTTTAGCTATAACATTTTAGGGACATAGGAAATTTATAAAGATTTTAGGAAGTATAATTTTACTGGGCAAGCTAACAGAAAAATAAATGAGAACACTTCAGGAACACAAATTTACACTAACAACTAGAAAGATCATATTATCAAATAAGCCCCTCAGTATTTCTATTGGTTGTGTAATTTTCAATATCAAATAGGAATGAAAATTTACTTCAATGTTCATCTTTTCAAATTGTGCTGTATGGTTCCCTCCAGGATCAGAGTAGAAAGATAGAGGCAAAGCGGTGAAAGTCTATCTTCCCATTGATAGAGAATTAAGTTAATGAAATTCTGAATTCTGGATTTAATGCCAATTAAGCATGAGTCATTTCTCTACTTGCTAAACATCTGCAATAAAAAAAAAAGTAATAAATGCCTGAGGGTATATTATCTTGTATGAAGGAAAAAAATGAACTTTGCCTTGGCAACCAGATTGCTTTATCTCAGGGATTTTTAAAACTGTGGCTTAAATTTAACCTTTTATTTCTTTAAAAAAACCACAAAAATAAATAAATATTTTTAATAGGGGGAAAAATATCAAAGCTACTAAAAAGGCAAAAAGAAAACTTATAAAAATCATACTACTTTGAAATAATTTAAAACATCACTTTGCAGATTTTAAGGCTTTAAAAGACTAATAGAATTTTAAAAAAATACTAAAATGTCCCTGCTTTTTATGAGTAGTACATTACGTAAATCTACGTTTTAACCTAGGAACATTATACCAAAGCTTGCTCCCTTGTGATATAATGGACTTGCTGACAAAATTCAGTCTAATACATTGAAACAACAACAAAATGTCATTCTGAAACTGCCTAGACCATTGATAACCTTGTATCAGTAAGAGAAACATTAAAAAGAGAAAATTTTCTGTGCCATTATATATAGAAGAGCCTTACCTAGATTTTCCACCAAAAAAAAAAAACCCCAAAAAAAAGAAAAAAAACAAAACAAACCCACAAAACAAAAAAAAACAAAAACCCCCAAACAACAACCAAAGCAACCAAAAAACCAAAAGAGGAGCATTTTTCCATTGTGGGATTGCACTTTGCCTAAGATTTTGTTAAAACTGAAAAGAACCCAAACCAACAAAAACTTTGAAAATCAGTTTTCCTATTTCCCTCATCTGAAAGTCTCTAGAACAAAATTAACTTCAACAATAAAATCCTTAATATTGCCCACTCAGTGAGTGAACTTGAAAACAGATTTTTTTTTCCATTTATTATCCTTTGATTTCTTCCAGCAGGTGGAATAAATCCTTTTTCATTAAGCTATGATTATGTAGTATACAACTCTCCACTACCGTTAGCATGTTAACTTATACTTTCTTTTCTCTCCTAGACATTGGTGCTATCATTTAGTGCCATTCTCTATATGTTGCTCAGTGTGATATGGACTCTTAGCACCTGACCCATTTCTCAGTTCTCCTCTTCCTCATCAATAACTCCTGCTTCATATGTCCATCACTCAGAAGTCCAGACATACATTTCCTAGTTTGTGTTCTTTTTAATATGGTTTCTTGATTTTTTTTATCAGTCTTTGAAACCTCTTTTGCTTTTCCTCTAGAAAGACAATTTTACACTGATTGATGAAAAGATGTGGAAGAGTTACTATGCTTACATGTTACCAAAATTTGCCAAGGTTTCTTTCTTTCTTTTAGATTTTTTTTCATGTATTATACAGGTTTTTTTCTTTCTTGGGGGAGGGGGGATGGGGCTTGGCATAGCTGTATCACAGACATCGAAGTCCTTTGCTTCTCATTAATATTTGATGAAAGGACACAGGGCTGCTATAAAGGGCTTGAAGTGCTGTTAGGTAGGACAACTTCTGGGGTTGGTACAAGCATCATCTCACTCCTGCTAAATTATACTAGGCTAGGCTTGCATCAGGGTCTCAAGGCTACACATCAGTGTTGGTTACTCTAACTTGGATCTTCTCACAGTCAGGAATTTGGTTCACTTCAAAGATTCCTTGTAAGAACAGATGAAAAGAAATACGCTTGATCTGGAAACAATTTTTTTGGGGTGTTTGGATTATTCACCAAAATGTAATATGTTTTTACATATACTTCAAGCACTGAACAAGAATGCTGAAGATCCTATAATAAGTTTTCTGACACTATTGTTCCTATATCTTGATCACTCATGAATCATCTAAGTATTGCTTCAAGTAATGCAATGCACTTCCTCTCATCCTCATTGTTTTTCTTTATGTTGGACTGGGGATAAACTTAAAACTTGAATTGTTCTTTGTTGGTGTAACATCTCATGTGAAAGAATGCCACATTCAGAGTTTCCACTTGCTTCCTTTGATAAATGTTACATAGGAATAGTAAAGTCCATAATTATCAACACCTTATAAATACTGTCTAGCCACACCTGGGTGGATCAATCATCCAAAAATAAATTAACAAAATATAGAGCAGTGTATCAATCTTTAAAAAAAGAGAAGAAACTGAGATGGACTCCTCTCAAAGGAACCAGCAGTTAACAAATCTCAGGCTATATGGTCAAAAAGGCAAGAGGATCAGATGAAGTACTTAGTTTATGCCCTCACTTTGAAAAAAAAAAATCTTCATTTCCTTGAAGCCTTATGATAATAATTTTTAACCTGAGAGGTTCACAGAAACTTGAAGTCATCTTTCTGCATGAAGATCCTAAATTTGACACTAATGCCAAATTCTTTCAACTCCCTACTCCCTACCAGAATGTGCAAGCATTGTCAGATGCCAGGGGACTGATTTACAAGGAATACTAAATGATTGGTCTGTATTAGTTTTAGTGTATGTCTGTGCCAAGAGACTTGGAAACCATCCAAAAAACATCCTGATAGATTTCAAAAGTCTAACTCCGCTTGTCTCTATCTACACCAACTGTAATTTAATTTCAGTAAACTCATGCTGCAGATTTCTAGTAAATAATTCAAGTGCAGAAAAACTACCAATATAAGAAAGCCTCCAGTGGCAGGTAGCCATAGCCTAAATCCAAGCATAACACACAGGTACAGGCTGATGATCAAGGAAATTATTTAAGATTGTTATATGGAAAATAAAATGTCTGAACAGCACACCCAGGCTTTGAAGTGGTCAGTAACCTCTGTCTAGCCAGAAAAAAATCAGATTATAGATTTCTAGTAACAAACTTCTGATATCTCTAAAGACTCTTTAGCCCTTGCCGGTCTTTCAACCAAAAGTCTTCTTTTTGAAAGGGCACTTGTTTACCCAGATAAATAACAGGAAATACAAGATCACATTTTTATTATATTAGCAAAATATTTTATATTATGAAACCGTTACTATCAATGCATCTTAAAACACCTATCCTTAAAAATATTTTGGTGTTTTGTTATCATTTCAGTATCTTAGCTATGCTTAGATGTGAAAAGCTATAAAATTCCAAAAGATATTTAATTGAAACAAAGGCTCGTCTTAACTGAGATGCATTGCTTCTTAACAGTAAATGCAATTTTCCTCTTCTCTGATTACTTTCTTTGGAACTATATTTATTTCTTTCAAAGAGGAAGGATTTTAGGAACAATTCAATACACTTTCTCTTTAATCTACAACATTTCACTATTGACATACACTGGACATTTTTTGTTTGCTTCTTGTACTAAATATCTGTTCTAGTCATGCAGCTGAGGATCTAGGATTTCCTTTTATATTACATGGAAATGTAAAGACTGCACATATATAACACATCGTGGGGTCTGGTGCTCAAACTGTACATCTAAATAGGTGAGATAACTCTTCCCCAGTTACAGAAATATTGCTTCCAAATCACTTATTATATTTGCATCACTACAAAAATTGCAATTCCATGGTAAACAAGAAAGGACGTCCAAAAGAGATGAAAACCACAAAAATCATGAATAAAATTTAAGTCCTCCATTCTGGGTTATATCTTATTTGAATTCTTCCAAACATGTGGCTCCCATATGAAACTGGGAGCAAAATTATTCTGCAATTCCATCTACTGAATGTTATTTCCACTGTGCAGAGTCCTGGAAATTGCCTGGGCAGAGGAAAAGGTCTGAATTTACATAAATAGGTTTCTGTTTTGCATTGCACACTACCTTCCTGTCATTTAAGTCCTAACTAGGCAAAACAGAAGCAGAAGAGAGAACTACAAAATACAATCATTTATCCTCTTATTTCTTAATAATGGCCCACATAGGACCATCTGTTGTGTAATACCACGCAAGCGATGATGTGACAGAGCAGGAGCCAACACAGGGGCAAGGAGCACAAACTCCAGTGAGTGACGCCCAGACAGTAAAAAACTACCCCAAACCAGAAACAGCATGGCAACAATAAGAGAGTGATATAAAAAGCAAGGGCCATGTCAACTATCAGAGCAAGAAAAGGGCAAAAGAGGTACCAATATGCTGCAAAAGGAGAACAGGAGATGTTGGCTCATTACAGATCAAAGCACCACAGACAGGATTTCAAAGCACTTAAACACCTGCCTTCAGCTCAGTCATACTATCTGCAACTAGCAATGGCTCCTTCGACATTGCTAAATCCAATTGTCACAGAGTAGAAATTTTGTTACAGCTTTGGATGGAGCTGGATGTGATTTGGGCTCTTAAGAAAAGGCAGTGTGCTGCCTGAAAAGCACGAAGACCCTTGGGTCTGGGGAAATGGCTGCATTAATGGAAGCACAGGCCATAAATCAAGCAAAGTGACCCTTTTTTTTTTACTCATCATTCATTAGATCACATCTATAATTACTCTTCCCAGTTTCGGGTCTTCAATGAAATTGATATGACAAAGTGAGTTCAGCAGAGGGTCCCCCAGGACAGTCAGAGCTGGACCACTTGCCCTGAGAGGGGGAGAGGTTAAAGGCAGTAGCTGCTCCATCCTGCAGCAGGGATGGCTTTGGGGGCACCTAAATGCAGCCCCCCCAGTGCCAGCAGGGAGGTTATGGAGGAGATGGAGCCAGGCTCTTCGCAGCTGTGCCTGGGGGGAGGAAGATGAACAGTGGGCACAGCCAGAGACAAGAGATGTTCAGACTGCATATGAGAAGTGATGTTTCCATCATGAAGACAGTACAGCAGTGGGACAGGCAGCTTGGGAAGGCTCTGAAATCTCCATCTTTGGACACTTAACTGGATATCACCCTGTGGAACCATGTTTACTCAGACCTTGGGCCTCAGAGGTGGCTCTGCTGTGAGCCGGAGTTGGACAAGAGAACTCTCATAAGAAATAACTTCTAAGGGATGCTAACAGACCTGCAAGGATATTTGGACCTTTGGGGTTTGGGCAAACCCTTATGGAATTAGGTCATTCAGAGTATTTAAGATGAAACACATTTCCATGACATCAGCATATGCTGCACAAAAGCAGCAATAAGACAAGGAGATGCAAGAGACTGGATAAAATGTACTAAGAGGCAGGAAAAAAAGGAAAAAAAAGCTATTTCATGAAAGAATAGCAAATGTTAAACCACAAGATTACAAGAGAAACATAATAAGGGAGAAGAGAAATCCCAAGATCAGAGAAGTAAAAGAATGAATCATAAAAGAGGAAAAACAATTCAGAAAGAGAACAGAGGAGTTTTCCCCATCTCTGCATGTGTATTTACCCTTGGAATATGAGTTGTCATGGCAACAACACTCTCCAGGACTTTTGCCAAGGAGTGGCATATCAACCTCCACATTATTCCTCTAGGGCAGGTCTCCAGCTGCTATTTCAGAGGAGTAAGTGTTTAAGAAACTTCTTAACCAGAAGTTAAGAAACCAAGTAAATGTTCGTTCCTCTAAGTACTAAAAGGAAACCATGCCTATAACAACAGTAAGAATCTTGTCTGTTAACTGAAAAAGTACACCATAAAAATTAAAAAAAAAACCCCAAACAACAAAACAAAAAAACCCCTCATCAGAATTAATGAATATATTTTAAATAAATCAGGCTAAGTATAAGGCAGTAATGTCAGGGCAAAAAAGAAAACTTTGATGGGAAGAAATATATGTAGATCTGATAGTAGAAGGATAATGAATAATTCCTTCTTATCCTCCAGATAAAGCAGTGAGTTAAAAAAAATGAATTCTTGAATTTTTCAGCATTTTTAGAAAACCTAGATGACATTATGCAAGTTTAGACTGAATACAAAATAAAATAATGATTTTAATTTCTCAAAATTTAAATAAATGTAAGAGAAAGAAAAAAATATTAGTATTTACAACTGTAAAACGCCAGTGCACTCAGGAAAATCATCTACTCATTTTCTTCTGCTATAATTGAAGCAGAGGAGGGGAAAAATCCAATTAAAATAAAGCTCATGGGGTTGAGATTAGGATTAGGAGAAAGGCAGAGCAGGCTCAAAATTTGAAAGGGTATAAAGAAAACCTCTCCATTCTTTAGGTCTTTCCTATTTCTAAATATTAGAACATCTGACTTTCACATGGGCTACAACCTGGGTACCCACTTTCATGGTGTTCTATATCTGATAGCTTACCACACAAGCAGTAATAAACTCCTAATTTTGTTTCAATGAAATCTAAAAAGTAAGGATGGAAAACAATCTCCCCCGACTAGCTTTTGTTATGCCACTTGAAATGCTAAATTGGTTGACAGTGTTGGTAAATCAAACCTACCAGGGTAGAGTAAGCATATTAAAGTGATTTCAGCTGCCTTTACTAGACAAAGATGTAGGGATTTTTCCAAGCCAAGTTACTTTCTCTGAAGCTGTGCTGCTGTAATATTGTCAGGATTGAGCTGCTGCCTAAACCATAAAATCAACCAGCCCACTGGGATTATTCTGCTTCTGGCTGGTAGCCTGCCATTTGAAAGTGATAGTTAATATCTGAACAGTTCATATGTACATGGACCTATTCCCCTAACAAACATTTTAATTAGGATTTTTAAATACATACTGAAAAAAATGCATTCACACTTCATGGGATATTTGTACAGACAGTCATTTGCAGAACAAAAATCCCAGTTCTCCTCAATACCATTTCCTTGCTATCTTAAAGATCTTTTGAAATATGTTTTCCAATCTAACCTTTCATTTTGAAGAGCAATCTGACTACCAGGCTACTGTGTGTATACATTAAAATAAAAGAGAAAAAATACAGCCTTCTGTAAAAGTGAGTGTTAACAAAATTTAACATAATGCCTTAATACTAAAACAACACAAATTTTCTAATTTGCCACCCAGGTGCACACTTGAAAAATAACATCATGCTAGAGAGAGAAGGCAGAGGGGAAAGATGATTCACAACTGAAATAAAATAGTTTTCACAATTATCCTTTCAAATTTCAGCTGCAATTAAAAAAATGTTCTCAATATCAAACTTCCTGCTAGAGTTTGCAGGCACGCAAACAATATTTATACAGTATTTCACTATGAACATTAGATCATTAGATGAGTGTTAATATCTTTGTGAGGTGACTAAAATACACTGGACAGTTAGAAACCATTTCCAGTTTTCAGAGTTTTCATTTTTAACATTCCCTAAGTACATGATTATGTCCAGATCTGTTCTATTTTTGACCCAAAGGTATTGGTTAATTAAAAGGAATATGTTACTGGTCTTTGAGTAGAAAGAAAAGGAGAAACGTGCTATTCCAAAACTTCCTTCCAATTTTCCTCTCAATTTACTTAAATCAGCTGACATGCATTGGTTTCCAAAATTATCTTGTTAGATCAGCTCAATTAAAAATAAGTGTTTATTAACATAGACTAAATTTGAAAACAAATCACTTACATGCAGTAATCATTTGAATGCATTAAATGATGTGTATGTATAATTCTTTCTGCTAAACTGCAAGTTAAAACCCTAACCAGGAAATCTCTCACTGCATTGACAGACTGGGTCAGGAGTGTTAGAGGATCCATGTAACCATAGGCTTTCAATGCACATAAATTATTATCCCAGTATCTGTCCTGTACATGATGCCAGTAGCCAAGGCTCAGGTGTAATTCCTCTTCCTATCTGTTTCAATCTGTGAAAGCCTTTAATTGCAGCTGTAGCTCCCTTTAGTCAGATCTTGAAACCATGGGGGAGACTGGGGTCAGAAGCAGGTGACAAAGGCTGGCTCACTTCTAACGTAACACTCACAGGGGAAAAAAATCACAGCTGAGAACAAACTCGTGATGCAGATTTTAAGGACCCCTCAGATGCTGAGTATCTGCTGAACTATCAAGAGGTATATTCAGAAAAAAAAAAAAAATTACATTAGCCAGGGAAAGAGAAGAGACATATTTGTTTTAGAATTCCTTTCTCTTGGTTTTCTCACCTTATGCCAAAGGGGAGGAATACACACAGAAGCGCAGGACTCAGCTGGGGTCTTGGACACACTGCTGGCCATGGACAACAGCAAGTGGTGCAAGCCCATGTGTGCACATCTACAAGCACCACCACAGACATATCCACTAGCAGCCGACAGTTTCTGGTTTGTCTTGTTTTTAGAGAACATTAGTACTTACACACCCACCACAAAAGTAGTATTATTTAGAAAAAACTTTCCACTCTGTTGATTTTTAAAGGCTGCAAATATGCCTCAGTGACTTTAGAAATAATTCCCATCCCGATCCAGCAATGCCAAAACTGGCATTTTGCTGCTGTTCTTGAATATAAACATATATGTTATAGGCATTTCAGATATTCTTGAGGAAGTATTAATAGCACCAGACTACGTATGAGATCCCTGGATGCTCATCAGGAAAATGCATCAGCTACATGAAAACTACCAGGTATAGAGGGAAAACGAGTGAGTCCAGTTTAATCTAAATTCAGCCCATGCCTGTGCATGTGTGTGTACATATACACTCAAAGTGGTCCAGACTTCTCTGGGAGAAAAAGGTATATATAAGAGAGAAAAATGCAACAGAGAGAAACTGATGTAAAAGAAAATTGCAAGAGTGAAGTAATTTGCTAGAGAGGAAAAAGAATGATTCCAAACAGAAATGTAACCCTTCTTTTAGGATTATTTTAAAATACTTTTGATTTTTTACAAACTTTATGAAATGTTTTCATTTTATTTGTTTCTAAAATTAACTGAAGTTTGCTAGCTGATAATTCGAAAATTCTTTTAGCTTAATTGTCATTGGGGATAAATTAATTTTGAGTATCTATTATGACAATTACATGCAGATGTATTTTCAACTCTAATTTTTAATTTTTAATAACCTCCATCAGCCAGTGATTTGAATTTCAAATTTCCCTCTATGAAGAAGTAAAAATTAGATAGTTTTGTGCTAATTTTCATAATAAATTGTTCTTTATTTACATTGCAAAGCTTGCCTTTACTCTGAGTAAACTAAAACCTTAAGTTAATCTTAGTACTCATAAGACATTATATTTCATCTCTTTTTATTAAGAGAAAACAAATTACAGAGACACACCTGTTGGCCCTCCCTCATACAGCATAACCTGCTGTTTGTACCTGTCTGCTTCCTTTTAAAGTGACTGCAGAAGGGTCCACACCTCATTTCCACAGCAATATGGTAAATATTCCCCAGAAAAAAACAGACACATAATTCAGAGTAGCTTCAAGGGAAAATGTTGTCATTAGGAAAAAAAAAATCCTCACATAACATATTTTTTACTAGTGTTATAAACTGCAGTCTAGATAATTAAGCCTTTAACTTCATCATGAAGTTTTATTATTTATGTAGCATACCTACTTTCTACACTTGAACAGTGAAAATAGATGCACAAAATATTGGAAAAAATACAAATGCAGAGTCAAGTGCTGAAGGCTAGGAAAGGAAGACCTCAATATTACTTTGTTAGCTCCATAGGCCTAGTTTACCATTTTCCTGTTGTTTATGGCAGTGGACCCCACTGCGTCTGATTTATGGCCTTTCTACACTGCATCTTATGACAAATAAATACCTTCATGTTTATTGGCACCTATTCTACACATATTATGATACACATTGTCATAAATATATGATTGCATTTGATTTTCCATAACTATTTTTCACCACAGTCAGAAAAAATGATGAATACCACTCTGCTAAGTAGAGGCTTTATAAATTTTTTTGACTGTCATAAATTCATAATGTTTTTCTGACTTAGTGGTATGACCTGACTTCTCAAGGTTCTTCTATATTGGTCATCACACAAGTATATTCCACACAGATGGTTTCACAAATATTAGTTCCTTTTACACCTTCCTTGCTTCTGGGACGTGTGGGTTATATTGGCAGGGAAGAAACAAGGAATTGCGTGGTGAAAACAAAGAAAGTAAAAAAAAAGGTCCTTTAAATTTTTGATTGGAATTTAAGATATCCAGATTTCGCTCTTCACTTGAATTAAAAAGGGGAGTTTGGTTAGTGCAAATCTCCACAGCAAGCCCAGATGTTTTATATTCTAGCTCAATTCTTTCTTCTTGATTTCGCCCCCAAGGACCAATAAGGACCTGCTTCAGAGACCTCAATTCCAGTCTCTCTCCTCCTAAGTGCCTATCCCCCAGCTTCATTAGGGTCCTTGCTACTGAAACCCTCTCTTCCAAACACATGCTCTTCTTATTTTGGAACTGGCCTCTCCTGGGCCACGTCTGAGAAGTGAATATCTCCCAGCTGCTGGAACAAATGAGGTAGTGTTATTGGAGAGCAATTTACTTGGGTGTAAAAACCTGAACAATCTCTCCTTGCTTTCTGTTAATGTGCACCTGTCCTGCCGCACAGACTTTTTTTACCAGGTATAGTCGAGCTGAAGTGACAGACCATGTCCATGCTCTTTGCTTGTTTGTTCACCTCCCTCTCATTGTTGGGATTGTTATCTCTGCACCAGTCTCCCTGGTTCTGTGCAGTCAATTAAAATAGATTTATTACTTTTAGTAATATATATATTCTTCAAAATCTCCCCATCCCATTCTCTGCCTCAGCATTTCTCACAGCAATTATTTGAGCAGCTAGCTTTCCGTTGACCTTGGTGTTTCTCACAGCTATCCAAAGGATAAGGCGCTTCACAGCGTGCCAGAACATTTATTACTTTATTTTTCTCCCATGCTCTAACCTTTGGTCTATTTCTTCTCTTAAGTTTTAATTCAACAATTTTCCTTTCCATGTGACCAAGTGCCAGAGGATATGCATACAGACAATGGCTCCATGATCTCACCTCAAACACCTGTCCCTGAACTAGTCTATAAAAATGATAAGTAGTTCTTACAATGAATACCAGTCTTTAGCACTGAATGAACAGGGGGAAACATATTCCATTACTCAAGAGAGAAAATTATCTGAATTTCCATCATTTTCAAAGCTTTACAGATTACATGAAACATTTTAGCTGTCAAAGTCAGAAGTGCTTCCAAAAAAATATGCACAAAATGCAGATTTGCAAGGCTTTGAACTTTGTCAAAACTTGGCTAGATTTCCATGGCGAAAGCAGAATACACATAACTGACACATAGACCATCATATCCTCAACTGTAAAACAATAACACTAGAGCAGTTCAAAGAAAAGTTCTTCTGAGATTGTTTTAAGAGACACTAGGAAGATTAAGTATATTTTTTCCACCACTGAAATATACCCAGGAGAGGGCAAGACCAGTTTAACACAATACATGCAGCACAGAGATATACCAAGAGCTATAGTAGCGACTTTAGTGACATAAACTTCCCAGTTCACAGAAAAGTCTGTTTTGGATGGAAACCCTTAAGATCATCTGGTCCACCTGGAAAGCAGGCCCTTCAATTAGGTTACAAAGGCCAAGCTAGGCCATCAAGATTTCCAGTGAGGAAATACTGACCTCTCGGCTTAGCCTGCTCTCACATTTAGTTGTTCTAAACATCTGTTGGCTATTCTTTGTTTATTCTTTGTATCAGGCTAATTTCCCTTGAAGCAACTCCTGCCCATTGGCTCTTGTCCTTCCCCTGAGGATCCTGGAGAACATCTCAGCCACCTTACCAAAATTGGAAGGCTGTGATAAGTTGCCCCCAGGCCTTCTTTCCTCACTAGTGCAAACCTAATTCCTTTAGTCTCGCCTCAGGTTCTCCAACCTCCAACTTCCTCACTGACACTCTCTGGAGTTTTTTCCCATCTTGAATAGAGCAGTGAGAGGACCAGAATTGGACACAATATTACAGATCTGGCTCAGGTGAAGGATTTCTTGTTTAGCTTTCTAGAGGTCACGGAGCCTCCAGTCCTGGAGATATTCAATACACAACTGGACATGGCCATGTCATGTGATCTGACTGATGCTGCTTTGAACAGGGGACTGAACTAGATGGGTTCAAGAGGTCCTGAATTGTTCCATGGTACAATGATATTTTGGAAGTTTTACATTATATTTTTTTTTCTCCTCCTGCTGAAATGTTTAAACACTGCTCCCCTCTCCAGTGTTATTTTTTTCCAAGTAAAGGATTTGGTCTTCCATCTTCTTTTAATACTTAATTTAATGGAAATATATTCTATTTAAATAACTGATTTGTAAGAGCAGAGTGTTCCTTTTGCTGCCAAATTATACACACACTCAACTACTAAAGTGTACATGGATCTTCATATAAGAACCACTACTAACAGGTCTTGGGGTTGCTTTGTGTTACAAGTAAAAACTATCTTTAATTTTCCTGCTGTTGTTTCCCTCCTTGATACTTAGATTCAGCCACTGATGCCACTTTTGAGGAATTCAACACCACACATCGACACTGTTGCATTATTTAACCTGTGAATTTCCACTTCAAAATAATACCGTGTGACTTAAAAGTTAGAGATGGATGAATGGATAAAGGAAGGGATTCATAGGATCACTTATGCATTTTAGGTCCATATTTGTAGGACTACAAAGTCCTGTCAGCATGCTCAATTTATAGATTTCTTCATTACATTGTTAAGGAAAGGTGTTATTGGCTTGATACAATCTTTGTAGAAAAGGATTTTTTTTTATTAGTTTTTATGCTGCCCTTTGATGTGCCCAGACTCTATTAACAGCTTTATTACCAGCACAGCTCCAATTATTCCTGCAATTTGCTTTCTGGTACATGGAATGCTTGCTTTGAACAACCACGTTGTTCAAATACTTCTATATCTTAAGAGGCATCTGATAATTACTGCAAATCTTTTTGCTTGGTGACAGAACTGTAGCTGTTTTGCTAACAGTTATTCATTTAAATAGGTTTCATTTTAATTTCATTGGCTGAGTAATAGCATCCTATGGAAGCAATGTCCTTCATAACCTTCCCATGCCAGCCACATGATTTTGCTACAAGATATTACTTGAAAGTGTTGTAAACAAATATTTGAAGATAATTGCATGTCAAAATGAGGAAAAATAAGGATATAGTTTTCAGGAAGATTTAGTTATCTCTGCTTTGGAAGACTTGGCAAAATAGGAATATAAAAACCACACAAAGTGCATTTGGGCACCTCTTTCAACCTCAAAGAGCAAAGAATTACAAAAAAAACCCCCTTAAATCCCTAATTATTTGCAGATAAAAACTTTAAATATATTATTCAAAACTAACAGTCACAGACATTGGGTTCATTGGAAAATACTACATTGAGAGCTCTATTGAGAATGTTTTTTGAAAGAAGTTCTGGGGTAAAAAAAAAAATCATACTTAATAAGGGGAGAAGAGGGAAAGGAAAAAGTGTTTTAAACCTGGGATGGTTTTCAAAGCAAACAAGGTCTGTGAATGTGACCAGATCTTCATAAGGTATTCCTATTTAGCTTCCCTCAAACATGAATTTTTTAGTGAATCTAACCAGATGAGAAAATAAAGACTTATTGAGGAACCATAGCTCAGCTAACAAATAGTCAAAGCAGAATGGTCAGCAGAGCAAAACCAGGCAGGTTTTAATTTAAGATTTTGAAAAACAGACAGCATAACAATTATACCAAGAAAAAAAAAACTGCTAAAGGGAAATTCAAATAATATTTAAATTTAGATGTAAATCAAGTGTTTTAATACATCTTATCACAAAAAGCACAAGAATTAGGCCTAACACATTTTGGTGGCTGTCCACCTTTCTTTTTGAGAACACCTTTGCAGTTGAGAAACAATGCAATATCATGAGAAATAATAGTAACATGCCAGATTATAGAAGTCCATAAGGAAATGTGCACAACTTCTGCTTTGCAGTGAACATGAGCAACACGAGAATCTGAAATTCTTCACAGTAAAGCAAAACTCTTGGACTAAACTAACATAGAACAGTAGGCTACTTCACATTTCTTTAGCGATAAGAATCTTTATTTAGGCAACTTGGCAAAAGCTAGAGAACATGAAGGAAAACAACAAACCAGAAAAACCCAAAGGAAACTAAGTGGAAAAAATGAGAGAGACGTTCTAATGATTATGATTATGATAATGCTACCATATATAAGTATTTTTATTTTTCATTTCAGGGCTGTAATTACATTTGAGCATTGTGGGAGCTAGCACATATATGACTATGGCAAAATTCAGTGGTTTTCAAGGTTTCCAGGAATTTATCCTGAATAAGCACCTCATGGTTTAAGGTCATCTCAATTAGAGACTAGGAACTGTGCTGAAAAAGAATAAATATCTTATTGTTCCTGTATACTGTGTGTGCACAAAGAGAACCTGTCCTCTCCTTCCTCTTACCAAACAGGACTATCTGAGTGTGCACTTGTGCCCACATGTGCCAAGCAGTGTTCAAGAAGCTGCTGCAGCTGATACAAGAATTTGCCAAAAATCACTGGGATTGCATTCCACAAGTTTCTTCAGGACAATCAAGCTACGAAATAAAATTGTAAGGTATTGTGTGGCCCTGGTCACAGATTTAATCCAGTAAACTATAGTTAAAAGGCCACTGTTGTTCTTTTTCTTGATTATTATCTATTTTTGTGGACACATTATATAATGTGCTTAACACCATCTGTCCCATATAGATTTTGACTGTCAGAAGTCCTTGCTAAAATGTTTTGCAATTTATTTCCTTTTGCATTTGCAGATTTATATAAAGCACATGATAATCGAACATAATGACAGGAAAAACAAATAACATAAATCTAAAACTCTTATCCTACTTTAATCTTGCTAACTTAAAACTCAAAACCTTAGGGATAGCTGTTGTTTGCGCAATCTTAACAGAACAATCTCTCACATTGGGGGGATTAAATCAGTAAATTTTGATCTCAGTGCCAGATGTCAGCCATTTATTTATCTGAAGGGTAAGCACAGTAGCACTGACAGATTCAAGCTTGCCTTGTTCCAAGACAGCTCTATCTTGTGAGGGACAGACCCAACTCCCAACACCTTCATTTCATGTGAGGGCTATTTAAGAGAAGAGGAAGTATGCATGAATGGAACTGGAAATTTTACAAGAAATGGAGGAATCCTTTTTTGTTGATTTCCATTTTGATATTTCTGGACTATCATTATTAATTCAGCTATATCATCCTTAAGTGGCATTTCGGACTCTTGAATAATTCGGTTCTCTGTGTAGCTGGGCCTGAAGTAGCTATGATCAAGTTTATGACACAAAGATATGTCTACAGAACCCCCCCTCACATACCCACACCAGATCATGTCAGATCACTTTTCTCCACAGCACACCCCAATGCAAAAGTGCTTGTTTCTACTCTCTTTCTTGCACATCTGCTTCATACTCTGGGGTCTTTAGCAACATTTTTGATCCTGATGGGTCAGAATCTGTTCTGGTTACTTGCTCTTCAAACTCTACTTTGCTCTTTCTAATTCTGCTTTAACAATTAATTGGCCAACAGTGTAATGTTTTTTCTAGGTCATTTGGATACAGTCCAGGTTTGGACATTTGATCTCTCATTTCTAGTAATCTTCATGTTGTTACTTAACCACGTTGACTTGCTGTAATGCTCCTGGAAAGCCTCCTCTAGTGGGTTACAGCCACTAGTACTGCCTGATCAGTGTGTCTCCAAAGCATGAAAAATCCACTTTTTATATACCTTGTATCTTCCATTACAGAAATAAGAAATCTTGTTTATTTATGCTGTCTTTTAAGTTGGTAAAGCTGTGGTGTCTGTTTTTTGGTCTATTCTGCCTATGCAGGGGTGGCTACCAAAGGGCCATATCCACCCCTGGCAATGATGCAGGGCTATTGCCATTTTACCCCCTCTTTGGAGGGAGCAATGGGAGTCAACACAGCTGTTCTGCACAACCACCAAAATGAATGTTCAAGGGAAAACAGAACAGCTAAGCCATAAACTTACCTGTGCAAGAGTGCAATGATCTAAATTTACAGTAATGAGAAGTTTTAATTTGATACCAGAAACTGCAAGGAAGAGATGAGGTCACGTTTTGGCTAATGAATGTAATATGCACTGCTGCTGTTAGGAGGCACTTGTCTAGGACTAATACCATTACTGTTATTTATAGTAAGAAAATTAGTAGTGAAAAAACCAACACCAAAGCAATGCACAACAGCAATTTACAGAATTACAGAATAGCAAATATACCCATCCATAGTCTGGATACTGGGGGAGGGAGGGGAATCAATGTTCTAAAAAGAACAATTTTTTTAGTCATTAATGACTATTTATTTAGCATATGTAAACCAGAAAATCTCTATTTTTAATTATCTTAGCTTTGTGTTACCAGTTCTGGGTTTTTTTCTTTGTTTAGCCCCTTCTTTAAATCATATTGCCCAGTACACAAGTTTATTACGTAAGTATAGGAGATATATAGTCATCTTGGTAAATAATTTTACAGAGGAATTTCATTTGAGCCCCATCTCAAGCTCAAACATAGAGGAGTGGAAACCTTGATGAGTTACTTATATCAGGGTACATTTTGGGACCCTGAATATTGATTTGAACACAGATAAATCAAAGGCATTAATTTTTTGGTTTATTTCCACTTGAGATGTAAAACTTTCTTCTATATCTCTGCATAAGGAAAGTAAAACAAAGTACACTATGATCTAACTCTGTGCTACTCCTAGGCCTTCTCTCAAGGTAACCTAGACTGATCTGAAAGTCAGAAGGACATAAGTTGCTAGAGAAACACACTGCATTTTGAGTACTCCTCTACACCAGCCTCTTCTAATTCTTACAAAGAAAGTTGTATAGGAAAAAGGATCTCAGGGTTGATGTATATAGTCTTGCATGAATATAAGCAAGTCAACAGAGCCTTTTGTCCCTTTATGCATGTTGTCCTTTCATAAGGAGTCAGGCTTGCAACTTATATTTTAATCTTTCTTTGGAAGTACCAAGTCTCAGTTCTTCAGTATTTAATATTTTTTTTCATTGATTCTCAGTGTTCAAAGTTAACCTTCAACTTTTCATACCATATGTCCTCTTTAAATTTTGTGAGTGAGAAAGGAAATGGAGAATTTCAAGACAGGGCTAATAGTTCGCACTGACTAGAGATAAATATGCATTTTGAACAACTTCAAAATATAATGAACCAATAAACAGCTCTAGAAAAAAAAAAAAAGAAAATCAGGGTATTTTCATCCAACGCCAGCAATCAAATAACTATATTTGATCCTGTAACAACCTGCACTGTTCCCTCAATAGTCATGCTCGATGGCTATTCACAACTCATGCACATCTACTTCACCACTATTCTATTTATCAGAATGGAGCCAATTGAGGAGAATAATCACTAGGAAATAATAATATATCCTTGGGAAAAGAATCAAGCCAGAAAATAAGATGCTGGGTTTTTGTGATAATATACCTTCAGAAATGATTTCATGGCTTTATTTGAAAAATGGATATAATCCAAGTGAACAGATACATTTCCTCTTTCTTTACAGCCAGAAACACATTATCTTTTTAAATAGGAAAGAGTATCCATTTCTTTCTCTTTTCTTCCTATCTTCACAGAGGGGAAAAAACAGATGGCAAAGAGTAACACTCCTCCTTTCCATTTGCAAAGGGTGACTCTTCCATCAATACTACAACATGCAGCCGCATTGGTATCTGCTCTACTTTCTCAGCTTCTCAAACAATTTCTGCATTTCATATTATTTTTCTACAATGATGACAGTTGACAAGCAACATATAAAGTCTTTCTGAGTCCTTTAACACATTAAGTATGCTACAGGCATAAAAGGCTCAAAAAAGAATTAAAAGATAACTACACAAAAACTTCCCAAAGCCTTGCAAAAGAACTGTGGCTGCATCACAAGCCCACGTTGGAACAGGCTCCTGGCCTGTGGACACATGGAGAGAAAAGCTCATGCTGGAGATGGTTTGCTGACAGGACTTGTGTCCCCACAGGGGCCCCATGGTGGAGCAGCCTGGCTACTGGAACTCGAAGGCGAATTTGTAGTTTTCTGATAAAGAACCATCACACTTGCCTTCAAGAGATCTGTGTTTACATCCATACTTTTTTACTGCTTGCTGCGTGGCCCTTGGTGATTTGGTTAAGTCATCTTTGTGTTTCAACTTGACAGTTTTAATGGAGTATCTAACACTGATATGTCATAAAGCTAACAGTGACTTGATGGAAGACAATGGTACAAGCACAGATCCCCACCCTGTTTTAGGATTAGGCAACATGAAGTCTACTCACAGACTGATAACAGTAACTTATGAGACAGAAAGAAGAACTCATGCTCAAATATTGCTTCCCATCACAGAAGTATGAGTGATAGAGAAAGCAGGGAGTATCTTGTTCAGTGAGCCCTGATTATTTATTGCTAAAAACCCTTTTTGTTAAAAGGGCTTGTAAATCTTGAATTCTGGGGAAAACCTTACTCATTTGAAGAGTGTCACCATTACAACTGAGACATTTATAATTTTCAGAATTTGTTTAATACTTAGCTAACAACTACTGATTAAACATTTGAATAGGCAGTCAATTTTACACATTTCCAAACTATGAGTGTTTAACTGAAAAAACATCATTTTGTTGCTTCACATACATTGAGAGTTTTGTGTTCATCTGGAAAGAAAACAGTGTGATATCGCACCTGCACCACTGAGATTTATGGATGTTTTACTCTGCTTTTATTGCCAGGATTAGGTTTTCAACAAAGGCTTTCACCGTATTGTTTTCAAACCAGACATAGCAAGAACACCCTTCCCAAGGAAGAGTGGTAAACAGGCAACGCTTCAGTTCACAAGAAAGGCATGACTCACCTTGTGAAAGTTCCTGAAATATGCTGCCTTCTCATCTGGAAATTTTTCTAGCCTCCTGGGTCCTTTACTGGAAGCCTTCTTGAAAACCAACCAACAACGCCTAAAAATCTGTGAACAAAATCAATGGATTCTAATTAGTTTTTCTTTAAATGTGGATAGTATTACAAATGTATTTAGTTACAGAACTGAAGAAATTACAGAACTTAGGAAGAAATTTTAAAATGACAGTGTTTTACTTTAAGAGTCTGGAAAATCCTGGGAACATGAATTATTTCTATACAAGTATAGCAATTTGTGAATATATATATATGCTGATTTATAATCCTTTGTAAACTTTTTTGCTTCAATTTCTGTCATTACTGCCAAAATTTGCAATTCCTGAGATGCAAGTAAATCCATGAACTTTGAATATGAAAAGCATTGTAAGACTGTCATTAGAGAAACTTCTTCCAGAAATCACTCCATGCATTTCTAGCTTTCACATTTGTCTGTCCTCCAACATTCATTGCAGCTTTTAACAGAACACAGTAATTATCCTTTAGCATTGTTGTGTACTCCGAAACCACAAGGTTGAAGTAAGAACTAATGTGACCATTTCTGGACAGCAACATCTAGTTCTCTCACTTAGTTCAATGACAAACTTTCTAAGGAAAAAGTACAGAGATTAGTAAACTTTGGGAACATGTAGTGAAAAATAAAATCCTCCCAAAAATTTTAACAGGAAACACACTAGATTTTACTTAAAAAGCACTTTTAAAAAACAAGAGGACTCTATTAGGCTACCTACCAAGCATTCTGATCATATTGCCATAGCCAGAATTTTAAAACAAGAATTGAATTATCAAATAATCATACATTTGCAGTTCAAAGAGAAGCTGATTAATGACAATCCTCTAGACTGTATTATGCAAGAGATTAGATATCAATCTAGTTTTATAATCCATGACAGCAGTTTACTTCATTCTTCTCTCCAGTACTTGGACAGATCTTTAAACAATACCATATGTAATTTTATGTTATTAATTCGGGGATACATTGAAAAAAGTCCCAAACACAATACTACTCAATGATTCCACCGGCCATACATGCCTTAGTTCAGTACAAACTCTACAAAATTTAATGACACAGCACAAGAAATTGTACATTGTACACAGTACGATTAAATTTGGATCAACCATACCTCCCATTGCCTAAATAATAAATAATTAAAAAACCCAAGGAAATTAGAGCAGGCAGTTTTCTCCTCAGTCTGCTGTCTAAAGTGAATACAAGCAGAAAATGTAGTGCCATTAAAATAATTAAGCTTAATTAACCGCATTGTGATATAATACTACTGACACTATCCTGTTGCCATGATATAATACTGCTGACACTATCCTGTTGCCACTATCTAAGATGAATGTTACCAGTCAAAATCAGTGTTTTCTTTTAAAGCCCTACCATTGGGCTACAGTATCAATATGTTTAATTATGAAGACTTTTAGAAGAAAACGGTATGCAATTTAGAAGAATGGTATGCAATTAAATCCTCTGCAAGTATACTTCTTACAAAGTGTACAACTTTTAGGCTTTTTCTACTAAGGTCATAAAGTGGCAACTGTACAACCATACTTTCTCGCTCAGAAATTACTTCACCTATCCTGAGGGAAAGCAAGACAATATCATATTTCCTGAAAAAAAATGACATTACAGTTTGGGACATCATAAACCATTTTTATTAGATAGTACTTCCTTCCAATCACATCTTGGCAGTGTTGCAACTTGACTTTACCAAAACTACAGCACTGCTCCCACAGTCATTTCTCAATTAAACATATTAACTCTACACAGTTTTGTAGTGTGAAAAGCTTCACACACAAAAATATAGAATATTCACCCTATTTTGACCTTACTAAAAAACAGCAGCACCAACGGTCCAAAAGGAACATATTAATTCCTTTAATAAAAGTGTCACTTTTAGTAATACTCCTGGATATTCTGGGACTTTGGGTGATTTTTTTAGTCTATGTGTAGTTGCAGCTCATTTCTCTTCCTCTGAGGAAAGTTTTTCCTAGGAAGTTCATTATCACGGTAAGGACCATCACCTTAATTTCAAGTGTTTTCTCCATTTCCTTATTTTCGTTGTGTGCCTTTAATGCCTTACCAACCTCAAAAAATTCTCTTTAGAAAAGCCAGACCAACCCAAGTCATCATCTGTTGTGGTGGGTTTTAGCATAGCCATGAAATCTGTATTTTACAGATTACCTGAATTTTTGACAGCTAGTGACAATGAAACTGACAAATTGTGTTGATTAACAAAAGTTTTTCAAAGGTTGGTGGAGGGTGGGGTTTTTTTGTGTGTGTTTGTGGTTTTTAAAATATATTTTTATGTGTGTATAAATGTATATATTGGAGAGTCATATTTTGTTGCAGTGAGAAGTATCAGTTAGATCCAGTACATTAGAAATAGCCCTAAAAAAAAGGCAAACTAGACATTGCAGTCATAGAGTCAGATCTCTTCCTTTGAGATGAGAACACTTTCTAGATCAAAGGTCATCTAATGCATACTCCAAGGCACTTCCTTTAGTGACAAATGAGCAGGTTCAGACAAATGATGGCTTCAGGTTTTTTTTCACTGGATATCAATTTGGGACAATGTGAAAGTGAGGTTGAGGTTTTGCAGATAAGCTGATGAAATTCTAAAGGAAAGGTTTGACCTCCTTATTACTGGGTACTACCATCAAATACCAGGGCTCATTGCTAGTTATCTCTAAGGATGCTCCTGATCAGGCCTTCTCACACATTTCAGAACTGAGATGAATTCAAAGGAATTCAGGAATGAGCAGCCTTTGCTTTTAAAGAACACTGAATAGCAAGAGGAGAGAAACAAGTTTGTCCTTTAGACTGTAACTGCTTCAATTGATTGGCATCTGTTTTTTCTAGACCTTTAAAAAGGACATGAAGAATGAAATGGCCCAAAGAGAACTCCTGATATTCTATGCACATATGCCAAGATACATCCTTGCATTTGGATTTTATTTTTTGCAACCTAGTTTTAAAGCTGATATAAACATATAGTTCCATTGCATTTCAGCAGCATTCTACCGTTTTATGCCAACAGCCACTTCGTATCTTAGTGTTTGAAAAAGCATTAGCATATGAATTTACCTATAAATATGAATAAATAGGTGCAGATGTGAGCACACAGCAAACAAACATTTGCCTTTCATAAGGCACCTCATTGTTATAAAGAAGCCTACTCAATTATTCACGAACTGTGAGATACTCTTTTATCCCTGGCCTACTTTAGGATGCCATTGGCTGTAATCAAAACTTCTGAAAGACTTCTAAAGTCTTCAGATAATTGGGGAAGCCATTGTGAGAAAAATCAGCATCAGCCCTTTCAGAACTGAGAGAATTAGAACCACTCATTGTGTTATCTCCATAATACTTAATGTTTCCTGTGAGACTGTTTTCCACATGTGCTTAGTTGAAGAAATGCCAAATATTTGATCATTTAATCAGGGTTACTGTTCAAAAGATATGATTTTAAAATTTTGTGTCAGGGGCAAATCTCACAAAGTCTACCCCATGCCATTGCATTTTTCACTGGAGAAATTCAGGAAGGTGTCATTAAGTACATGCTGGGTTTAGGTTTTCTTTTATTACTGTATCAATTAGAAGGACAAAAACTTGTTCATTACAATCTTGAGAAGGATTCTATTGAAATTACCTGCAGAGCCTTAGGCATAGCAGAACCTCTTTAAACAACAGCCTTGCTATCTCAGTTTTACGAGACGGGCAAAGCACAAAAGAAATATTCCTCTAGATTCTATTACCCAGGATGTTGTGCAATTATGGCAATAACTCAGCACACTTGTGGCCTGATGAGAACTGATTAGGTTGCCCCTTGTGATAGCATATGGGAATGATTGTGATTACAATGCACGAGTTTGCAGGGGAGAGAAGCCTCTTTCCTCAAGATGGACCCCGAGCAGCCTCATCTTGTTACTGAGAGGATTCCAGAACCTGGAACAATATAACCTGATCGCCACCTCCTCAAATGATTTCTCAAATCTTTCCAGTCAGAAATTTGACTACAAGTGCTGATACATTTCTATTAATCTTCTGAGATCCCTTTTTTTTTTGTATTTTACTTGAAACGCTGCAACATATCAATTAATTATGAAATTGCTGCATTATCTTATTTTGATATCTTTTTTTCTGCTTAATATAGTAAACTGCTCAGCTCACATTTCCAGCATGATCATATTTTTTAATATTCTTGACTAATACATGCAAAAATTTGGCCTCTGAATGGGCCATTACTTTTCAGGCTCACCTCATACAATTCTGTTCTATTGTTGCCATGGCTGTTCATAACAAATCCATTAAAATACATATTGCAGGAAATCCACTGGCTGGATTTTTTTTTTTTTTTCAGAAAGAAGAAAATATTTTCCCCTTTTCTAAAATAATTTTAAATAATTGGTTTACAGTGGAAATCTTATGTATGATTTTCCATTTTCCAGAGATTTCTAAGGCCTTTTCCTAGTCATTTACAATAAATGCTTTTGAGATTCACATTTCTTTTTATCCACATCTGTAGAAAATAAAGCTTTCCCAGTCATCACTAATATTTAGAGAAGGGATTTTTTATCGACAAGTTTCTACATATTACTCCAGAAATTTCACACTTAAACAACCCAATAGAAATCAGAAACAAGCAAACAAAAAATCCCCAATGCTTTTATTTTTAATAAAGTTACAACACTATAAGCTTTTTTTTCCAAATCACTGTAGATGTTCTGAAATCTCCCTGCACCTATCCAAAAGACAGTATAAATGGCAGCTTTCTTGGGTATATTGGAAAACTATCTAATTTTCTGCCACTAGCTGTAGAAACATTTGTCTCTTGAGAGAAACAGCAATGAGTCAGCTCCTAATTACCAACAGAAAACATCACTGACCAGGACAGGCACTGAAGCATCACTCATGGAGCTTTTTGCTAGCATAACCTATCAAATTTTCTCCCAGGAAAACAATGACATAATAATATGCAGTTCTGCCTCTACATCTCATTATCTGCAGGAAAGGCTAGCTGATTTCTCATTCCTGACTTGCCATGAGCATTGCTCTCCTGTTTGACAAGACAACATCCACAGTATACGCATTAAAAGCACTAAAATATGAATACATTCAAGTTTACCTCACTAGTTATCTCCATTAAAAATGGATATTTCTATGGGGTATGCTAAAGAAATGTAGTTTGTTGTGAGATTAAAAAATGTAATCACAACTTAAAAACATAGCATTCACAGTGAGAAAAATAAAAACTGTCGTCACAGTAAAGTCGTATTTAACCATTGTTTTGACACCCACCATTTTTTTGATTCTGTGCATAATTTGGCTAAGGGAGAAGAGACAAGAGGTGACACCTTACTGCTTCAGTGAAACTACACTTGTCACACATTCAAGTAAAATTTAGGAGAAATTGAAACACAGTTGTTTTCTGTAAAAAGGCCCAGGAGGAAAATGGGGATCCATACCTCAGCCTAAAGAGCAAGTCACAGGATCTAAGCTACTGCTGAGTCAATCCAACAGAAAAAAAAACAAGGCCCTACAAACCAAAACACCTCACCATTGCAATCCACTTACCTAAGCTACCAACATTTGAACAGCTCTGATTTTGCTGTCTACTTTTTTGACAATAGAAATGAAATACGTTTCCCACTGCACTAATTGGGTGCATTTTGGGTGGCAAATTGGGATTCCTATGAAGAGGCAAGAGAGGCGGAGCGCTGCTGCACAGCACTGAGCTCCCAAATTAGCACAGAGGGTGCAGGGTGGCAGGGAATTGAGGCCAGCTCCTGCTCCTTTTCCGCACTGCTGGGAACTCACCTATCTCCCAGCAGCAGGGCAGAGACACCCCACAGCCATGTGATATCCAGAACCCAAACAGGAGAGGCAAAATGTATCTGTAGCTCCACTCAGGAACAAGAGCTTACTCGCTTCTGTTAGCAACTCTGGGATGTGGGGCTGAGGGTTTACGACAGCATACAATAAGCCTGGGTAGTTTCAGGTTTGGTTTTTTTTTTTTAATTGAGTTTGACTCTCCACCTGCTCTTCCCTATTTGAGTGTATTTTCTTCAAATGTTACCAAACTATCTATCACAAAGCAACCAGGACAAAAGCAAAGCTGTTTAAGCTGTAAAGTCAGGATTAAAGAAATCCCACAAATATATACCAAAAAAAAAATTACTAGTAGTGTATTTAATGAGAAATATTGTCGGAAGGTATGCTATGAATGCTATCCAGCAGGGAAACAATCCTCATACATGATAACCTTGCATGTACCCTTGAGCTTCATTTCATCATCCAAATTAGGGAGCAAGGTTAAACTTCTAGTTTACAGAGCTTGGGGCATGACTTTCTGCAACAATACAATTAGCTGTTAGACAATTTTAGTATCATAGTTCAAGTCCTAAAATTTCTGATAGCATTTTTTATCACTAATATTTTGCACATTGAAAATGTGCTGGCATTTTAAGTTAGGAATTGAAGAAATAAAGAAACATCTGCTACAAACTGTTTCATCTAAGATTAGATCAATCCTTGTGGGCTTGATTGCAGTCTGACAATTAGGATGGTTAGAGAGAGATGATTAGGGCCAATTCACCCAGTTATAGTATACACACGTCATCTTTTTGCTGCCATAACATGCCATTATAGATTCATATAGATGCTTATAATATACTATAATTTATGGTGTTACAGGCTATACATGTAATCCATAAAAGGATTTATTTTATTATTAGGGATTTATGTGAAATCAAAGTACACCATAGCAATTTTCCAACTATTCCTCTACTAACTAAACTACTCTGTGCATCATGCAAACACTTTAGTTATTGAATCTGAAGGCTTTTTATTTTATGTGTTTAAAAGAGAGAGGAGGATAAATATCTGAAGAGATCTGCACCTTGTATTCCTGTGAGAAGTGTTACATGATTTCAGCGACCCTTAAGCACCCATAGTTTAAAACTTCACCACTGTTGCTTTGTATTGAAGTACCATCAGGGCAATTCAAGGGCAGAAGGACAACCTAGACAAATAACACACTCTGACTCCACAGCAGTCTGCAGGTCAGCAGAATTTATAACTCACATCTGAATTGATCTTACGGTTATTCAAAAAAATCAGTTCCAGTAGCCATTTCTCTTGGCTTTCTGCCTCTCTGACTCAGTTTTGGCAGGACTAACTGCAGTGATTCTTTTGGAGGAAAACTAATACTGCTCACTTCATGTCTGGCCTCAGAGCTGATGGCAAAAAAACTCCCTCGAAACCAGAAGAAAAATTTGGTTTCAACAGTTGTAGCACACAACCAGCAGAAAAATCCCAGAGCTTGCAATATTTTTAAAGAAAATTATTATGCTCAAGAAATCTCAAGAATTTCACTGAGCTTAAGCTGAATGTGCAGCACCTACTTAAGAATAATTATGTACCCGTGTATGTTGATATCTCCTCCTACATGTACTTTTCTCAATGTAATCAGAAAAAATACCAGCAGAGAAAGTTATGGGTTTGCAATATTTTAATATTAAATTGAGTAAGTTCTCAAACTGAACTGGAGTAGCTACCTTATTTAACTCAACTAAAGGATTTTTTAGTAGGCATCCCACTTTTAAAAAAAATTTTACCTAATTAGTTACAAGTAAACATAGTCCATTTGAATTTGAAAAACCACAAAGGATAGTTTTATATACTGCAATGAAAAGCAATATTCAGAGAAGAAAACTAGGACTCCTTTATTTTTAATATTATAAATACACATACATATAATAGAGATATCACTATATTTCTTCCACAGATGAGCTTATTAAGCTGAAACACAGTATCTTTTATGCATATTTTGTAGACAGTCATCAGTTCTTCCTGAAAAAATTAAAGATATTTATTGTACCTACAGAGGAACCTAACACTGAGAAACAAACAAGTTATTGAGATAGAATTCTTATTTATGTCTGTGGAAAACAAAATTCAGACTGTTACACACAAGCTGAAATAACACACTTACACTGAAAGATGGTATCAATCAGCTCAGATCCTTAGTACTTTATGTTAGGAAGGAAGGGATTTGTGAAAGTAAGTATTAAAAAATCAAACACAAGCAACGGAGCACCTTAAAAATGAGGCAGAGCTTCAGAACAAAACAGCAATCACAGACATCTGTTCTATACTACCAAGGGGAAAAACTCAAATAGTTTTTACAGCTCCGATTTAGAGGGCTACAAGCTCAAATTTATCTTCCGAATCCAAAATTATTCCTCAGGTTTAGATCAGCTAGATTTTCTAACACATCATGGAATCATAGAGCAGTTTGAGTGGGAAGGGACCTTAAAGATCCTCTGATTCCAACCCACTCTCCACACACACCCCATGGAGGGCAAGGACTCCTCTGCGTCCAGCTTTCTCAAAGCCCCATCCAACCTGGCCTTGAACACTTCCAGGGATGGGGCACCCACAACTTTTCTGTCCCTGTGCCTCACCATCCTCACAGTAAAGAATTTCTTCCTAATATCTAATCTAAACCTACTCTCTTTCAGTTTAAAGCCACTCCCCCTTTCCCTATCATTACATGCCCTTGAAAGAAGTCCTGCTCCATCTCTCTTGGAGGACCCTCTTGCCCTCTTTAGGTACTGGAAGGTTGTCTAAGGTCTCCCCAGAGCCTTCTCTCCTTCAGGCTGAATAACCTGAACTCTCAGCCTGTCTTCATAGGAGGGTGCTCCAGCCCTCCGATCATTTATCTTTTCTCTATATTATTGCAGAGAAACCCATCTTAGCAAAGGCATCAAAGTCCTCAGGATGCTGTTGTTTCAACTGATAAAATAAGTGAAAAGTTTGCTTTGCATGAGATTTAACATAGCTGAGCACAGCAGTAAGTCTAAAGCACTTTTTTGTAAAGAAAAACAATGAGAGCTGACTGTAAGTGCCTCTGTATATTTATGTAGGAGTATAATTTCTAACAGCAATTGATCCTCGGAGTAGAATAGGAAAGTTAGAGCCTTTTTTGTTCTTTGACACATTTTGTCATTTCAGCATATATTTAGAAAACCTTGCAAATGCAGCCACAGTGACGTGAATGGGTAGAAGCCCACTGTAATGTATAAGTGACTCTATTAAATGCCTGGTCAGTCCCCCTGGCACACAGGCATGCACGAAGCATGTGCATCATGCTTATACAGTCAGACTAAAGGATATACCAATGCCAGTGCAGAAGAAAAGCTCTTCACACATATTTTGATACACCATACCACAGAACAGGAACATATTTTTAAATGGCATTTATCTATGGCATATTCAATAAACCTCTGAAATATCAGGTTGCATGACTCAATCATGTTGGTTTCTTACAAACCAAATTTATCCTTTTTTTTTTCTTTTAATGTAGTTAGATATTCAGCTTTGAATCCCCTTTAAGTACTATGACATGGCAACTAGGTTTTATGGAGAAAATAATCTTACATAGAAAATAAGGTGTTTTGCAAAATGAAGGCTGCAGCAGGGTTTGAGCAGACCATACAAATAATAATGTTCAAGAGGATGTCTAATTTTAGCATTGTTTCTCTGGCATTTGATCACCTGAATTACTGTAACCTATAGGTTAAATCTCCTCCTGACACAAATCATAGTTGTAGGAGATGCTACCCTGCCCCAAAGACCTTCATTACTTCTTATGTTTAAATTAACTGAAGGGGAGGAAGATGAATTCACATTTTGTGGTAAGTGGAAATGGTTAATAGCTCAGAGTTAGCAAGAATCCTCTGCCATAGAAATTAAATGTATACTAAAAGGGAGTAATTCACTGGAATTTCCTGCAATATTTATGCACAGAATTACCTTGAAATAAAAAAAAACCCAACCAAACAAAAATCAAACCAAACACCCAATAAAAACCCAAACAGCACTTGCTCTGGGTGTTGTAACTTTCAGACGAATGCAGACAGAAAGATACATATTTCAAACTCTGCTTCATTTGTGTAAGTGATTTGCTTTCTGCCACTCTTGTGCTACTTATTTTACTTATAATTTCCAGAAAATCTCTGCTTAAAGATGTTACCAGTCTGCTGTTACAATGCATCAGTATTGTTATGAATAAAGACGTAATCCAAAGCAAGAAAAGAACACACAACTAAGAGGATTTGGCAGAAAAAGCTATAGCCCTTAGCTCTTGTAACTACCAATACTAGTTCTGTTCAGCTTTTGTTGCAACAGCAAATTTTTAACCGATAAAGACAGCTTTTACTCAAAGAAAAATAGCATGAAATAGCTTCTCTCAGAACACAAATGCAGTTGGCATGTTACATTCCCAGACAATATGTCCTGTGGGGAAATAGCTACTACAGGGGATTAGGAACCACATTCTTATGACTCCAGGGAATTAAAGCAGAGGAAAAGCGATGGTTTCCAAACCCAAACTTCCTAAGTCCAAAACACCACTCTGAATTCCTTGCTCTGTACCTGTGATAGGTCTCCAAAAATCTGCCATGAATTGTTTGAGAGATTCACTCAAATTGTATTCAGGTGAATCCAGAGGCCACGCTTTAGTGTGCTTTGGCTCAGACTCAAACTGGTAACACTCAAGGCCCCATAGATCAAACATTAATTTCTTTGTTAAAGGAATTATAGTCATCCCACTAAGCTAATATTATTATCTAAGAGGAAAAAACCCTCTCAAAACAACTTTCCTACCCCTCCCCCTACTTTCACCGATTATCACCAGCATTCCAGACCTTGCAGGAACTCAGATTGTCCTTCTACAATTATTTCCCATGGGCAGAAGAAAATTATTAGTCTACCCAACTGATGCTATTTATTTTTATAGTTTCATCAGCCACTTAGAAATAGAAAGCACATTGATTTTCTGTGCTCTGGGGACCACCTGAGGGCATGAGAGGGTGGAAGAGGAAAAAAAAAAACAACCAAAAACCAGTTGTAGCATTTCTGGTCAAATTTAACTGAGTACAAACATCTAGCATGTTGGTTCAAGTGTAGCTAACACAAGCACCTTTTCTGACTTGCAGTATTAAAAGTGCATATAGGACAGGAGCAGAAAGTTGTGTTGCTCTTTTCTCACTTTCTGACACTGCTGAGATGGTCTCAGATACAAGATATAAAGCTGTAAGGTGCAGTCTAATACAAAAGAGAAGCAGGGTGGTAATGCTGTGTGCTCACTAGTATTCTACAAGAAGCAACATCTGGTTTTGCAGTAATAATTTGTATCTTAGTTGTGAAGCCTTAGTAAGATGTAAGATGACTTAAGACTGAAGATGTAGGTAGCTTGTTACAGACACAGCTTTATTACATGGTGACAGCAATGAGCAAACTCCCAAACCACAGCAAGCCAGCTTCTTGTTAAGCAACCTTTCCATGTAAAAAGTCAGCAGAAAACTATGGTTACAAAATAAAATATGCAGATTTTATGGAAAATACCCAGTAGGTTTAATAGAATGATTACCTTTATTAATAACCACTCTGAGTAAGAACATGCTATGAATCATGAACTACAAAAAAAAATCTGCCAAATTCTGTATGATACAGAATTCTGTAAATTCAGATATTGTGAGAGAATGGACTATCAACTTTTTATATTTTTTAGTATTAGAAGAGCTAAATAAGCAAAGTATTATGACCTACCCTTAGCATCTTCAAGAATTTATGGTTGTTTTTGACTAGGTCACCACAGTTGCTGTCTCACATATCAAGAGTCCACAGAAAGTGCACCTCCTTGACTGATTTTATTTAGAACCAAGTTATGGTGAGAACTCCCAAATGATTTTCAATACCTTAGAATTAAAGTTTCTGATTTGGAGGTGGGGTAGGGAGGAGAGACAAGGAAGTTTTCAGTGTAAAATTGAATAAAATAACACTGGAAATCTCAGCCATCCTCACTGAACAATTCAGAGTTTGAGAAATGTTTTATATTAGGCATATATTTACATTATCTATATATCAGATAATACATGCTGACAGCAGCAGATAAATTCTGTCTCTGCATGTCAATCAACACCTACTAGGGCCATTCCCCAACAGATATATATATATTGTAAATAGGTTTCTAAAACCACAGTTACATTTCCAGTATCTCAGAAATTAATCCAAGCAACTGTTCATATGTGGTCTCGCCCTGATACAGACAGGTCTAATTCCAGCACTGCAGAGCATCAATTGCTACACATTCCTTTCTGCTTTAAAGTGTGCACTCAAATGACCCAGCTTGCATACCAGCTGAAAGAAAGTTAGGTAAGAGTTGGGCACAGAGGAATGAGAGAAAATGTGCAAGTCACTGAGCCCTGCCTCCTTCAGCTGCAGACACCCATGCAAGAGGTTCCTGCTACTCCTGTACTCATCACACAATTCATATCTAAGGAGATATTTGAAGTGTGACAGTTTTTCTTCTTGCCCTTATGGTACTGGCTCACTAGGATCAAAATAATTTCCTTTCTGAGGAGTCACAGGGAGAGAAAATACTGGACATTTCACATTCATGGCTCTTTTTCATAGGGGCTCAGCAGCTAATACACAGCCACCGTGCTTTAGAGAGAGTTTTTATTTTGATTTAATTTATGAGCCTTGTCTCAGAGCAAATTCTAATTCTTGCAGCTAACATCTGCATGAAAGGATTTTTGCCTTTTACTCGTAATCACTTGTTACAGTACATTCTACTACTTTTGTATTTTTAACATAAAATGTAAGGGGTCTATCAGCAGAGAGCTGTTCAGGTGAAGACGTGGTAGTTCAATGCAGCATTCACCAGTGAACTCACAGCATCAGGTCACAGCAAGACAGCCATCGTGACACTCAGCAGCTGAGGGTGCTGCACCACCTTACTTTTTGATGGCAGAGGCTTTTGTTCTATTTTTCTTTAGGAGAATCTAGCTCTATTCTTCTCAGCATACAATATGCAATTCCTCCTTTGGCTCATCTACCTTTCAAATTAACAAGCCCCTGGTTCCTACTGTTTTCCCTATGGTCTCCTTAAGTCTGCCCTCCTGGACTTTTAAATATCTTTCAGTAATCACTTTAAATTAGTACAGTCTTGGTTTATGATAGATTTAAGCTCTAAGACTTCATAAATTAATAAGGTGTTACATAAATGGAGAAGGGTTATAATGGAAGATCAGCCCTATTTCAAGTGATTTTTTTAACTTGTTCACAGAATTCTACCTCTCTCTATGGTTACTTTTCTGCTGCTATTTCTATTGTTGCATACAACAGGAATTCCTTTCTTCTGTGAACTGTCCCCATTCTTTTATTATTAGCAGCACAGCAACTGAAGAATATTATTAGCATTAGTAATTGCCTCACAGGATATGTTCCACCAGATACACTGTGCAATGCCATAGAGGAGTCTGTCTGATTCTTTCTACACACACAGCTGAAGTTTCCTATACTTAATCATTAGCAAACATCATCCTACAATACTTGCTTCAGTGTAATGTGCTTTAAAATATTCTGTAGATCTTTTTGACACTTCTATCCTTGTTTCTGAATGCTGCAGAAGCTAAAAATGTAGTTTTCAGTGGTACAAACTTTGGAAGACACGAGGTCTATGGGGGTTTTCCTTTTTTCAAAACTTGGTCTTTGTGGAAAGTAATAGCAGAGTTGACTACATGGTTTTCATGACTTATTTATATGAAACTTTTCCAGCCATCTTTTGGAGATGAAGGGCTTGCTCAAAAGGGAATGAGAACAATATTCCCACTGACCACAGGCAAAAACCAGAAGAAAAGAGCAATGATCTATTTCACAAAACTGAGCCAAGCTTGGCTTCAAAATACTGTCATTCAGTTGAGTGGTCAGAATTACTCTTAACAGGTCTACATAAATATTTTCCTTGTTTCTTTTCAGATTTTTCTTTTTTGATCACTGCTAACAAAAAATTCACAATGAAAACACAGTAGAAAATTAGGAGAAAAATGTTTTTACAAGATATACCTATACAGATCAATACTAGAGCTGATCTTTGGGACAAATTCTTTCAATAGGCACAGTATTAATATTTCAGAAGCATTAGAATTTCCCTGACAGAATTTACACCAAGTAGTGCACTTATATTCATCTTGTCGTTCTGTGGTCTTCAGCATCGAGAGATTGTGAGAAGGTCACATATATATATATTTTATTTTAATCTTTAGTTCCAGAAGTCTTTATATCACTTCCAATTAAAATTGAAGCTATATAATGTGCCTAGGACTAACTAAATAATTTTGTCTAGGACTAACTAGAATATTTTTAATTGGTTAAGATAATAATTCTTTTTTCCAGTACAAATTTTGGACCATGTTCTCAGCTTTGTTTTGAGAGCCTTACCGCTTATTTACAATGGGATTATTTTAAGAGAGAAGTTATAAGTTCTCTCCTTTTCCCCCATGCCTATAAATAGAAGAGTTTAATTTATTGAAGTATAAGCCTTTGATTTTTTTTTTTTTCTGGAAAGGAAGGCAAACCATAAAAAAAACCCCAAAAAACCCTCAGTGACCATAAGCTCATTCAGTAACACAATACAACATATATTTAATTCCTTTAAGGTTGCACATATTGTGTCATTCTACTTGTCACTGATCTTTTTAACAACACTACACCACTTCTCCAGGAATCCAAGCCAATTATATAAGTGGGTGTTTGTTTTAAAAATACACCCACGATTAAATGTCTCAGTGTGTGTGTGTATATACCTTTACTCAGAAGCTTTACTGTATGTATATCATCAATAAGAAAGTACAGAAGATGTCAAAATTTAACTAATTTAACTCATTTATAGGCACTTCAAGAGGAAAATTAATTAGCACAGAGAATTTAAACAAAGCATATGTTATTAAAAAATATAAGCACTTGCAAGCATTGCAGGCTGAAGTTCTTAATTTCTAGAGCAGTACTCCCATTTTGCTACAGGTGATTAGAATTTCTTAGAACTGTCATAAGAGATGGTGCATGTGTTTTAAGAGAGTGCTTACATTAAGAAATCTATTTTAGTATCCTTTTCATTACTGCTGCAGAGAATTTCTGCAAACAGTGAACAGCAAAACTTGATATGATGGCTGAGATTATTTTAAAATCACATAGCAGTAGTTAATAGTCCCACTCTGGGGTGTTGGACTACCTCACCTCCATGATCCTATGAATAAGTGAATTAGTGACTAAATTCAGCTTTAAATGCTCAAATTTTCTCTTAGAGTTGTAATTTTCTCTGTGAGGAATTTCTGAGAGAAAGAAACCTGGAGATCTCTTTCTCTAAACATACAGCATTTTTATTCTTCTCAGTTCTGCCCTCTGTTATCTTTAAAACTGGAATTCAATGAGCTGAATCAAAATTGGTCCACAGAGCCTACAAGAGGTTTTTCCACTTGTGCACCCTGAAAGCAGGATTCTCAAGCAAAGGCAATTGTCTGTCAAGGACTACTTCTGAAACTGTGTGCTTTTCCCTTAATTTTCTCTTTCCACTTCCCTAGTCTACTCTTCCAATTTCTCCTCTCCAATTTTTATATTGCTACCTTCTTTTCAGCAACAAAAGTTTTCATCGTATTTTTGAAAAAGTAATTTAGGATGGAAGCTCTTTCTCCTCCCATGCTGAAACTCAACTTTCTCCTTTCCAAATAAAGGATTTCCTAAAAAGCTTATGTACTTTTAACTTTAGTGAAAGCAAGGGTCTTTTAACAATGGTTGTGGCCCAATATGTAAAGGTAAAATATGATTACAATGTCTCAGGATCAAGGTTCAGCAATTTCTAGAGAAAAGTTTAGTGTTCCTTTGTCTACAGTAAGAATATGCATTTTCTTTTAATCCATCAGGCTTTATGCCTCTGAGTTTCATAACTCTCTGCCCTCATCTCCTCAGTCGAAACATAACACAGATCAAAACGTGCATGCAGATGTCACAAAAGCTGAAAAAAAGCTGAATAGAAATTAGGCTGCAAACACTGGAATGGTGGTTTCCATTCTTCTGAAATTTTGAAGGGACATAAATAACTCCGTATCTGGGATCATTCTCTTATAAAAATGTGTGCTTTTACTTTCCACTACGCAACATACTCCTTGTTCACAAGCTTTTGAAGTTTTGATCACATCATCAAGACATCTGTACCAAAACGTTTTTGGGAAAGTTCAGAATTTGTACCTTTTACTTCCAGTCTGGGATAACCAGTATCCTGCACAGATTAAGTATGACCATTGTGTTAAAATTTAGAGAAGAAACAGTATATGGCCAAATATGGAATTTTAAATTAAGGTGGGGTTTTTTTCTGTAATGGCATGTGGCTCCTCTTTTCCACATCAGGTATTAGGTCCTGTCACTGCTGTAGCAGTGGTTTTGATGGCAGAATCCACCATGAAACTACATCACAACTTAGGCTAGAGGGACCACAGGCTCAAATCAACTGCTTTCTGACAATTTCAAAAACATATTTAACACTTTGCAAATTACAAGGGAAATTGAAATTTCATTGAATATAAAATCTTCTTCTGTTATATTTTAGACATTTTCATTACCAGTCCAGGAGTTCTTAGTGTCTGAGACTGGTGTAATTCCACAGATGTAAATTACTGTTTAAATAGTAAATAGAATTTACTTCTAAGCATTCCAAAAAAACTGATTTTCTGCACATCATCTGCAATTAATGCTGGCTGAATGAAGAGGGCGAAAACTTCTTTGTGATGATACTTAGCATGAATAACTAGACTATGTCTTTCACTTCCTATCTAAACAGCTACAAGTACTGCTGAAGACAGGCAGAACAAGTTGCTTCAACCTACTGACATGTAGGCAGATACGCCAGAAGCAATAAAAAAGTTAAAAATAAAAATCCATTTTCAAATCCCAATAGTAGGTTACTTGAAGAAAATATGATAGTGGTAAATATATAAATAAAGTGAAATTTACTATCCTTCTGTTACCCTGCTTCTTTTCTCTTGCTGTGGTATTCACCCCACCCCAGGGAAGCAACTATTCACAACTAAATACACACTGGAAAAAATAAATTGATTTCTGAGAATTGGAAAGAAAGGAGAACTAAATTTCTATCTCATGTCACTGAAGAACCATTTTTCAGGTAGAACAAAATAATTAGCATTTAGTCTCCAGAGAAGACTCCTGGACAGTCAAAATCTGAAAACAAGGGAATTTTGCCAGTGAAAATGGCAGCTGTGATTTGAAAGCTGGTACTTCAGTTGGCTCATTTATGAGCAAGGATTTCACCTCCGCACCTGAAACTTTTCACCTATTCAGGCAATAATGACTAAAACATGGAAGAGAAAGAGAGGTCCAAGAAAGGACAACCTCTAAAAATCACTCATCTCATACCTCAATGATCATGTTTAGACCCACAGGACAGATATTTCCTGTTTTGCAGTAAATAAACAGAGTGTGAAAGTCTCAGAAATGACCATTTCTCTCCTATTCTGAACTTCCCCCACCCCACCGCCAATTTCTTCACTTAATCCTTCCAGACCAAGCAAAATAAATGTCGGACAGAACCTTTTCCTCTGCATGTACACACAGATACCCAACCAGAAACTTCAACATGATTGCTGGCAGTTCTTTCATCAATTACCTCGTTAATTTCTTGAATTTATAATGACACTTTGCTTACAGCTTACTACAGAGCAATCATCCTGTTTCACGGGAACTGAAAATGCAGGTGTCATGGTTTAACCCAGCAGGTAGCCAAACACCCCACAGCTGCTCACTCACTCACTGCCCCCTGCCAGCGGGATGGGGGAGAAAACTGGGGGAAAAAAAGCAAAATTTGTGGGTTTAGATAACAACAGTTTCATAGGATAGAAACGGAAGAGAAAACAACAGGAACAACAATTTGTGAAATTAGTTAGAATACAGTAAACAAGTGACACACAATGCACTTGCTCACCCACCACCCATTGGCCAATGCCCAGCCAGTCCCCAAGCAGTGGCCCCAGCCAGCTTTATTCCTGGCTTATATACCCAGCATGATGCCATAAAATATGGAATATCCCTCGGGTCAGTTGCAGTCAGCTCTCCTGGTTGTGCCCCTCACATATTCTTGTGCACCCCCACCCTCCTTGCTGGCAGGGTGGGGTGAGGAGCAAAGGCCTTAACGTTGTGTAAACACTGCTTAGCAAAACCCCAAACATCCCTGTGTTATTAACATTGTTCTCATTCTAAATCTAAAATGCAGCACTGTACCAGCTACTAGGAAGAAAATTAACTCTGTCCCAGACGAAACCAGGACAGTAGAACAACATAGTATTTATGTAAAGTCTTCTGTAATTTGATATCTTTGTTGAGCACCCTAATTCCTGGATTGAAATAGGTTTGTGTCCGACCAGCTTGAATCAGGCACAGAACCCGAAGTTCTCAAAATTTAGACAAGTGCTTTCGTATAGATCAGGTACAGAAAAAAAAAATAATCTGAGTGTCACGGTTTATTAAAAACACCTCAATTAACTCATAATTAATATTTGGTGTATTTTAATTTTTTCCCCCGTATAGAAACAGTGTCTTAGAAATTTCTCCCTCATTTATATCTTTGCATTGGATCTGGCAATGAAGCGTAAACTGGTGGTATCAAATCTATTTCCATAGCAACACACCAATTTCCCAACCACTGTCATGGCTTCTACTCTCACTGAAAGCTGAGAGAAAAGCACGGCTGAAGAAATGTTTGTCAAGCATTCAAACACGGAGCGAGTTTCAAATATCCTCTTAAAGTGGATCCAACTATCTTCAGCTAGAATACTAACACAAATACTCAGAAACAAACCAACAAATCCTTGGGGTTTTTGTTGTAGTTTTGTTGTTTTGTTTTGTTGGGGTTTTTTTTAATCAATTATAACATTAAAGTCCCTTAGTTACTCCCAGTAAATCTCAAACAGTGAATGGATGTACACGTCAAAACAGACACTTGATTTTAATGTCCATTCCCATTCTTTATACCATTTGTATGAAAACACAAATTATCTAAATAGAGGATGAGCTCTTCACATGCCTTACCACAGCAGTACTCAATATAAAGCCCTCAGAGGATAGAAGAATACAATGTACACTACATTTTAGACATGAAATTGATTTAAATTTTTTGCCTGCTGTCACCATTCATTACTTACTAAACAACACTAATAGTAAATTGATATTCACAACAGCATAGATTTCACTACTGGTTTACAAACAAAAAAGCTCTGGAAAAAAGCCACCACATTAATAACAATCATAATTCATGAAGAGAAAGCAAACAAAAAAGCCCTTCACCGAGTCTTTTTTAGCAAGATATCAGAACTCTCTTGAGAACTTGGAAAAAAGTTCTAAAATTTCATCAGTGTCCCATAGAGTACATTTCTCAGAACAGATCTTAAAGCTGACAAAAGAAATCATTTGACTATAAACTGTAATGCCTTTAGACTAAGCAAATTAGTCACTCTGCTCCTATCAGAGAATTTCAAATATGTTGTACAATGACAAGCTGCCTACACAATAGCAGCCTTGTGATAAGAAAGTAAAAAGCAAAAGGAGGAAAAATTAATAACATATTGAACACATGCTCTGTCTTCCAGTGTCTCCCTATCTTTGACAGAACTGCTCTGAATCAAACCTCCATGCTTTCCTTGTTCTTCACTCACATCTTTAAAATTCCAGCTCACCCACATACCCCAAGAGCCAGCATCAGTTTTTGGGGTTTTTTTCTCAAATCCTCTAACTCTTTCAGGGATTCACAACAAAAAATGTTGAGTCTTGACAGACTTTTACAAGAGCCAAATGCATCTAGTGGCACCCAGCCAGTTCATCTTAAACAGCTATCCCACACCTAGAGGATTTAATAAACTGCTGTGACTAAAGACCTACTATATAACCTTTGGTTATTAGATGGGTTTGTAACCAAATTAAGATATTTCTGTCAGTCAGAAAATGGTTATAGAACAACGTGGATCATCTTCCAGTATTATGCATCACACAAACTCCTGATTAGTTCTTTGATTCACAGTATCTGGTATCTCAAAAGGGAAATATCTATCTGTGTGGAGAAAAAGAGAACTGGCATGATGGCTGAAAGTATTTTGAGATGCAGGTAGGTCATAATTTACAACCTATGTTTTATCTGATAACGACAGAACCTCAATAAAAACCATACATGAAGCTAAACGTTATTTTTAGCTTATCAGAAATGTGTCTGCAAGAGATCTGAGCTGTGTTATGAATCTACTTGTTTACTGCACCCTTCCTATTCCCCTTATCTGCTGAACCTTACCTTCTCCCCACCATATCAGCCTCCTATTTCTTCCAGTTTCAGAGCACTAAGAACTCGTTCAATCCCATTACTTCTGTTCTCATTGCACTCGGGCTCATATTTCAGGCGTACATTCAATGTCCAAACTTTACCAGCTCATCCTCACTTATTTCCAATGCATTTCCTTTCTAGGAAGGCAGTGAGAAGCTGTCTCCACTTTCTTAATTGAAATACCTAGACCTTAGAATCTCCCTCCTTTCACACTGCCCAAATCACCAACCACCCTTTATTAATGTACACTGTGCAGTGAAATTTCTAAAAAGTGTATTTGCCTAAGAGATTACAGCAACACTGTCAAAGGACTGTCACCAACCATTTGACTACAGATCCATAATCTCTAACCTTTTTGTGTTCTGTCTCACGTTTACAACACAGTGCCATTCCTGCTTTTTATTTCCATGCTTTTACAAAATTACCTTCCACAGGAGGGGATCTAGCAAGGTTTGTTGATGTGAGGGAATTTCAGAGAACTAAAGAGAAGAATAATAGTTCATTTTTCAGTTAGGTCTCTCTACAGAGGATTGATTGAGATAACCTCAATAACGTGAGACTTTTATTGACTATGCATTGTTTCAGTAATTTCTATGCCTGCTGAAAGACTCAGGGTTAGGAAAATGTATATAGCTTCCTTAATTTGTACTTTGAGAAAAAAAAATGCAAAATTGCTCGGCCAAATAGCCTTCTTAGAGAAGAGTCTACACTTCAGCTGAGAAGAAAAGGGATGAAATGTTCTTGTGTGCTGGTACAGACTCCACAGCAAGCTGCCACTTTCCCCATCACACAATACATGAAAACCAGTGGATGGACAAGGCTGAAGACCTACCTGCCATGCTCCATATCTACTATTTTGTGATTGCCCACTTTTTTCATGAGACTAAACCAACTCTTTGCCAAGCCCATGTGTCACATTATTTCCTCATGGCATAGGGGTAGAATTGCATTTGTCCTTCCTTTTATTTTATCTTTGCTGTCTGTTGAACATATAGGACAAGGCATGCTTGCTTTTACTGTCTTGTAGATTTGTTGCTGCTATAGCAGTAGATTTAATTTTCTATTTTAAATATTCAGCACTGGGAAATATTAATGTAAAAAAACAGCAGCAAAACCTTCACAAATTAGCTTTGGTTGTGCCTCAAAACTATACAAAGGCACAAATATTTCAGCTGGTACAGATGCAATTGTAAATGTTCATTCATTTTCTTCTTTTTTGTTTCAGCCTAAGACATAGGCCCCTAATTCAACAACTGTGGTCACCCAACAGCCTGAGAAGGAAGTTAGTATTAGGTTGTTAGAGCAATAATAACTTCATACAAAATGATTCTCACTGTTCATTTTTTTTAAAGAGCAAAATCATTAAAAGTGCAGTATAATGCTCTGTAATTATAATCTAAGTCATTTCCCCTGTTAAAAATACATTCTAATTGCTTTAAGTGAAAACACATCATTATAACTTCCCTCAAAAGGGGAACTAATAAATAGATTAGTAAAATCCTACAGTCAGTACATTAAATCATGTTTGTTCATTCAGCTGAGACTGGAACACGTAAAGTACATCTTCTTATGGAAAGACACAATTAGGGAGAATGGCTGGCTCATGGGATTAGCCAAGGGATTTTGAGTTTTCCACATCTAGCTTGGTGGTGTGAATCCTCCCCAGCTTGATGTTGACTGAAGCTTATTACCATCTGCTCCCTGTTCAGTGTCCTACATAAAACGAATCGGTTGTCTTTTTGCCTAATTCCAAGCTCACAGGTGTCCAGCATTATAGCAACTGACAGTAATTAGCACACCTTTAAGCAATGTCAGCAAAGATGCAGAAGATTTAAAAAAATACAACAAAGATGCTTATGTAATTTGGTATAAGCAGTCTACGCAAGCCATGCTTTGATAAGAGACAGGATGGTGGAATTACCTCTACTTTTCACTGTGTTTCTGCCAAATCACTGAGTATAGATGAGAACATGCCTGCATAAAACTTTAAATCTCTAATTTCACTAGATCTAAAAATCCCAAGGAAGTAAAATGGTAATACCATTTTTTTTGACTCTGAATTTATGCTTTCTTGTCTTAAAGGGGGATTTTAACAGTTGAAATACAGTTACTTTAACTAGCACAGCTCTACTCAGAATCTGAGAAAATGGTTCTGGTGTGCACAAAATATTATTGCAGTTTCTATAACGCCTAGAGCAGCTGTGCAGGTAACCATTACAAGAAGGAAGACAATAACAAGGAAAGTTACAAATTAAATTATCCAGATTTCTTACTATTAACCTCTGGGTGAACATGCCTGCTTCCTTTGGTCATCTCAGTTATTGCAGATATACCTTTGTTTTGTGAAATAAGCACTAGCTCATGCAAAGAGAAAACTATCAAAGTGTTTTAGTTTCAAGATAGATAAAAATGGGAGTTTTTTGAAGTTTATATAAAGATAATTTTGAAGTAAACAACTGGAAATCTCTCACTTTCCAAACACAGAGATTTAGAATTAATTCCCAGTGGTGATGAGCTGCTTCTGCCGCATTTAGGTTGCATTTCAGGCTGCTACCATTTTCTCCACAGGTCAGAATCCTACATTGTCCATTGCATGACTCCCCCATAAACATGCACCTATTTGTAAAAGTGAACTTCATATTATCAGAGATGAACTTTGGAAAGGAAGTACAGGACAGGAAAAAACCCAGAAATTAAGGGGTTTTTCTACATCTAACAAAGCAACATTAAAAAAAAAAATTCACATTTTTAATTACAAACATCAATTTACAGCCATTCTTTAATTCCTTATTTGAACATAATTGAGTTCCTTATATGAACTTATATGAACATAATTCCTATAAGAATTGTATTTCTTTAAAACTAATATTAGGAGAAACTTTCCAGCTGACCTCTAATTGCTGTATCTGTCAGTTCCATAAATGTCCCCATTGAAGCATTTAATTTCAGTAGTCTTTGATAAGGTAAATAAGCATGCAAAATCAGCTAGACTTGAAATCTAATTTTTTTTAAGTATTAAATCTGCAGCTCTTCTTGGGTTTTCATATAGGTTTTAAACATTCAGACTATTCAGTAGTTTTCCTTTGGTCTCTTGCATAAGGATGTAATTTTTATTTTTGCATGATCTGCATGTAAATCAATGGGAAACCTTTCATTTATTCCAAAAGAACATAATCAAGACCTTATTGTTTGTAGGCAGAGAAAACCCTCTAAGAAGGGCTTGAAAACCCTGAAACCTTCTAAGAAAGGTTGACCCTCCAAGAGTTTTAGTCTACACAGCTTATGAGTGTGCTTTCATAAAGAAAAGGGAGAAAAAGACAAGCTTCATTTTTCTGAAGTGTTAATGGGAATCATCTTGTTCTTCAGATCCATGTTCCTCTTTGGATGATAAATGACAACTATTAGGACTCTGGTTTATCATGACACAAGCCACAAATCTCTTCACTGAAAACTGAAAAACGCAGATTTTTCAGGACAGGACAGAATGACTGTGCCAAGTTCTTTGGGAGTCCAATCCAGAAACTGGCACCATGTTTCCTACATATTTCTAAAATATAATTAAAAATAATACAAAATACACATAATAAAAATGATGATGTATATATGTGGAAAGGAAAATACAGCGAAGGAGCTGTTGACTTCCTGAATTTGAAATTACTTACTCTGTCCTATGAAGCTTAGGTCCAAATAAAATAAAAATATTGAGTATTTACAACAGACAAGCCTTATAGAAAAATACATAGAATTTATAGTTCATTGGGCATCTTTTTTAAAGCATCAGCAAAACAAAGGCAACATCAAGGAAAAATGACTATGTAAATTGTAGTGGCTTTTAGTTAGGCATCTAATTAGTCAAAAGGAAAAGTAGAGATGGCAACCTGATTACCTTAGCAATTTGATTTACTCTGACCTGGGGTCGCTTCTGCATAGTTTACACAACACCTCTACAGCAGAAGGTTTATCTCACCAACAGCACTTTGTGTTTACAGACACTCTTCCTCCTGCTAAAACTGCATTAAGGGCTTCTGCTGTGTATTTTTTTTTCCATTTGACACACGGTTAGTAATATATTAAGTACCAAATTAATAACATTGAACAGTTGCAATACCCGAAAAAGTATCTGTATTTCCTATTTCACCTCAGAAAATAGACTGAGTGATGATATCGACAGGGACCTTCCCTATGGCTTCCTGAGTTCCATCTAGCTACCTCATTCTTCTCATATACATACATTTGCATTCAGAATCTCTTGACAGACATAAGCAGACTCCATTTAGCTTCAGTGAGATTGACTGCAAAAAGCAGCCAGAGCTGTGCAAATATCTGCTGATTCAAACTTTCACCTAAAATACAAGAAAATGTCATGGCAGAAATAATTCATGCTTCAACCTGCTGTAACTGTAGGGCAGAATCCAGCTCTATGCAGAAAGCTGACAGCTGAGGACTCTTTGGTTTCACTTTGACAAGCTGTTTGGAATGTAAGTTCTTGCACAGCCTTCCATTAAAGTTTTTCATAGGACAGAATTCCACTTTTGGTCTGAAGAACTGTATACATTTGTGTAAAGTTATTTATGCTTAACAGGCTTTGTAGTTCAGTATGTATATCCTTCTTAAAAAAAAACCCCAAAAACCAAAAAAACAACAAAAAACAAACAAACAAAAACCCCCCAACAAACTGAAAGATAACAAAAAACATAGATGTTCACTTATGCCACTAACAAAATTGTATATAACTTAATGAGAGGTTCTATCTGCTGAGTAGTGTATTATATTACTGTGCTGGTTTTGACTGGGGCAGAGCTAATTTTCTTCAGTTGCTGGTGTGGGGATGTTTTCATTACTGCTGAGCATCACTTCCACAGAGTCATAGCCTCTTCTGCTCCTCATCCCATCCCACCAGTGAGGCAGCTGGGGTGCACAAGGAGCTGGGAGAGAACCCACCAGGACAGGTGACCCCAGGTGACACAAGGGACATTCCAGACCATATGATGTCACGCTCAGGATATAGAGCTGGCAGAAGAAAGGGGAAGAGGGAGATGTTTGGAGTGCCTCTGGCTTCCCCAGTAACCAGTATGTATCATGGGACTCTGTTTTCCTGGGGATGGCTGAACACCTGCTTGCCCATGGGGTGCTGTGAATTCATTCCTTGCTTTGGTTTGCTTGCTCTCACAGCTTTTGCTTTGCCTATTAAAGTATTTTTGTTTCAATCCATGGGTTTCTGCATTTTTACCCTTCTGATTCTCTCCCTTGTTCCACTGGGGAAAGTGTGTGTATGGCTGTGTGTGGCTTAGCTGCTGGCTGGTGTTAAACAAGGACAATTATAAATTGTATTCCATCAGGGAAGGTTTAATTACATATTTTCTTACAGTTTAATTATACTGGTAAGATGAAGTATTATAATTAAGATAGAGCACGTTCATGATTAAGAAGACACAAATTATTTAGTAGTTAGCAAATATTCAAATATTGCTATAAACAAGGTACTTTTAAATGATGATTGAAAAGAAAAAACTTAAGTCTATGATAAGACAGCATTACACAATGGATTTGACTAACATCTTCAAATAGAATTCATTCTTAAAGTGCAGATGATAAAACAGTTTATATCAAAACCCAAATATTTTTAATATAGAAATTTAAATTGCATCTGATCCTAACACATTTTTACCTGAATTTTGGCTTGTATTTTGAAAAAATACAGAGTTCTTTAAAATTTACAAAGAAATCTGCAGGTTTTCTTTATGCACATTATGATAAAATAAAAAGGAAAAAATAGAGAGAGAGAAATTATGAAGAACTTCCATAGTCAAAGCTATTTTTTTGATAAATAAACAGTGTTGTATGCTAATATTTTGACAGCTCTGAGTATCATCCAGGCATATCCATCCTGAGTTGTAAGGAAAATATGTATGGGTCAATACAAGTAGGTTGGAATAGGTGCCTCAGCTTTTATTTTTAAAGCAATTGAGTTTGGCTTGTGCAAAATAGTTTTCAAATAGAAAAATTACATTCTACATTGTAAGAGGCCACTGGCTTGCTGTTTGCTTTGTGATTAAATGGCACAGGCACCACTATAATGAGGCAGTCTATCAAAATCTTCTACCTGGTTGTTTACACTCTATGAGGCTGTATGAATGAAGGATTTAAAAGTTTTCATTAAGTCCTTGGCTGCTGTGCATGCACAAACACAAAGCCAGTTATTTTAAAAGTCCACAGGATTTTACTCATTTTATGTTTATTGAGAGCATGATTGCTGCTTCTTACTGCTTCACTGAACAACAGAAATAGGGACAAAAGTCCTGTCTTTTGAGCAGTCTGTTACAATTACTTTATTTATACATAAAATATATTCTCATGTGTAGGCATCAGCAGCTGAATTTGAATTTTGAATTGCAATAGCGAATTTGGGAGAGCAAGAAATTTTTAATGGAATTACACAGATATTTCATATAACAATTATGAGCTAGCTGAATATGTACATTCCTGTATATTATTTCTTTTATCAAAACCATTTCTACTTGAGGAGAAAAAAGTCTTACCTTTTTATCTGAAGAAAAGAACACACAATAGACCAATATAAAAACATAACTTTTTCAGCTACCCTGCCATCCCCTTGGTATCTTACTCTGTTGTTGTTTCCTCTGTGTGTAGAATGGCTTTCTCCCTTCTTTATTCCAAACCCTGATCATGCAAATGTTTCCACAAATTAAAATCCTTTTTTTTGAGAATTTAAGGAAACTACTGCAATATTTGCTGAGCTAATTTCTGAGCTGACAAGGAAGAAACATCCTGAATTCCAAGAGAGACAAGACAAGTGACTCATTCATCCATGTTTTCTTCAGGTGAGGCATTTATTCTGCATCTCAAGTCTTCTACAATGTCCTAAGCACTCCTATTTTCAGTAGAGACATCTAAGACTTTGTCATTTTTAAACTGTTTCCTCATTTCAATGTTTACTCTGATGCCTTGGGAGGCTACCTGGAACAGAGACTAGACAGAGTTGAAGGAATAAAGTAGGTCTTTATTAAAAAGGCCTTTGAAGGATACACCTTGGGCAGTACAAGAACCTGGCCAAGGCTCTGCCCAAGGCGGACCCAAGATGGATGATGCATGACTGGTCACGAGTTTTCACACTTTTGCAAGTTTAGGTCCATTTACATGCTGGGGTTAATTATCCAATTACAGCTTCAGGTTATGAAGTCCCATCCTCCCAGGTTGTTCTCCTAAATTTGCTGTTATTTATACTTTCTGGGCCTGAAGCTACAATGGTGTCCTTGGTTCTCATCTGGAAAAGGATTGTTTTGTCTAACTACCCATGTGAGGAGAACTTGCTAACACTTTATATGAAGTTCAAAGTTATATATACCAATACAGTACAGAATCTGGAAAATATGAAAGCTAAAACTTAAGGCATCAACTCAAAAAAAACAAAACCAGAACCCCAAAGAACTTACAAAAAGGTGTCGTTTTTTAACATAATCAGAAATCCTTTTGCAGATATAAAACAGAATTTAAAAAGTTCTGCATCACGTATTTCAGATTTATGTTTAAAAATTGCTTATGTAATTTAGCTGCCTATAACTGTAATTTACTATGGACCAAGATTCTCTTTAGTAAATTCACATGCTCCAAAAACAGGGAGGCTAAATTCCAACACTGAGTTTTGCAAGAAGAGCTTAATAAAAGAAAGCTGATACTTCATCAGAAACTATATACATGTATCATCATTGAAGTTTTTAAAATAACTTTCAGCAGTCTTTCTATTGTTTAGAAGAAATAAATTCACTCTCAACATTCAACTGTAACATTTGTTACAGTTGAGTATTAATTCACTGTATCATCATTTAGAGAAAATAAGAATATTCTACCTGTCTAAAGCACAGATTTGTGGTTACTATTTTTACCTGAGACACCGAATTTGCATTAATTTCTTATGCAACAGATGAATATCATTTGATTAGGAGGGCACAAAATTTATACTGAACCCATATTTAATTCATTGATCTTAGAAGACGAAAGTAGCAACCCATTCACTTAAAAAAGAATAGAAAGATTTATCCGAATTGTAAAGTTTTTTGCCAATTTTTTCCAATTCTAATTGAGATAAGAAGTTTGAACTTTGATATAGGTATATTGCTCATGTCATTAATGCATTTTAATGTCCCTGTAATGAAGCTGCATTCCAGAAGAGAAGAGGTGCACGACTGAAGAGCATATACTGTAACTTCACATTATGACACAGGGAGAAGATAACACACATGCTAAAATACAAGGGCAATTTACCTAAGTATAATTGTCCATATTAAATAAATTTTTAATATATATTTGGGTTTTCAAAATACTTTTGATGATGGTTATTAAGGAAATGGGGAAATTACAGCACAGAAACACATCAGTTAACACAAGTCTGGAAACTAGGAGCATCTATTTTAGGAAAAGAGGGGCTTCAAGCCTCAGCACAGTATAGAGAGTTCTCTAAAAACACCTGCTCAGTCCTCAGTAGCTGTCAGAAGAGTAAATCAAGTACTAAGGTTGGTCACAAAAGCAACAGAGAAAAACTGAGAGCATTTTTGTGCCACTATGACCATGATTTACCCACCCTTGAGGTCACCCCACCAAGGTCACCTCACCTTTCATTCCTCTCAAAGAGGGAGAATAGGAAGGGTCAGAGAGGAAGAAGTATGAAACAGCTCCTGTCAGAGGAGCAAAAAGCCTCTTCAGCTTGGAGAAGGGGTGGAGAGCCCAGCAGAGAAGGTGAATCAAGTACAGAACAAAAAAAAATGTGGTGTGACAGAGCTGGGGGTAAATTATTAACCCACTCTTCTAATGAATGAGGGTACAAAATGAAAATAGCAAGATTCACATTCAAACAAGTCCCAGGAGATGGTTTGTTTGGCAGTGGGTAGGAAGTCATGGATGTATTTTTGGCAAAGGGTTTTGCTGATGCAGATATTGCAGTGGATTCAAAGAAAGACTGGACAGGCACCAGAGGAGGGATCTGTTAAGAATCACCAAGCAGACAAAGCACAGAAAGCTCATGGGTGAGAAACCACTGGAAGTTGGGACACTGGTTATGAAAAACAAAAATTTGTTTTGCTTTTACTGCTCACTGTGTATCAGCTTATGGGCACTGATGGAGAAAAATAATAGAGCGAGATGCACTATTTATTCTTATGACCCATAACACACTTTCTGTTTATAAACTGGGTAAGTCTTATGCAGTTGCTTCTCTGCTCTTGGCAAAAGTCTTGAAGGGGACATTAAAGCAAAATGAAAACTTCAGACTTTGTATTTAGTCAAGATCTGTAGCACAACTCCTGACAAAACCATGGCTGAGTTTTCTGTCCGTGACAATTCAAAAGAAACAACATCTGATTTTCTGCAGTCATTTATTTTTCCTTCAAATGCGTTCTTGTGCTAAATGTTACCTTTCGCGGAATTTGACAAGACTGAAGGCAATGACATTGAAAGGAGAGAATGCAAAGATGCAGAAGTATATTTCTCCACTGACTAGCCCCTCTTTTTAAAGTTGCTGAGGAATACCACTGTGCATACTGTGAATTCTCAACTGAAACTCAGTGACAAACCTTTATCACTTTCCTGTAGGTAAATGGCTTTGTTTATAAATTCTTCTGACTTCGAAAAATAAAAAATCATTCCTGACACTGCCTCATCTTACAAATCTATTCATGTATCTTTTAAAAACAAGCTGGAAGGCATAGCAAATAAAAGGTAACATCACACTGCAACAAACAAAAGAAAAGGCCATCAGCAACATCAACATGAGTAAACAAAAACATACAATTAAAAAAAAAATTAAAAGCAGATCCAAGTAATACTTAGTTTCCAACCAAAAAACTTGAATTCAATGAATGCATACATCCCCACTTGTGACCTAAAAAATCCTGTAAGCCTCCCAGTCCTAAAAGAAATAAACTGATCATAAAGTACTAAAATACAGTGACAAAAAGCCTGTTTCTAAACAAGTAAGAGAAACATTAGGGAATTCCTTGGAACACCTGATCCTACAGAGTCACTGGACATGGGCAAGACAAACCCTCAAAGTCCATTCCAGTTTCCAACAGGAAAAAAAGTAACAACTCTATGGACAGAACTACGTTTTTCTTGCTTATACTTAAGGAAGAGCAAAATATAAGAACTGTTCTTTCCTGTTCTTATGTTTGATTGTGTAGATGTTGGGACACCTATGATACAGGAGATCCATGACTGTATCTTCAAGATAAGGTTTTCTTCAGGATACTGTAACAGTAAGCCTAGCCATAGACTTTTTTTAAAGATAAAAGGCTGATTTTTTTTTTTAAAGGATTTAAAATGCCTTTTCCAACTAAAATTTGTTAAGCCACATTTCTGAATAACCCTTCAATTGACAAGGACTATTCTTATGCTACAATTTTCTTTTCTGAGCCCTTATGGCCACTCCTCGGTCAGCATATTTTGGAACCCAGTCTGAACAATCCAATCCCCTCAAGGGAAAGCAAATTAAACTAACTCAAAAATTTGGCATTTCACTGCAGAAGTCAGATCTGAAATGCTACTTTTCCGTTGTTTAGAAAAATTCCTGACCTAGCCTTTAAAAACATGCTAGAGTAGTAGTTTTTACCTTAATTCACAAATTCAAATATACCGACTTCCTACAATCTGATGCAAAGCCCATTTGAGAATCTTCTTGTAAATCAGAAAAAGAAAAACAGTGTTAAGTGCTGTTGGAAATGACAAAAAAAAAAAAGAAAAGTAAAAATGAATCAGCAGGATATTTTTTTACAGGAAAACAAAGCAAATGATCTGGTTCATATTTTTTGCTATTAATTATCACTCCATTGTAGATCTTATTATGCACATTTAAAATGGTATGCCTGACTGTGTGGCAAACTCTTCTTCAGCACACTACATCACTTAAATTAAAAAAAAAACCGCATCAAAATTGGCATTTATGTTTTTGAAAGATAAAATAATATATCTCTGCAGTCTCTACTTTTATTCCAGCTGGAAATATTGTTTGTAAAACTTGTTTGCAAAACTTGTTATACCCACTGTAACCTTTGTGGATGTGTACAGTGTCTTCCATGAAACAAAACCCCAGGACATATTTGATTTGGTGAGGAGACAAGAAAAAGTGTGCAACAGTAAGATTATCCTAGCATATTTTATTCTACAACCATTACTACAGATTTTTCTTTCTTTTTAGCCAACAGTGTCATTAAATGTGTGATTCTGAATGTAACCTTCTATGGTGTTCTTGCACGCCAACTTGTCGACTTCTGCATGATGGATATTGTAAATTTCTTTTACTTAGGGTTTGTGGTTTGTTTGCTCTGGTTTTATTAACAGATGGCAAACAACTCATGTGGGTCAATTTCAGGCACGAACTTCTATAAAATAATGTTCCAAGAAATTTGGCACAATATTACTTCAATTGTGAAATTGGAAAGTCAATTAGCTTAGGGCTTCACAAGCTTAGCGTTGGCAGAAATTCATAGCACAAAATGAGCAGCATCAGCAAAACTGCAGTTTGTGAATTGATTGAGAAAGTTTTCATTACTAACAGCTAAAGTTAAGGACAAGCATGAGTGAACAGTCACAATTTTCCATTCACAATATCCACCTGAAAAATATCAGTAATAACACATGGAATAAGACATTTGTGAGCTGACAGCTCATAAGAAAACAGTAAAACAGTACCTCATTACTGTTACTGTATTTAATGGAGAAAGTTGGTATTGATATATTGGTTATATACAAAATAACCTGAAAGAGAACCCTATAAATGGTTTAAATCTCTTTCTAGTGACATGAGGATGATAAAAAACCAGTTTGGAAAACAGTAAGGTAAAAAACTTTTTTTGTGGCACCATAATTTTCATGGATATTTNAAAAAAAAAAGAAAAAGAAAAAAGAAAACCAGCAAAAATTACACTTTCAATCTTGTATAATGTGTTTTTCGTCATCTGGAAAGCAAAACAGTGTTGATTCATGCAAATCTGAAATTTCAAGACTTTTAAAAAGAAGATTTTATATGCAACACATATATTACGAGGGAATGTTCATGAAAGGAAGCTGACATTTTGGTATATGTTTCTATTATGTTGAGAATTTTACCAGTGAATGCCTAAACAAAACAGTGATCATCTAAAAGAAATAAAAACTCACAATAAAAAAGTGATTAGAAATGACAAAAATCTTTCTNAACAAAACAAAACAAAACAAAGCAAAAAGGAAAAAATATCACAACTGCTCCAAACTATGAGATGCTATGTATAATTTCTCTCAAATAATGAAGGCAAAATGTTGCCTTTTGACAAGTCTGCTGAAATTTTCCGGTAAGATAAATTAATATATATTCATATAACAAAATTCACTGCAATTGGGACTATTTTTAGCAAACAAGCCCAGATACTGCACAGGTAACCTGTTACTGTCTACATAATAATTTGTTAACCAAATGTTTTGAGTTTTGGCTGTTTATGAGAAAGCAAGTTTCTGCTGTTACAGAAAGTACAGCAACAATGGGGGAGATGACTTTGCTTGCCTTGGCTTGGCCTGGCCAGCAAATCTTATTAATTTTAACAGGACACAAAGGAGGAAGATTAAATGACAAAAATGTGTCAGAGCTTCCTTTGGCATTCTTTGGAATAGTTCAGAAACTATTATTTAGTGCTAAATTATTTCATTAGTGTTTATATACCTTTATTTTTCCAAATTCCTTACTCCATGTCTGAAGAGAGGAATTCATGCCTGTGGTGTTATACCTTGCTCCAAATTAGTCTCTCATCTTCCCAAAAACTCCTATCTGCTGTCATTTTAGGTTAATGATATTGAGATAATTGATTGGATGATATATAAAAGCCAGAATAAGATCATGAACTAGGCTTCTCCCTTTGATCTTGGTGTGTCCAGGTTAGGAAATCTCCATGTTTTCAATCTGCACTTCCTATAAGCAAGAATTTGTACTTCTCTTAAGGGTGCATTAATGGTAATAGAATTAAAAGCAGAAACATAGATGTGGGATCTAGGTCTCTATTAAAAAGCAAAAAGAGAGATGGAAAAGGGCAATGAATCTGTTTGGGTTTTAAGGAACTGGAACTCATGTGAGCAAACAGTATCATAAGTTATCTGAAAAGGAGGTATTTGAGCAATGAACTCTGCTGGGTTTTCAATGTCTCAATGGAAAGAGGAAAAGAAGCACATTTACCTATCACAGGCAATCTCTTCTCTCGATAAAAAATAATGACTTTTTTTAATGAAACAAAGACTTTCCACACGACACCTCTGAGGTGGCAGCACTAAAAAATAATTCAAATTAATTAAGTCATTACAAATGAGGACACTGGCAAGTTAGGCAACTTGGAAATTGTGTTAAAATAATTAGTTGAACACATTCTAATATAGAAATGAAAAAACTACATAGGAGGTGATACTATGGTGTTTTAATGAAGAAACAAGATAATTGAGGTTAATAAATTAAAACACCAATGCAGCAGCATTCACTTCAAAGGCATCAGCTATATAAGTAAGTATCTATATTAGTAAACTGAAATTAAATGGAGATATTTAAAGTCTTTTAAAACACGGTTTAAATGTTCATAAACACTATGATAAAACATAAATTTCAATATATAGGACACATGAAGGACCAAAAGAAAGCTGGCTTTTTAACAATCAGAAACTGGCAGAAATAATTTTATAATGCATTCTTTAAAAAGTGAAAGCTGGATACAACTGAAGAAAACAGAGATGAGCATAAATGTTAACATGTTAAATGTAAAGTCAGGCCAAAGAAAATTTTGAGACATAAAAATCTTGAAAAATAAGAATATCTGCTGCCAGTGGGGGCCTGCAGGGCCAAAAGATTATCAGCATGTAAAAGAAATGTTCAAAGAACATAAGGCTGTAAGATAAAAAAATAAAACAAGCAATTAAATTAATTCTTTGCATCAATCAACCAAGGAGCTTGAGTGACATCCAAACCACTGTTTTGGTTTTGGTTGGGTTTTCCCTGGCATCAAATAAGTGGCTGTCTCAGTGGAAGCATTAGTAAAAGAGGCTTTGGAAAATAATCAATAAAATGAATAAAAAAAGATTACTATAACACAAAAGCAGTTATACAAAAGCTGAACAACACAATTCAAATTCCAAAGATTAAGTAAAGTGAATGAATTAGCCTTTAAACTGGCCCTATAACTAGAGTAATAAGTAGGAAATGTGACCAAAAATGTTTTTCCAAGAGACTGGATATGGACTGTGGAAATACAGAGCAATAAGCCTGGCTACAATACCACTCAAATTAGTCCAAAACAAAAGAAAAACAGACTGAATAGGAAAGGAATAAATATTGTAAAATTGTGAAATGTCAACATAGCTTTTGGAACCAGGGTTACCACACCTCAGAAAAGACATGGTGCAGTAGAAATGTAGGGAGAAGGCAAAGAATAAATACCAAAAGTATATAACAGATTCTGTAATGGGATTGACTAAAACAATGGAAATGGCTCAGTCTGGAAAAGGCACGCCTGAGGAGATTGTGCAAGCACATATAATCATGACTGCTTTGGCAAAGATAGACAGGGAATAAGTGTTCACTGTTCCATGATGCAAAAAATTAGCAGCATGAGAGGAAACTTTTTCGGTAAATGAAATAATAAAGGAAGTATTCTTCATATCCTTAAAAATAGCTTTGTGGAACTTACTGCTCTAGCAATAAGTACCACATGTAAATATAGACAAACTCTGAAGGGAAATGCTTACAAGGGAGTAGCACTCATGACACCACGAATTAATTCCTTACGTCAGAAAACACTGAATATTACAACCTAAGGAAAGAAGCATCACTCCGAATTTGCTCCAATATTTTTCTACTAATAATATAGCAGTCCTCCACTAATTTCACTACCCTCCCCACCCCGCCCCCATAATATCCATTTCCTTTGCCATTTCTGGTCTTCGTTTAACCATTTCTAATACATTAATAAATTACATTCATTTTAAATGTCTTCATTGATTCCTTAAGGATTTTGAGTCTGGAATGTGACAGTGCTCTTATATGAAATTTTGAGCAGAAAACCTGAGTAAGAAGAAACCATTGAAGCTTCTTCTATTAATCTCATACTCTAATGTCTACACTGAAATTTTCCACCAACACTTCCCTACTGCAACTGTTGGATTACATGAATAAAAGAGATCAGTTAGCCTTCACAAGTGTCGTGCCAGAAACCAGAGGCAATACTAAGGGCTCATGAATCCAGAAATATGGCCAGAAAGGATAAATTCTGAATGAGGACTCAGTCTCACAAATGTGAATGAGAGACTTCAGCTTCATTTCAAGAACTGAGCGTGATTCACTCTCTGTCCCTTTTGAAGCCTTCATGAGGTGAAAGACAGCTAGACAGAGAAGCATTTCTACAAAGCATGACCTAGCATTTCATTGGAAGCTCTTTCCTTTCCTCGTGGAATACATGAAGAAAGAAGTCATGATTTGATTCGACTGGTCAATAATGCTTTTATGTAGTCTGGGTATAAACATCTGTGGATTAAAATGGTATCGCTGAGGAAAATATATTGAATCCTTAAAGCATCTATGCTGGAAAGAAGTAAATATGAGCAAATTATCTGAAAAAAATCACATCAGTACTGTTTTTTTGGGTTTTTGTTCTGAGAATCTGGTCAGTTTTGATAATAATTTGATTCCTAGAGATTATACCTGATAAAAGATTTTACTCTACTCTCACAGCAGGCACCAAAATTATGGAATACTTGGTGTGATAAAACTTTCATGCTCTGAATTTCTTATAGAAAAGAAATTTACTTTCAAGAAGATATGTTCACTTGCTCTTGCTCCACAGTTCAAGCATGGCCTGTGGTCACCTTGGAATGGGTGTAAAGCACAAAAGTCTTAAAGCAAATAGTTACTTCAGAGGTTAAAATCTTAACTATTCAAACGAAAACCCCTAATAAACACTAAGATGGAGAAAAAAATAGCTTCGGGATTCAAGCCTCAAATCTGCAAAAACTGTGATGAAACTATTTTCTTTTCTCTCTCATTAGTTTCAAATGGAGACAATCATTGATGGCTTGATACATTTTTCTATTTTTAAATTTATTTTAACCAAACACAAGAGAAAACAGATCCAGCTCCCTGCAGGGAGTATAAATATTTCTGTTCCTAATGTTATTCTAAGGCTGTGTTTCATGTTAGGATGCCCTTGGCAACAAAACTAGTTTTAGGTGCCCCGGGCTCCAACCATTTATTTGTGACCTCTACCTCAGTGTACAGCGGGTGCCAGAATACAAGAATATTTGTTTGTGGAACCAGATTTAAAGCCTTATAATAAATCATTTTGGCTGGTAAGAGGAAGTGGAGGGCTACCGTACTTATTTATTATTTATGTATTGCTAAAGCAGGATTAGTTCGCTCATCTGTCTCTCAGGAAACACAACTAAATGGCTGAGGAGGAAAACACAGGGAAGGTATAAAATGAGGGAGGTTTTCTGGCCAAAATCAACAAGTCACTGACCCATTTCTATCATCAATCCACAGCCACAGAATCCTGCACAGCCATTTAACTTCCAACTGTATCACAACCCTCCCAGTATTCTCCCTTCCTTTTGCATAGTATTGAAGGGTATTTTACAGTGGCAGAGAACACAAGGGTCTTAGGAACAAATGTGTCTATTCTGCTCTTTTAGAATTCAAAAATGTGCATGGGGATGATCATCTAAAAGAAAATACTACTGTTAAAATGAACTATTAAATTTTTTTTTGAAGAAATGTGTGGAAATAGTTCAGAGTGTATTTTCATAATACTAAGTCACAAAACAAAAAGCTCAGAAGAAAGATCTTATGAAGAAATGGTTATTTTAGGAATCAGTAGAAAATGAAGAAAGGACATGATTCATATGCACAAGCAGGAACTTTACAAAATTCATAGATACCTCTTCCACTGTGATCAGTTTTGCCTCTTATTTTGTGACTAGTATATAATTGAGAAAACAGGGATAATGTCATGACATGTTGATTCTAATGATCATAGCCATAGCAATAGGACAGAAAGGACCCTGAAATTCTCAAGGGTATTCCAGATTATATGTAAAAATTGTCTATCCTTTTGCAGTGTTTTCTCTGTGTACTCTCTGTCATGAGAAACCCTTACAGGAACATCATGTGGATTAAGGGAAAAAAAAATTGCAGCTCTCCCAGTTTCTCCTTCCCAAAGGCATTTAAGGTAAACTATTAAGAATTCAATGGCTATAATATCCCAGATTAGTAAATCAGAATGTGAGAGACTTCTGAATTTTTAAGACAGACAAATCTGGGAAAATCATACTTGAACTAAGTCAATTAATGCAAGCAAAATACAAGTCTCTAATTCTTTTTGGCATTGAGAGTGTTTAGTATGAATTAAGACTTCAAGTGGTTACCTACCTAGTCCCTGGTCTAAGCATGAGGCAAAAAAAGAAATGTTACATCCTCTGTTTTCTCAAATTGCTTTCTACTACAAACTCAAATAACATAAGCCTTTCTTTTTGTCATGTGTTGGCCATAAATAATACTTGTTAAAAACCTGATTTGGAGACTTAAAAAATGCTGCAAAATGGAAAACAGAACATTCAAAGTCAGTCTGGCTGCACTCACTAAATGGCAGTTTAACAAATCTCCCCATGTGGTTCCCTAAAACAATTCAACAAAAAAGTATCCCATGACAGTAAAGCAGAGAAAAATAAAATTGGACTATTTTGTCTAGATATTTTTGAGAGGGGATGGGTAGTATCAACTGATTTTATGTTTATGATCAACCAAAAATAAGTCAGCTATTTTGGAAGAGTCATCTAGAGCTGTTTCCTACCACTTTAGGATACAAGCAAAAAGCATCTACTGACAGAGCAGCTTTCCCACGAGACAGTAACAAGGTGGGATGACAAGGTACACAGTAGAAAACACCCTGGCAGTCTTCTGTTTTGATGAAGTTTCCTGCTATGACTCAGAACAGCATGAGGCTATTACTCACATCCCACTCCTGTGAGGATCGAACAGGGGAGACAAACCTCAGCTGCACTTGCAGATCTGTTATGTCCCAGCCATGCTGCTTTGTTCCACTGTGCTCTGACAGTCCCACCTCCCCATGAAAACACCAGAACAGAGTTCTGCCAGAACCTTGGCAGCAAGGACACTCAGAAGAAAGCAGTCATTGCTGTATCTGAGCAGAGAAAATCTATTACTGAGAAGTATCCTGCTGTAGGATGGGGATTCTTAGTCTAAGCCTGGTATAGCTGTCATCCTAAATCAGGTGACTCCTATATGTTGGCTAAAATACATTTGGGAAAAAAACAAAAATCTCAATATAAGAACTACAGCAAATGATTGGGAATTCTTCAGCACAGGACTGCACTCACCCAAAAACTCTGAGAATGTGAAATTCAGAGCAGGAGATTCTATACATAATAAAACATTACAACATTGCCTTTCAACTTGAAGTGCATGTGTTTGGAGCTGGGTGTCCAAAATCCCAAACTCCAAGGAAGACGAGCTTGCAGCTGATGGTATGGCACCCAAGTTTACCAACAGATAACCAGTTGCTTCTCCTTAAACTCTAGGTATGTGACTACAACTACTTACATCATATCTTTTTCATACATAAAAAAAAAATCAGACAGATAATAGAACTATACTGAGACTCACTACTGCTGAGGATGTAGGGATCCCTGAAGAGAGCTATTCAGTGGACAATGAAGAGAAGAACTAACGGCCTTTTGATGAAGTATGGGATAATGTAATGTGTCTCAGATCTGGTGAGACAAAATTCAGTTTTATCAGCTTCAGAAGGGAATCCCACTGATCATCTCCATCTAATATTATTTTTCACTCTATCCATCAGTAAGAGAAGAATGTGCTCTAAGTATCATACATTTTGTTATTTCATAAGCACTCTATGACTGAGAAAGATAATAAGTAGAATTTTCTTGTGGGATATAAAGTTCTCTCCTTACACTCTTAGTGAACTTTGGCAACATTCTGGCATTGTTAAAATGTCCCCTATGATATTCAGGACCCTTTCCAAATTGGGTTGTTATTTATGTCATTAAGCAAATTTATCTTTCAGCTTATCTGTTCCAGTGAGAGTACTGTACACTAATAGAATTTGATTTTTTTTCATTTAGGTCTACTGACAGGTAAGTAATTTGTGGCTCTTGCCTTCAAAGAAAAGGGAGACAAATACTCTGGGGCTTCACACGTAATGTTCTCTTTTCTTTTACAGTCAAATTTAGAATAAAAGTAACAAGCTTGTTACAGGCAGACCTGCTCTGCAGCTGGTGGTAAAATTGATAGAGCCATTTTAAGCATAGGTCAGGCACATAGCTCAAAAGATGAGATGAAAGATGGTAAGTTAGTAACTACAACAGCCATTCCATCTACAGAACCAATTTTCATCCAAACAACTAAATGCTTGCACATTTTAAAACCAAATTAAACACTGTAAGACAGATATATTGGGATTGCATTGGAAAGACAAAACCACACATTTTAATGCAATAGATCAGTGAGTTTTCTTTGCTTTTTATTTTTATGGCCTTTATTTTGTCTCTGAATGTCACAAGATAACAAAGACTGATTAGCTGGGCAGCCATTAACTCCTTTAGAAGTGATGGGACTTACAATAGCAGCAAAGCTGCCAGTTTTCTCTTCTGTCTCTTGGGTAATTAGAGAATAACTGTCTTCCAGATGTGCTGGCAGTACACACTATATCAGTCTCTCTGTCTTAAATTCTTTTCCTCAATTCAGTAATTTTTATGCTTTATATTGTTTAGAAATGATAAAAATACAGTCCGAATTTGGACCCTTCACTGAAAAGTAATCTATGCACACAGTTTTATATGAGACAGAAAAGTTGGATTGTTGTTTTTGTACTGTGCACCAAAACTGTGCAAGTAGAACACTCCTGAAGCCAGAACAGTAGGCCAGACCGAAAATGTTCTGGGACATTTCCAAGTTGGCTACAGCCAATAACCATCTAATACTTCTCTCTACTTCAGCCCACTGGTTGAATGTCTTCTGAGGTACAAATTTCAACACTGAAACACAGAGAGAGAAAGATAGATCCATTTGGTGACAAATCCCCTCCTCCTTTTGTTTTCAAGTGTTTTTCCAGCTCTTGTGTATTGCCATATATTTTTGCTGAATGCCCGCATCCCTAGCCCTAGGGGCAAACAGCTAAACATTTAATTACATGAAGTGTCACCACCCTCTTCAAAAAAGCTATCTGTTTGAAGAGCTCTGCTGTCTCCCTGCATACGGGCAATTTCATAAGATCACAAACCATTCTAATTCTAGGTAATTAGAATTCAGTTTTCACACATTTCTATTTAAATAAGGTTTTGTTAAATATAGTAAAGAAGCACCATTCCTCAATACACACTTTCCAAATGACCTAAGAGTTTTTTGTGATGTCCCACTCCAAAGTGCTGGTCTTAGCTCTATGCTACTGCAATTTTAAAACTTTATCAAATCTTTATAGCATAAAATATGTAAAAAGCTACTTCTTGATGAAATCTGTATGTTACTATCAAAATCCCTAAGAGACTAGGAGTTGACAGCAAAATTTACTGCTGTGAAGTTTTTCAATCACCACTGTGGTTTAGCAACCCAGGTCAGTGAGGAAGTTCCCATTCAGGTTCATGCCAGAATATACATTCACATTATATCAGCGATTTCACAATAATTTAAAAAGACTACACTACAAACCTTTGTTAAGGGCTATCAAATCGTTTTTGCTTTCCTGAATTATTTCAAAGTAGGTTTGCGCACTTGATTTTTTTTTTTTTATATATACATGATTCTATTATGGTTCTTCATATTTGTTTAAAACACCTCTTCAGTTTAACAAAATTTTATCAAATTCTAATCATACATTTCAAGGTATTTGCAGTAGCACACTGCATTGCTAGTTTAATATGCATGTTTTCTACTTCATTTAGGTCACCAGCGAACTTCTTTGGGAGTTTGGATCCATAACAATTCCAAGGACTTTTCCTTTGTTACATATTCCCTGAAACGCTGTTTTAATAATTTAGTTTTCTGAACTATTTTGCCTTCATTTGCATACTGTGTTCAGTTTTGGGTCCCTTCCTACAAGAAAGATACTGCGGTGTTGGAGTGTATCCAGAGGAGGCCAATGGAGCTGGGGAAGGGTCTGGAGGACAAGTCCTATGCAGAACAGCAGGGGAAGTTAGGGTTATTCAGCCTGGAGAAAAGGAAGATCAGGGGAGACCTTATCACTCTACTATAGGATCATCCGGGGACATCAGGGAGAGGCAACTCTGCAAACCTGACACTTTTGAGAGAACACATGGTTTTATTGTAAGGGTTGTGAGTAAAAAGGGCCTTACCTTTAACCACCAGCCTCAGCTGAAGGGAAGTCCCAAAGAGAGTGAGAGAAAGAGAGAGAGTAGGGGTAAACGAGGTAAGGTAAGAGCAGTGAGGTCAGAGGTAAGAGGTGGGCCAGGTAAGACAGGTAGAGTAAGAGAGGGAGAACTTTGTTACCATACATTATATCTCCTTATGTGCTGAGTATTTGAATTTACAGTGATCAACATGCATGAGATACAAAACTTACAAACTTTGCATACAGCCTATGAGTACTGCTATATTACCATATCACTCTGTATTCTAAACTCTAAAGGCTATCTTCTTATCTATCTTTTTCTGATACCTTGGCAGGGTGGAGTGGGCTACATCCTTGAGTGCCTTAGTGTCCCATTGTTTGTTATGATCACCGTCTTCCTGCTTGCCGTGATTACATCTCAAAGCTAGCTTTCATTTCTATTTCATTCATAGATTTTATATTCTCAGTATCTCTTGCCAGGCAACCATATTTGTAAGCTTTTCCTGTCCCATCTTTCCCAACACTCTACAATTACCTGAAAGCAAGGTGGGGATCACTCTCTTCTCCCAACTAATAAGCAATAGGAGATGTGATGGCCCCAAGTTATGTCAGGCAAGGTTTAAATTGGATATTAGGAAAAAAAATCTTCACCAAAAAGGTTGTGAAGCACTGGAACCAGCTGCCCAGAGTAGCAGCTGAGTCATCGTCCCTGAAGGTATTTAAAAGACAACTAGATGTGGTGCTCAGGGACGTGTTTTAGGGGTGGACTTGTCATTTTATGATTGTAGGATTCTGTAAGTTTTCCTCATTTATGAGGCAGTATCAAAAGCATTATGAAAATCTAAACAAGATATCAGCTACTTCTTGTGCATAGCAGCACATACCAACACAAGGACTGTATCATTCTATCCCTGAAACAGCACATTTTTGATAAAGGACTAGAGATAACGTCATAACAGATATCAGTAAGAAGTAGTAATGAATGCACTTTGTCTCCATCTATGAGAAATCTCTTAATGACCCTATTATATCTGTAGACTGAATGACCCTACATTAACTGTAGAATAATAAGGAAATATCATCATGGCACAGTAGTAATAAATGTAATGCTATCAGGAAGCTACATCTCACAGGCTTTTGAAGGAAAAAACCCAGAAACTGTATCAAAAGATACAAAATAGTAAGACAAGATAGGGGAAACCTTGAAAGTATAATGTCTAATGGCATCACTGCGAATTATAAAAGATGAGTACAAAGAAAGGTTATTTAAGGTATAACTAAATCATGTACAGAACTGTGTAACAAACTAGTGCAGCTGCTCTGTCTGTGATTGACAGACTAAACAGAAATGTTTTTATATTGCATACAGCTAAAAAAACCTATCGAGTTACAAAGGAACCTTCAGTTATAGAGAACTGATCATTCTAATATCCTGAATTGATACACAGGTACAGTAAGTATTAATCTATAATCATTATATATCTGCATATATCTGCTTGTTCATGTCTGGTACCCCAATCTTGTAACATGGATGCAATACACTTACTTATACCCAAATAAGTTTCACAAAAATATATTCTAAAACAAATCAGAAAACAATTCATAAATATTTATAACGGTGAAGGGAGAGAATGCTTCTTCTGAAAATATGCTAATGATCTGCAGTATCATGCAACTACAGCAGCAAACATAGCTAGATTTCTCTCTAGAGAAAGTATAACTTATTTATATAATAAAATGAATTAACTGAGCATTTCTTCCATATCAGCAGTTCTCTTGTTGCATTTCTGGCAATCCAATTTCATTTTGAAACACATTTTATTTTACTCATACCTTATTAATCCTGACAGAGTAGCTAGAGAAAACAGTACACCAAATCAACCTAAAGTCTGACAGCAAGACCACCTTAGCTTCAAAAAGATAAACGTAGAGCCAATGAAACAATGTTTGTCTTATAACCTCAGCCCTTCATAATCAAAGTGTAGCACATTACAGTGAAGAAGAAAAAGGCATGTTCAGATGAGTATCACTATTATGCATATTTTTCCACTATTATTCAGAGAAAGTTCTGGGCTGGGAGGTATCATTCAAATGAGATTCAGTTTTCAAAGATGACTATAACAAGAATTATAATAAAACCAGAATTGTTTATGCAAGAGAGCTCAAACACTCCAGATAAAATAGAGTTATTGTATTTAATATACAGTATTTGAAGGAATATTCACACAGCAATGAAAGGATATTCAGCTCAAACTATGCCAAGGGTCCCCCACCTCAACAGATTGAATGGTGGAAGGAATAAGTATAATGATTAATTTTTCACAAATGCCAGTTAAGAGCGACAGTTTTATGGAGATTAGAATTCACTTATATTGTTGATACTATCTAAACTTTAGAAAATTACCACACATTGAAAATCTTGTTAAACTTCTAAAAATATTCAAATCATATTTTACCTTTTCCCCCATGATTTTCCTGAAATCTGTCATACATTTCTAAACAGTTCTGGAATTTCATTCTTTTCTCATAAAACACCATATCCACAGGACTGTCACCTACTAAGATCAAATTATCTAACAAATTGATGTATGCCAATTATGAGTATTGCAATATTATGTCTTCCATATGTTTTTAGATTGTTTCCTCTTTTAATACCTGCATTCATAGCAATAGTTATCTCAATAAAAAAGGCTACGTAGAATGTTTGCGTTACTAGAAATTTCCCAATCTCAAGAAAAGAAATAAAAGAGAAGCACAGAAAGAAAACCATCCAAATAAATACCTCACGTTTTTTTCAGACACAAAATCTCAAAGACACATTTCCTTGAAAATACAGAAGATAACTTACTGCTCCTTAAATTCATACTTGCTTTCTAAATTCTGGCAGAAAAGTAATTCTATCATGAGTAAATGCCAATTAGCTATCGCAATTAATGAAATAATTTCTAGAATAGCAGCACCCCATGACATGAATCCATAATTTTATATCTATCTGATCAACAAACTGGGCATCTGTATGACACCATGCAGAGGAAAACCATTTCCTTTTTCCTGTTGCTTTAAACTCCTATATTTCTTTTAGGCATACTGCCCCACCCTCAAAAAACAAACAGACAATTAGGTCATTATATAGAAATAAAACTACATGTGCAATCCTAAACTTCTATCCTTGTGCACACATATTATAAAAAAGGTTTACACTGCTTTGTGTTCTAATCTGAAGTTTCAGCCTCTCTGGTTTTTGTCTCCCTACAATTCTTCTTGTCAATCTAACCTATTCCTAAAGCCTTCAAAGTACAAAGCAAGGCTCACTACACACCACTGCTAATCTCTCAACTGGGAAAGCACCCTGGTCTCTTTCTTTTTTTCTGCAATTTCTTTCTGTTTGTTATTATTCTTCTTCCCAGAACCCCTCTTGCTCACATTCCTCTTCATCCTCCTGTTTCATCACTCCAGCTCCTTGTTTCAAGGTCTTGTACAAACTTCAGATTGTCTACCTGTGACCTCTCTGCACTTCTGTCAGAAATGCTTCCAGTAGCAAATGTACTCCTAAAAATATGAAGCCAAAAGAGTTTCTCATATTATTAGCCTTGGACACATCTCCTTAAACTCAGGAATCTATGGCAGTTTCTTTGTTTAAATGGAACTGAACAAGTTTTTCCCTCAATGACGCTTTCTAAAAGGCTGAACCAAAAATGTTGAAAAAAAAAATTCAAAATAAGGGCTTCAAAATAAATTCTTGACTGACCAATATTACAAAAATGTATGAAAAAAATACTGTAACTTATAATTACTTAAAACAAATTTTTGTAATGAGAAATGTTAGAAAATCTAGGAAGTGCTAATAAAGTACACTAAAATCGATGAAAAAATCTGTTGATACAATACAATGTTCTGATATTCTTTGCAGGTGCTACTTGACTTAATTTATTGATTCCTACATTTTATTTATTTTTCAGTGTCCTCTTTCCAGCTACTTGGACCTAATGGTTCCTTTTCAAAGCTTTCCATCACTGACTGCAAGGAAGGCTTCACTTGAAAAAAATAAAATCTCACATTTGCCCCCAGTTTTTGATTCCACTAAAAAAGTTGGGTAAGTGGTGTTGCTTCACTCAGTCAGAGCCAACATAACAACTGCTTTGCTGTTCATAATTCCATAATCACTTATTTGCATGTGTGTATTTGTAGGGGTTTGAAAAGTTTATTTCTCTTTAAAGAAAATTCTTATTACAGGTCTAGCTAAATTAAAAATAATATTGAATTAATATTTATATCTGCCCTTTAACATCACAGATTTAATTCTAATCACAGGCAATCTCTTCTGAATTTCTTGATAAGTCTTTGATTAAACGAAACAATTTATGTTTGTTTCCCAAGGCAAAAGCAAGTATTCATGAAATTATAATAAATTGAAGTATAAATATATAAGCTACATACTGGGATAGATTACTTTCCTTCAGCAGTGGAGAAAACAGCTTTGTAATACATTTTTAACAGATGGACCCTAAAATTCTGGATTGTTTTGCTTTGTTTAGCCAATGTTTCATATGGCTCCATGCTCAAGGCAGGCTCAATTGTTTCCTAAAAAAATACATTCACACATCAGATAGTAGGTAGTCAGGTGTCAGTCTGCACTCTCTTAACAAAATGGAGCAAATATAGCTTAAGCCTGAAGCAAAAGCCTGGATAAAATAATGAACCATGAAAGTTTATGAATTCAAGTTTTATGTACTAGAGATCAATATTTCCTAAATTAAATGCTATCTTGACACCCTGTCTCCCTGCATAGAAAGATACAACACATCTTTCCTTTCCCACCAATACAAACCCAAATTTTATTGTCTCCATATCTGTTTAACCTTAATGCAGAGGCAATAATGGAGTAGCCAAAGTTCGAGACCTCCTAAACTGTGAACTCAAGGAATTAGAGGCTAATTATCTGCCACAACTTTTTAAATCACTTTGAATATAAGGTTAAGTTATTTTAATAAGGACATTTATTAATTTCCTTGTTTGTTCTTTTTTGCATAATTTCTGTTCACAGGAATAACAGAAAAAAAATTCACCTAAGGCATTCCTTTTACAGGACTTACCACTGCAGTTTTAATTGCAGAACTCTTTTTGAAAAATATATCTCAAAAAAATTGAACAGCATGTGCAATTTATAAAGACTTTTTTCTACTAAACAATATACCTGTTAGATTTCCTTCTTGTAACACTAATCCCAATTAGTATTTTGATGCAAAATTATATTACTTTGGTTTTCTTGTAACAAGGAATAAATCTGCTTGCTTTACAAAAATATCTGAAGAAAGGAATTTTAGAAGATGCTAAGCTCTCAAGGCAATGTTTAAAAAAAGCTATTCAAACAAAAAACTAATACAGAAACTTTTAAAAGTTTTCTATTTTAAAAAAACATCAAAAAACTTTCAAAAGGAAACACAGATACATAAAATATAGGCCCTCATTTTCTGGGTATTTGGTTCGCAGTATTTTCAACTTTCTCCTTTTAAAATTCTAGATTACTCCTTCAGGGAAGACACAGTTTGGTTTGCAGCTAAAGAGCAGAGTTTCTAAAAACTGAGCTGTTCCTAAAGAACAGGTTTCTAAGGCAGAAGAGGTCTTCAGCACTTTGTAGCTACTCAAAGCTTTAAAATCAAGGCTTGGGACATTAAATAACTATTCAGAAGGAGTATTGTGCATTATCCCTCAAACATATTCACAACAGCTCCTTTTTTTACTAGAGAAGAATGTTTCATTTAAAACCACATGCACTCCTTTCAAGACAATGCTTTCAGAGACGCTAGCTATCTTTCCACTTGCCAAATATAAAACAGGAAAATCAATAGCAAAATAGTAAAAAAAGGATGTTATGCTTTGTTTTAAAGCTGGGTAATTTTTTCCATACTAGAGAAGAGTTGAATACAAGTCACTTTGCCTTTTTCAGAACTTGGAGACTAAAACATAATGGAAATGCCAATTCCTGTGGTGTGTGTATAAGTTATTTTGAGTCACGTATTCTCTTTACTGCTTGTATAGTCCATGTAGCACATCCAGTATCCGTTCAATCAACAGAAGAGCCATTTGTCATCAGAAGTTTTGTATGTAATAAAAGCCACCTTCTATAGTGTCTCTATATTTATGAACATGGTATTTGTCCACAGAGACATCGTAAGGACTTAGCTTATTTGTGTTAGGGGAATTAAATTATTGTATTTTCAACTTGGCTATATCAAATAGCTAGGCATAAAATGTATTGCCTTGATATCTTCTGAGATTTAGTATATGCAGAAGTAACGAGCATTAGAGAAATTAATCCCCTTTATTTCTTGATAATTAACTCATTTTATTGGAATTTCATGGGTTTTTCCCATTCCACTCTCACCTTTCATTTCCCAAGTCAAAAATTTCATCTGCTTGAACTTTCAGATATTCAAGGATCATGTTTGCAGCAATCCAAGAGTATCATAGGCAGTTTTACTTAGACTATGAAAAAGCTGTTTAAAGAGGAGTAAACAAAAAATGAACAATATTACAGTTCAAAATATCAAATATTTCCATGTCCTTTTTTCCTTCACTGTCCTTCCTCTTAAGAAAAATCTCAGGGAACATTAATGCCCAGGAAGAATTCATAGTTGAACTCATCTTTAAATCAGTCTAGAACAGAGATCAGTAGCAGAGGTTTTGGACTGACAAAAATTCATTGACCCTTTGTCTGACAGACAAGACTGTATGGACAACTTTTTTCCTCTCCAAGGTAATACTGTGGGAAAGCTTTTGAGGGAAGTCAATGCAAACATGTCCTTGTGAGACTATAGAAGGTGAATATTATAATACTTTTGTAATTTGAAATACTCTTACATGGACACTGGATGTCACCATGACTCCAAGTGTCCATTGCAGAAACAACCAGAATTTCACACAATTTTTGGAACAGTGAATTTTAAAGAAAGATGTTCAGAACTCATTGTACTCTCCTTCATAAATTCACAGCATCTCAATTAGTGATGGCCTAGAAATTGTAAAATTTAATCCTGAGATGTTATTTAAAGCATTTTGTAATTAAAGGAGATTTAACAGACTTTCTATGAGCACAGAGGTTAATACTGTCCCCATCTTTTACAAATGAAAAGCTATCCACCCTAGTCTAATTCAATATACAGAATTGAAATCAATGAGAGTTCTATATAAAGAGCAAGGGTAGAGAATGATGCAAAATGTCAAGAGCTTCTATTTATAGGTACTGAAATTCTAACAAAAAAGGAAAAAAAAGAAAAAATAAAATGTTAGGTTTGAAAGGAACCGATCTTTTTGAAGTAAAAAATATTATCTTACTGTATAAACATAACCATGCAAAAGCAGAAACTCTGTTTAATGTCTTAGGATTGTCCTTGAAACTCTTTTTTTAAATATTTAGAATTTGAAAAGGATCTCATTTCATTTGACCTTCCATAGACCATAAACTTCCAGAAATTGATACTATATTTTCTTTTTATGAAGGAGCAGAGACTTGTATTAAACTCAAGCTGAATAACACATATTGTTTATTTGTGCTCCTGCAGCAGTACCTGAGGTAAAACAATATTCTATTACACTTCTTAAAGACAACTTAAGTAGCTCGTAATTAGTAGGTGATACATTTCTTCTGGGTAGCAAAACATCCTATCCATCCACATGAGAGTATTTTATCTTTTCACTTGAGTTTGGGATGTGGACTTAGCTAAAATTACACTTTCTAATTGAACTCAAGCCTAGTTTGTTGCAACAAACACAAATTGGTAACGTAAATCAATCAGTGATACAGTGTAATGACTGTAAAAGTAGAAATGACCAGGCTATTACGGAAAGTTGATTTTTGTATGACTAATAAACTAGAAAATTTACAAGGTAAATAACAATTGAGAAACAAAAATTTAAAACAATGAAAAGGAATTAGAATTGCAGAAACATCGTTTTGCCTTTTCTGTTAAAATCAGAAAAGATGAATAGCAGATACCAGTTTATTTTAATATGCTTGCAACAGAGGAAACTGTATCCCCAAAGGCCACTATACTGTTTTATGTTATCTTTTCATTGCCTCTAAAATCTGCTATATTTTTCTTAGACATATAAAAAAATATATTTTCAGATTTACTATTGAGATACTGCTATTTCATATTTATTGCTGGAGGTACACTGCAATTCTTCACAGACTTTCAAATTCTTTCCTAAATATCTAGGGTCAGAATCCATAAAACAAAAATAGATGAACTTCACCCTAAACATTAAACCATTTTCTCAACCGTAATTATTTTTCTATGACACACTTTGACCAGCTGAGTCCTAAGAACCAGAGACTAACTCTTTCTTTGCTAGGCCTTGTGAAGAACTAATACACACAGAGACACATGACCTAAATTAAACATATTATGCTGTATGAATCCCTATTGCAGTCTCCTTTTAGGTACAAAAAGGCTGCTATGAGATCTTCCTGACGCTTCTCTCCCCCAGACTAAACAACTCCAACTCTGTCAGATGTGGTTTTATAGGACAGGTGCTACCTGTCCTATAACCTTCCCAACCGTCTTTCTGGTCTCCTCTGGACCTGCTCCAGTTGGTCAATGTCCTTCTTGTGTTTGAGGCCCCAGAGCTGGATGCAGCACTCCAGGTGGGTCTCCCAGGAGCAGGGCAGAGGGGCAGAATCACCTCCCTCACCCTGCTGATCGCTTTCCTGCTCATTTAGCCCAGGATGCAGTTGGCTTTCTGGGCTGTGAGCGCACATTTTCAGCCCATGTCCAGCTTCTCATCTACCAAGTCCTGTTCTTCAGGCCTGCTCACAGTTTTAGATAGGCATAATGCAGGTTCAGGGCACTCTGAAGAACTGGATGACTTTTAACAGTCCTTTGCTGTCATTAGTTGGTGGGAATCCATTAATTTTAATTGTCCTGTACTGCTCTGTGACACTCTTACTCCAACTAGTGACAGTGGCAGAGCAATTTACTGAATGTATATAAATGCTCTGAGCAAAAAGCCAGAAATTTTCTGCTAGGGATCATCACCTAGGCTAAAATTTCTTCAGCTTCAGAATCCTAAAGCAACCACCCTTATTCTATTTCACATACAGAGGAACATGTGAAGTGAGCTGTAAGGTCTGAAAAATTAAATCTGCATGATGTACAAAAAATATACACAAATACAAGGGATAAGTAACCACGATCTATGACTTGTCGCCTTTTCTTTCTCCAGATCCAGCTACAGTCCTCCCTCACTCCACACCCCTGGTTGTGTACCAAGGATGCAAGATATGAAACAGCTGACAAAATTTAGCTGCAGTTATAGACTGAAGTAGGGTTATTAATTATTAGTAGGTCAAGGGCTTAAGGAAGTAAATGCCAGCATAGGAGGGTTTTATACCTTGTGTCATCCACACCAATGCTGGCAGTAGAGGAATGACACATAGGGGCCATAAAGACCTTTTCCAGGGATTTTCAGGTACCAACTATTCCTCTCCAAAGTGCTGCCTGATTGGTCAACAAAGACATAGGAGTGATGAGCACACTAATGTTTACACTAAGAGCTCAATAGGTCCTACCTCTCGTGTATCAGGTAAGAAAGTATTGCTTTACATATTCACACTACGTATATCCTGATTGCAGAACCTCCTTGCATAAGCAAATTGACCCAAAACAACCTCCACTACAGCTAAATATTTTGGCTGGATGAATAATATTTGGCTGATAACAGCTTGGGATAAAGTTCATATGATTGCATTTGGCAAAAGAAAATATGTTGAGAATTTTATCTATGTTAGCTCCTTTGCTTAAAAACTTACGTTTATAAACTGTTTGACACAGACTACAATGTAGAACTGCTGCTGAATTTAGGCTATTGAACAATGATCATTTATAATTTATGTAAAGAAGCTGTTCTATTATCTATAGCTGGCTGAGACAGAGACTTTCATCCTAGCAGATTACAAACTGAGAGCATATAATGTATATTTTCCTGCATCCTAGCTCCAGAAATGCAACACACATGGGCATGAAGCCACCAACCCTCAGGAACATACAACACTTTCACAAGAGAGCAAGGAGCATACTCAGAAATACAAGAATGAAAATATACATCCCCACACTGGATGCTTACTGGACGCAAAGTCTTTTTTCTCATCTACAAGTTCATAAATGCTTAGGTGTTGGACACCAAGGGAATATATAAAGCAGAGGGACAAAGAACCAAGGTCAAAGTTTTATTTCTCACACATAATGGATAGTCTATGTAGGTATATAAATTGCTGAAACAAGGGGTTCATCAGAGCAAGTATGGTACAAGTCTGGAATTAACTCTGGGATACAAAAACAAATGAATTTGTCACTTTTTTCTCTTCTAAACATTGTAATTCTTTACTCATGCTTCTTCTGGAACCTAAAAACAACTGAAAAAATATTAAAACACATTAAAAAGTCTAAAATTTTTTTGTGTTGTCTGACAATTGAATGAATTATGGGGGGATGCACTTGCCCTGAATAAAAGGACCTAGGAACCTACACAGGATGCTTTGGTGCTCTTGGTGACAGGTTCTCCCAGCTCTTTCAGGTTTGTGAGCCCACTTTATGAGGTCACACCTTATGAGTCAGATGGTGGAGCCCCTGACTGTGCCATTTCTGTATATGGTTGTTGACACAAGGAATGTGCCAGTGCAACCAAAAATATCACTTTTTCAAGACTGGCCTTAAGAAATGAGAGTTTTAAAGAAGAGACATGTTTTTAAATTAAGACAACCTGCATTTCCTACAAAACATTGAAAATATCCTTTCCTATCTACACACAAGTTTGAGCTTGATCATTTTAGTTGCCCTTTTTCATTAATACAATGGAGAGAAAACCATTGATCTAAGCAAGATAAAGTGTCAATAAACCACAACAGTTATTTTTAAAAATCTTATGTTATTGATAAAACTAAACTTAATCCCTTGTCAAGCTTATTTTATGACAATGAGCTTCTGACACAGTCTCTCTAACCTTTCATCTTTAGTTCTTCCATATGCAAACCCATACCACATGCTAGAACACACACTTGTAATGAAGAAAACCTGTTGTGATCAATCAGAGGGAAAACAAAACCACAAAATATGCAACAAAAATCAGCATGACACAAAGACGATAGATCATAATTTAGCGTTTGTTGTGTTTCCTGGGAGCTTACACAGGTCTGTTTTTATTTAATTATCACAAGAGGTAATAAAGTTAGAGGCATACCAATGGGGAACAGGTCATTACGGAGAGTTGTTAACTTCTTAATATAATCCACTGCTCTTTTAATCACTCGGCAACTAAATTAATTAGCTGCTAAAGGTTAGAAAACTTTTCCCCAAATCTAAGCAGACTAAATGATTTCTTTCTTATATTCCACATTCTATATACATTATAAATAAATTGATTTTATTTCAATATATAAAAACTATTCTTTTCAGTTACTGTATGAACACTCAATTGGAATGTAAGCTTAAAAGACAAAGTATCAGGTACATGATAAATATAATTTTTTCCTTACAAATACAAAATCGGTCAACTTTTCAGTATCTATGAATTCTGTCAAGTAAAGATACAGTTCATGACATCCAATTTTCATTATAAATACTCAAGGACCTCCAAACCACAACTGAAGAGTCTTATGTGTCTTGTATGAAAAGCAACTTATAAGAACAGCTGGCAGCATCCTGGTAAGACACATAAGACAGTAACCAAGATTATTTTCTTTGAAAGAATATGCACAAAAATTTATGTATAAAAATTGCCTTAAAATAAATAGGAATAAGCTGCTTCACACTTACAGCAGAGTAAGAGTGAAGAGGTATTGAATCAGATATAGCCTGTAGATACAGTCATACACAAAATTACCTAAGTGTCAAGGATTACTTGCAAAAGATACTTTTCTGCATTAAATTTCTCCTTCCCCCATTGTCACTTGTTCCCACCTTACTGTCATGTTTAACACCTACTTCTCCTTCCTTCTCCTAAACTCCTACACACTCATACACAAAGAGTCTTTCATTGCTATCAACTATTTAGTCCATACGTCCAAGACATTTTTAAGAACAGACAGTAGCTTTGGACAAAATTGGTTACTTAGAAAACAACACTTTCTTTACTGTGCTAGTCAAACAATTACATTTTTTCAATTTTTCTAGTACTGAACTTGATAGTATGTGTTATTACATGCTAAAAATGCATCAAGTGCAACACATTTCTAATCAAGTCTACATTTCTAATACAGCAACTGTATAATTTGGTATATATACATATATATAACTGGATAAAAATATAATAACTGAAAACAAGCTAAGCATCACTGTGATGTTAGGATTTACATTCTGACTCAGACTCTCTCTATATATGTTAATATAAATAATGAACTACACATACAAGTCAGAAATTGGGTTTAAGTCCAATAGATGTCTCAGAAAGAAGTCAATATATTTTTACTCAGGCTTTACATTACAAGTTGGTAACTCCCTGGTCTTTTGTTCGCTGGCAAAGCCAGTTATTTTTCACAGAGCCGAATCCTTCCTAGAAGAGATCAAAAGATATCAGAAAATACTTCATTTCTCTTATTAACAAATAGATAAACATAGGCTTTTTTTGAAGAAAAACTTCTTAAAGAAATAGCTAATATTATGAAATCTCAAGTGGACTTCTCTAACCTTCCCATTAAATCAGTTTTAAATATAAATTCTGAATTGGATCTGAAATTTGTTTAAAAACGTGTCTACTGTCAGCTTTTTATAGAATTTGTTTCAGTGAACAGATGGACATTTGAATATCTTCTTGAAAATGTGTATTTATGTAAGGTTTTGGTAGGGAAAAAAAAAGTCACATTTAGAGAAAATATCCAACAGGAAGGTAAAAGAAAAATCCAAAAGGAGGACGGAATTTTTCAAGCTACATTTTAAGGATTAACTAAGTATCTGTAACTGAAGATACCACCAAGCAAATACTTTGGTGAAACTAATTTTTGCAAACATACAGGAAGATCCACACAGACCTGCAGTATGCCTTGCCAGTTCCTCAGGATTTAGTTTACCTTAATTGCCTTCCAAATTACCAGTCAGTCATACTGAAAATACACAATGTATGTCCTCAGTTACTTCATGTTCTTAGACATGAATATTTATTAGCAGCTCTCTTTTTTATTGTGGTAAATGTTGAAATGTAGGTGTTAGATCCCATTTTTTGTATTGAAGTTTTTGGGAGATGATTTATAAAAAAAAAAATCTATTTTTAATGATTTACAAAACTCATTATATCAAGAATACAATGGACTTCTTCAAATCTCAAGTATGCTTATACACAAAATAATTATTGCCTCAATACTGCTCCAGCAATGTGCTGGGCAGAAAAAGCAAAATTATTACAACAATGTAGATTGGAATAAAATAAAATACAGAGCTCAAATCTTTACAATAAAATTAATTTCTTCCCTTTCTGTTGCACAACACAATTATCTCATATTCACTATGTACTTCATTTTTCCTTTCCTTTATCTATGTATTTTTATCTGCCTTTTTAAGCTAAAGAATGAACAGTTCTACTACAGTGAATTATACATTTTCAAAGAGATTAAGCATGAATTAGAAGGAAAAAAAAAAAGAACATATAAAGCCAGTACTTTTGGCCTTACTCAATCCAGACTTAAAAACATGACTGTGCTGACTAACACTGCATTGCTGAAGGTCAGCAAGATCTAATGCCTGACTGTACTGAGAAACAAATGAAACCATTCATTGTAAGCTGCCATGAACAAACGATAGCAAATACTTCAAACAGAAATAATGGAAAACAGTGCAGAATGAGCAAAGATATCTGCAGAAATAAAGCAGGGCTGCAACTTTTTCATACACCTCTAGCCACTATCACTTCTACGTGATGTACATCTCTGTTCACACCATCCAAATGTGTTACTTACTACCTACTGCAGTAAATTCATTTCAGATATGATTCTAAAAATGGTGTATGATATTCCATTTATTAGTTCTTCTAAAAAGGTGTGCTTTGTCTGTCTGGGATGAAGTTAATTTTCCTCACCTCAGCCTGCATGGTGCTTTGTTCTGGATTTGTTGCCAAACATATTAGTAACACAGCAATGTTTTGGCCATTCTTGGAACAGTGTTTGCACAGAATCAAGGTTTTTTCTTCTAACTGCTTTGACTCTGTCCCCAGCATGGGATGGCAAGAAGCTAGGAGGGTAAACAGCCTGGAACGGCTGACCCAAATTAGCGATACCATGTAACATAATGTTCAGCAAGAGGAACTGAGACAGAGGAAGAAGGGCGTGAGGGATTGCCTCCAAATGTGCCTGATGCTTGGTCAACACCTGGACAACAGCCTGCTTGTAGGAGGTGATTTCTTTGAATTGGTTTCCTCCTTCTTTCCTTCATCTGTTAATTTGCCTTTATCCAGGGAATGTATTTTTCAGTTCCATTTCTCTTATTCTTTCCCCCAACCTTTCAGGTGGGGAGGGTGAGTGAGTGGCTGTGTGGGTACCTGGCTGCCGGTTAGGGCCAACTCATTACACAAGACTATGCAAATGTAGCTTTCAATTCAGACAGTATTTATACACCTAATGTAAAACATCAGAACTCTTTTAAGGGAACCTTATGCTACCCCACAAAGCCCACAGTGACATGCTCTACTGTATTATGTAGCTCTTACCATAGTCTGTTTGCGGAACAGAGCTGAAAATCACATAACAATTGTACAATACAAATTTCCATGCAACCAACAGCACTGTGCTTTTCATATCCAAGGATATTAGGAACTTGACTGCAAATATCATTTCTTAAGAATGCTGTCACCTCTCCTTCCCTCAGTGATATCATTAAAGCATATCAGCCCTTCTTTCTCTCAGTAACACATTATATGGACAAGATAAACACCACATCTTTAAAAACCACATCAGTGAAGGGAGTTAGCTGTTCAGTAAGTGTCACAAAATTGAAGTTTACAGTAACCAGATGATTATCAGCTGTTCTTTTGTGTTTGTTTGTTGTGTGGGTTTTTTTCTACCCTACCATCTCATCTGACACTATAATTACTCTTGTATGTGAATTCAGAGAGCACAAGACAAAATTTCAGTTTCGTAAAACTCAGACCTTTCTTTACCATATATTTGGAATGACTGCATCATTTGGAAACAGGCAAGACATTAGAGGTCTGGAAGAACATAGTACACCAGGTTACATTTTACCCTGATGAACAAAATGTTTCTGAAGAAAAATACAATACAAGAAAACAACAGAAAATGAAAAACACACTAATAAGAACATCAATAGAAATTGGCTAAGAGAAATTCAAAAGAAAATGAAAAATGAACTCCTAATCTCCAAAGGGAAGAAGCATCCCAAAAACCACTGAGGCATGATATAGTTCCAACTCTAGAAAATCAGTAAACATCAATATTTAAACCAAAACAAAGCTCTCAATAACTGACTTCTCTGAGGCACATTCTCCTTATATCTGTCATTAACAACTGTTCATCTAACAGTAAAAATCTCTCTACTGTTACTTTTCTGTGTGATTTTTTAAAATTAATAAAATACAAAAGTCACTTTGAAGGGAAGGCAGGGGAGGCATTGTAGATTTTAGTACAGTTTTCCAAAAGGAGCTTGAACTACTTGTCTTGAAATGTAGTTCAGGTTAACCAATAGAGTATTACAGATGACTGCTTTTATTCCAGTAAAGTTTCATAAAGAAAGTTCACCAAACAATACCATTTCTTCTACAAATAAAATAATTTCTGGGGAAACTGTTACAGGAGTTTACCACTCTCCAAATGAAATTCCAGCTATAAAAGGAGACACAAATATTAAATATGCATATTAATGTATTTAAAGCTGTAGTTGTTGAAAATCTCAGTTTTCCTACAATTACCTATATTCTTTCACAGATGACAGTAATAACTGTCATTAACTTTATTTAAACCATAACTTAAATTATGCCTTTTTACCCTTATTTCCATAAAGAAATAAACTCCTTGGATGTTCTGACTATCTGTCATTTTCTGTTTTTTAGACATCTGATCCCACAAAAAATAATTGTCCTAGCTAAAAGACCTATTTATTTAGAAAATTAGGGGGAAGGTTACAATCTTATAAATACATTTTCTGTACAAAATAAACCTAAAACAAGTTATTATTACACAAGAAGCTACCTGATCATATTTGCAGAAATATCTTGCAGATCATATCTTGCAGAAAGACAAAAGATATTAACTTTTCTTTAAATCTACTCCCTCTGTGTGTTAGGCAACTTTCAGGTGAGGTCAGTTTGCACCTAGATCTGAACTGGACTAATTTCCTGAAGTACTGCTTTAGGGCAGGATATATATAGTGCAGTGGCTATGCTACGAAAAGAAATTGGCAACTTCTGCTTCAATCTAATAAAAGTGACCTGAGCATGTCTCATAAATCTAGCTTTCCCAAGGTAAAAATGGAAGCAATTTTAATTTCTGAAACCTTAGGACTAAAGTTCTACTGGACATGAGAGGATGAGAATTCACACAAGAGCAGCTGTGAAAAGGGGTAGTGCAAATCACAGTTTTGCATGAGGACCCTCAGTCCTGCACAACCTCTGCTTTAGGAATGTGAGGCAACTTTTTATGTGGACTCCACACTAACATAATTTTCTTATTGCAAATGCTAGGTTTTCTGAAAATTCACTGACAACCAGAAACACAGAGGAGCGATAGGTATAGGACCCTAAGTAACCTAAGAAAGGAAAATAGAGCACACCACTGGCCACTCCAAAGGCAATTGAAGGAAAACAATGAGATGGTTATCCCTGTTGAAGACACTCATTGAAACAGGTAAACAAGGAAACTCTCACCAAGAAGCCATGTTCATTAAATAGGATCATCAGGGTGTAGGACTTTTTTACGAAAGAATTTGTGAATAAAGCAGAGAAAATGTTTGAAACTCTGTAACACTTAAAAAGAGATATTTAGGGAAAGGACTAAAAATATGTAAAAAGAGGGATCAAGATGGACCTGGGAAGGATAAAAGAGGGAAAATAAAAAAGGACAGAGGCTAGTTGCATGTAAAGATGTTGCTCAGCATTCCTGCCTGCCTGAACCTTGTGCTACACCATGGCTCACCCTATCTCCTATCTATTTAAAGCCTCTCTTATGTGTGGGTACACTCACAGCTCTGAGCATACACATATGGGAGCCAGTGAACTTCCAGCTGGATTAGTCTGCAAGCATAGGATGAGGTCTGAGTGCCAGCAACTCAAGTAGGACCGTGAAAGTCAGAGGCTCATAAGTCCAGGAGCTGCAAGTGTGGAGATGGAGGTTCTAGGGGTCATCTGTAGCATAGGTAAAGAGTCTAAGACCAGGTACAGGAGAGGAGAGCCTTGTAATGTGCTGTGCACATGTTGTTCAACAGTTCTTCCCCACAACTTGCCTTCCTGGCAACATAAATGAAAATAGGGTTGGGACAGAAGATCAGTGCAGGTGAACAATGGAATGTTAAGTGTAACCAAAGCAGAGTGTTTCAATACAGCTGTATATGTGTTCATAAGGATGAAGTTATTCAGATGTTATCCTGTGGTACCATTGACTCAGGATAGAGAGAAAAAATTACAGGCAATGGTAGCTATCTCAGGATCTTGCTAAAAACTGAATTTGGATAAATATCTAACTAACTGCATTTCTAGGTAATCAGATTACTCACAATATGAAAATACCCTGCTATATTCAATTACAAAAGCTAGTTTTCCTTTGCTCACATCTCTAGTGCCTTCAGTAATCATTAATAACCCTACTGGAAACTGGCTGAGGTTCTCATCTGGAACATACTCTTTTGTCAATGACTTGGGTAGAAAATGTGTATTCTACAAGTGTGACAACTTTCAATAGAAAAATTCAGTTTTCACTAAAAATTGTAATTTTTCTTTTAGAAAACTGTTCCAAGTCACCTAAAAACATCCTTCCTGAAACCTGCATCTAAAACCATCCTGAAGCCAAAGTTAACAGGTTTGTCAATCCTTTCAGTCTAGAACTAGCCTGGTGAGGAGATACAGATATCAAAGCTTTCAAATTCAATTGAGAAATACATTCAGACAACTCAAAACTTCAGGAACAACCTAGAAATCCTGGGAAACCTATACACCAGGTCTTCAATCTGACAAAGATGCTCTTTAGATAAAACTCCCAGGAGCTTGGATTTAAGAATGTGCAGGATTTTCAAGAAGAGAGAGGTTTTCAAAAGCCTACTTACAAGTTTGAAATGAAACATTTTTTTCTATAAATAAACTTCTAGAATTTCAATTCTGCAGAAAATTCCAGCTGCTCCTTCCACTATAGATTTTTTTTTTCCTATTTGTTTCTGGTTTGGAGTACTGAGCAGCACTTTCCTTTGAAACTCTGGGGAAATAGACATCTCTGGAAAATATGATTCTTTTTGATATACCACCCAAGATAAAATCAGACTCCAAATCTCCTGAAATATTTTCCATAGCTCTTTGAAAATTAGCTTAAAAAAATTAAGTATATGTAAATTCATAAACACATACACTCATATGTATTCACATAAAAACATATGATATGGATATATTTTTGTCCAATGTCTAGTGACTGATCCACCTGAATGATGCTATTCCTCTGTTTTGGCTACCTCCTAAAGGTTTAATTTCCTCCTCCCCTCCTTCATCTGATGGAAATATGTGGTCTCAGAGTGAAAAGTTCAATTTCTGTGCATTTATGTTTAGTTATGGCAATAATTGCAAATGCACAGATTGAAAAAAGATTTATTTTTTCTCAGTGGCTAAGGCAGAAGAGTACTGTGTACCTCCATCTGTCACTGACATGAGATGTGACCTTTTTAGAGATAGTTTCTTCATCTGTAAAACGAAAATTGTATTAACCTACCATACATCAGAACATTAATTTAATTAATGTTTTGGGGAAAGGAAGCTTAGAAACAGTCAGATGAAAAGCACTTACAAGTAAAAGTAATATAACTGCTACAAATCAAAAGACATTTGGAATTAATATATTAATCCAACTGTATTCAACATCAGGATTCATGTAGAAAAGGGATATCAAATTCCTATTGATTATTCCAGTATTTTCTTAAAACATCTGGCAATTACTTGCACTTTTGGCACTGATACATCCGTAATTGTATCCTGAAAAATACGGAATATTTGTAGTAGCTGTATAGTTAAATATATTTGTAAATAAGGAGAAGCAAAGAGAGTAAAGCTTCATACAGAAGTAGGCCTTCTATTTATTACTTTCTAATAATTTCCACAGCAACATGTGGCAGTCTCACAAACACAGACATCATGAAATCATGGCATCTTGGGTTTGAATAAAAGCCACAGTTCAGAAGTGGAAATGCTAATAAAACCTAACAGAAACATCAATAAAACCTGCTAAAATAATTAAATGCCACTTATAACATCTGTAACCATTTTTGGACAAGCTCTTAAAGATTACTTCCACTTGGAGAAACGCCACTGCATTCTTACCATGGTTTTCACATTCATTTAACCAACATTACACAAATGTTAAAGGATCATCCCTAAGCTTCTGACAGGTATTATTTCCACTATTAGAGCCTTTTATTGCTATTAAAATTTATTTCCCAGGTTAATAAAAATAATTAATATTTATTTTAATATTAAACAATACTAAAACCTAAACATTTGAACATATATTCTGGAAAATGTCCCTGGAAGGCTCTTCATAAGAAATGAAGTCAAATTTATATAATATAATAAATTTAAGTAATAGTTAGAGAGCAATGTATTTTTCCTGCATTATTATTTGCATGCCAAATAAGAGCATTTTGAACCTATATATAGAGAGAGAAATAAAGTCTTGTTTCTCTCACTGTAACTATCATCTTCCCTTTGTTACCATTTCCTTTTATTTCCACTTAAATTTCACTGCAGTTTGTGTTTTGGATTTTAAAGCATGTGTTTCCAGATATGGAGAACTGTCACAACAGTAACAGTGTCTGATTCCTATGCTTCATAAAGCATAAAAAAAATTACTTTGTTTCACCTCTACCTTGGAAAGTAGTTCAGATTTTAAATACACAAATAGCATCTAAACTTTTCAGAACAAGTATGATACGTACACATGCTGGTGTATTTGTACATGTTCTTGGTTGACTACATGTCTAATAACAGTAAAAAAAAAAATAACAATCCAAGGTGAAGGAGCATTAGTTCTTTAACAGAGCTCTGCACTTCAACAAATGACTGAAGCTGAATTGGTGGGCTTATTTCAGGACCTAGAGAATAGATCTAACAGTGGAAACCTGTCTGGCAGATTCAGTCATCATTTCATGATGAAGAAAGAGATGATACTGACTTCTACAGAACAAATTTAAGACCTGGTTCCTCAAGCTATTTAGACTAATGAATCACTTGAAATTATCTGCATACCCCAAAAATTAAAATCAGTATTTAAAAAAAAATAGGTAGAATTTATCCTTTATTTTATAACTCAGTTTCTCAGTTATTTGTCAATACTTTAATTATACTGTTTCTAACTGAGTATAGAACATTTCCCAGTATAAAACTTTAACTGATTTTCCTCTTAGTTTGAATGACGTCTACTATGTTAATTGCTATTTGAATCCAAAGGGGAAAAGGGGAAGGTGAATAGGGAGGGAAACATAAAAATATGAGTCAGTAGCTCTACTAGCTTAATCATTAGTTTAAAATTGAAAATTCAAGAGGTAGAAAAGCTAATAAATAAAAAATGTTCTTGCACTACCACACAATAATTAATGTGGGTATGCAGTAACTAAACCAAACTTCTCAAGATGCCCTAAGGCATACAAAATGTAATACCCAATATCCTTCGATGCATTTTGTGAAAGTTTAACTATACTTTTTGAGCAGAATTTAACTTGTGCTCTGATCCACAAGTGAAATCCAGAAGCCAAAATGCAGGATCTCTTACCCCAGGTAAGCATTAATTAAAATTTTGAAGTAAAAAATAACCAGGCAATCAACACTAAAATAACTTCAGACACTGCCACCCTGCTGAATTTATAGCTACACACAACTCTGAGCAAGAGTAAGAATGATGTCTCAATTCATCATACAGCTTCACCAATAACACATTTCTTTTCACTGCTCTGGTTTTAGATTTCTTAAACCATTGCTTCTTCAGGAACTGGAACTGAGAGGGTTTTTTTGCCCAGCCAATGGAGCCCCTTCAATTCCATAATGTAGTGGACTGAAACCTCACTGTTCCAATTCTCTTTGCCTTTGTCTGGTTTTGGAAGTACTCAGCAGAGCGTGAAAAGTGTTCCTTCTCTCACAGAGCCAACTTCCCTCAAAAAGTGATTATTTTGTTCATTGGATACATTTTTATGACAGTTTTATGTTCAAATATACAAATGAAAATAATGGTTTTTTTTCTGAAAAAACATATTTTCCAGAAGTATTTACAAAGGATAATGAGTGTAAACGACAACAGACTTCATACATGTTTATTGTGAACCTTGGAACCAGTGCTTGGCACAGGCTTATTACTCTGACCAATGCCAGGACATTTTATCAGAGGTATGCGTCTGTTGATGATCTCAATGTAAGGCTTATCATCACTCCTTTGCTAAAATATATATCCCTGTTTAGAAAAAAACCCAAAGTACCTATTGGTCTATTCAGAAGCATCAAATTGCTTCCATTATTTACCTGCAATTGTGTACAGAACAACAAAGAGAGCTAAGTATGAATCACTCTAATCATATAAAGAGGATAATACTTGGAGCAGTAATGAGACATATGATAAGGAACAATAGGAATTGTGATTTTACTTGGGAAAAAATCTAATAAAAAAGTCTCTCAGAATTAAATTATAGTCTATTACATAGCACAGAGCTTTTCAAAATTGCAAAACTGCTGTCTTTATTTTATTATTCACCCTGAACTAGCAGCTCTCATAAACTTTCTAAATTCAATTGCTCCTACCCCAACCCAATCTTCGCATCCAATTTGCATTAATCCAATCACAGCACTGAGTGGTTCCCTTGTGAGAATGCAGGCCCTTAAAAGAAAAGGCTAGATGTATTTAAAGTACTTAACAAAGGCATCCCACTTTCCTTAAAGAAATAAAATTAACAATCTAGAAAACTTTATATGGTCAAATTTTAGTGACTATTTCTGTATTTGTGTGTTTGAAGTCAGTAGACTTGCTATTAATAGATTAGTCACATTAACAGAAAGCCAAATCAGCATTCTTGTTCAAAAATTCCTATAGATTTCTAGTAACCCATGAACCCAGACAAACCGTAAATAGCAAGGCAAAACCAGCTAAGCCACCAAAGAAAGAATATACATGAAAGCACTCGGGGATGGGAATGGCCTCAGGCAAACAAAATTCACAAGGAGACTATCCAGACACACAGTGAGAGAAGCTGCAGTTTTCTGAGGCATGCTGCACCTCAAAACCCCATAGCACTGAACTTCACCCTCAGGACTAAGTCTGACACGTGGTCAAGAATAACTGAGCTAATCATTGAGGTTTTTTTCTCCCTTCATTCACTAATTCAATGGACTTGAATAGAATATGTAGAGATGGTGCTAGAATTTGCAAAACAGTACAACCACGTCCTTTTAAGAAGGCAGAAGTCAAACTCAAGAAAAAGGTGTGACAGGGTAGGTAGTCTCATCAAAGGTTCCTTTTCAAACACAAGGATTTAGAATATCTCTGAATGCAAAGCAGCTGCATGTTCTACTGCATGCTCAGAGAGACTGAGTTCCCCAGGCTGCCCATGGGCCAGATGACACTTTGGAACAGGTAAAGAATGATGAATAAACTTTCCAGGAACGGCTTTTAACATGTTTAGCTTAAATTGTTAATCTTTTCATATTATGCTGTTGTCTTGAGAGCACAGAAGTCATGGAGAAGAGTAACTAAAATGAAACAAAGCAGAAAATACTACAGACACTAGAAAATTGACACCATCTTGATTGTATCCGTAGTTTGGTTGCTATCTAATACAGGCTAAGGAGCTTTCACAGCTCCTTTCCAAGAGGAACACTAGAGGAAGAAGAGACACTACATCTCCCTGAATTAAGTTTCTTCTTGTCCTGACCGCATTGTGAATTGGAATGGCCTTTCACTCAGCCATCAACAATGACCTTAATTACGAATTCAATTTAATTGAATTCAATTTAAGAAAAATGGCTATTTTTATTTGCTGCTTTGTTTCTATGATATAAATCACTACACTCCTTCCTGGAGCCAGTTAATACTTGTAATGAGAGCATCCCTCTGTTAGGACTTAACCTACTGACTTAAAGCTGCTCACATGCCTGCACTGTCATCCTCATGAGTGTTCCAGCAGAGAACATGTGTAAGCAAAGCAGCAATGCTGGACTGAGTCAGCCTCTAAATTCTTTATACAATTACCACACAAAAAATAAAGCTCATATAAACCTAAAATCTCAGGAGAATTTTAGCTTTTTTAAAAGCATATTTCAATTTTATGTAATAAATCTTCTGGAGTCTTGGAGAAATGTAAGAACAAATCAACTGGGACAAGATGAAAGAATATATAAAGTGATAATATGGAAAACATAGTCAGTATATGCAGTCCAAGCAAATGTCCACAATGGTTTGAAAAAAGTTTCCAATATGTTTTCTAAGAGAGTAATTAATATTTCTGCCATTTCTGTTGCTTTCTGCTACTGAAATATTTTGGTGATGAATAAGTAAACCGTGATGTGCTTAGTGTCAGGCATCATACCTGAGTGGAAAAATGATAAATTTTGTATTATTATTATTTTTCTGATGAAATTTATTTTTAGTTTGAAATCCTGCAGACAGAAGGACATATACTGTACTATATACTTAAATAAGTACAAAATTACACAAGAAATACTATCTTAACCCACTATTGAATTTATCCTGAAAAGTCCTTTAGTCCTTTAATTCCAAAAATCCTTTATTCCCCTAAACGCCTACAGTGTAAAAAAAAAGTCTCAAGAAGAGAATGGGGAAAAAAAGGTAATTATCTTTAAGTGATTCAAAGGGTATTGTTCTTGGCAAATTGGCACAACCATTAGAATTCCTGATAATGTGGGGAATGAACAACCTTTAATTATTACTGTAACAAGAAACATGCAGAAGAGAAGTAAGGAAACACTTAACCAAGTATCACATTCCTATGCAAGTTAGAGAAGCACAAAGTTCTAAAAAGCAGAAGCTTTGAATAATACTTTTTCTTTCCTTACTATGTTTACTTTCTGTCTCACAGTCTTATTAACAATATTTCATATGGGATTTGATGATCACCCAGTACCTTCTGCATCCTTGATTTCTGCCTGGGATTTCCTATACAATACCTGCAGAGGAGCATCTCAGAACTGTGACCCACATCTCTATGGGATCTGGGATATTGTACTTTTGAGGTATTCATCTCTAGTTCTTGATTGCAGATTTCCAAATTTACTCGAGGGCCTGACAGGTGATTTACCCACCTCAACTAAATCTAAGTAGCTCAGTGAGAAGAACAGAGGACTGAATATTTAGATCTGTTCAGCCTAAACCTGGGCAACCATATATCATTCTATGTCTCCAGGGACAATAAACAAAACTTACAATTTTGCATTTTGCAAGAAACTCTTATGGCAACAAACAGCCAACAAAAATGTGTCTTCCTTAACAGAAAAAAAAAACCCCACTATGTGAGTATAATTCCAAGTATTTTCAGTGATCATATATACATATGATATACCACCTAAGATAAACCACTGATTAATGATCAAACTGTTGTTTTCCTTCCTTTGGATGGCTTGTAAGTGACCTGTAAAAGACAGCAGCTTGTCATTCCAAGTCATTACTAAATCATGGTTCAGGCCTACTGGTATTAAACACAATTCTTACTGTAAGCCATTCTGAAGATACTCCTTTCAAAAAGAAAAAAAAAAACAAAACAAGACAAAACGAAACACCAAATCCAAAAGCCTCCTCTACAACAGAGAGGGGTTAATTGAGAGAAATAATCAGTTTGAAAACTCAGAACTGTACATGTGGAATGATTAAAAAAAAAAATTGGACCAGTCAGTATTTGGGGAACAAGAATCTAACTTGTACGAAACTCATATACCCAATTAGATAAATTCGTATCAGTTGAATTTTAGAAACTTCCCATTTTTGGAGGACTTCCTAAGCAGAATTACCATAATTCAGAATTCTTATCTCAAAACAGAAAATGGTTATCTCTGGATTAGGCCAAACGTAATTTTGACAATTCATTTTTCAGCTGCTAAGCTGAAAATAATTGGCTAAAGTTGTTAACTACATTTTTAATTTTAACAGATGTTCTTTAAAAAATATGAGAAGGGAAGGGTTGTAATCAAATGAAAGAAAAATTATTCTGTTGTTCACAAAGTTTAGGTATTCATGCAAACTGACTGTATACTTCTCATATGAATGAGTATGTTTGGTGTGGGAAGAACTCTTCAAAATCAGCTTCTAAGGAGCCAGCTGGAAAGAAATAAATGATCAAGCAAATGAAAAACAGGCAATAGCGTCACTCAACCCTCTGGCTTCAGAGAACTTACAGCACATGATTTTTAATGGTTGGGTTTCCTTGGCCAAAAAATGAAATAATTGTTCAGGTCCCCAAGAGATCCATGATTTTCAATGCCTAAAAGCTTTTTAATCTGGATTTGTTGAATTATACACAGATTTGAGAACTTCATAATCTTTGAGGATTAATCACTTAATACCTAGCATAAAATGTTTCACAAATATATTAAAACATAAGCATGACAATTCATGGAGTGTTTGAATAAAAAAACAAGACTGAACAAGGCTTTTAGGAGGAAAGGCTTTCCATCATTTAAGCTAACACACTGAATAAACACTTTAAAAAATATCTTTGGCATAAGTAACAAGTAATAAAGCGGGCACTAATTTTGTGAAAACATTCTTGAGAAGTAGAGACTAATTTCTCACTTAAGCATCCCTCAAAATTACATATCCAAATCTCACACAAAATGTCAGCAGCAAAAGAATGCCATGTACACAGCATCCAAACCTGGAGTCCTGTATCCCTTCTGTGTGAACTGCTTACATGTGCCCTCCAATGCCATTTGCTGTGTGCCTCAGTGAAATAAGTGACAGCCACTGCCTCAACCAACAGCACCAGCAGAGTGGGATTTAGGGCCACCCCCTGACATTACGCAGAGTCCCAGACAAGTGGCTGTGCAGCCACCAACTACTCAGGAAGTAAGCAGTTGTAGGATCTACTCCACACCAATATCAGAGTAAGGCTTCTATAAACCAAACTAAGAAGTCATTTTATGATTGAAAGCAAGATATATCCCCTGTCTCAAATCTGCCTGATGTATTATGGTAAATGTGGAAGGAAGGATAATAGACTTACTGAAAGTGCTTAAAAAATCGATCAAATTTTTCAAGACGTAAAGTTATGACACAAGAAAATATCCATTAAGGCAAGAAAAATATTAAAAATCATTGATTTCTGGGGAGTTAGGGTCAATCTTTTTGAGTATGAAATTGAGTGTGCGATCTCCACCCAAGGGACAAGCAATCTCTTTAACCTCACCTAAGGGACAACAATCCTACCTCGCTTCCAAATCAAAAAGAATTGGTTTTACTCGTGAGCCTGCTGTTTTCCTAATGATGACAGCTTGCTTTTTCTCTGCCCAGCTTTACAGTCCTGAGTTAAGTGAAGATCAGAAATGAATGATCACTGTACTTACCAGTGCAAAGAAGGATAAGGAATGCTACGATTCATCCCTGACAGGGTGGTGCTAAAAGAGAAGCAATGCTGGCGCTATCTTTCTCAAGAACATGACGGTCACATTAAGACCAGCCTGCCATACAGGAAGTATCATTCAAGTCCTCCATCAACTGAAAGAAGACATTACCCTTATACCTATGAATCATAATGAAAGGGCAAGCTGTGCTTCAGAAAAAAAAAAAAATTAGTTTTTCTTACAGTCATCCCCTGATTCATAACAAGCACATCAATTTTGTGCTTCTTAAAGGCACTCTCAGGCACCCATTGTTACTGTGCCATGTCTTTTCCCCAGCTACTTGTTCAGGAGAGATACTTTTGAAGAAAAGAAATGGCAGAGAGAAAAGGAATCAGGAAACATGACAGTATTTGATCTTGAAAGACTTCTGTATAAGTACTTTTCATTGATCATTAAGAATGGGAAATACTTATTAATATTGAGCTGCAATGGCATTCATAATTTCTCCTGTAAAGGAAAAAAGGTTTAAAATGAAGAAGAATCTTACACTCTGATAGTAGTATATTGATAAGCATTATTGACTACACCAGGGAATTGAAATGGATTTCAGTCTTTATGGCTCCATCCCTTTTCTAACAGTTCATTTTACAATTTGCAAAGACATGCTATTCCACTTACTTTTTGAATAATTTTTTGATTTAAAATTAATGTTGCAAGGCCCTCAAGAAGTATCATGAAACATTTCAAAGCCAGCAGAATGATACAATTTTTATGCAGCAAGCCCTGTAGCACTGCATTTCAACTGTCACGATGATATCTTAATATTTCATAAACATTCTTCCTTATTTTATGAATTTCAGGCAGTTATCTAAAAATCAGTCTAAGTAAAAAGAGTATTTGTTGAATAATGTTTCCCTGGCACATGCAAGCGAACTTACTGAATCAAATCCTGCAGAATTATTCAAATGTTTGTCTGCATTGTTTATATTCTCCAATTCCAACATATTTTCCTCTCAAAATCAATTCATTCAGGTTTCTATTTTTATGGACATCCACTTGATAAACATGAAAGTTAAGCATACGCTTTAAAATAGATTATTTTATTTTCATTCTAAATCATAACAATGAGAATTTTAGGACCGTGTTTAATTTTCAATTACATTCAAATCAAGTGTCTTGGTTTTCTGACCACAGTACTTTATGTGGAAACATTAATTTGAGGTAGAATATTGCTACATTATCACAGAAATCAGTTGTTATCAAGGTTGAATATGTGTTAGGCTTGCTGGAAATGTTTGTAAGGTTGTTAGTTTTGCTTTTTTTTTTTTTTATTCTGTAATTAATTGCAAAGTTTTTAAAGACACAGTATAAAATGGGTCCCTAGTTAAAAGCAGAACAAACAAATCTTACTGAAGCTCCTTTCACTAATACAAAGACCGTAAATAAGGTAATTATATTTGTGTGCTGTTTAAAATGATGGATTTGTCTGAAGTTTGTGCCTAGCTATTAGACAGATGCTTTTATCCCTAGCTTTAATTTTTACTTTCTCTGATGTGTTGTAGTTAATCAAACCAACATTAGATATTTCTGTTAAAATAATTTACTTTTAATCTTATTATGTCCTAGAAATCTTATTTTTGTGTATCTTTTTTTCCCTTCACCAGAGACTTGCCATTTTTATGCTACCTTAAAAGAGAAACACTTCACCACAAAGGCAATTTTATTATCTGTCTGTATAAAATTCATCAGAACCTGAAGCACAGACTGTTTCCAAGCACAATGTTGGATATTTTTTTCAATTTTTTTGGGTAACTTTTTGTAACAAAATTAATGGCAGCATTCTCTGTCCTTAGACAAACAGCATTTTCCCTTTCCATACACATTCAGTGTCTTGTAGCTTATTCACTCTAGCTCCTAAACACTAAAGAGAAAAATCCATAACATATGCATAATATTTCAAGTGAACTTTGTAGCTTATCATAGACTTGCATTTGAACCAGTTCATCAATACTATTATTAAATATTTTGTTACTATCAGTTACTGTCTTTTTGTTAATCTCTTTGCCTCCTGAAAACATATTTCTACCACTATTCCTCCGTTGCCCTCAAACAACGAAGCAAATGACATGGAAAAGTTTGTTTTGTTGAGTAACATATCTATTGTCCAGAACAAGGACAAATTGCAAATGATGAGCAATTACTAAACTCCAGGAGTTTAAAACTGGAATTCTGCTTTGGGCTTACATGTAAAATACTACACCATGAAAGAATTAGATGGCTGAAATGAAATAATTGGAGTAATAATGCTACAATTCTACACTTTTATCACTGCATAGGTGGATTTCTATATACTATGGAAAAGTGTAGCTTCAGACCTAAGCTTTGTAAAGAACCTAGATGGTATTTTCTAAAGGGAAAACCACATTTATAATGTGAAAATATACAAATACTTAGTATTTAGCACACCTGAAATTGTATCGTCGTAATAATGACTAGAATAAACCATTAAACAGAGCTGAAATACTTTGTCTAACCATGACATAACTGGCATAATCCCCTAAGAAGATTTTTCTCCCCAGGAGGATAAATTTTAATTGCATTTTTTGTCAGTACAAAAAGTTATGGAAAACAATTTGTAGTTACAAAAGCACTATAGACTGGTAGACGATGCCCATTCCCAAATGTGAATAGTGGACCGGACTCTTCGACAGTCATGAAAGAAAAAATTTCATTTGACAATTTAAAAAAATCTAACATTTTATATTACTAATTAGCATATACAACTGTTCATTAAAATTGATTGAGTTTGGCCTATTAGAATACCTTTACTCACTGAATTTTATGTGCTTAAGTTTAGATATGAAAAATCTACACTTCCACTTTAAGATCTGCAGAGGGTTTAAGTGAGTCAGACACTCAAGATTTTTGATAGAAGTTTCATACTGTAGGTATAGGTCCTAGTTTTGTTAGAGACAAAAGGGACGTTATGTCTTTTTAGCTGAAATCATCTCCATTTTACCGATGAAATGTAAAATGGAAAGCCGAACCCTGGTGATTTTAAATATTGTGAGCAAGGCATAAAGTGGACCACATGGGCTTCAGGATAACTTCTGGAATAATTATAGAGGAAAATAGGGATAAAATGATACAGAGTTCTGGTAAAGAAGGTATGAAATCAGTGAAAGCATCACTGAGAAGTCAGGATAAAAGGAAGAAAAAAGTGAGGACGTCAAAATAGCTAGAGAAGTTCTACACCACTCTCAAAAAGTCACCCTTAAAATAACACTGTTATTAGCATTGAGGCAAACTAATTTCATATGAAATAGTAGTATATTAAATTGAATCTCTAGTGTGAAGATGATAGTTTGATTCCCATTCTTCTGCCAGCATCCTTACTCTTCTCAGGGCATCTTAGGCATGCTAAAAAAGATTCAGTCTTATATGAATGCATAACCAAAGAAAAAATTCTCCAATTTTTGCAAGAAAAATTATATGTTCCGCTATTAATACAGTTGCTATCAATGTAAGGCCTACTCTCCCACCTTCAAAGCACACCTTGATGACATTAATCCAGAATTATTTCATCTGCAGCCAGGGATAAGCTTAACATAATGGAATCTTTCTGAAGTCAGGTTGATTAAAACAGCCCTATGAATGCTAACCAAGCTAAAAATAGGTGCTAAATTATTTTAATCTTGTTATCGAATAGTAACAAGACATCACAAAATGAAACCAATTTATATTATACAAATTGGTTTCTCTGCTCTAAAAGATCTCAGGAAATGGCAGAGCATTTCATTATGGGTATGAAGAGAGGAAAAGAGTTGCAACACTTGAAGACTTGTTTCATACAGCTGTGCTTTTTACATAAAAACAGGTTTTAAAAAATTCTGAGCAAACACATGACTATAGATCTTAGGATTTGGGTTAGATCCTCTTGAAAAACCTGAGGAAAAAGTGAGATTTAACCTAAAAGAACATCAAGTCTCAATAGCTTTGTATGTCTAGGCTCAGCCACCCTTGTTGAAAGCAGTGCAGAGGATACCCACAAAACAGATGCATATAGGAGACACAGACTTCAGGAGCACTTCTAAGAATTTAAAGCATTGATAGTACAACAGAGTTGCAGGTCAATACTGCATAGAAATTGCTCAAAGGCCTTTCAGACATAAAATTGTGAAGCTGGTTTATCTAAAAGCCAGGAAATGCCTGAGGTCTCAATACTCCTCAAGTAAATGCAGGAAAATATTGGATCCAGGCCTACAAGTGTGCAGCACATATTAACATACTTCAGTCAGTCTTAAACCCACATAATTCAATTTCTCACAGCGTTATTTCGTAAATTCTTAGATTCGGGTTTCTGTGAGAAGATAACCACACATGTTCCCATTTTTGATGGGAAGATTAAAGATCGCATAACACAAGGAAGGAAAATCCTATCTTATGTAAGATAAAAATAGCTTAAAATCCCACAGACTGAAATCAAGATTTTCCTTTTGTATTGGGATCTGACTCTAAGCTACCAATACTGTCATTCCTGTCATTCCAGAGGTGACCTTTCAATAGAACTCCTGAGAAATTCTACAGAAACATGCATGGAGGAAGAAGTTTCTGTCATAGTACATATCATAATAACTTCAAATCAGTATGACACCTTGCAAATCACTGACTGACAATGCAGAAATGCTTTAGATAGGTGAAGTTCTCACTATGTGGCTTATGCATGGCCTTCTAAGCAGAGTTGCAGAGAATTCTTCAAATGAATTAAATGGCATTCGACAATTTGTCAAAATTAATTTTGGTGAAATTAAATATATTCCTTTACTTGATGCCTGCTCCTTTGTCATCTCTTTCACAATCTAGATGCAGAGCTATTATAGTAAGTAACTTTAGAGTTCAGACAAAAATGTCAGGTAACAACTCTTTCTAATTAAACTATTAATCACACAGGTGATTTTTGTTTATTTTTACAACAAGAAATTATTATTTTTGTTTAACTCAGCTGCAACAAGGAGTCATAAATGTCAAACATTGTCCTTTAATTACTACAATTATTTCTGCTTTTGTTAGAAATGACATAAAACAATTGAAAGAAGTATTCATTTAATATATCAGCATTTCATTCAGGCATGAAAGGCCACAGACTACAAAGTAAAAGGATAAAATTACTTTTTTATTCACTAGTGTAAATGCATGTTCAGTTATGCAACAACCTTTCCAACAATGTTACCAGTAAAGAGAAATATTCCGCTAATTCACCCTAAATTGAGGTATCATGAAATCTGTCTAGCAGCTTAAGAGGGAGGATTACAAAGATAAACAGATTTACAGTGTTTGAACTGGTGTGAAAAATAGTGTATGTTTTGAGGAAGTACGCATGCAAAAAATCTTCTCAAAACAAGCTGGGTTTTTAATTTTGTGTTCAATCAACCTTCTGCTTGCTTTTCCATCAGTGTAACATCATTGCATAAACACAAAATCAAAAAAAAAGAAAAAGAAAAGAAAAAAAGAGTGAATTTTGCTGAGCCGCCACATTAGCTGCATGAGAGGACATTGATTCTCAATTCCATAAATAAGAGTGTTACTCTTATCACGTGTTTCTGCATGTTACAAATAAAGGCCTTGGCATTCTTTCACTCTGCATGGGTTGTCTTCTCACTCAGCACTTAGTTTTGCATCAGTTCCACTTGCTGGAAGCTCCTTATTCAGATTTAATCTAATACTGATGATTATTACCAAGATGACAGGCAGAAAAGGGAGTGTGAAATATGAACACAGAGCTTGAAAACGATTACTCTCATCATGGAAGAGACAGGAATCACACAGCAGCAAATCAAACCAGGTGACTTCCTGGTGCCATCAAGGCTCTTAAAAGCTTGAATGGAGAAAGTAGTTAGTGAAAACTGTCCAAAGAGAGGAAACACGTTTGTACTCTAACACTGCTGAGAAAGCAGCACGTGAAAGTAGCCCAAGGGCTGATAAGCTCTGGAGACCACCTATCCCACTGAGACTGCAAGAGCTGCTACGCTCACGATGCTGACCACTTGCTAGAAGGCCACGGGCACAAGATGTACAAACATCATCAAGATGTTGTACGGCTTATGCCACCCAAGAAAGCAGTTTCTGGAACACACAGACAAAGGCTATACCATCATTTGCAGATCTGATAAGTGAACAGCTCCCTGAAGCTCCTCCTCAACACGTACTTAGAAGCCCCTTCCAGGCACACCTGCACAGTCCCCTGCTTCTGGGTAGACAATACACAGCCACACTGGTTTACTGAATAAAAGATGTCCTAACTGTTTGCAATATTTGTACCACCTCAGCTACTACTTCTAATAAGAAAAAAGGGAATTTACAACACTGATAAAGAGGCAATATGATAGCTGTTTGCAGTGATGAAACCAAGAGAAGCACTATCTTAATTGTCTGAAGTTTTCAAGGCCTCCAGTAGAGAAGATATTAGCCAAAAGCAAAGCTTGAGCAGTTTTCTGGCATTCACTGGGCTCCAAAGAAAACAGCCATGCTGTCAAATGTAATTTTTCCAGCCGCCACTAAGGCTTGGTAAGTCTAAAGTCCTGTGACCTTGGACAGAAATTAAACCCTTGCGGACATACAGGTAGATTTCCAGGGGAAAAGGTGAAGAACAGAGGCAAGTAGGGACAGGGCAAGAGGAAATGGCCTCAAGCTGTGCCAGGAAAGGATTTGGTGGGACATTAGGAAGAATTTCTTCACAGAAACCATTGTCAAGCACTGGAATGGGCTGCACAGGGAAGTAGTAGAGTCATCATTCCTGGGAGTGGTAAAGAACCAACTGGACATGGCACTAGTGGCTATAGGTTAGTTCACATTGTGATGTTTAGTAAAAGGTTGGACTTGATGATCTTGTAGGTTTTTCTCAACCTTAATGACTTGGTGATTCCATAAAATGAAAGGAGATTATGTTGACAGAAGCTGCTTTTGTGGGCCAAACAAAAGCAGGAAGGAAATTTTTCAGTTTTGATTACTGGAATTGAAATAAGCTGCTGACTCAACAGCACTAGCAGCAGATGCATAAAAGAAAAAGGTTCAGAGATTTTGAGAGAGTAAAACAAATTGTAGCTGCTTATTTTCTATTATTCATCATAGATGACTGTCGAATTGCCTTAATGTAGGTAGTAAAGGGCCAACTGAAGCCTGGAACTAAAGCATGAACCAATCTTCCCTAATCTTTCCCTTCTATGTTTATCCTGACCATATATGATTAGCGTCACTGAACGGGATGATCCCAGGCTTGCTTTATCTTCTTTGAAAATGCTATCTGACATCATGTATTTAGATATGGTTTCAAATGTGACCAGTCAAGTGCCTGAAATTTTACAGGGTTTATTTCCCAGTTACATCAATAATACATTATTAATCACTGCAGTTGCAAGAAAGTAAATTCAAAAAGCAGATCTAGCCAAACATTTAAAATTTAATGACTGGTATTGCAACATGTGTGCAGCTTGTATACAATTGTGTTAGTTCATGCCATTATATTACTGTGCAGTTAAAACAGCCCCACAGTAAGGAATCAGGTAGGACCTTTTCTCCCACAGCCAAATCCCTCCTACACAAGACTACAAAGTATTGTGGGCCAAAAGTCCCATTTTAACAAGTGTAACAATGCTAGAAACTATAAGCTGCAATTTTTGCTACACAACATATATTCTTTTACTCCTCATTTAGAAAACATTTTTTATATATTATATTGACTGTTTCTAAAGTTTCCTTCATTTGCTCATTCCAACAGCTTACTTCTGTTTCACCATGTCTCTTTTCTGCTGGTCCAGCACTGTCTGAAATCTCTCTCCAGAGCAGAGACAATGTGTTGTGAAAGAGAGTGAATCAAGTTAATAGCCAAGCTTGCTACATTTATGATGCATCAAAGAGTTGTAAGGGGAAAATGCAACTATGGAAATAAACTGTTTCTTCATTTCAGCCTTTTTNTTCTTCCTGGATTACATGTCTTTGTCCACAGAAAGTTGGGAGAAATTTTCTTGGAGTAGTAGAACTTCTATTTGCTTAAATCAGAACAGATGTCTGCCCTAGAACCAGACATGACAAAAAAGAATATAAGTTGCTATTCATTCTGTTTGCCTTATACAAATAACAACAGCAAATAAAAGAATATACTGGACAAGAACTCACAGGAAAATGTTTTAAAGGAATTGAGGAATCCAACTGGAATAGAGGCATGAAAATTTCAATTGTTCCTTTGTTATTAAATATTTTATTATTATAATTATTATTATATTCAAATTAAACTATTTAGTCCACTGTGTTTAGTCCAAGGCATTTTGCTGAAACATACATACAAAGTAAATGAGTACGGGATGCCCCAGAACATGACTTCGTCAATCACAGGAGTGCAACACTTAAGTGCAATTAGCACCTGAAATATCTACTTTGTATGTGGTATCCATAAGCTTTCTTCCTAATCTGCATGGGGAAAAATTAAAAGAGAGAGAGAGAGAGAGAGAGAGGGAT
>VZDJ01007755.1:25143312-25181027 GCA_008694505.1 Cyanoderma ruficeps | reverse complement strand
CACTTAAATGCCCTCAATGAAATGCAACCACCATGACCAGCAGAACTTGACTAGCTTGGTAGAGCCCTCTACTGATTACAAAGTGGAAAGGAATAATAACAAACCCTTTATTTCACCCCTGATTTCAGATTAGGCAAATATATATCATATATCATATAATTACTGACAAAGACAGTATTTTCTATTTGAAATTTGTTTACTTCTGGTAAAGCAAATGAAAATTCTGGACAGCTATTGCCTAATAACAGACCAAATTGTGGAATTACTATTATAGAATATAAAGCAAATAATAATGTGCATAACACACAATTTTAATGTGCATTAAACTACAAACTTTATTATTCATAACTTTGATTTTCTATTTACACAGAATATCGGAATTACCATCTCTGTCAGCATAGCAGCAGGCAGAAAAAATACCATCACATTGGGGCTAATATATACTATAGAAAGATAAAAACAAGTCACGCTTTGCTCTTCTAAAACTTTGTCCTCCGCATTTTAGTTCTGCATCACAATTTATAAGGGGAAGAAAGTACCCAAGATAAAACAAAAACTTACATGACCATTAACAGTAAAGCAGTATACAGGAGTTAGCACAAATGTACTAACAAGTGTGATTTACTTCATAAAGATCATGCAGGAAATGTGATTTCAAAATTATTGTTAGAAAAATAAAGATAGACCTGTAATATAATATTGTGAAGACTCACATCCAGATTAAATGCAAGAGTTAACACTTCTCAAACACTACCTAGTTCAAGAACGTATTAGTTTATTTCCCACTCTATCTTGTTAAAAACTTACTATCTCATATTTTTTACTTCACACATCAGTGAAGTGAAAGGAAAAGGCAGAGGAAAGCTTATGATTTGCTGCCACTGCTATTTGACAGAAGACCCTTTCCTATGTTAAGGGAGTAGATAGATACATTTTGGTAACTGTTTCTTGGCAACAGAAAGGAAAGTGACATCTTTTTTCCTTTCCCTTTGGTTTTTTCCTTTCCTTTTCGTTTTTTTTCCTTTCCCTTTGTGTTGGTTTTTTTTTTTTTCTTTATATACATATGTATTTAACCCCACAAGGAAACATAGCTTTGGAGTTAAAGAGACCATGGATGTGTGGTACTGCAAATTATTTTGCATTTTCCATAACTCTTCGTGGAAACACATTGCTGAGCGTATTTTAGTAAAATTCACAGGATTTAGATACATTTTGCTGCATCTGTGGGTAACAGAACATCAGTAGACATTAGCAGATTCTGAATCACATTGCTTAAAGGACAAAGTGCTACCTATTTCATGGATACTCACACAAGTCTGCCAAACAGCCTGCCAAGAAGGTCATTCTTGTCAGCCAGACTTGCAAACCCCCAACATTTTTAAAGGCAGACAGATACAGCCCTTGTTGACTTGGACTTGGGAGTGCCTCTCACATCTATATAGATAAGTTTTAACCATGGCCTCACTGATGATAGGTTTGTTTTGTCTCTCAGCTTTTCAAGGCTAAAACTACTGAACAAGGACTGCTACAGAAGTGCAGAGCCCTGACGAAACTCAAAACCAACCACTTGCCTGTAGAGCTGTCCTGTTATGTATCTAAAATACTATGCAATACAAGTTTCAATATTTTATACTGTAATAGATCCACATGGAGTTACAACTTACTTAACCGAATATCATTTGAAACAAAATTGGCCAAAGGAGTAAAGAAAATTTACAATGATAATTAATGTATGTTTGACATAATTTCTATTTAAGCTGCAGAAAAAAAATATAATGCTAATTACTATTAGTTTTCTCAGTACACTTGATGAACATGACATTTCTCATCTTCTGAACACTAATAAATATTGGATTAAAGCATTGTGTAAAGGTATTTCAACTATCTGCTCTTTTATACACATGCAGATGCACATTTTATGAACTGTACAGGATGCTTGGACAATATACTCTAGATACAGTATGCCCAGTAACAAAATTAAATAGATCTTAATCATATGCAAGCATTAAATCTCTTTGAATACTGTCACATTTTTCAAACATGAAGGAAAAAAACTCATTTGGAGCTCAGAGTAACATCTGTTTTACACTCAACTAGCATCTTACATTTTCCTCTGCTCTAAGCTATGCATGCAGTATACAAAAAACATGCTAAGACACAAAATAATGGCTCTTCCAGAGTGTTATGTTAAGTACAAAACACATTTCCATTTATTTTCCCTTTTAGCTTTTTGGACATAAACAGCCATATAACATCATTACTTGGTATTTTTATTACTACTACATAAACTCCAATACAAGTAACAATGATTTTTAACTTAATAGTTCAGAAATGAAAGAGCAGGTTAGTAACTCAAAAGGCTATTGTATTACAGCGCAATAATGATGTTAAAAAAAAAAAGTGAGGATATCTCAGTTCAAGAACTAAAGGTCTTAATATTTAAATACAATGGTCCTCCATCCATTCAGCACAGAGCAACATCATGTAAATCAGGGAGGTGAACACTATTACTTCAACTACAGGTTTATTTCATCACTAGCTGCACGACACAGTTTTTCTTGCTCTTCTGCTCAAAGAAAGGCCTTGCAATAGTCTCAAAGGAGAATTCTAACAATGCCACATGCTGAAATACCTCATCGTCATGTGTTGCTTCAGAAAAGCCTGCTGTTTGTCCTCGCACTCTTCATGCAAGTGTGACTGTTTCTCTCTAGTTAACAAATTTTAGCTTGCATTAAACCTTATCAGTAAACATGGCAGTACTGCAAAATCAGCAATTAAGGCCTCAATAGCTTCCACCAATTAGAGCTGTTGTGTGCCAAGAGCTACAGCAGAGACAGATTGTGTGCTGGGTTTATTAACTCATTCTTTTTGCAGTGGAACAGCTAAGTGCCTCTTTTCTGGCCACATTAAAGTACATATAGTTGTTTTACAGTGACATACGCCTCTGCCTTCAAAAACAAAAACAAACCCCCCAGAAGGCTGTGAATTTTTCATTTGAGAGCTTTCATATCTATACCAAAGGGACTACTATCTCTGTAAGTGAAATATAATCTAGCATGGCTATACCTGTTGCTATGCAGACAGCACTTCTTTTATTGAACCATCTAAATGAAATTGTTTTTCCACCTCTGTACCCCCATTCCTTATCAGTGTGTTCCCTGATCCCAAAAAAAACCTGCCCTGATGGGGACTTCACTCACATGAGTGACCGTTTCTTCCTCAGTGGGGGAGGAGGAAAGAACTGTTATACCAAGCTTCAGAAATCCATTTGCATAGACAGGATGGCAGAAACGGATGATAGATTTAGGTTGAGAGAAATCTTTCAGTGAAAAAAAAAACAAAAAAAAACACCCAGAGATTTTGAAGGGTAGGTTTAATATCTCAGATGTTGGAGCGCAAGCTCTATCAGGCAGGGACCACAATGCTGTTAAGCATTTCTATTCTCCCCAGCATAGTTCAACAATGATTAATTTGCACTGCAGCACTAGAAATCATGAACAATTATAAGCTATGGTTTTCCAAAGTGCTGCATACCTTCAGCAACTTTTTAACTTAAATGCAGATAAAGAGACAGACCTACGTGAAACTGTGTTATTAAAGTCAAGATTTCCTTCAGCAAGAGAACGTGCATTTAAGTCTAAATGTTAGAAAATGTCATTCACTGCATCTGATATAACTCGAATGCAATATTAACAGCAATTCGCACAACAGAGTCCATTTAATATGATCATTAATATTTCAGACTGATTCTGAAACTGAAGAAAAAAGAAGAAACCAAGATGCATATGTAACACAATTTATATTTCATGAACCTTAATTGTTGTAACTAGGGCACAGGGATTAAAGGCCTACGCCTAAGGCATCTGGTCCTGAGGACAAAATATTCCACAAGAATTTCAATTTTGGGGTGCAGAAATTAAGTTTTTTAACCTTCTTGATTCTGAAGAAAAGCTGAGGCATGAAATCTGAACAAATCCCATTTACATGGCATGCAGTCCTAAAACTACCTGCCTACCTAGAAAAAGAATTTTGAAGATGAGGAACTGCTCTGCCTGGCTTAGGTTTTAATAGCATTTGCTGAGATTGATAGAATTTTATTAAACTGCAGTAACAAAGGACTGACCAAATGAAACTTGGTTGAAGCACTGCTATGGTGAGCCCTGTGGCTGGCATGTGATACCTGCAAACACACACAATTTCAGAGATACTTGCACAATCAAGGGCAGATTTGAGGTCTTCTGTATTTGTCTATAAACTCACTGCAAGCCTAACTCAATGAACAAACGCCAGTGACAAAAATCAAGAATCTCTTGGAAATTATGCATTGCTTGTTGAACTTCCATTTTCACTATTTCAGTCACGATCATCTTAACGGCTATGCAGTCAGCTATGCTTTGTTTTATAGCTCTCTAAAGTTGACTTCAAAGGGTGGCTAGCAGCATTCCCCATTTCAGATCTCCTGTTTAACTCATTTCATCTATTGTGCATTCGGCTCAGCCCTGAGCACCGGCGACAGCGCTGCTGTGCCACCACTGCAGGTCAGCTCAGGTCAACAAAATCAATATCATTTACAACTTTCTACATTTTCCTAAACTTAAAAGCCCGGCATGTACAGGAGACTGTATTCCTTCATATGCTTTTCTACCCACAAGCAGATATTTGGCCCATTAGTTGAGTCCCTTTTAATCAGCAAAAGTAAATCAAGTAAGCATTGTTTGTTTAAATGAGAATGGGTATATATTCTTTCTAGTGTTATATATTCTTTCTAGTCTTTTCCAAATTACAGGAAGAAAAACTTAGTTTTGCTATCAGGAGATCAGCTTGTTACGCTAGTCTAGGAAATGTGTCAGGTAAGTCAGGGGTGGAAGAAACAAAAGATTCTGAAGAATTGAACAAGAGGCACCACCTTACGAGTTTTAAATTCCATTTTGTTTAGATTGCAGCATAGGACAGATTCAGCCTGAATATTCTTTTTTTAAGCTAAATTACTGTAAGCCATAAAATACTATTATACAGAAACACAGCAGAAGACACTGATTTTCCATTTCAGAGAAGAGAGAAAAAAAATCCAGGCAAAAATTATTTTCTGACATCAAGAATTATGCAAAATACATCTCTAAAACCATTTTGAAACACATCTAACCTCTGGGTTCTCTTGGGACATACACTGCATTATGTTATAATCATGTCAAAATAATGTCAAAAAATATTTACAAGTAGCATTTACTTTTCTAGTTTCTCCTTCAGTTCAAAAAATCCCAAAGCAATACATCTGAACACTGTAGGTATATTACTGTACAAAAGCCGCTAGAGCAATGTTTATCCTCGAATAAATACACTAAGAGGTCCACCAGTATAAATTTTCCTCTCATTGTCCATAAATCTCATGTAAATCTATTCCATGGCTGCTCCACAGATTCCTCTTTACATCTCACTGTGAGGTTCCCATTTTCAATGTACCTCAGATTCCTAATTCTGATAGTTTAGCCAATGTTCTCTGCCAGCTGCTAAGCTGTTACCATTAGTTACAGCTCCCTTTCACAATTTATAAGGATTATCTTCATCCTAAATGATTAGAAAGTGTCTGAAAAGAGTCATCTCTAATGATACACTACAGGAATTCAGACTTAATTCTTCAAAATAACCTGAACCTTCTGAAATGGCCGTGACTCTGCAATATTCCATGTGGCCCCTGGGTGTTGGACAAGTCCTCTAATGTGTAATAGCTTATATTCTAGAAATAGAGCCTTTGCATTAATGTATCTACTTTACCTTTAAAAAACTGCAGTGTTCTTCTTTATTAAGACCTCTGGGACCATAAAATAATTCCATTCTTGTTTTTCTGCAACAACATCAGATTACAGCAGGCTGCTTCCTTTCTTTTTCTCCTTATTCCTTCTGCTACATTTTTTATTATTTATCTACTTGCTACATCACACGTCATTATTGGGAATAACAGCTGCCAGAGCTTCTACTCCACCAGGGAAGATAGATCTCAGAATTCTTCACTCTGCTTCTTGCAAATCTAATTTTCACTAATCCTCACCAGCTAAAATTTATGCGCAAATGCAGATTTAGTGCAGAGAAACTTTTTGTCTATTGCACAGCTTTCCTTGTAAAATGTTTGATCTTGCAACTCGTCAGAAGAAATTAAAGATGGTTCTACACTGAGCACTGAGATCTAATCAAGGTAACTATTACCTGCACCAGAAACAGATGATCTAATTCATCTGCATGCTCACACTTAAAGCCAAAAGTAGTTTGGCCTTTCTCTTACTTTTCTTTTGGATGGTTCTACATTACAATTTTCATTAACAAAAACCCCCAGACATCCAGATTATGCAATAATTGGAAAAACGTAACATGATGAGAAAACTCAATTTCATTAAATACATTACCACCCAAGTGTGTTGATAATGAAAAAGGTGCAACCAATAGTCTTATTAGCAAAGGCTATCCAGTACATCTTCAACCTTTTTCTTTGAGCTATGACACACTGAAGAAGTTACCAGTGATCTCAAAATTATTCCTTTTCTGCAGAAAAAAGCCCTTTTTTTTTGTTATAGGCAAACCAGTACCCTGACAATGTTGATTGCCACAGATCTTCTGGAAGTGTTCACACTAGTATTACTATTATGGACAAATCATAATTTGATTTTTCTCTTTCTTTTTCTTTTTATAACCTTATATATTTCCTCTAAATACATGCTTCTATAGTGCTCTTTTATTGCATATATTGTGTAGGTAGAATTCGTCAAGAAACAATGCATTTTGTTATCTCTAGGCTTTGCACGGGGACTCAACTGATTCACCCCACAACCTGCACAAAGTCACACAGACCTTCCTCTACAGGACCATGCAAATACATGCTCCCTATGCTGGTCTCCAAGATGTTATGGGTAAAACATAGAACTTAAGGCTAAGTATTAGCATTGCTCCCTATAGAGCAAGGGGTTTCCAACTTTTCTGTGGAAGAACACGCCTTTTATAAAATTTGGAGATGAGACAACTGATGTCTTCTCAAAATCTGACCAGTGATACACTGCACTAGGAAAGGAAAAAGATGTTGCAGTAATGTCTTTAACCCTTCCCCTACTTTAAAATAAGATTGTTACTTTGTGTGCCATATATTTGACAAATACAGCTTTTCTGCATGGCTGAGGTCAGAAATTTACACCCACAACTGCAAACCAACAGCCCAAGCAGTTATGAAATTATCTCATGCACTGTATTTCAGCTTTCAGGATTGTTCTGCCAAGTAAGATGTGAACAATTCTACCTTGAATATTTCAGTATCTACTTTGAAAAGTGAAATTCTCTAACCCTTTAGATTTGTGCTCTAATTCTGTCTCAGGGCAAAAGAGACATAAGGCCTGTCAAAGTTAACAGATTCAGACTTCTCGCATTCTTATTCCTGACACTTGTTTCTAAGAAGAAAATTGAAAATTGAGGAGAAATCATTTCTATCAGTAAGATCGGGGTGGAAAATGCACAGTATTTTCCTTCTTTATATACAAAAATCTAAAACGTAGTACAAAACAGATCCTGACTGTAAAAAAAAAATAAAAAAGTAAAAAAATCCCATAGAAGAATTCAATGAAACACAAGCAAAATTTTAATTTCAACCAAAAGTCTTCACAGAACATTAAAGCAGACAGTGACCCTGCCTGAGAGAGAGGTTGGATCAGGTGGCCTCCAGAGGTCTCTTTCAACCTCAGCGATTCCACGGTTATGAAATTCAACCTACTAAAAAAAAAAAATAATTATTCCAGTGTTTTCTGTAGCGTTGTAGCACCTAATAATATTTTGACCGCAGTCAGCGTGAGCCAACTTACCCATTTTAACGGAGAACTGAACATGAGTTTATAGTTGAGACAGACAAAATAAAGCAATCATAAGTGAAAAGAGATTATACTAATTTTACAAACAGAAAAGTTAAGCTCAGAAAGCCTGTTTTCTATTTACACTAAAGGCATTCCCTATGCTGGTATAAGGGGCCTTAACACAGCTTTAGATTTAATTCATGTAGTGTACAGTGGGCTTAGTATAATTGAGAATAAGGCTAGAATGAATCAAAGTGCACAAGATTACAAATTACATCTCTGCAAAAGACTAAACTTTAACTTTTATAATATTGAATCCAACATGTCAGTACAAAGATTTTTTTTGTCTTCTTGAAAAAGGTTATTTCATCAACAGTGCAAAAAGCTCTAGAATTCATTCTAGAACTACAGAAAATAAAATTTAGTAAAATATCTTTTATTTTAATAACCTTGCTACAGTTATAAAAAATCAACTTCCACCCTTTGCTGTTAGGGTGTTTGTTGTCATACTATTTTATATATATTATACACATCATACACCTTATTATTACCATACTAATCTAGCAATTAATAATTGAACATGTCAACTTCAGTTAAAATGAAGCTTCCTCTTCTTTTTAGACACTGTACAAAACCAATAATTATTAACACTCATTCAGAAAACTCTTTTGTATTCTTATTTTGTAAGACTGCATGCTCTTTTTTCTTTTTGCAGGAAAAAAAGTGTTTGCATGAGGAATGAGAATGTACAATTCACTCTGAGGGCAGGGGTACCTTGGAGCAAGACTGTCACAAATCAAAAAAAAAACAAAATCCAGGGACAAACAAACAAAGATTACTGGAAGTATCAAGGGCTTCTTTCCCAAAGATGGTAGTAATTTGGTTCTACAGTGGTGACAGCTTTTCGATATTAAACTTGGCTATTAATGCTTCTTGCAATGAACAGGTAGGGGAAATATGCCAAAGACCCCTTCCTCCAGCAGACACAGTGTGACTTTTTCTCCAGTTCTAGTCAATGCTGGGTGCTTCTAATTCCTCACTGACATGTTAATGAGTACAACCTTTCCAAAGTTCAGCCCAGATAAGCCGGAGATGATGAGGGACATTTTGGCAACTGAACAACAGAGAGAAAGAAGATCAATCTTTTAAAAGATTTACACACTTCCCTTAATTATCTTCCTAATTTATGTGCATCTTAAGTGAACAGTAATTCCTGTGAGGCTCCATTTGCATGGGCATGTAACCTCTCAGTATGACAGCAATGCCATGTTTCACACGTAATTGTTAAAAAGCATCAGAATCTGGAAGACTTATTTTGCAGTGGAGATCACTTTTCAAAAGAAGCATATTTCATTACTAGCTTACAGATGCTTTTTTTCTTTCCCCCTTAATTTTTAAATAGATTTCAAAATTAACATTCATCCTCAAAACTCTTTCCAAGAAAGCTATCCTACCCTATCCTAGTCAGTAAGAGTACTCCTGGAGACAGTAGATTCAATTCTGATGCCAGCTGCAAATCTCACTGTTTGGAACTCTCTTGACTTGTACAAAGTTTTCAGATATAGTGGTTTATGAACTGTATTTATCAATCACACAGATCTTTTCCTCAGACGTGATGTGTGAACACGTTTTCTGAATGCTAAAAACAATATTAATCGAAAGCAAGCATTTACGTGCGCAAGTGTCAAGACAGTTACTGCATACATTTTACTCTCACAAAAATCTTTTTTATAAGTCTGCAATTTTTTTCCTGCTACATTAAAACTTTCTCCACAGTAGAAAAAGGTTTCCTTGTTTTTCTGTATTGATTTTCTTCAAGAAATTTCATAGTATTTAGAGTTGAAGTCTGTATTTTTTCTGGAAAAAAAAATTCAACCAAACTATGATTCATTACAGAATACACCACAATCATTTTGAATCTTAGAGTTGCAATGCAAGTTGCAAAGATTAAAAACAAAAATTGCAGTGTAACATTTAAAATTATTATTTCAAATATAACATCTATGAAAGGCTACAGTACATAGTAAAACACCCACATTTGGGTTCAATAACACATTATTAATTTAAAGAACAGAGAAGGATATAATTTAGCACCCATACATATAAAATATTGCTTGCCTTACACAAAGAGAATATTTTACACTGCTCACTCAGACTGAATGGAAGTATATTAACTGCATCATGACATTTGTGAAAAGCTGTTCAGCTAGCTGATCTTTCACATAACCTAAAACAAAAGACAAACTTTCCAGGGCAATGTAGACCTCAAAACCTTTATTTGAATTTTATTATTTTTAAAAAGAGCATTTAATAGCATGCCTTTTTAAAAATGTCTCATTAGTATCTATCTAGAATATATGCTCTATACACAGCCACATATATAAACATATAACTAGCAACTGACTCACATATGCTGTTGCCTGAATATGTTGTTGCCAGGCAACAGCTATAAAGCATTTTGCACTGCTTGCAAAAATCTGAATGAATGATTCAAAGAGAGATTTTTTCTAAAAAGTAGCAAGAAAACTCACTACTGGAATTACATTAATAATTCCTTGTGTATTTCAAGGACTCATAGAGCATGTTCCTTCCATAATTACCAATTTCAGAAAGGACAATTCCTTTGAGTAGGATTTGAAAGGCATTTTACAACAAGGAAATTCATGTTCTATGCATGTGGCTAATGTTCCCACATGGACACTGAACCAGAGCCACCAAAGTTAATGGGTTCCTTAAACTGACTTCAAGGTCTTTTCGTTGGGTCTTTTCATCAGGTTTTAATGTCCATTATAGGACAAAAATGACAGACTCCTAAATGAAAAAACAGAAGGCCTTACAGAAGATACAATAAATTCTCAATAAAATTTTACCATCTCACAATATGGAAGTGAAAGAGAGAGAGTCTGTACAAACACTTCTTTGTGTAATCTTCATGCAGCTAAAGTGTAATCTCACTGCGGCCAATGGTATTACACACAAGAGTAAAAATAGAAGCATCTATAATCCATTGATAACATGGATGTGATATGCTATCTACAAAAGAGAACTATCTGACTCTAAGTAAGTGCCATCCATTACAAAATTACTAGACCTTTGGTTATCACACCTCTTGGGAATTAAGAGGCGGAAAAGCACATCATGAAAATAACTGGGAGGCACAGCAACTTCAAAATGCTTACTACAAACCTGAGTCACAAGCTGTTTTAGCACAAACATTAGCATAAAAAGTTGTAGGACACTTTTTTCCTTGTTTGCCGTGGTTGCAAGATATTTCTTTCAATATCCTGTACAATATGCTTAATCAATAAAAACTGGTCAGAAGCTCAAGATGATTGTTCTTCCATAATGACCGAATTGGAAATCCATGTATTTTCCTTTTAATTCTTCAAATCCAGATAACTGTAGCAAGAAGATTGAAAGCAGTAATTATTGGTATTTTAAATGATACTTTCAGTATTAAGTAGAGAATGCGACTAGCTTCTTTAATGGATTACGGTGAAATCCTTTTAATTCCACATCTCAGGTTGCCTTGAACTATCATGAAAAAGAAACTCCTTTACGAGGAAGGAATCTGCAATCTAAATCCTGTCCATCTAGAGCTTTACAAAAATTAAAATTAATTTATTATAAATAGGAATTAAGGTTTTACAGTTTCATTCGAATTATTTTCATACTCCAAGACATAACTCAAAGTTCATATCACCAGTCAGGATGCAGTTATATAAAAGGCAATCCCAGTGCTTACAGTCAGGCTGAGCACCTTTCCCATAGATAATAATATAAAATAATCTATGGAAAGGATATCCATTCCAGGTGCACTACTTGCCTATACTTTTTCATGTGTTTGTTTCTTTCTTACTACATGCTGTGGCAACTCAAAGAAATAGAAGAACCTTTACTTCGCCCTCTGTATTCATCATGACCCACTTGCAGAGCCAGCGCGATCAATCAATGTAATCTCAAACCCAAGAAATTTTGCAGGTCCCTTTGTTTTCTTCACCCAAAATATACACACAACATCAATTGAATGTCAGGATTTTGTAAGAAACATGCTGCATTATTTCAAGAGGAACCACGCTGCAATCAGTGGTTGGTGTTAATATCATTATTAGTCCTGATTGATTGAAGATGGGGTTAACTGCAGAAGGAGAAACACTGTGTCCATTTACAGAAAAGGTACTTGTAATGATCTAAAAGTATGGTTAAAAATAGGGGGAGGTTATATGGTAAAACTTCTATTTGGTGACTAAGAGTAACCTATATTCATTACTCAATCAAGACCAACTGGCAGGTACAATTTTCTCTTCATATAGGTGTATTAGAGTGTAAAGTGAAGCATCCAGAAAATAATTCCACTTGGTATGTGGAAACACGGAAAAATTAGTAATTATTAACAAACGGAGTGAAAATTTTCAAGAGATAGGATTCTTTCATTCCATGGTTGAGGCATGACAAAAACAAAGACAAAAACAAACAAACAATAAGTTTATGACTTCGAAGGTTGATATGGGTCAAAACAAGGCTATCAAATTGATACAATGTTCATTTTTAATTAGACTTCCTAATGTGACATCAAAATGTTTTGGTTTCTTTTTTCTAAGAAACAGCACTTCAGCAAGGCATGAAATCATCACAGCTTAGTTTATTAGGAGGCAACAAAGGGATTCCAATATGCTACAAGAAAGTTTCAGCCTATAAGCACAGCCAGTGCAGTACAAAATTGTGTCATATGAATTTTAATGTGACACAAGTATGAAAGATTCCAAAAGAACAAAGGCAGCACAGTCCTGTTCCACACTACACAAATGACCTATTCTGATCGGAACAGCACACCACATTACAATCAAATTTATTTCAAAGAAGGGTCACACAGGTCAAATGTAATGGCTGCAAGAATGAGTATTTCCTTTATGTAGTATTAGAGAAAAGCAAAATATCAAACAATGCGGGAATGCCAGGGCACTGAAAAGAAAGGCATATTTAGGCTGCAGGGAAACAGATTTTATAAAGATGTTTTAATTATAGTCATCCTCAATGACTACAGTTCCTAAGTTTCAAAGACACCGTGATACCTTGACAAAGATGTGACATATACACATGAGCTTGTCTACTACATAGCCTTTAACATATATTTGACATTTCAAGGCACCAGAGAAAAGTTCAACGTACAGTTCACGCCTAACAAAAGTAAGGAGACAGGCTAAGTGGTCAGACTGGCTGGATGTCTCTTCACGGTCTGATATCTCCATGGCAGAAACCATGATATTCCCATAGTCACAACACAACAACAGAGAGGCTGGTAAAGCTCCTCAGCTGACTATCCAACCTTAAAACAAAAGCAACTTGAACATTGTAAAGGTATCAGAACAATGAGATCCACTTGAAAATATTGGAATATCAGAAGAATATACCATTCAATTTACTTATTAATGAATTTCTGTAAACAAGCACTTAAGGATTACAGTGAAAAGTAGGCAAAATGCAAGTTAATGATCAAGTATCACTAAACAAAAAAGTAAGGACAAATTCTCACAGTTCTTCTTGCCATGTATTTCCATCAAGATTTAGGCATCATTTTTGTCTTCAAATCACTTTTCTGAACAGAATCAATTACTGATGGGAAAACAGCTCAAGTCCTGATTTCATGAATACTATGAATAGAATTTGAAGGTATGTGGGGAGTAGGTAGAAAGGGTAACAAGTACTTAAAGCAAGGTATAGGTGTAAAACATCAGATGCAAACATTATACCATGTTAAAAAAAATCATCAAGATTTCTATTTTACGATTAGATGAAGATTTACTACTTGGGTTTTTGTAAATTAAATTCTTGAAAAAGTAAATTCTACCAGAAAGTTCTCCCCAAATGAAAGCCCTGTTGTTGTGGGGTTTTTCAATGAAATGAAAATATACTGCTGAAGTATCTTCCATTTGATTCCTAGCCAGGGCTCCTTCAGTCACAAAACAAAACAGAATAAAAGCTGAATTGGAAGAATTTCCGTAACAAACTGGCTACCAGCCTAAAGGTTAGAATTAGTTTTATTGCCCAAGTCTAGCACTAAAATTAGTATTAGACACCTCAGCTCTCCAAGTTTTAATCAATCTGCTTTTCAGGAGACTTTGAAACATTCAAAGTATGTAGACTATTATGACCAAAAAAACCTACCCCAGTAACTTCCAGTGTGTAAGAATGAAACATAGCTAGCAAGAGATAAAACTCTATTGCCATATTTAAAAATTATCTTAGTCTTAGTTTCCAGAACTCATAGCTCTCTTCCCTCTTTCCAGTATTTTTGGAGGTTAAAATATTTATCAGCTAGCAAACATTTATATCCCCGAAAACTTATGTATTCACCTACATTATGATGGCTCCAGTGTAAGTCATTAAGGTTTGGACTTGGAGGCAGACATAAAGAAAAAAAAGACATACCTTTAATGTTTCACTTGGTGAATAAAAATTGCATTAATTTAGATATTCAGTCACAAGAATCCAATTAGCTATGGATATATACACACATATTCATACCTTTCAACCATCACACTCATTTGAATTTTGATGCTATTTTCTATAAAATATAATCCCTTTTAAATTGTATTGAATAGATTTATTCAGATGTGGATTTCCATATGTCATATTTAAGCTTATACTACCACCTGCCTGAGGCTGTATAGTCTGAATTGTCTCCCTCACACACCAGTAGGAGAAAATCCTCCACAGACACCGTATGAACTATTTCCCTTCTGCTTAGTGTAGAGCTACGATAATCATTACGACCATGGAAAATATCCATGCAAAAGAAAGTTTTATGTGTCTCTCTTAAAAAAATCAGACTAACATCTTCAAAACAAAATATCCAAGCTACATAAGATATTCTGCAATGAAATATCACTCTCTTCACAATTTTTTTTTACCCAGGTCAGCAAGAATCATCCAAGATTACTGTGATATGAACCCTACATTTGTTGCACATATGCCATAGACATAGGTACAAAAAAGTATTTGCGTATACATAATTTCACACTTAAAGGACACTTGAGATGGCTCCAAATCCAGATTTGCAAACCAAATGGATTAACTCTGCTTCCAACTACTAACATCAAGGCGAGGGGATGCCATCGTCTCCCTGCTTTGTGTTGGGCCAATCCAGTAACACTGCTGAGCAGGGGAAAAACTGATGAGCAAAGGTTAAGCAGAGGACTGCCAGAAACAAACTAAGGCTTAGAAATTGCTTCTTCAGATAAGATTAATGCTTGACTGATGCACAGAGTGACTCTGGGGTTGCAAAATCATTAATAAGAGCATCCATTCTCTTTGGATTTACACCATCTCTCAAACATTTGTCGTTGAGGCTATTAAGGGTTTGGACCAAACTTTCCTGTGCTCTTTTGGAATTAACAGCCCTGCCAAGTCACCAAAGTGCTCCAAAGGTCAGTTTATGATTAGTGTCCCACCATCCTGCACACTGTGTCTGCAAGCAATGCACAGCATCTGGGGGGGGAAGGGAGAGGGGGAGGAGGAGATAAATATTAGCACTGCGATAAGCTCACAGAGCACGACTTGGAGGAGGGCAGATTTCACATGGTCCCTGGTATCAGGTTTCAGGGGAAGCAGGGACCACCTCCCTGGAAGGAAGAGCTGGTAGAGACCCTGCACTTTTCTGCACACCTGAAGAAAAACTGAAAGAATGAACACAAAGAACCTCAAACCTCCTCCCAGACTCAGGCCAACAAGGACTTGGACCTTTTGGTATTATTGGCAACATCAGCAGCTGTGCAAGCAAGCATTCCTGTTCCCTCACAAAGTGTAGGAGACAGCCCAAACTGATGATTCCCGGGACCGACTGAAGTTTAGAAAATCCTGACCTCTGCACACACTCTGCTCCAACTTCACTGTCTTTTCAAGATTTACTGCACCCCTTGAGGTAAAGTGCCCATGGCCAATCTGATAGCACACACAGTGTCGCTGAACAGCATCCGGGTGGGCACTGCGAACAGCCACCCTCACTTAAGAGACTGTCCCTAGTTTTTATCACTGTCAGCCTCTGCATCTGCCTTCAGGTTAAGGAGGCTGTCACCCCGTTGTCTCCCTGTCCATCCCCGGTGCGCTGCAGGCTCCCATTCCCAGTCCCCCGTGCCCTAGGGCAGAGCACCATCACACCTCCACGCCCGCTTTCCTCTGTTACTCTGTTACTCCGGTACCGGTAGTGTTTTCCGACCCTGCCCTGATTGAAAACATCCCTCTCCAAAATGGGAGGGACAGAGAGAAGAAGAATCGGTACACAAAGTTTACAGCTTCTGCATGCGCCTTCCTCTCCCCACCCAAGCCTTTGCCGGAGGCAGCAAGGCGAGGGACAGGGGAGCGCAGGGAGCCAAAGGGGAGTGCCAGCCCCGGCCTGGGCAGGGGAACTCGAGGAGGACGGTGGCACGGGGGACAGCTTTCCGCGGCCAGCGACCCTGGCGGGCGATCGCTGAGATAGAAGGGAGGAGCGGCGCCTTCCCGGAGAGGGGAGCAGCCGGCTCTCTCCGAGGCGCAATAGCAGCGCATCCCCACCGACCCCACCGGTGCCGGGAACCAAGTGCAAGCCCCGGCAGCGGCACCAGCAGCAGCACCGGCGGTAGCAGCACCAGAGGTAGCTCCAGCAGCAGCGCCAGCGGCAGCAGCGGCAGCACCACCAGCAGCAAGTCGCCGCGCCCCACGCTGGCGGCCCCGGCCCGGGGCACCGCCGCCCCCCAGGCCGACGAGGCGACACCCAGCGCCTCGTCCCCACCCCGGGCAGGGGCGGCGAAGGGAGAAAGAACTCACCCCCAGCTTCCTGCTGCGGATTTTTACGTAGCCCTGCTTGACTATATCGTTAAAGTTGGAGGCCATGGCAAGCGCTGCCTGCTTCCTCCCCTCCGCGCCTGGAGTCGTCTCCCTCCTCCGCCGCCGCCGCCGCCGCCGCCGCCGTCGCCTCCTCCTCCTCCTCCTCCTCTCCCGGGCCCTCCCGGGTGCCGCCGGCCGCTGGCTCCAGAGGCGCTTCTGGCATCCAGGCAGCGGCAGCCGCCGCGCTTTGCTCCGCCCGCGCCCCGCTCCGCTCCTCCCGCGGCCGCTCCGCTCCGCACCGCCCCGCTCCTCTCCTCCGCCGGCCCCTCGCTGCCCCGCTCCGCCGCCGCCCCACGCCCGACCCCGCTCCGCTCCGCACCGCTCCGCCCGGCGGTGGCCTCGCGGCTGCCCGCGCCTACGGCCGGCAGCGGGCGGGGCGGCGGGCGGGGCGGGGCGGAGCGCGGACACCGCCCCCGGCGCCGCGGCCGCGGAGCCGCCCCCAGCGCTGGCACTGCCCCCAGCCCCGGCACTGCCCCCGGCCCCGGCACTGCCCCCAGCCCCGGCGCTGCCCCCAGCCCGGCGCTGCCCCCCGCCCGCCGCCGGGGCCCCGCGGAGGGGGCCCGGGGCGCCTCGGCCCGACACGACACGGGGCGGCGGGAGGGTGCTCTCCTCGGCCGCTCCGGGTCTGCCCGCTTTTCTCCAGGCTGGAGGATGGCTGCGGCCGCGGCATCCCCGGCTCCCGTGGCAGATCCTTTCGGAAACACGGCCCGGGAGGGCATCTTTCTGCCTCCTGCGTTCAGGAAGCCGCGTAGACGCCCAGCAGCAAACGCGGTGCTGTTGTGTCAGTACAACAAACTTAATGAAACAAATATCTAAACTACAGAAGTGAAGGAAGAAAAAAAGGAAAGGAAAAAAAATAGGCACAAGTCCATCTGAAGTTGAAAAATTAGTTGTTACACACAGGCTTTCTGTGCTCTCCACAGTGATGACCATGTGTTTAATTACTGCTCATTCATGTGGACCTAGCAGAAGAATGACTTCTGAAAAAAACATAATGTTTAGGAGATATTAGGAAGGGAAAAAAAACCGAGGAGATTGTGTTTGATGTAGTTACATGTAAAATAGGGACGGACAAGAATGGACCTAAGCTGCTTGAGAGAGAAAAACTACAGATATATGGGATTGACAAGATAGTGCATGACTATTGTTACATAAAATTGTACTCAATAAACACTTTCAGCAGAAAAGGTTTGATTGGTATGACAAGCTTAATGGAAGCTTAATGTGCTATTCTGCTAGATATCTACATTCTACTACACCATTGCCCCGAAGTTTTATGAAACAGGAATTTGCAGTATGGGATGTGCTGCAGGCTGGGGTGATGGAACGTACTTCTGTAGTTGAAAATTTGTTAGATTTATTTCTGATTTTCAAAATCAATAGACAACATTAGAGATTAGTCTTGTAGCAAATAGGATCTAGAAAAACTATTACAGTGCTTGGGTGATGGACTTATAAAGAAAAACTTTGTAACTTTATAAAACTACCTGGAATACTCCACCCAGCTCTGTAGCCCTTAGCATAGAAAAGACATGGACCTGCTAGAGAGGGTGCAGAGGAGGCCATGAAGATGATCAGAGGGACAGAAAATCTCTCCTGTGTGGAAAGGTTGAGACAGTTGGGGTTGTTCAGTCTGGAGAAGAGAAGGCTTCAGGGTGACCTTGTAGTAATCTTCCAGTACGTAAAGGGTACTACTGGGTACAAAATTATTTTTGCAAGTCCACTGTCAACAGGGTAGGGTATCCCATTTAAAAATAACAAAACAAAACAGAATCTTAACACTATGATCTTGCATCTTCATTGATGCTTTTGGCTTTGCATTCAATAATAGAGTGTGAAATTTACCAGACTATGCCAAGAGAATTCCCTTTCCTGAGAATAACAGAATAACCCTTATTATTTGTTTCCAAACCTTTTTCCTTAATCAAATAGCAATTAGTGAGGCTCATGGATGTTTACCTATCCATTTATTTTCTAGCAACTCAGTTCCCAATTATACAAATTTTGGAAAAACTGCTAGGAATAGAGATTCTGCATTATTTTTATCCAAACAAAAGCTTCTATATAATTATGCATTTTTTAATAAAATATATGGTCATCTGAAGGAATAGAGAAAAATACTTAGGGTATATATAATTGTGGCTTCCTTGGTACTTCTAGTGAAATGTCAAAGGGTGAGTTTGAACTCCTAGTTTTGGGCAGAGTATTACTTCCTCCTTAATTTCTATTTTAAAGATATGTTACATCAGAATATTCGGTGATTTTAGGGAGAAAAGTGTGATATGCCTACAAGAGAATTCTTTCAAGACACCTTACCACATTTTAAACAAAAAGCTTTGTTCCAGATGAGACTAGTGATTGTTTAAAGTACAGAAAGCTCTTGAAGGATCAAAAAGGAGAGGAACATTTCCTCTCAATTGCCGACCAGAAAAGTACATAATCCTATTCAATTAACTGACAAAAAGACATTTTCCTTACAGATTAACCCTGAATGATTTGTAAGTTTGTAGAACTGGTTTCGCATGCAGTCCCTGCCCCCTCTTCACCACCTCTCAGCTACACAAAAATGGACTTGTAGGATCTGAGAAAAATTATATGTGTTCTCAAACAGAGATAGAACTAATGGATTTTTTTTTTAAATTGCTCTGTTTATCATTCAGAAGGAGCTGCAGTTTCAAAATACACAGCATTCCTGGGCACTCTTTAGTTTTCCAATTTCTGCAGTAAGACTAAAGCAGAATTTGTGTCACCTCTCTAACACTCATGAGTTGTCAGAACTCTACAGTGGAAAATTTCTTGCCAATGAAATTGAAGATGGTGCTATATTTCTAAAGCTATTCATCCATTTATTCTTGAGTATATTGTTTTATCATATAACATGCATTGAAAATTGTTTTGATTTATAATAATCATATAACTAATAGTAATTTTCAACAGATTTTTCTCCAATTATTTATTATTGTTTCTATATTTTTTATTTAAAATCCAAGTATGAATTGCATTCTTATTACTTGTTTTATTACAACAAAATACAACAGCAATACGATAAAAGATAAGCAAAATATATGTAAAATACAAAGCATTTTCATTCTACAGTCTCCAGAGTGTAAATTAGCCAGCCTGAGCTTATAAAATGATCAGTCTGGTATTTATTTTCAGCTGCTTTGGATAGCACCAGACAGAATAATCAAATATTCATTTGCATATGGGTCCCATGGGCAGCTTGGGGCACAAATGGATGGCAAGGCCACTCTGAATCACAGGAATACAGACAAACTGTCTTGTTGCTTTCCCACAAAAATACTCTTGTGTTCACATGACATGCATACATTGTATTTGCTGAGAAAGCCACAGCTTACAAAGGAAGATTCCTCAAAGAAGTCACCCCAAATGCTCTATCCCTTCACAAATCTCAGGAAGTCAAATAGTCTCAGAAACTCAACAGGTACAAACTCGGTGGGCTGGGTCAGGGAAGACAGAGTATGATTCCTTCTGAAGAATAAATTGCCACGAGTAAATGTCTTATATATTTGCAAAAATATTATGTTTTTTATACAGCTGCTGGTGTGAAATCATCATTTGGAAAGGGAAATGATTCAGCAGGTAATCAAGTCATAAATTATTTCAAGCAGAGAAGTTAATTTCTGATCTACCTAACTAAGTGCAATCAAATCTAATACTATTTTGGACAGACAATGTGTATTGCTGTTTGCCTCTGACAGAAAATGATTAATTTGAATGAAATTATCTTCACCTGTGCTTACTTGACAAAACGAACAAATTTAGGCAGTATATATTTTAAATCTGAAATTATATGTCCACTGTTTGTGAATGATTCACATTCATGAATCATTTTCAAGTGATGGTTACCAGTGTTTGAAGTTTCTAGCCAGGGTGGATTTTTACCACACTTGCCAAAGGGAAGCACAGAGAGCTCCTCTCAATTTCTAGCTGTTTCTCTCTCTACTTCCCTGACCAAATATCAGCTGAGACTAAAGGAAAAGCTTTGGTTAAAAGTTTATCAGGGAATGGCAGTTAGAATTTATTCAAGACATCTGATAAAAAACATTTTCTCACCTAAAGCTGTTTCCAATCTAAAATAAACAGTCGTTTTTATTATGATAATAGAAATTTGCATAGGCAGTGTCAAGAAAGAAACATTAGTTAATGTATTATTAATGTGTTGAAAGCCTACCTTCAGCTAGGCTTCAGACAATTATTTTGCTCCAACCATAAATCACATACTAACCAGAGTCCTTTGTGATCTAGCATGAAATATAAATCATGTAGATAGACAATATTAAAAAAAAAAAACTATTGTTTTCCATGGGCATTATAAAAAGCAAAGCCATTAGTTCCTGCATAAAACCACATGCATATTTATTACTGGCTTTCTACCCAGACCAATAGTACCTTTTTTTTTTTTTTNTTTTTTTTTTTTTTATCCCCCAGCTCTAGGGTAGATATTTAGCTTTATATCTTACTCTGTTGTGTACCTCTGCTGTTGCTCTCGACCTGTGTCAGAAACATAAATTTTAAAAAGTGTCATTTCCTGGTTGATAGAGTGATATATTATAGCTGCTTAGTCTGGTTTTGGAGATCAGAAAAGGGAGTATTTTCTCCTCTGCTTTTCCATCAGAGGGCCGCCCAGTAAGAGACAAAATCTCTGCTCCTCCAAGATTCTGACTTTGGACACAAATCATAATTTATGCTTTTATCACTTCACCCCAAACCAAGAAGGACTGTGGGCATCGCTGGGGCCCCTGTGACTGTGTAGGCAAACTATCTTTGTCGTGGCAGATGTGCTCTCTTGGAGGAAACTGCACCAGCCAGAGGCATTACCTTCCCCAGATATCTGCCTCAGTCTGATTTTGGAGAGCAACACCCTGCAGCAGTGATATTAGAAGAATCTGTATACCTACTTTATCATAAGGGGCTTAGGCTGATGTATTTGACCATGAAGTATAATATTCAAGAGTAAAGTACTGTGCTTCTGCTTGTGGAGAAATAATGTTTCAAATTAAGGCAGCTAAATCTTAGGCAACCCATTAGACGTAATCCCCTTGCAAACAAATATAGCTATATTAATTTTCTGACTGGCTTCTGCCAATTTCTAAAGATGAAACATGGTGAATAGCACATAAGCTTTCTATTTAAAATAATATATTTGGCATTTTACCTAAAATACTCCAATAATCTTCAGAAACAGCCCCATGAAAACTTTAGGGAATGAAATCCCATGTGTAGAATTATTTTTCATTATAATTGCCTTAAAAGACTTGAAGGTTAAAACTTAGCTAAATGCACTTAAGATATAAGACAAACTTGAATTCTAATTCATCCAAGTTTTCTGCCATGGGAAGTCCTGCATTAAAAAATATTCCCCCTACTTGCTACCTTTCTTTGTATTTTGTATGGTTTGCTAGTCTATAATGGTCAGAGTTATAGTCTGTTACTGAAAAGAACTGCAGTGGATCAAAAGCAACCAAATGCATTATAAGCATATTCTCTTCTTACCATCCCTCTTGTTTTACAGGGAAGTTACTACATTTGATTGTCCTATCTGGTTTGGCACCAGATTCTATCCTCACAGGAAGCATTTCAACCTGTGATAGAGTGTTCTAAAACATAAATTTCATTGCAAGCTAAACCATGTGATATTGAGAAAGAATGTAGAATGTAGAAAAAGAAACGTAGAAAGAATGTAGAAAAAGAATGTAGAAAAGAGGTCTATTCACTTTATATTTATTTTAATAGAAAGAACAAGGTTTTATGAATGTGTGTACAGAAATATATACAAGGGGAAAAAAAACCAGCCTACACCAAAGAATGTGGAAATGAAGAAGTAGGATATAATATTAATGGAAGAACCTTAAGGACGATGAGAAAAGGGAGTGACATAAGAAAGTGTCTCAGTGCCAAATTTCACAAGCAAAGTCTTCCAAAACACAAGTGAAAGCTAGGACAGTATATCTTAGCATATTTTTGTCTTAGAGTTGACCCATCCTTTCGCCTTCTTACCCATTTCTGTGAGAGAAGACAGCAAAAGCCTGAGAAAATAGGAAGTAGATCTGACTTAAATTCAAAGGAGACTTCAGCTTGACCTAACAAAAAGAGGAGTGGAATCTAGCCAAAATGCTGAGGAAAAAATGTGACTATTGTTAAACATAGCCTTCATCACAAATTTTGTTGCCTTATTCTTTTTTTGTAGCTTTGCTATATTGTTGCAACTCCACATTTTAAGGAAACTGTGTTCTTGTAGCCTTCAATTTTGTCTGTTGGGGAAGCTGACTCTTGCTGGTGATATGCAAGCTAATGTATTTCATTATGACAGCTGTGGTGAGTCTATTGTTAAGATACAGGACTTTAGATGTTTTAATATCCAGGTTTTACCCATAGTGCTCCAAAATATCTAAACATGTACCTCCATGTATAACTCTAGACCAGCTGGGAGGTCCTGAGGTGGAGATCTGAGAGAAAGAAATTAACCAGAGTTGTGTAGGAAAGCTTTGGGTATGCAGGAAGGTACCAGGAAACATGTCTAAGTAGGGTCCATTCTTTAGAACCTACGCAGGATCCTTGTGCAGATTGACACAGCCTTGCAGGCTGACCAGTCTGGTAGGAGTGAGAAAAATTGAAAGGTGGGTAGTAGCTTAGAAATTCTGTGAAAACTGATGTCAGCTAAAAAACACAGACTGTGACTTGTCCTATCAGTAAGGGAAGGCAAATAAAGGTTCAACTATCACATATTCAGCATTGCTGTTATCTTCCAGCCAATGCTTATGATCACACTTCTGAACTATGCACAGCATGAGTTTCTTGTGTCCAGGTGTTGCAGGAGACAGTGGGTAAGATGTAGCTGAGGCCAGGACATCTAATAGATGAGAAAAATCACAGATTTCTAGCAGTTCAGAGTTCACTGGTTTCGTACGCAAAATGGCTTATTTAAAATCCAGCTCCATTGACAGTGCACGAGCCCCTAGCACTGCAAGCAGCCCCTGCAGCAGAGAAAGGTGTTGGGATTCATAACTTTTTCAGGTATTCACAGACTTCACTTCTTCAAAGAGCAATCCTGATGGATATCACATATTTCAGAATATAGCAGTATTAGTGGGAGTGGAGGAGGCAAATCTCACAAACCCACAGTCTCAGCATCACATTATTTACTTTACCCCAAAACATACTGAAGCTTTTGAGAGCAGGATGAGGCACCTCCTTCAGGGGAATGTACAACCCCTCTGTTTTATAAACCTTTGTTTGTCTGAGAACACCCTGAGTAACCATAACACAAATCCATGCATATTCTGCTGTTGTATGGGTGTATCTGGACTGACTCTAGGAAATAGATGTCAGACTTGCAGAGACATTCTATGTTTGCTGTCAGTACCTGTAACTTTTGCAGAACAAGACTCGGACTCACGGAAGTGGGAGCTCATAGGGAGGTCTAATTTTCATGGGAATGGCACAAAATCTGGGGATTATTCTTCATTTGCATAATCCTGAACATGGCTGTGTCTTCAAATCCAGAGAGAAACCAAGCATCACTCTTTTGAAGTCTGCAGAAATCACGATTGCAGTCTGCATTTTCCCTGGGCTGACATTGGCTTGTTCTACTCTGCACAACCCCAGCAATTCCAGCTTGGGTCCTTTGCGTGGGTAGGTGGGGAGTGGCAGGAGGGAAAATCTATTTCAGTCCTCACAACCATGTGCTTTTCCACTGGAAGTGGAGCTGCTTTTAATGTGTTACCAAATCATCATTCCTCACCCTCCATTGCCTGCAATATCAGCTGGAGTAGGCAGTAGGCACCCCTTCAGGGAATGCACAGTGTAAAACATAAATATTTTCTTACTTATCATCAATCACATGTGTATCATTTTCACAACTTAATCTTACCTGAGTACCTTTGCAAAATGCAGAATGCAGAACCCAATATTAGCATCACAGACTTTCTGTAACTCTTTAGAAGTATTAAGGCATTGTGTACGTGGCTAATTGCCAATCCTTTATCCTTTAAGGTTAATACCTATTACTCTTTTTTTGTAGTTAATTTATTTTTTCCCTGTATAGAGCAGTTTAAGTTGCAGCTTGAGAAAATAGAAAATGGGTGGGCATTATTTTGAAAAAATGAGATTTACAAATGTTTTGCTAGGTCAAATAGTTCAAAAAAGGCTTTTCAGATGAGATAATTTGTCTCTAAAAATGCTCTCATCACATTTGAAAAGAAAAATTGTGGCATTTTAGGCTGAATGAGAAAATCTTCTCTAGCATGCATTCATTTGCCTCTAAATGTACATGTTAGGATGTGTTCATGCACAAATAAATGTAGGGTCCAAAGTGTAACTTGTAATAGAACTGTTGTCTGCTCTCCTGCCCTAGCAGTGCAATAAAGCTCTTGTGTATGTCTGTAAAATGGAGTTAAACATTTTATGAATATTTAAATATCATCCAGGAATCCATCAGCTTCTGACTTATTTGACCACAAGTTTTTTTGTTGTTTTTTATAGCTTCAATTTAGTTATACAGACCTGGGCACCTAACTAATTCTTTTGTTCCAAAGACAGTAATTTTAAAGGAGTACTCTCCACAAACCTACCACTTTGAAGCACTAAATGCATTTTCAGGCAACTGTAATAATTTGATAGGAGTTTCTGAGTTGACCATTTGTGACTGTCAGATATGCTATTACTTGTTTATCATCTTTTATTAGAAGGTGATTTTAATGTTTGCTCTTTGCTGCCTGTGTTTTTTGTTGTTGTTGGTTTTTTTTTTGTTTTTTTTTTACTACAGATGATCCAAGTTTTACCTTTTAAATATGACAGACTATTTTAATCAGGAACCAGCATTATTATTCATTTCAAAGGTGAGATAATTGCAACTGTTATACAATTTCCAGTAGCTATTATTTTTATTGAAAACTATTGAGATGTTTTTTCTTTCTCCTATGAATCTGAACTTTTTATTCTAAGATCAGTGCTTTCTGGAGTTACTCCTTTTCTGGAAGGAGTAAGGAAGGCATTTTTAGCTAGAGAATATTTATTCATTAAAGTCTGATAATCTTTTATAGTCTCCAGCTTGTTAATTTTAAACATACTGAAGAAATTTGCTACAAATGGCATATTTCTTTCATCCTCTGTGAAGGCCATGGCTTTTTGAAATGGCAACAAGCATGGTGATGGTTAAGCATCTGCCAAGATTAAAAAGAAGTAGAACTTAAAACAAGACTTTTGTACATTATCTTTTCCCAGAATTCAATAAATAGATATTAATAGTGGATATGAGATTGTAGGTGATATTTTCAGAGTCTGGTGGGCAGTAGAGAAGCCGTAAATGTGGGTGACATAATAACCGTAACAACTAGATGACATTGCATTGAAAAGATCCTAATTAATTCTTCATAGTTTTGCTGATTCCATTCCTGAGGTCACATTGAGATTATTAAAGAAAGTCACAGCAGAAAATCACCTAAGCAGAAATCAGGTGGAAAATTCAACATTCTCTCTCTCCTTAGAATCAGAAAAGTTGCTTGTTTACCTTCTGTGCTTTAACAGACCAGAAAAGAGGGTCATATAACCCCAGAAGTATCATTTTGCTGAAACCTTTGAAGAAAGACCTTCAAACTCATTCAGTGTATCCTTTATATCTTATTTAATATTCCTTTTGTAGGAGTATTATTTAATACATTAAGCTATCAGTTTCGCTACTCACATGCACAAAAATATTAACTATATATCAGCTTGGATTGTAATGGCTTTACTATTATTACAGCTAACTCCTGCATTTCACTTCTAATTAAAAACATATCTCACAACCAATAACATTCTACCTTTGTCAAAGTACTATGTTTTGTATTTTTTTTTTAGATTTTAAACTTGACCAAAAAGTGCACTACTATTTATTACTAGGGAGTCTGGTACTCAGAATAGTTTCTATAGATAAGTCTGCTTACAGCATATTACCTTCTAATAATAAAACATCATAGACATCTGAAACTAAATCTTCCCTCCTCCGCAATATGAAAATTTTCAGCTTAGGTCCACGGTATGTAATTGATAAAGGCAGGTTTGACACACTTTCTTCACCCCAACACCATGCTCTTACAGTCATCACACCATCCCAACCAATGAAGAGAAATGGAAAACAAAGTCTTTTTTTCACTCCTACCCTGTTTAAAGGAAACTCAGTGAAATAATTTCATTTACTGCCTACTATTAGAAGTACTGCTTTTCTTTCTTTTTTTTTTTTTTAATGAAGAAAGGTGGAAGATAGCATCTTGACTGAGCCCAATAAAAGCAGCCAGAGATGAAGATCATCGACAGTCCTAGGAAACTTCATGCCTCTACATAGAGCTGGGTCACTGCAGTAGTGAGAAATACGCAGTATGTTCTTCAGCATTCCCCTTCAAAACCAATGAGATTTGATTTTCATAGAGAAAGTACACATAATCCCGTGACATAGGAATGCCAGCTGAAAATTGTAAAAATATAAAACCTACTTATGTATAATCAAAAAGATGTATGGTGCCACATGAAGCTAAGAAGAAAAACTCACCACTTCAAAACCTTCCTGGAGATACATTTGTTCTTTGAGGAGAGAGTGACCGTAAGTTTTAATTGCTGGCATTTTTCATTCTAGGCTTTCTAAACCAGGCAATGTCTAACAAGTATTCAATGGCTACTGTGACATTGGATCAAATCTCTAAAAAAAAGAAGGTAACAGGGGATGTCCTCTGAATACTCCCAAATATTGCTTAGGATCATTGATGTGTAACTAACCAGGTATTCAGAAACCCTAAATGGGGGTCCTCAGAACAACAACAACAAAAAAATGAAACCTTTGTTAGGATGTAGTCACTGTGTGGTGTCTTCACCTCTTCCTGTTTTCTTAGAAGGCATAAACAGTTTGGGTGTTGCATAGGACTGACTGGGCAGGTCCAACATATGAACTAGTTTTTTACTAGTTTTTCTCTGGTCTTGTAAAAAAGTTTGTAATAGCTTAAGCTGGCTTTCTTCTTTTTATGGCATTTAATTTTATGGTTTCTTCTTTTTTTTTCCTTCTGTTTAAGTTATATAATGCTTTTACGTCATTTTCCTGATATATTTTAAACAGCTTATGCACTTAAGTATAGATTTAAATGTTTGTATATAATTATATGTATTAATACCATCCTAAGGATCATGTCTTACTACAGCTCAGCCACACAGCAGCAGGTAAAAACCTCTCTCTGTTCCACAGCAGTTACAAAACCCTGTAGTGCTCTACCGTATCTCTTTCTAATAAAGCTGTGCAGCTGGAGGCCTATTCTGCTATCACCAGTGTGTGTGAATGCATTTGGGTTTTGAGTGGGTCTAATGTATAACTTACAAAAAGATAATTCCACTTACATGCTGAAAAATGTGCAGTCCCTCATTTAAGTCCTATATAGGAAGCTACTGAGGATTTTTACCTCATAAAATTTCCCTTTAGGTTATGGGATTTTTATGCCTTGCATTTTTGCATAAATAATAAACCTATTTTATAGAGATGCTTTCAGAAAGAGGTCCCAAACAGGACTCCTTTGAATCTATTGGCACTAATTTTTTCAGCTTTTTTACTTTTTAGTTGATTTTTAATAGTGAATGACACATTCTTTCATGTGTCAAGACCTGAGTTCAGAAAATCTTTTCCTGAATATTATAATAACGGCTTGTTAGAGCTTATGTATTCAAAATGTCTGATGCTTTCCAATTTGAAGTTTTTCAAAATGTCCACATTTCTGCTATTTGCCTAGGACTGGGGAGCATGAAGGGAGGAAATTGTGAAGCTGACAAGACTGAGTTTTCTCTTTTTGTGGAATCACATTCACATTTGGCTGCAGGTACAAAGAAATGAAATGTCTCTTAACTTCTGTTCTTCAGGAAAAAAATCTTGGCTGTGTGGCAAATTCACGCTGACACATTGCCAGACCAGGTTTATACTACTGCTAAGCAATGTTTAAAGCAGCCACACCGAGTACCCCATTACTGCAAAAGCAGGAGAAGGAAGAGAATTGAGAGATGGATTTGGAGACATCAGAATTCAGATTGATTATTCCTCAAGCCACTCCTTTTCCAAAGTGGTTGGTAGTACAGCCTTTAGTTACTTGGCATCCTATGGATTATCATAGGGAGTTTTTGATTGTCCTTGGAATATGTGCAGTGACAGGGAGTTAACACAAGGTATAACTTTCAAACATTTCACTCTGTAACCTGAATAACACAGGGCTGATACACAGCAAATGAATACAAGCCTTGGCTTATGTTCACACTTTTAACAAGCCTTTGAAAAGGAACTCAGAACCAATGCATCAGATACTGGTGGAAAATATTTAATGATGATTTTAAATTTTTTGCATTTCCCCTGCTTCTGTTTATAATTTTTCTGCTAAGATTTTTTCCAGTCATATTGTCCATGAAAAAGCATTCCAAAATCTTCTGTTTCCAGATTTTCCCCCAGTGTGATGAGACAAAAAAAGTCCACTATTATTCTTCCAAAAATCCGTAGGCAAAGGAAGTCAACAGGATATTAAAGCATGCATAAGAAATAGAAAAATTTCTTCTGAGACCTAGGGATTTGGAGAAAAAGTTGAGTTTTTAAGAGCTTCTCTTCATTCTCTACTACATCCATTCTAGATTGCATTTGCTTTAACCTCTGCCTATTTTCAAGAAGATCAAAGCACGAACATTAGTTACCCTACTGCATAATTCAATTGAGCATTACTTTGGAAATTTTTTAGCATGTACTGAACTTACTAGTATGAAAGTGACCTCAAATCCTAATTTAAATATGCTGTTGGTCAGTTTAAACATAGAAGAAGACTCCCTGAAGCAACATGAAGGAATGTGAAAACTGAAGATTGCTTAATTTGACTTCTTTTGTGTCTTGTACACGTTACATGTTTTGACTTCAATAGTGTACTAACCTTGAACAAAGTGAAATTTGCACAGCAGTGTAGGTTAAGATTAGCTACACAGTAGTACAATAAATCAGAAAAATGAGCATGGACTTTCATATCCAAGGCCTGAAACTTTCATTTCTCAAGGTGAATGGTCAGAACAGAACAATTCACCTTTATATGGATTTATTAAAAAATTATAACAAACTTAAAGAACTTTTTTAATGCAAATTTGGCAGATATCTCTGCTCTCTGTTCATTATGAGTATCTGATTTTAAAGCTTGTATTTAGATGCAATATCCATTTACTATGACAATTCAATATTATTTCCTGCAGAGTAATGCAAAAAAGGTGTTATTAGAAATTTTGGTAAAAACAAGCATATTTTTCTGATTATTTATTTTAAATATAGAAATAACACGTTGGAGGAAAAAGTCTCATAAGAATAACTGCTGCACTTTGCACAACCCAAAATTTGTAACAAAAGAGTTATGACCCTCCCTAGACAAAATAACAANCAACCAACCAACCAACCAACCAACCAACCAACCAACCAACCAACCAACCAACCACTTTGTTCCTAAGATTTTTCCAATCTTTCAGGTTTAACCCCAGTGGACTGTGATGTGCTCTTCATACTAAGGAAGATTGGGAAAATAAGAATTTGATATGTAAGCTGAGTAGACCCTAACCAACAAAAAACCCCAATAAATTCAGTCTTTCCAGATCCAACAGCACAATCCTTCCAGTCAGTTGGATAAAACAAGGGTTGGTATTTAATTTTTTTGCAGGTTGGGGTGAGAAAAAAGAGAACTGTAAGTGAAATAAAATTAATATGATTCATTCAGCTAATTGAGCAACTTGGATAAGGAATCATTCTTAGTTTTGTCTGGCATAGATTATATTCATAGCAGCCTGCCAAGAACTGCAGGAATAAGCATTTATAATACAAAGGCAAGAGTGTTTGTTTTCTTAATAAAAATAAACTGTCACTTTTTTATTTAAATTATTGCATGGGAGATCTTTCCTGGTACTACTGAAATTTCCTTCAGTTGTAGATAATACAACTGTATTGATTGCAGAATCTATTTTTGAGATTGCACAACCCTTTTAACATCTTTTTTAGCATTTGGAGGTGGCAGGAACCTTGCAATGGTTTAAATCTGAAATGGTGAAAGTAGACCTGGAAAGCTCCCTGTTAGTGCCACTTAGGCAAACATTGTGTTGCAGCTGAACAGAACAAGAACAGAAGAGCTAAGAGCAATTAGATGGAAGAAGAGACATGCAAACTGCAATAGAGGCATATTGTCTAGAAAGTATTCAGCATATAATCTTAGGAGAAGTGAAAATCCTTGCCATCTTACCGCACCCTCAGACAAGACACATGGAACTGCTGCAGTGGAGATGTGCTGTCTCATGTGTTACCACCAGACTTACCAGACATTCACCCAAGCAGTGAGTGCCAAGGTAACCAGAGACTCTCTACAAACCAACATGGAGTGAGAACTAAGCAGAAATTTTAATAATGTTGATGTTTTTTTCAAAGACTTCAGTTAAAGCATGCAATAGGTATACCATTATCTACTGGGTTGGATGGACATTTTGCCATTCTTTGAATGGCAATTTGATTTTGTTTCAAGCACAGTCCATGATGCCAGAGGTTTCTATTGCAAGAGGAATGGGACTTTGCCCATAATTTGATGACAAAGACACAAGAACAAAAAGAAATTGTGTGGAGGAGAAGCTTTACTGGTAGTACTGACTAAAGCTGTTTTTGAAAGCCAAGCGTATTTCTGAGGCTATTTGATAAGCACTGAAAATAATTCTCTCTTTCTCATTGGACCATCTTCTTTAAATTTGTTTGTGTAACTCAGCTACAGATAGACTGTCCTGGAGAAAAGGATTTGGTGTGCCCCTATGGGATAAGAGCAGTGGCAGGTTATGAGAGAACTTATGTGACTGGCAGACTGACCAGCACAGTAGGAGAAGGTAATTGCTTAACAAGAATGCATGGTAATAATTTTCTTTTCCTGTGACAGAGGAGCGGGGGAGAGGGGAGAGTGGTGAGTGGTTGGAGGGGAAAACTGAGAATGACTTTCCTTTATTAAATATTTTTCTCCATTTTTTTTTTCTGGTTCTGTTTTGACCAATAGGACTTGAATACCACCTGGCATGTCAAAGCTACGATTCTCTGTTTATGTATTGTCTATTCCAAGTACATCATACAATTAATTTAAATCTTTTGGAAAGTGTCCTAGGGTGACGATGATGCCTGTATCACCAATCGTCTGTTCTGTCTGTGCTGTGTGTGTGTTCTGTACCTTTAAGACTGATCCTGAGAGGAGCAGAGAAGAAGATGCGCGTAGTTTGTTTTGGGAAAACAGTTTTCACTCCTACTCCTTCGTCATCGTCCTTGGGGGTTGGTGTTCATCGGATGCACGGACAGCAGCAGGAGTGTTTTTTCCTTGGCTTTGGAGTTAGTCTAGCTAGCTGAGGCAAAAAAGTTTCCTGGACTGTTTTTTTTTTCCTTTTTCTTTTTCCTTTCTTGGGACTGTTTAAATCTGTTCGGGACTGAAAACCCAGGGGAGCACCAGGAACTGCACCTTTGGCCCACCCCGGGCCTGGGTCTGAGGATTTTCCAGCGCCGAAGGGGACCCAGACTGATCAGAGACTGAGAGAGCTGAGCTAACACACGGCAAGGACTTCCCTCAGTTTTGCCATCTCTTTTCAGACCAGCGAGAGGTTTTATTGTTTCATATTATTCATTCCTATGCTTGTGGGCAGCTTGTTTGTTAAATAAATAGTTTTTTCCACTTTTCTCTGAGGAAGTTCTTTCCCCGGACCAACTGGGGGAGGGGCCATTTAGGTTTTTCTCTCCTGAGGAACCCCCATTTGGAGGTTTCCTCCCAAATTTGCCCTAAACCAGGACAGACAGCAAGATTATCCACAAGACATTTTCTAGACGAACCTTGAAGAAAATTATAGATGGGAAAACTACAGGTTTAAATAAAATAATTGATGGGTTTTTTTACCAATTCAGAGGCCAAATACAAGCAAATAGAAAGGGAGGAGGGAGAAATCTGCTTTGAGTGAAATGAAGTAGGAAATTGCAGTCAAAGGGATGGAATTGCCCAGCGGGATGGCTAGACTGAAGAACTAGACATGCTACGCACTTATCCTCCACAGCATTCCAAAATAAAATATATAATGAACTCTATCTTTACATGAAGAAGTAGTACAGAAAATAAAAATAACCCAACAAGTTATAGGAGAAACATCTGAAATTTATTACATTTTTCAGGTCCCGAACATGGTTTGTTTTGTTGTTGGTGATGAAGTTTGGGGTATTCCATTGTAAAAATAAAACTTCATTTTCCTTTAGAAGAAGTAGTTATTTTCTTCTTTCAGAAGAAAGTTTTAGGCAGCATTTTATTACACAATTCAGAAATGTATTATCCTGATGTTAAAAAGCCACAATGGCAGTCTGTGAAATCATCTCATTCACATCCCTGCCTTCTCTTTTTATTAAAACTGAATGCGTGTTCAATTTTTATCAGTTCACAAAGGTGGTGTAAAATGAGAACAGTACACTGAGCTACCACTGTAATGCTGAAGGTATTCAAAAGTGAAAAAGCAAGTGTGCTAGCTTTTGTGCAGACAAGCCTTGAACACTGTCTTCCTCCTCCACAACTGAGAGCAAAGGAACACCACACATATTTCAAGGGTGCTTCCTACTGCACCATTCATGCCACCAGACTCCATTAAGAACATTTTTAACTTATTCCTTGTAGGGAAATCAAGTGTATGAGGTTACTCACAATCTCCATGTTGGAAAATGAATTAATTAACATTTTCATTTTGACATCATACTCACCTGCAAGATCTATTCCATCCTGAGATTATGTGGTCTTTTATTCAGATTCTCAGCCTTTTATTAGAAGCTGAAGTAAATAATTCCTAATTAAAAAAAGCATAAAGCACACTGTGAACCAACAAGATCCAGTCTTATTATACAAATACAATTCTGTTTGATCATATAAGATCTTCCTTGCAAATGAAGGGATTTTTGTCATTGTATATCCCAACTGGCTTTATTTTGAACATCAATGATAATCTAGTGTTGTTCCAACAGCTCTGAATAACTAACTACTCTTAAAGTCCTCTAGGAAATTTGTACTTTTTGCTTTCTCTCTTCTTGCAGCGTTCAGTCTGGACAGTCTCTTTGGCCTGCATCCACCTCTATAGTCTTCATGCTTAGGGAGCCATACCACATGTCTCATTCTCCATTGCTAGCACAGCTTAAAGATCTCACATAAGGCCTCTTTTTTTTCATTAAGAGAACCCAGTCAAACCTGCAGGAGACTCAGAAAACTGATAACTTACCTTCTTCTCTACTCTCTGAATAAGCAGAACTCATATCAGGTTGTTCTTCATAGATAACTTCATAAACACGTTAAAAACATAAGAAATATTTCTCGAAATAGGGCATAGCCCTCACACTTAAACCTATTTTAGCCTCCTAGTACTGTGCCTTTCAGTACAGCCTCAGAGCTCACAAAAAATTTTCCAGAAAACAACTGAGAGAAGTTACTTTACACTGATCCCTGATCACCACTAAAGAAAAGGCTGTCTCTTGCAATTGCATGCATGTCCTTCAGTAAAATGATCTCTCTAAAGACAGATAATGTCAGTGAAGAGGCCGAGATGGGTTAGTTATGGTCATGAAAAACTAAGTCAAGCCCTTAAAATTCCACCATTTTCTGATGCAGGAATCTACTAAAATAAGAGTTAGGAAAGGCCCCATAAGTGTTCTGTGAGTTGTTTTCTCTTTAAAAAATGACTTTTTCTTTTAATTGTAAAGAATTTCAATGTATAGTTGCCTTTCAAGCATAGTGCTATCTGAGTACATCCTTACAGACTTTAGTCTCCACACTAACAGGCTACAGAAATCTTAATTTTTTTCTGTGTGTAAAAGCAATAGCACTAATTAGTACTGTTTCAAAGGTCAGAAAATTGTTATTAATCAGTTTCTGAGAAGCCCATGTACTCCATTATATATCTAACTGCAGTGCTAAGACACAACAATGTCTGCTTTACAAAATTGTTAACGTATGCCTCCAGAGCATTCGTAGGTTCAAGACTTGGTCCTGAGAGTATATTAAGCCCTAAGTAAATCTTCTCTTTCATTCTCATACTGTTATAAATAGATATTTTATTTGGTGTCATTTAAATTTTGAAAAAAAGAATCTTTTGACAGAATAGAGAGAATTGCAGAGAGAGCAAATGACAAGGGAAGTCATAAATACTTCTTCTGTAATTTTTCATTGTTTCTTAATATATTTTAATTGTTTTTTCACTCTAAACTATTAGTCCTGTACTTTTCCACCTGCTGAGAGGCTCTGTGAGTTTTTTAAGCTTAGCAACTAGGCTATTTTTTTTCTCAGAAACTTTGTTAAAATAAAAACAGCTTCTGGAATTCACAGTAAATGCTTTGTCATTGACCTTGAAAGTACTTTGGCAAGCAAAGGATTTCTATGCTTTGCCAAAAAGTAATGGTGATAGCAGAAATTTTGTCACAGTTGAAACTACAATAGTTACTCCACTATGTTGTTGGTAGCTTCACCTATCAGTATCCCCAATGGCAATATTGTATTTCAGGTGTCAACTGGCAGGCATTTAGTGTTGGAAGAATAGGGATTTTAGAGAAAGAACACCACAAGGAGCTGTATAATGTTCTTGAAACCTAATATTTAGAAATCCTTATTTTTCTCATGTTTCTTATAGTTCTGTGAACAAATAATGCAGGATGCTTGAAAATACATTTTCTTTTTATAAATTAAGAAAGCTGAATGTAATCAAGCTTATTTCAGTACAATGAAATATTTTAGTCATTAATCTCAGGCATGTTTTGAACTAAATACAGAACTATAAATTAACTTTTATTTTCCACCAAAAGGTTTTGGGAGTTTTTTGTGGAGGTTTTGTTTGGTTGGTTGGTTGTTTGGTTTGGGGTTTGTNTTGGTTGGTTGGTGGGTTTGTTATTGTTGTTTTGGTTTTGGTTTTTTTTCTCCTTATGGGTATATATTAATCTTATGGAAGAAAAAGGCAGACTGTTAAAGTGTGGAAGAAAGCTGTTTTTCAGAGCTTTCTAAATAATTTAGGTAGGGTTAGTCATATTTTTTTGGCCTGGAATCCTTTGCTATAAACAAAACAAATTTTGGGGCCATATGATCTGAGTGTGACAGGCATTATTTATATTTAAGTAAATTGAACTTGTCTATCACCTCCGTTCCTTGGCCTCTTTGTATGAGAATTAAGGCAGCGTGCTTGAAACTCTCAACCACATATTTATGTTTGCAAACCCTCAATCACATATTTACATTTGCAAACATTTCCAGCATATGGAAAGATTTTGACACCCTTTAGCATGTGTGGGTCCAGACTTCTCAGAACCAATAACCCACCTGTGCATCAGCACACACCTCTGTCAGTGCAGCTGGGAGTACCTGGTGCTTCCAAAGGCCTGGTACTGTAATGAGCATTTCAGCAGATAACTTCTGTGGCCACGGCTGCAGAGCTGAAGAGTTCATTCAGTGTGGAAAGTCTCCCTGCTCAAAGGTTCTGGTTTTTTTCCTGCTTGGGAAACAGAAGAGACCATTTCAGTGAAGACTCTTAAGTGAATTGTACAGGTGGAAGTTCTCTTGAGTAAAGAATCATGCTGAAGAAGCAAGGTAAGCTTTCCCACATGGCAAGACCTTGAAACTAGAGCTGAGGAAGGTGCCCCAGCTCCCCTGCTCCCAAGCAGAAAGTGACGGAGTCATGACTGAGAGGCAGCTCTGAAGTAGCTGAAAAGACTACGTCTGCAGAGAGTGCCAGAGCCTGGTGCTGCTCTCTGAGGACAGCAGGGATGACAGCTGTGTGAGGTGTGCTCGGGTCCACAATCTGCTCAGCCTAGTGGAGGAGCTGAGAAATGAAGTAGAAAGATTGAAAAGGATTAGGGACTCTGAAAAAGAGACTGACTGGTGGAGCCACACTCTACCATGCCTTAGAGAAACTCATTTGCCATCTGCTTTACAAGAAGCAATGGATCCTCTACCCTTCCCCCACCAGGCAGAAAGAGGGGACCTTGAGAGATGGAGGGGAATGAAAACTGGTGTCTGCTCGGGTTATTGAGTGCATCCCCTTCCAACCTACCTCACACTCTCAAGTGAGTTTATGTAGTAGTGTCAGGCCCTGGGATCTGAGGTGCAGGGAAATGAGAATGTGGCTGAACGTCGGTTTGGTTTGGAAGTCACCTACGGCAGAACAACCTACCCCCTGTGTCACAACATCCTCAGTTAAGGCAAGAAGAAGGGAGTAGTTGTTGTTGACTGCCTTCTGAGACAAACAGAAGTCCCAATATGCCAGCCAGGTCCAAAACATGGGACCTGGGGGAGGTGTGTTGCCTTTCTGGGGTCTGGGTAAGGGACATCACCAAGAAATTTCCCAGCCTGTTATGGCCCATTGATTATTACCTGCTACTGGTTTTCCAGGTGGGCAGCATCAAGAAGGCTTTGGACAATCAAGAGGGGCCTCAGGGTCTTGGGACTATTGGCTGAGGAACCTGGAGCACATATTGTGTTCTCTTCTGAACTGCCAATGGCCATTTCACATTTTGACACCGCATCTTCTGTTTAAAGCAAGTTTTCAACAGCCATCAGAAGTTTAAAGAAATGGCCTGTCATGCTCATGTATACAGCACAGGGTTATTCTTACCTGTATTAAATAAAAAGGAAAATTTTCTTCTGTGAGAACAAACATTTTTTAATACTATGCAGATGAAAACTAGTTAAAAAATAAAAACTTAGTTATTTCCCATTTTGTCTTCAACATTTTATAGGGGTTTTTTTCTTCTGTGAAACAGTAAGTGATAAAGAATTCAGTTGGTATAATACAAAATTTCTGTAATGCAGTCATTAACTGTTACATTTTGGGCGCAAAATACTGCTAATTCAGCCTGTTCTGATTTCAGGCTATTGATTTAGAAATAAAGCTAAATGTATCACATTAGCATGAGGAGCCTTCTATATATATATATAGCTAGCTATAGCTGACAACTAAATCAAGAAAGAGGGAAGG
>VZDJ01007755.1:25115761-25143208 GCA_008694505.1 Cyanoderma ruficeps | reverse complement strand
AGGGAAGGGAAGGGAAGGGAAGGGTAAATGTTCTTACAATTTGTATATATAAAAAAATTAAAAAGGCTAGTTATGTTTCAAAAGTATATGGCACTATACTGATCAAGGCACTAGGGTGTACCATATATATATAGCCAAATGCTCTAATATAAATGCTGGATTATACAACTCTTAGATTTAGTCATGGCTGCTTAATGGGGAAAATGACAGCCAGGACTGAGATAAATCATCATGAACACAGTAGGTCCTAGGAGACCAGACATAGTTCCATCATGCAACACACATAGTGGATCATCCTGTCCCCACCCCCAGAACAACTCAGAGATATTATTATCTTTCTGATGATGAGAAAATACTTGACGTTGCAGAATATTTTGGGTAGTGGTTTCTCAGATTTTCTGATCCCACAGAGAAAGAATCAGAATTAAGGGGAAAGGCCATCACAGAGCAAGAACATGTAGAAAGTTAATTTGTATGAGAAAACACTTTTAAAATAAAATTTAAGCCTAATTTTTAGATTCAGATTGATGTGAATGTCAGCTAGGACAGCTATAAACAGTCAAAAATGAAACACACATAGACCTGAAACTCCATATGTCTTAAAAACCTTTTTACTATCCACGATAGATTTTGTACACAGTCATTCACATCTGATCTCACAGACAGTGTCTTTGTTCTAGCAGAGTTCAAAACACTCAACTCCCCATAATATAGGGAATTCTAATGAAGTCTTTTGCCTTTGCCCATAAGATATCTTCCTGCAACTAAATGAAATATCTTTGAGACCTGTACTCTTCAGCCAAATCTGGTAGATCAGAGACATGTGAACAGACCTGTCACATATGACTAAATGCCTTAGGAATCCAGAATAGCCAGTTCTAATAATTTTTTCTGTGAGGGAGGTCCATAACTTCTCTAAACAACCCATTTTCATACTCCATTATTCCTGAACCTCACATCCACCTGGAACCTCCCTTGCTGGAATTTAAACTTCTTATTTCTTGTCCTGTGACTACTGACAGAAGTAGTCTTTTCAGCAGCGTTTTATGCATGGGAATATTGTTGCATCTCCATTAGATTATTTTTTCAGACTAAATATCTCTAGTTAATTGAAAAGCCTGCTTTACAGAGCATGCTCAGAGATCTATAGCATATATCCATGACTTCCTCTGATCTCTCTCTCAGGCGCCACTTTCCTTGAACTGGAATTCTGATGTTAGGGTGTTGGTAAATCTTCTCCATCATTTTCCTCAGATATAAAGAATGTTTTCCTTTCTCTGTGGTCATGTTATTCTTTATGCTTCCAAGGAAGACATATACATACTGGTCCTTTTTTGCATCAGCATGACATTACTGGTTCATAGAGTCCTGTGATCCCTGTAGCCAGATTTTTACTTGTAATCTTCATGATATCTTTATACAGCTGCTTTGTGCTTTTCATAAAGCACCATGTTTGTCCCTATCCAGGACTGTCTTTTCTTTCTATCAGTCAAGGCCACTTGGCATTTTTATTAAGTCTCTTTATTTTTTTTCTTTTAGTCCATCTTATCTTGCTGACAGCTTTGAATTTCATAAATACAGTTCAGTATATTAATAGAAATAATGAAATATAATTGCTAACAGAAAATCATTCTGTTGCTGTATGTACACTCAATCTGTAGGCATCAATACTGGTCCTTTTTGGAAGAAGTTTATTTCAGGGTTTTTTTTCTGTTTTAAAAAAGTACATATTTTAATTTAACAGATGGAATGAACTTTTCCCCTCCAGCTTTTCTTAATTTGAAAGATAAAATTTATTCAAAAATATTAATAACTTTTTTTTGTCTCATATTTTTTCCTTTCTTATGTTTTATCTTTGTCCTGTGTGCAGCATAAATAATAAAATTCTGGAAACTTTTATCATTACTTTTGCCATTGCTTGTGTGTTCATGAAGCTGTGTTAAATAAGAGCAATGATTTTGCATAATCTATATTTTGTACTGTACTTTTGAATTGTTCAATGTCATATATCTTGTGTCCAGCTACCCTCTCTCTCACACTGAAGCAGCTAAAAATGCCAAATGGGAATCATGGGAGATCTTTCCTGGTACTACTGAAATTTCCTTCAGTTGTAAATTTTTATAAATTCTGTCCCCAGAATGGCTAAAGCTTCATAAAGACAATCAGGAAATGCATTCTTAATCACAGAGCTATGACGTCTCTTATTCAAACATAACATAGTTGTGATAGGACATTAACTTGTCACTGACCTTGAAACTTACAGACTGGTTGACAAAATGAGCAAGCAGAAAAGCAAGGAGCAGATTTCCCGTAAGATCCATTACACAGTCTACTATTTTCAATATCCCTGGTGTATCAAAATATGAATGAATGTGACTTCCATTTATTGTTTTCTACTGCAGTATGTTAAAACGGACATTAGCACTAAATTTTTGGCTCATTCAAACTGATCACGTTCTACAAAGAAAAAAACTAAAACTAGTCTGAGAAATTATACTGGATGATGCATTTGTAAACTTATTAAGAAACAAGCTATTATCTTAAAAGGTTTATTTTACTTTATAATATGGATAAACATATAATTACTGCAGAATTCAGCAGTAGGCAATCAGATGTTATCTTCAGATTAATGGATAATTATCCACTTAAAGTGGTTAAAGACTGTAAAATTCTAATGCCCAGGTAATTGCACCCTTTATATTATGACAACACTGTATCTTTAGTGGTAGATGTGGAGCCACAGATTAACTATTGAGAGAAGAGTCTGACACAGCTAAAGGAATATTAACATCTTCTGGTGCAGTAGATGTGTTTTATGTCCTGAGAGGGCAGCAGCTGCTTATCTTTACAAAGCAGCTGCTGTCGTTGATGTGGCTGTAGCCATCCTCTCTATCAAACATGTGTGTATAAGTGAATACACACACACAAACTCGTCGATGCACACGCTCTCACACACTCAAAGGCTTACAGATGTACACAAGATTTTGCCTATTTCTTGCCAAATGACGTGAAAAGTCATCCCTTAAAAGCAGACTATGATATGTTGCTTTTAGTTCCAAATAAGCAGGTACCGAATATTGCTGTATAAGACTAAGAAGTGCTATTTGTTTGGCCTTGTCTCTACTGAGCAATATTACTGACAGTTTTCTAACAGGCTAAGATACTGCACTACACATATATGATACTTTTCCCAATTTGACTTGAAACTATAATCCTCTTATTTTGGTTTAGGCTTTCATTTGTCTTTGAATTGCTTTTTGTTTGCCTAATTGGTAGGGGATTTCAGCAGTTGGTATTCTACTACATCATAGAATTATAGAACGGTTTCCTTTGCATGCCCTTGCAAGAAGTTGCACTCAGGTCTACCCTCTTAGGTACTGAAATCCTGCAATGAGATCTCACCGAAGCCTTCTTCAGACCTGTGATCATTATAGTGCTTCTTTTCTGGGATCACTCCAACATGCCCAGGTCTTTCTTGGCTGAGGACCTCAGAGCTGGAGCAGTACTTATGAGGACTCATAAGGGCAGAGTAGAGGGGCAGAATCACCTCCTCAACCTGCTGATCACACTGTTTTTGATTCAGCCTAGGATACAGTTGTCTTTCTGGGCTGCACCCAGAAATTTCTTTCTCCCAGTGAACCTGAGAGTGTACATAAACACCTTTGGAAAATTGGCATATTTCATTGACAGTGTCCATGGTGAATCAAAGGCCAAACTCGATCTGTCACAGACCAGGGTATTCTGGCAGTGTGATGCCCTCGATAGAGGTTGTTAATGTGTGGGGGATTTTGTGCATGTACCCATCCCTGGTGTGCTGCCACACAATGCTCCCTCAGGATGGTGTACAAACTCAGAGCCTGATGCTGGCAGGAGGATGCGTCTGCTCTGGTGTTCCCATGATGTAGGGGCATCAGAGCACCCTGCATGTCAGAGCAGGGTCCCCTATAATTTTACTTTAGATCAAGACATTGATACTTTCAAGACACTGAAATTAGTAACCAGTTCCAATGCTTTTTCATCACAGAATCATAGAATCACAGAATAAACTGAGTTAGAAGGGATTCTCAAGAATCAAGTCCAGGTCCTAGTCCTGCAGAGGACTGCCCCCAGGAGTCACAGCACATGCCTGCGAACGTTGTTCAAACACTTCTTGAACTCTGTCAGGCTTGGTGCTGTGATCACTTCCTTGGGAACAAAGGAGCCTCCTCCAACCACCCTCAGGGTGAAGAACCTTTTTCCTAATATCCAACCTAAACCTCCCTTGACACAACTTCAAGCCATTCCCTTGGGTCCTGTCTCTCATCACCACAGAGCAGAGATCAGTGTCTGCCCCTCCTCTTCTCCTCACGAGGAAGTTGTACCTGCAATGAGGTCTCCCCTCAGTCTCCTCTTCTCCAGACTGAACAGACCAAGTGAGCTCAGCCACTCCTTATACAGCTTCCCCTTAAGACCCTTCACCATCTTCATTGCCCTCCTTTGGACACTTGCTAATAGTTCAATATTGTATATTGTGGCACCCAGAACTGCCCCCAGCATTCGAGGCTGTCCCAGTGCAGAGCAGAGCAGGACAATCCCCTCCCTTTCCCAGCTGGTGATGCTGTGCCTGATGCCCCCCAGGACAGGGTTGGCCCTCCTGGCTGCCAGGGCACTGCTGGCTCATGTTCAGCCTGCCATCGATGAGGACCCCCAGGTCCCTTTCCACAGTGCTGCTCTTCAGCCTTTTGTTCTTCAGTCTGTATGTACATCCAGAGTTTCCCCACCCCAGGTGTAGAATCGGGCATTTGCCCTTGATAAACTTCATACAGATGGTGATTGTCCAGCCCTTTAATTTGTTGAGATTTCTCTGCAGGACCTCTTTGCCTTCAAAGGAGTTCACAGCTCCTCCCAGTTTTGTTGCAGGGCACATGGTGGAGAAAATTTTCATCTAGTTCTTTGTCTGTTTGTATTCTATTGTTCTGCTTTGTACATGAATAGCAAAAATGGTAATTTCTATTTAAATACCTCAATATCAATATCTGGCTGGGAAGCAGTACATAGGTATCTGTGTAAATCAGAAATATACATTTCCCCTTCACCAAAGGGAAATCATACTTGACCAATCTAATAGCCTTCTATGATGTCATGGCAGGATGGGTTGAGGAGGGAAAAGCAGTGGATGTTGTCTACCTTGATTTTAGCAAGGGTTTTGACACTTTACATAACATCCTCATAGGTAAGCTCAGTAAATGTGGGTTGAATGAACAGTGAATCAAGAACTGGCTGAATGGCAGAGCTCAGAGGTTGTGAACAGAGGAGTAGAACCCAGTTGGAGGCCTGCAGTCAGTGGCATTCCCCAGGGATCAATACTGGGTCTGGCCTTGTTTCAGATTGTTTCTTTATCCCTCCCTGGATGAAGGGATAGAATGTACCCTCAGCAAGTTTGATGATGATGACACAAAACTGGGGGAGTGGCTGATACAGCTGGAGGCTCTGCTGCCATTAAGTGGGACCTTGATAGGCTGAAGAGTTGGATGGAGAGAATCCAAATGAGGTTCAACAAGAGCAAGTGCAGGGTCCTGCACCTGGGGACGAATGACCCCAAGTACCAGCCCGGGTTGGGGACTGACCTGCTGGAGAGCAGCTCTGCAGAGAAGGACCTGGGAACCCTGGTGGGTGACAAGCTGTCCCTGAGCCAGCAGTGCCCTTGTGGCCAGGAGGGCCAATGGGACCCTGGGGTACATTGGGAAGAGCGTGGCCGGCAGGCTGAGGGAGGTGATCCTGCCTCTGTACTCAGCCCTGGTGAGGAACATCTGGAGTGCTGTGTCCAGTTCTGGGCTCCTCAGCACAAGAGAGACAGGGAGCTCCTGGAGAGGGTCACAAAGATGATCGGGGGTCTGGAGCATCTCTCCTATAAGGAGAGACTGTGGGGACTGGGCTTGTTTAGTCTGGAAAAGAGCAATCTGAGAGGGGTTTGCATTTATGAGTATAAATATTGCAGAGGTGGGTGCCAAGGGGATGGTGCCAGACTCTTTTCAGTGGTGCCCAGCAATCAGCTAAAGAACAAATGGCCATAAATTGAAACACAAGAAATTTCACCTCAGCATGAGGAAGAACTTCTTCACACTGAGGGTGGGAGAGCTGGGCTGGTTGGGCCTGCCCAGGGTGGAATCTCTTCTGGATTCATTCAAAACCCACCTGGAGGTGTTCCTGTGTAATGTGCTCCAGGTGACCCTGCCTTGCCAGGAGGGTTGCACTAGATGATCTCCAGAGGTCTCTTCCAAGATTAACAATTTTGTGATTCTGTGATTTTTTCAAATCTTTCATCAGTTCAGGAAAGATTCATTTCCTCAGACACCTGTTCATTTCTATTAGAAGAACCAGAGTTACCACAGAATATACGTTATGGATCCAAGCCACATATTGAATGTTTGTGCCATATCTGTTTAACTAAGATTATTCTTTATAGGCATAATATTGTTTATTGCACTTCTCAAAGCTCTTGCTAGAAATATTTTTCCTATTAATTTCTGAAATTATTCAGTAGAGATATGATATTGAGTTTAAAGAAAATATGATGAGTTTTGCTTTCCATTAAAAGCAAACTTTTCTATTGATTTAGTCTTATTTTCTTGATCTGAGCTAAAAAGTGGAAGTTTTTGGCATCTCTTGTCTTAAATTCTCTGGCTTCCCTCACCTTTTATTCAGACAGATAGTTTCCACAGTCGTTTCTCCCTCCTGACAATTTTTTTCCTGCATTCTTTACTCAGCTCACTCTAAGCAAGACATTTTTCAATGGCCAAAGCTTTCCACTAATTTAAATTTTTTTCTTTCTGTCTCTCCCTTCTCTAGGAAGGTGAAATTGCTGATAGTTCTTCACTCTGATGTGAACACAGAACTGAATTTCAGGATCTGTCAGATGCTTTGCAGCTTTTCTGGGTGAGGAAAAATATTTTAAGTCCAGCTCTGTGGCTCTGCAATCTGTCTACAAGCCACTCCTCAGGCATATGACTACTTTAAATCTCATTTTAAATTCTTCCTCAGTTCTCTTCATAATTTCTCTAAGATGGTTTCAGATACTCTTTTAGGTTTCTCTCCTTTGGGAATATTTTATCAATATTTGGACTGTTTTAGTTTTGTGAAATCTCATGTCATTGATAAATGAAGTAGAAGCTTCACAGTCCCTTCCACACTAACACTCTCCCTCCAAGTAGATGAAAGCAGTCACAAACTTACTTTTCTATAAACAAGGAAAAATAGGTGCCAGAGGCTTTGCATTTCTTTTTAATTTCAAATTATCTGCACAAATCACTCAGTAAAACAGGTCACAAAACAACACCTAATCCAATGTCTCCTCAGGATTGTAAGCAGATGTGGGCTTAAAGGAGGACATTGCATGTTTCCTTGCATTGTAACATGAGAATTTATTGTTATTTCAGTGTGAGATATATTGATACTAACATTAAATTTATTTTTTTTTTTTTTTTAAATCTTGCTTTATTTAGGGAATAGGCTTGTATGGTGAAACTAGTCATCCACCAGATAATTAATTGTCCTGGAGACTCCTGAATTTTATGAACTGCTTTAGAGGAAGTTTAATAATATGAAATTTTAAGAACTAGAGAATGCATTTCAAATAAAATGAGATTTACATTGTATTCTGAATATTAGCATTGATATTCCAGGTTTAAAGCACAGGTTTATTTTTAAGTGCTGGTATTATTTTGGATGCTGTATTTGCATAAAATCTATTGATTTATTGTCTTTGACTTCTACAGTAATATTAACTGCGCTATTAACTCATTTAATATATTTCATAAAATCATGCCTGACAATTCAAAATATGTGTCAATTCCGCTGGTTTATGTACACTAACAAATATGACATATAGGCTTAGTTTCAGAGATGCAATTATTAATGCATTTCAACTTCAGTAGCAGCCTTCAGAAACCACTGCATTACACTTAGCTGTGAGACATATAAATAAATATACATATATATATTGCACGCAGTGTAGTATAGGCCTTGGGCTAGAATTTACTTCCTAAGAGCCTTTGAGAATTTAATTAGATTTTAGGCAGATTAACATTGCATCTATTTATTTCAATTGTTATTAATTCAAAATTTTAATTTAATGAAAAAAGTTATGACAGAATCAAATATTATATAGGACTGATGATGATGATGATTGATGATTGATGATGATGATGATAATGAAGAACTTTTTCAAATTCTACAGATAGTGAAAGTATTAACTAGTGCATCTATTTATTTTTGGCTTACAGAAAAAAACCTACATGGTCTGCTTTGCCTTTAAGTATTTATGGTGTTTCAGTTATCATTACTTTGGAGCTAGTCTGAAGTGATCTTTTGAAGGGCTTAATCAGTAATTTTTAGGAGCTGCCGACTTATCATGATACTGGTCTTGCATTTATGGTATCTTTATTCCCCCCTACTGCTGCCACTGTTGTGAACTTATTACTGAAACGATTATTCGTTCGTTAAGTATAAAACATGAGGAACCTACTATTCTCTCATTATAGTTATTCGGGGCTATGAAATTCAATGTTCCCTGGCCCATTGTGTACTATGACTGGCTTGGTAGGTGAGGCCACTGCAGGGGGTATTGTCTACCTTTACTTCAAGAAAGCTTTTGACACTACCACCATATTGTCACAGAAAAGCTGGTGAAGCATGGGCTGGAGGAGCAGCCCAGTGAAGTGGGCTGAAAAATGGCTAAATAGATATTCTGGGCCCGTGGTGATCAGTGGCATGAAGTTCAGTTGAAGGCCAGTGGTGTGTTCCAGGGGTCAATACTGGGTCCAATAATGTTCAGAGACTTCATTGATGACCTGGATGACGGGTCAGATGAAAAATTTGCAAATTTGCTCCCCTCTGAAAATTTGCTGCTGACACAAAACTGGTGGGAGCCCCTGATACACCAGAGGGTTGTGCTGCCATTCAGAAGGTCATCAATAGGCTGAAGAAGTGGGCTGACTGGAACCTTACGCAGTTCAGCCAGGCGGAGTACAAAGTCCTGCAGCTGGGGAGGAATGACCCCAGGCACCAGTACACACAGGAGATTGTCTGGAAGGCAGCTTTCCAGAAAAGGATACTGGAACTCTTGGTGCTCAGCAGGAGTGTAAGCCTGCAATATGTGCTTGTGGTAAGAAAAGCCTAATGGTATTCTGGGATGCATTAAGGAGTGCGTTGCCAGCAGGTCGAGGTAAGTGATCCTTCCCCTGTACTCAGGACTGGTGACCCACACCTGAAGTGCTGTTTACAGTGGATACAAACAGCTGAAGGGAGGGTGCAAAGAAGACAGAGCCAGGCTCTTTTCTGTGGTGTCCAGTGACAGCACCAGAGGCAATACTGAAGCACTGGAGATTCTGTGTATAGAGGACCCTGCTGGAACAGCAGGTTTGGACTACAGAGGTCCCTTCCAACATCAACCACTCCGTGCTTGTATGGATCTACCATGCATACCTTTTTGATATTGTGCTCTAGCACTAGCTTTGCTCCTGCTTTAAAATCTGAGTCGATATCAACTTTCATCTAAGTAGATCAGAATCACAGCTATAGGCAAACATTATAAAAATATATCCTTTATGCTCCTTCATTTTCTACCACGGGAATAAGAAATGCTGTGGAAAAAAGCACTTCAGAGTTCATAATCTGATGGTACATGTGGCTGAACTTCCCTTTGGAGTGTAAAACTTTAAAATTGAACTATGAGTAATTGAAATTTTTTGTTAGACCAAATCACCATTTGTAATGAAGTTCCAGTTTTAGTGGAAGGAACATGGAGAAGCAGAACTAATTTTCAGGCTGCAAGTTTCTCCAAACAAATTGCATCCTTCAAATTAATCTTGAAATATGTTCAAGTTCACTGAATAGTGAAAGCTAATGAGACAAGGAATAATTTTGTCCCATAGAAACAGTTTGTTAGAATAAATTAGGGCTGGCATTTTCAGCTCATACTAAGAAGACAGATATTATTCTATGAAAAAAAGGGAAATCTGGACCATCTCTTATGAATTAATCTGACTAAAAATTTGGATTTTTCTGCTCTGAAATAAATTAAAACACATCAACATTTATTTTTGTCCCAAATTGTATTGAATTTTGTCATTGTCCACAGAATTCCAAAAATATAAGCATCAAATATTGAGATGTCCATTTTCACATAAGTATACAAAGCCAGATATATATTTTCTTTAATTTCTAGGATTAAAAAAAAAAAATCGTTGTCTTTACTTAATGCACTGAAATTTGTCTACCAATGGTAAGATAAATTCAGGGATGTCATTTTGTATGTTTCTTTTTCCTCAGGAGATGAGGCTACCTAATGAAAATGCTGCAAATTGACATTTAGATCAACCAAAGAGGAGACCAGTGTGTCACAGAAAATACATTTCAAATGCAATTATTGGCTTAGAGAACAGCCTGGAAACGTGAGACAGAAGCTGGGGTGCTGTGGCATTCAGGTATTCACTGGCAGATTTCCATTTGATCAACTCTAACAGATTCAAATTGACTAATAAAATGTCTTAAATAAAGTCAACCTTATCAAAAATTAAAGAAGGTAAAAGACTTAAGAGGGGCAGAGAAAGTATTAAAAGAAAGTAATAAAGCATTCAGAAGTTATTTTCCGGGACTGGAGCGAGTTAAAACATGGGATAAAAAAAAAATACCTTTTTATTTTCAATTGAGTTTCCTTTTTCATTCAGTTCAAATGACTCTTTAACATGAACTTCATACTACTTCAAGTTAATTAACTGCATCTGATTGCAAGTGAAGTCAACATTTCAATGCAACATTATAGACTGATTACCTTTCTAAGGAAAACTGACATTCTCTACAGAATTGGAAGCAGCTCAGCTCTCATACAGAAAGCAACTTCCAGTTTTCTTAATATTGCCTAAAGTAATCAACAGTGATCAACAATGCTAGCAACACAACTATGAATATAGAGCACCACTCCCCCTAACCCCCAAAGACTGGCCATTAAAAAAATGTACTGATACATCATTTGCACTGTATAAGAAGTACAAACTGATGTAGAATGCATCCAAATTCAAATTTTGTACTGTATGTTGCATACCACATGGTTTGCCCTATTGTCCATAACACTTTTTGGGGATAGCTGTAGTCCATGCCTAAAAAGTGATCCTGTTCATTTTTCATCTCAGCCCCAATTTTTCCATGCCTTTTTCTTGTTCAGATACATGAGTTTCTGAATTTGGCCATTTGATGAGCCTGATAATTCCAGTTCTGGACGAAACTGTAAATAGTAAATTTATAGATCTGCTCATTTGAAGTCCAGAGTGCTTTTGTTCTACTGTTCATTGAAATATTTATATTCTAAATTTCTAGTGGATGGCCAGAGCCATAACCTTACATGTAATGTATAATTGCATCAAAACTTATTTTTATATTGATTACTTGCATTGGTGATTACTTGGGTATGCAATTAAGTGGGTGAATAAACCTTTACAGAAGCAAGACTGCAGAGGGAGTGCTGAGGTAAGCATGATTTGAATTTAATAACCACAATAACCCAGACACTGCTAAACAGAGGACCACACCTCTGCCCTTCTAAAGTATTTACAAATGAAAATGTCAATTTTTTATTAAAATGATACCAGAACAATATTTCTTTGGATTAGTTTTCCCCATGGACACTTAGAGGGAATAAAGATCCTTTAGAAAATGAACTTTTTCTTAAAAGTATTAGCTTTCTCTTTCCAACAGAGGCAAGGTGACAAGAATACAGCAAGGGACAGTAAGAATACTAATGAACTATAATAAAACCACTGATTGTATTCAAAAAGAAAAGGACAATGAAATTTTATAATATAAATTTTTGCTATTTGATGGCTGGGGTAAAGGTTTTTTCATACTTTTACAAAAACAGCTCCAGTACTTATCTAGTACCTAAATTAGAATGTATCATGATTGATTGAGATTAATCATCATTGTTGTTATAAATCTATCATAACAGATTTTGAATTCTAATTTTGTCTTAGTTACAGAAGACCAGTTTAATGAAGTTATAATTTATGCTTAATTTAGCGGTATTTTCATTTTACAGTCTTTCAGTTCGTAGAATAACATGGAAGAAAAAAAGCAATGACTGAACATAGTTTGCAATAATGATAAGCTATGAATTTAAAATATTTTTCTTCTGTTTCCTTATGAATTTTGCTTAAAGCATAACAGATCATGTAACTGTCTACATAGATTTTTCTATCAGGATTAGTGTTACCTATCCAAAATATTTTCTCTCTTCATAAAATATTTTCTTTCTTCAAATTAGCATTTAAAAAATTTTCCAATTTGAAAATTTTAATGTAAGTAAGTCGGAGATCTAAATTCCTTTGACCTCACTGCTTAAAACTTGCTAAACTAGAGAGTGGACAACTTCAAATATTGTAAAGAAAATAAATTCTTATAAATTCTTTGATTGCTTAAAATTGCAAGGGTATTACAAAGAGGAGTAAATGATATCGGCCCCTGCTCCTTGTAGTGTAAGGAAACCACACCCTATGTGGCAAATGTTAGCGAACATTTGATCCTTGTATTATTTCACCAGAAACAACTATATCAATCTCAAACCCACCTTTTCATTAGAACTTTCTGGAGAAGAGGAATGTAGCCTCTGAAGAGAGCTGGGATAGTGAAGTGATATCTCTTGAGACTTTGCTCTGATACTTCCAACAAATGAGTCCAAACAGCAAATATGAGGAAGACTCTAAAGTTTGTTTCCAAAACATGTTGTCTCTTATGAGCCCTTGAGGAAACAAACTTACTTTCTACATTGAATATCTGAAGTAAAAAACAGGAAGGCTTAAGAAACTTAATGGTCATGAACTGCACACATACCTGATTTTGATATGATTAGTGCAAGACATCAATATTCTGTACGCATTTCTGGAGTCTGTGATGATCATGGAATTAAAATGGAAAAGAGCTCCAAGATCATTGATTCCAACCATTAACCCAACACTGCCAAGTCCACCACTAAATCATTTCCTTGAGTACCAGGTCTACATGTCTTTTAAATACCTCCAGGGTGCTGACTCTACCACTTCACTGGACAGCTGGTTTCAGTGCTTGACAACACTCTCCTTTTGATATTTTTCCTAATATTCAATATAAACCTCTCCTGGTGCAACTTGAGGCCATTCTTTCTTGTCCTGTCTCTTGTTACCTGGAAGAAGAGACCTGTCTAGGCTTCTTTCAGGTAATTGTAGAGAGCAATAAGGTCTCCCCCAACCCTCCTTTTCTCCACGCCAAACAGCATCCTTAGCCACTTCTCATAAAATTTGTGCCCCAGACCTTTCATAACATTTGTTGCCCTTTTCTGGACAAAATTCAGCACCTCAATGTCTTTCTTGTAGTCAGGAGCACAAAACTGAATGCAGTACTCCAGGCATGGCTTCACCAGTGCCAAGTACAGAGGCTGATCAGTGTCTCAGTCCTGCTGGCCACCCAGTTTCTGATACAGGACACGATGCCATTGGCCTTCTTGGCCACCTGGACACACCACTGGCTCATGTTCAATTGGCTGTCAACCCGCATCCTGAGGTCCTTCTCTGCCAGGCCATTTTCCAGACATTCTGCACCCAGCCTGTAGGTGCTGCATGGGGTGGTTGTGACCCACACGCATAACCCACAACACTTCTTGTTGACCCTCACACAACTGGCCTCAGCCCATCAATCCAGCCTACCCAGGTTCCTCTGCAGACCCTTCCTGCCCTCCAGCAAGTGAAGACCCCTAACCAACTTGGTGTTATTTGCAAACTAACTGAGGGAGTACTTTAACGTGGGGCTCAGGGAGGAGGCAGACTTCCCTAAGCGGGTGCAGGCTGCATATTGGGCTTTCTGTTCTCTTCAGAAGGGTATTTCTTATGAGAGTGACCCATTTAATTTTCTTTATGCTAGCAGCTTTGACACCATGCATAGGTCAATTCAGTGACACCTTCATGCTAAATGAACCATCAATTCTTTGGTTCCTCTTGCAGAGCCACATACTTACAACATGTGGGCACCTGAGTGGTCACTGGAGAGCTACATGTGCGGTGGGGGAAAGGACCTTGTCACTTTGCCCCTCTGATGGGAAGAAATTCATCACTGTTGTCTCCTGTCCCTTCAGTCACTCACTGTGATCAGTCAGGCAGCGGGACAACAGGGAATCTTCCCTATCATGCATCCTGTCTGCCTCTGGCACCCGCTCCAGGGAAAGCAGGACGTGATTTCAGAAGTCTCTCTTTCTCTCTCTCACTCTTTGATAGTCCTCATTGTTCTCACCCACTCCCTTAACCCCTACAGTGGTGCTCACTGCTGCCAGCTGAATCTCTCCCTGCCAGGTTATTCTCTGCTTTTATTGCACTCATTAACTACTTCCTAACCCATAGTTAAAGAATCAAACTGATGATTCCCAGGAAATCTGTGAGTAGGAGTTCACTGGTGCATGGTCGTAATTTTTCTTGTCAATTTCTCTCATATCTTAAAAAAATTCTTTGGGGATAACTTTTCCAATTTTGGGAAAATAATTCGTCACAGAGCTCAGGTTTTTAATCATTGCTTAGGTTTTATCAATGAAGTGAACCAAGTCTAATATTGTCACTCGGAGAAGTAAAATGTTGAATTAATTTTTTTTCCTTTTCTTATTTAATTATTGATTATTTTCAGTTCCTGAGTTCCTTTCTCTAATATTTGAAATGAGAATTTATTATTTTAATATGCCTTTGTCTTAAAGCATTATTTTTTTTCATATAAAAATAATTATATCATGCAGAAGCAATGATTTTGTCACAGTGTAAAGCAACATAAATCTTGTTAACATACCTTTTTGGAGGAAAAATGGAAAAAGGTTGTTCTAAACAAGATTTTTAAAGTATAATTAATCTTTTGTATACATAGAAGAAAGTTATTATTAATTTTTTTTTGTCTGATAGAAGAGGAAAATATTCTGGTCTAATTATAATAAATATATACTGTAGACTGGAAAATAAGTTACCAGAATTATATGCTTTGTTTTGTCTTGATATTAGATCCAAAGACAAATAGTCGGGCATTAAAGTTTTTTGTGGTTTTTTTTTTTTGTTCTCGTTTTACTGTTAAATATTCAGTAAGTGAGCAGAAGTTTGTCTGAGAATCAAGTCAAGGATTTTCAAATATAAACATAAACTTTCTGCTACTGGCACTGAAAACTGAGAAGACATTGTGCTTGCACTTTATGAGATTCAGTGACTGTGATTTGCAGGACAGAATGGAGATGAGGGAACTGGCAATTTTGGGAAGCTAAATGCTTTCATTTATTAGTTATCTACTGCTTAACTTTAATTCTCTTAATGTGCTCTTCACATTAGTCCTTCCACTCAAGCTTCCTGTTTGTCACCGACTAAATAGTGCTGCTTATAGACACCTCTGAAGATGTTGAGAGTCATGTAAGACATAAATTTTTATTTCAAATATATATCCAAAGTCAGGCCTTCTTATAGCAAAAATGTATTTTGTAATGATGAAGTAGGGACCAAACCTCGTGATGACCAGGAGATGGCTGTTTTTTGTACAACCCTAGGAAACAAACATTGTAATGAGCCCGGTTGGCCTCTGGATGGCACGATACCGTCACACTAAAAAGGACAAAAATCTTTTCCCAATCAGTTAAAAAATGGTTTAAAGAAAATGTGCTGAGAATGAAGTCTAAGTTGGGTGGTCATGTTACATTTTACATGATAACCGAGAATACAACTGACATATTCTATATTTGTCAATTCTTTCATAATAAATGTTAAGTATTTTTTATTTTTGGAGACCAGAAAGAGCCAGCAGCCACTAGTGCTTATGGGCTTAGATTCAATTCACTTTAAATATTGCTTTTCTTTTCTGTACTGTCGGCCAACATTATACAATGCTGGACTTTCAAGCTAGTCCTAAAAACATTGCAGTGTATCTGAACCCAGGAAAATAATTAAGGGTGCTAGTACTCTGCTCGATGGACATAGTCCATTGATGATACAACTGGAGAATATTTTCCTTTAACAAAGGAAACTTCTCCATGTAAATACTAGACCCTTAAATGCTTTTCTTTTTTCATATCCAATATTTAAAATACATATTTCCTCCTAGCTCTGTTTCTAAGTGAATTAATGTTATATATTGCTCCAAATAAATCCAGTTTCTGCCTCTCCATGGAAATATGCATTTGCAAAAGCAACATCAGGTGATTTACTTAGGTTTTTTGTAGCATATTAAGATTTCAGTATGTTATGATAATTAATTCAATGCAGATGCTTTTAAAGGCAGAAGACCTTCCTCTCACATCTCGTAATAAAGAAATATTTTACTGCTTTGTGTGAATTATTTTGCCTTCTAAAGATATATAAGCTTGAGGTACAGAAAAGCTGTGGGCCATCATGAAAATTAGTTGGATGCTTTAATTTCATGCAAAGCATATAACTTGGATGTCAGGAACTGGAAGAATTTTAGTAGCTCTACAATTTGTAGGCTCTGATATAAATCTGGGTAACTATTGCTCTGTTATTTAGGTTTGCCTTGTAAATCTTACTGTAAATCTTTCAAAACTGGCTTTTATTTGTGAATTATAAATTTGGGAAGAGGTGTTTTAACTACACAGACAGACACTATTGCAAGTTCCTATGGGTTATACCAGGAAGCAAGACTGAAAATGTGTGGCTTTTTTTCTAAGTGCCACATAGGTAGTGAATGATCTGGTAATATTTCTGTAGCAGGCAGAGCACTAGTATAAAGTCACCAGGCAAGTATATATAATCTCTGTTCCTTATGTAGGACCTCTGAAACTAGGGAAATATTAGACAAGGGGACAAAAGTGGCACAGTGATATTAATTTCTAAGTTTACATAACTATGCAAGCACAGAGAAAACACCAGTTATTATTCTTGTCAGGTGACTAGTGGACCAGGGTATCTGCCTGTATTTTAGTCCCTCCTCCTATTTGCCTTGTTCACCTCTTTCCTTGGTCTCTATTTAGCCTGATCCTCTTCCTGTATCTGCTGTGAATGCAAGAGAGCCACAGTATTGCAGATTATAAGAAGCATTTCTTCTCTCTGGGAATTATAATTCTTCAAATAATCAGTTAGAAATTATCACACAAGAACTGTACTCCTCTCTCTGTGGAGTGCTCTGGTTGTCTAAAGGCTTTGACAAGTATCTCCAAAAGCAAGCTGAGTTGCTTTTCAGCAGGTTACTTATTTCAGCCACTTACGTGGGTCCTTGTCAGCCAACAATCACATCATCATCTTGCTAAAATTTCTTGTGGATCCATTTATGTGCCAAACTGTAACTTTATAGCTGTGGATGATGGCGTGTCAACTTCATAAATTGTAGTTAAGAGTATTTATTACTGTGCATACCTCACTGGTTCTGCATATTTTCTTACAAATTAAGGCAAAGTCAAGTAAACTTAAATGAAACATTCCTTATTCCAGTGAATGTTATAAAAATAGAATATTAGTTCACAATACTACAATTTAATCAATCTTCATGCAAAGTGCATGAAAAGATTTAATGTATTAAAAAGATAATGCATATATAGGTATTGAACAGTTAGATACTGAAAAATCAATTTTTTTTCTTTAAAGAGAGCAACTTTTTTGCAAATTAAATATTAAACTAATCAGAATAATTACAGGAATGCTGTGTTTTTATATATGAGGTCTATAATTTGCAAATGCCTTATAAGAATTCAACTGTTGGTCATCTAGTCATATTTTTTGTGTTGTCCTTTTGAAAAGTCTGCCAGATTTTCATTTATAATAATAATTCTTTCGCCATAATTTAAAAAGAAGATAAAGATAATAACACAGTCAGCTGGAAACAAACTGGACTGCCTGTTTGTGCTCTGCTCAGCAAAGTTGCTTGCTTTACTTTTTGTCTTAGTCCCTCTGCAGTCAATCCTGTGGCATTGACCACAAACAATTAATCAGTTCTACGACTTGGGCAGAGTAAAATGAAAAGTGTATATGAAATTCATGCTTTGTGTTCACACTGTTCAGTGCTTCTAATGACCGCAAGAACTGATTTATTATGTCCATAATTGTTGCTCAAACAGTTTGCCCCAAATCTCTTTTGAATACAATGCAGTTACCTGGTGCTCTAATTGCTGTTTTTATTTTGCACATTTTGTACTTGGTATTTTTAACAAATATCTAAGGTGGCCCATTGTTTCTATTTGTGTTCAAGAAACTGCTGACAGAATTTTGCCTCTTTCCCATTATAAGGGTTTATTTTCTTCTGTGTCTTTGCAAAGACACACTGACTCTACCAGTGTGTGGTATCTAAGTTGCTGTCATGTTTCCTAAGCTCTTCTTGTCTGTTTGAAGCTCATCTTGTTACTAGTACTTTCTCATAACAATATCAACATAGAATCAAAATTCCAGTGAGTATGAACATTAATTAAAATGGGCCTTGAGTGGAATTTACAGTAGAATCAGTAGAAGGTCTCTTAACTCAAAACTCAAATACTCAAAACTGGCTGAAGGTGATTCGGATCATATGTATATCACAATACTTACATTCCTATAAAAATAATCCCAGAAGGTGAAAAAACCCTTCATTTATCAAAACATCAGTGAAAATTTCTTCACCATTCAGGATCCAAGGTTGGGAGGTTAATTACAAAGCATGGGAAACTAATAAATTAAAAGCAACAGAGATTTCTAACTTAGTTGGACAGGTCAAAGCTTCCCACTAAAAAGAGGAGGAACAACAAAGAAACAGGCTTTGATGTTGTGCAAAAGCATTTGCTGATGGAGACAATTTTTCACTTAAATTAATTGCAGTGGGATCAATGTTTGATGTGTGGCACATGGCGATAACCTTTGTCTGTGTTATCCCTGATAAGGCATTCAACATTCACTTATTCTAAATACTCATCAGATGTGCTATTGATGCTATTATTCTGAAACATATTTAGCAGCATTTGAGATGGGTTTTTTTTTTCTCTCACAAATACAGCCTGTCTCACCACTTTTTTTGCAGCTGTGGAAGAGTTGCCTGAATGAGTTTCTCATCACAATAACTCTGAGGATCAAAATCGACCAGATGGTTCTTTCAGGCTCCTTAGGCAAATAAGATATTAGGAATATCCATTCTATAAAGTCAGTTTTACAGACAGACATGAGACAGCTCTGCTCTCATCCAGAGCTGGCCAGGAGCCAATTACTTTGGTTAGCCTAACACTGAAAAGGTTTGGAAATTCCACATTCATAGCCAGCCTGTGGACAACATCCTATACGTGAACCTGGCTCTAAAGAATTTCCACAAATGTGTCAATTCTTGAAAGAAATGCTTCTGAAGCACCATGCAAATTCTTCAAACCTAAAGGAGCCTCACCAAGTGGACTTGCTGGAAGAGAGGAAGCTGACTGGCAATGTCAGGAAAATATAATGACAGTTGTATTATCTCCTTAGAGAGGTTCAAAATTCTGTTGGTTGAGGGGTTGAACAACCTGATCTAACTTTCTAACTAGATCCATCATCCCAGTTGGTCATGTTCTGAGCTAGAGGGTCTCAGAGGTCTCTGTCAAACTAAATTTTCCTACAGATTCATGAATAAACATTTTAGCAAGCTTAACAATTCTATTCAGCAAGATACTGTGAAGCTTTTCCTGAGTGTTTTTGGAGCAAACATTTATGTAAGAAGTTCTGATAATAAAATTTCATCTCTGAAATATGCGATAGAAATTAGGCCCAGACTGCTGTTTGCTTGGCATTGCAAACAGAAAAATTAGGCTGGAAAAGACCTCTGAGATCATAAAGTCCTACCTTTGACAGAACAGCACCAGGACAACCAGACTATGGCACTGAGTACCACATCCAGTCTTTTCTTGAACATCCCCAGGGATGGTGACTCCACCGCCTCCCTGGGCAGCCCATTCCAATGTCTAAGCACACTTTCTGTGAAGAAATTCCACATGAATCTCCCCCTGTGCAGCTTAAGTCTATGTCCTTTCATCCTGTTGCTGGTTGCCTGAGAGAAGAGGCCAACCCCCATCTGACCGCAGTCTCCTTTCAGGCAGTTGTAGAGAGTGACAAGATCACCCCTGAGCCTCCCTTTCTCCAGGTTAAACAACCCCAGCTCCCTCAGCCACTCCTCATGGCACTTGTGTTCCAGACCCTTCACCAGCCTTGTTGCCCTTCTCTGAACATCTGGACACCTCTTCAATACTTCCAGAGAGGGTGACTCCACCACTGTGCTGGCCAACTTATTCCAATGCCTAACCACACTTTCAGTGAAGAAAAAAAAATTCTAATATCTAATTTGAACTTCACCTTATGCAACTTAGAGCCATTTCCTCTCATCCTTTCACATGAGACATGGCTGCAGAGACCAGCTCCTGTCTCACTACAACCTTTTTCCAGGAGGTGTAGAATAGATTCTTCTTCTGTGTTTTACAGATGTTAAAACAGATTGAACAACTTGGTCTAGTGGAAGGTGTCCCTTCCATTGGCAGGGATTTAGAACTAGATGACCTTTAAGGTTTATTTCAGGTTATACCATTCTATGATTCTATGATTATCATTACATGGAAAAGACCTGAATAATTTAAACTTGGCTTTGGAATGTTTAATTTACAGATAAAGTTTGGTACACAGTTAAATGAACTCATAATTTAGAAACAGAAGTATTAATATGAAATTCATGCTGCTCAATTATTGAAGGTTTTGAAGGTGTTTCAGATAGTTTACAGATTGTTCCCAACATTTCAAGCTGGACTCATGTAAATTAACTATGGGCAATTAAATTTCTTACTGCTGTATTCTTTGTGATGATATTGGTTGTAAACTAACACCCTGGTTAACAGAAAAGCTATACTAACACTCTCCTGTTGTAAGATAGTTTATATTATATTAACCAAGAATAGAATTTAGTTCATATTATATTTACCAAGCATAGAATTTAGTCCCAGTTCTGTTGTAAAAAAACATCCTTTTTTCTCTCAGCATTGTACAAATTCTAGTAAATTTCTTCACTCTGGAGGTAACTTTCATTCTGCTAGCTACTTTGATCTGCGTCTAAGAAAGAAGAGGACTTTGTAAAGGTAAAGATTAGGAGAGTTTATTCCAGTTTTCTGAGATTAAATGGAATAATATTGCTGCTCTACTTATTTTTTGCTGGGAATTGATTGTCCTCAATGATCGTGAATAGCAAACTTTTGCCCATATTCAAACACCAGCTTTTGAGTTTGTGAGGAAATATTTGTCAGATACCTTTCTCAGAAAATGTCAGTTAGGCATAATCAAATTCACTGATAGGAGAACACTGTTGTCATCCAGCTAAATGCAAAAAAGGAAAAAATTGGAACTTTAATTTTGGTATCTTCAGATTAATTCCATTCTAGTTTTTGAGTTGAAAAAATTATACTCTGACACTTTTTATTTCCTCTGACACCCCTAATTCATTAAATTAAAATAGTATTTTAAGTAGTTTTATATAAAAAACTTGATCTCTACAAATTATTTCCATTGTTTCAACAAATGCTTCATATAATTTATTGCTGGGTGAATAATTTGCAAATTTTAGGAGAATAAAATTTATCTGCTTAATCTTTTTTTCTTAAATAGTTAGCTTTAATGCCTTAAATTGTAGTAAATGTCTTAAATATCTTGCAGTATTAACAACTTCCCAGCTTCTTTAATCTAAATAAAGAATAGTTTTATACTAAGAATGCATGAAACCACTTCTTAAAAATGTCACCAGGACAAATTTTTCCCATTAAAATATTTCAGGCATGCCTGAAAAGAAATAATTGACAACATTAACTGCTTTCACAAGGACAAAAATAATCTTTAATTCAAGGAAGTGAAATCAATTTCTTCAAAAATTTGAAAGGATCATAGACATTAAAAATAAGGAAATTTGCTTTGCTATTCTTGTCTAATTTGCTGGTTAAACCAAAAAGCTGTGAAATTAAATACTTCTGCTATTTTTGACTGGCTTCTTTCTGTGCATTGTAATGTAATCAATGAACAAATGCGAATCAGCTTTCTGCTTCAGGTTCTACTTAAATAGAATACGAATGATTATTTAGGGCTTTGTTCCTGCAGAGTGCTCGGTTTCTTCTTCAATCCCAGGAGCCACTGATAACATTTATGTACTGTATATAAAGTATACAAGCCTTAAATCCACAGCTCAGCTGGAATGACTGTGGGTAGCACTCAGGTTCTTCTCTGGCTGGCTATAACAATGATGGATGGCTTACAGGAATAGGATAGATATGCCCATGTCAACTTCTGGTTTTAGGACTGAGGCTGCGAGACACCTTTGGAATTTTACTAACGGTTCAGTTGTTGTACATATAATCAGTAATTCTCCTAGTCTTCACTGACCATAACATTCTGTTAGCTCTTTAATGCAGCAACATGAACTCTATCTCCTTTATTTTTATCAGACCACTCTCTGTCAAAATATGTAATTTATAATGTCAGCAAAATGTTTTTTCTTATTTCTTGACATTATTTCTTTGAACAGTAGCCCCTTGCTTTTTTCGCAGTATCTCCCATTATTCTTAGGTATTATGACTATTACCAGTGTAGCTCAGTATATCATCATTTAGTGACATGAGCTGCATAGCTGCTGCTAGAATACAGATTGGGTTTTGATGCCTTGATTTATTTTAATTTTTTGAAAGATGATGTAGTATTTTTTCCTTCAGTGATTTCCACTGTCATCACTACTGTAACTTATGAGCTGACTTCAGAACTAATGAAAGCTCATCTAGTCAGAGAGCAATTAACTCCATGATTGCCTAATCTGAATGAAGAGCAAGAATGTTCTAATACTCTACAGCATGAACTGCTTTCTAATGTGGTAATAATCTATTCCTAAAAATGGTCTGTTCTACATGCTCCCTGGCATTTATTTCTTGTTTGTAAAAGATAAAAATAGCAAGAACATTAGTTTTGATGGATCCATAATTGCTTAGTGGCAATCCACTTTGTAGCATTACTGTGAATTCAAGAGCACAGTAACAAAAAATTTATAAACATGGCACGAATATGGCCTTATCCATGGAGGTCAAATGCTTCTTTGTAGTCTTCTAATGGAACTTCAGTAATTCCTCACAAAAATGGCAAGTGAACAGACAAAAACAAGCTGGCACAGTCTGGAAAAATAGATGTCACAAGTTTAGGGACCTGGTCACCTCTGATGATTGCATCGTGCTAATGCCAGCACCACAGCGGGTTAACAAGTTATGGCACGAGTGACAGAGCAAAACACACCTAGTGGCACAAGAAATAAGCAGCAGGGGGTTTCCATGCTGTTTCCATGCAACATATTTTTCTCTTTTCTGTTGTAGACTCATCCACTGAATTGACAGAGATGTTGCTAGGTAGTTCGGTTTTCATCTTCTCCTCTTAAAAATTAGGTTATTAGTGTGTTTTGGGATTTTCTGGGGGTGGGGATTGTTTTGGATTTTGGTGTTTGTTTTTGTGTGTTTTGTTTTAGGGTTTTGGTTTTGGTTTTTTTGGTTTGTAAGTAATTTGAAACAATAAAAACAACAAAAGAAAACAAATAGAAAAAAACATCTGGACTTGAATACATCAATTCTAAGTGCAGGAGTTAGGTTGACTTTCTTTGCATTTGACATTCAAGTAGACCTCATCTAGAGGTGCTGAGGATCCAGAACTGAGAACAAGGCTTGGAGAGCTCTTTATAAAGCACAATGAGCCTGCTGCTCAACCTCACCAAGATGGAGCAGAAACAAATATAGGGAGTCATTAATGCAAGCCATATCTTTGGACAGAAGGATTAGGAGTTAAAGGGGGCGTGATATTAGGCAGTATAAGTCCAGGAAGGCACAGGTGAGCAGATAAGAGTGCAGGTAGGGTGAAGGACAATTGGGGTGCCTAGATAAAGACAAGAGAGGTCTAGTATATATTTGTTATAGGGTTGTAGGGTGGTGGTGAGTTATAGAGTTTGTGGCAGTAAGGAAGAAGGGAAAGACAACATAGAGGTAGGTGAGAGGAAGGTGAGAGAAGGGAACAGATTTTTTGGGAAAATTCACCCAAAGTCTACAGCTTTACAACAGTTTTGAGTACAACCTTGTTGTAGGTAGAAACACCCCCTTGCTAGAGAAATTCAGAGAAAAGAAAATGTTAGAGCTGGTCTCACCATTCCACCAGGGAAAAGATTTCTGCAATCCAAAAATGGTAGGTAACAGCAGATAAGGAGCTTGAGTAGAGTACATGGGCAACCCATAGCAACCATGCTGTTAGAAAGCCTGCTCTTTGAAGAAGTGTTAAAATGCCAGCCAATTGAGAATAAGAACATAAAATAAGTATATGTAGGGATCACAAAAAAAAAAAAAAGAAATAATACTTCAGTTTGCTTGAATATTGTCTGATGTATTCTGGACTGTAGAAGGTCTGAGCAAAACTGATACTGAGCATGTACGACAGCGTGTTTGCACTCACATATTATAACTATGTTCATAGAATAAAAATATAAAACTAAGTTTAAACATTAATTGTGACATGGGATAAAAAAAGTCACAACACATGAAGAATACTACTCTTTGTTATCCCAAATTTAATTGAAAAGGAAGTGTGCAGAAAGTAATGGTTGAAAGTGTCAAAAAGACATCATGCTTGGTCTCCAGATTGTCTTGCTACAGACATGGTTAAATGGTAATGAAGAAGGATCACAGAGGTGGCAGTCATGCTCCAGTAAATTAAGGAATGACACATTTTCTATTACTGTGATTTTTAGTCTTCATTGGAAAGAAGTACATTATTGTTACTAATTATTTCAAATGAAAAATTTAATATTTATGTATATGCATCACAGATCAGTTTAAAGATACAGTTAATTTCTGTGTGACACTTCAAATGTAATGTGTTTACTTTTGAGAATGGTGTTTTATGCTGTTTAACTCAGTTTAATTTTCTCTTTATTCAGACGGTATTGTGAAATGGTTGAAGCATTTCACAATCCTTATAGAAGAAATTCAGTATTTTGACTCAATTTTTAAGATGAAAAAACACCTAGTTCTTTGTCCAGAGTTCTGAAAATGTTCCATTTAGCAGTATGAATTCAGCAAGATGACACAACCGCCAAACTTTTTCCTGTGATGTATGAGTTTTCTGTTTGATGCTGCCAAATAAACATAATGAGCAAAGTGGCTCATTAGAATTTTTGTCACCACCTAGCATTGAAATAGAATGAATTCTGTTCAGTGGAAATGCAGTTGGTTTTATTGCACTTTTCAGCGCTGAGGAAGCGGAGAGAGGAACAAAAGATTCCTGCTAAGAGCACACAGATAATCTGCAGTTCTCTTAAGAGATTAGACTCCTTGAAACTCAGCAAAATTGCTTCTGAAACTCTGCAACGCTGTGCTTTACATATACTGCCATCTGGCTCAGCACTGTAAGCACAGGAAGAACTGAAGTAGTGTGCTCTCATACAACGATAGGGATTTGTGCTTCTTCATGCAGCATTTATATTCCATCTTAAAGTTAGTGGTTCAAAAAAATAAGCTCAGTTTTAAAATATGGGCACTTTAATGGGTTATCAGAATCTCACACTTAGGACCTGATTCAAAGACCATTAAAATCAATACAAGGGCTGACTCTCACTGACATTGACAGGCTTCACAGCTCAACTTTGCATTTATAATCAGCTTCAAAATATTCCTCAAGGAAGATTTTTTCTTTCTTCTTGTGTTTTCAAACAGGTACTGAAGCTATATGTTTTTCCAGAAGCTTCTTTATAAAGAAACTTTTATGTAATAAGCCCTATAGAAATGTACTCGTCAATGATAATATTACATTCACAAATTATGGCTTTTTTGAGGTTAACAGAAGTGGTTGGTTTCCATTAAATGGTGAGATAGACTGGAATGCCTTTTGTACCATTTACTAGTAAACAATATTGAAATATTATTGTATTATTATTATTATTATAATTATTGTTATTGTAGTATTATTGTACGTTGATGGACAATCATCTGTTAAGACAACTGCTATAAGAAATATGTTGGTATTTCCTATGTATTCCTGCTTTGAGTATAGGAACTCTTTAGACAGTCTGTCATTTTCATAAGCAGATGACAGGCAATATCAGAGTAGCAGACTTTCTACAAAGTTCAACCTTGACCGTCTGAGAATTTTATGGGAGAACAGGTGGCTTAAAGCTATTTCAGTCTGTGACTATTCCACTTAGGCCAGAAAAGGGTAATTTTATGGGGTTGCTTTTTGGAGTTAACCTGCATCATCTCTGTGAGAAACTAGCATGAAAAGATTTTGACAGTATATGATTAATGTCAGGGGCTGAAGAAACAAATCAAAATGTGATTTTGCCACTGCTTATTGTGCCACATTTAAAACGAAGAATGCCAAGTGTAATAAACTATTATTTTGTTGCTGGATGAAGGTTGCAGAAGGCCACGGTGTCATCACTATTAAATTTATCAACCAGGGTTCTGCAGGTGGATGTTAAATCTCTTGTAATGTCAGCGTGAAACATCCATGATCTAATTGGCTTGACTGCAGACACTCCATGTAGCCGCAACTTGGAAAGAAAGGTCAGAATTCAAAGAACAGATGGCAACTGGCTAAAGTAGTTAAGTGCTGAAAATCCAATGCATCTTTACACAGTTTACACAGAATGTTTAATAGGAAGTTTGACCAACAAAAGCAGGAACTCAGCATTTTTTCCCTCTTCCTGACTCCAGGAATTCAATTTCTACTAGAAATTTAACACTAAATGAAAATGAATATAAATTTATAGCATTAAAAAAACATGGAATATATTTACAAAATCTCCTGAATAGAAAAAGAATCTTGATCTGAAAAAAACAACTATTTTGGCTTAGAATGTTGTTTTCATTACAGAAAACATTCCTGCAGAGAATAGCAGAGATGGATAATGAATTATTCTGTTACCATTTGTTCTTAGCGCCTTGTTCCTCAGTTTAGATACAATAGGTTATGGTTCTAGTTATAGCTACATGGTCAGCAAAATGAACTGTCAAATTACTGAGAGAGGAACTAAGTCAGGGTAATTTAAACCAAAACATCTATGACCACAATATACCTTGAAAACGCCAGAAAAAAATGGTCATGCTAACAAATTGCTTTGGGCAAAATGGCCTTGACCTGGGTAAGTATACCTAATTTAATTTACTGACAATTAATGCAATGTTTCTTTATTGATTCAAATACAAAAAAGACATAGTCTGTTCAATAAATATTTAGGAAGTCTCTTTCCCCAGGTTCAGCTCCCATTGTTTTTGCTGCATTTTATACTTGAGCCCCCCCACCCAGGACCCAGTCATTCAGAGGTGTGTCTGTCCCAGCATGGGTTATCCACAGCCAAGGTGAGTAGATATTAGACATAATATAGTGCCTTTCACTATGACTTTGAGAAAGCCCAGTTTCCAAAAGAGGTTTTCAAATAACAATTTTTATTAAAAAA
>VZDJ01007755.1:25009916-25115747 GCA_008694505.1 Cyanoderma ruficeps | reverse complement strand
TTTATTAAAAAAAAAAAAAAAGAATGCTAGAAGGGCAGCTTACTGCACAATTTTGAGCAGAAGCAGAAAATTCACTCCTTATAGTTTAGATGCTCCCATCACGCAGCCCCTGGCCCACCACTGTCCTGTGATTAATGAAGTGGAAGGCAGAGAGAACAGTGTGAGACAGCAATTAATGGCTGCTAAAAAATGCAGGCATGCAGGTTTCACTTCATAACGCCAAATAAACAAAGCTGTTCAGACTGAACAAATTTGCATTAAAAGTTTTGAGGTAGATTTTTTACCAGAGATCAATGTATGGCTTTTCTGCTATGACAAGTATGTATTTGTCATATGCATTTCAAGGCAGCGTATTGTCACAATTCAACAGACGTGACTGACTCACAAGAAACTCAGCAACAGGAAAATTTCAAACTTAGATTGGTCTTGTGAAGCTGTAACAAATATCCATGAAGTATTTTTGATGACTAATCACTTTGTGTAAATCTGTTAGAATTGCACAAATCTACTGGACATCTTTTTTTATGCTTGATGTTTATAAACCTGTGTTCTGTAACGAGTTCTGCATTTTCTATATTTGTTTTGGATTTGATAATGAATTAAAAAACTAACTTAATTTTTAAACCCGGAACTTCAGCACAAAAGTTGATCAAATAGATGCGACTTCAAAACCTTTCAGTGTTTTCTTTATACCTATTGCTCCCTATTGAGAAAGAGGGCATGCATGAACCAAATTCTCACCCCTTTTTCTTTCTTGCTTCTACTCCTGAAGTGAAAGAAAAAGAGAAGAGGATGGGAGAAAGTGTGCATGCAGGAATTTGAAAGTTTATGTTAGTTTATACCTCATAAATGGATTTCCATTCCTTTGTTGCTCACACTCAGCCGAGACTCATTCCTGATTACCTTGTGCCTAATGGGTGCTTTTTTTTCTTCTTTTGCACCAGTGGATGTCATTGCTTGATCCAAAAAATTACTATGCCTCAAATACAGATTCACTATAGTTAACTGTAGATAACTTTCTGTTCATATGTTAAGGCTCAAGGACGTTTCAGCTGATTCTTTTGGTTTACTTGTGGCTTCACTTAATTATAAAGACATAAACCACCCCAGTCTTGCCAAAAAATTGCTGAAACCTTGGAGAACTCTACAAAACTGACATGTCTCAAAAATACAGGGAGAAAAGAAATCAGTTTTTTTCATACTAGAGAACTTATCAGTAACCTCTTATAACACCTAAACTGTGAACTACAGACTTTGACAGACAATTCTCATGGTTCATTCACAGTTTTTGCTCTTCTTGACATAATCTTACTCAACTTCTTTTAGGTGAGAAATGAGAATTGTTTACTCTTGGAATCTGACTGAAGCTTAACAGTTTAAAAATAACAAAATGTTCTTTACTTTTTTATTAAATTAGAAAAAATGAACACTTAGCAGTAACATTTTGTATTTTCAATCAGTCATTCTGTCTCTGGCACAAATTGCATGAACATACTTCACACCTCTTTTATTATTTGGCTCTTTCTGTGCTTTCCAAAGCTATGTCTTCTTGACAGTGAATACAATCTATCAGTATCATAAACATAATCTAGAATATGAGAATCGTTCTTTGAATAAAATCCGTAGGAAAGTCAGTCTTCAAATAAGGTTTACAAAGAAGCCAATGCTACTAGGTAAAACCAGACTACAGTTAGAATCTTTGATATTGTCTCCAGGTCATAGCATTGGTTTAATCCTTTTCTGGTTATATTTATTATTATCTTAGTCCTTTGAGCCAAATCTTGTAATGAGGCAGTTTTATGACACACTGACAGTTCTGCAAAACAGAATTAACTGGAAAGAGAGAAAATGAAAAACATGTGAATATGGAACAGAGGAAAGACTTAGCAGCTGCTATTATCCGATTCTGTGGTTCAGAATCTACTGTGAACTGTTCAAGTGGCATGATAAATATGAAATTATAAAATTGGTTGGAAAGAACCAATTATTTGGTTCCTCAGTATACTGGCTCTTATATTACTCTACTGATCACCATTTCTTCCTCAAACCCAAGTGGCCCATAAAGTGGGTGCAACAGGTGGCAAATTTCTTCTGTGGGACACTGATCTTTGATGTAAGTTAATTAAATGTATTTCTAGGACAGTCCATTTTCAAAATGTTTAAATCAGTGTAGTTCCACTGAAATCAATAGAATAATGCTGCTTTGCATAATTTGCCTTGCTCTGATCTTATTTTTTTCTACTTGTTTCTTCATGTTGAATGTATAAGACACACATTTTATTCATCGAACACATGTATGTTGAATCCCAAGCATATGGAAGTAAACAGAAAGGATGTCAATGACATTCATTGTCTTTGAAAGAAATCCAAGATCAAAAGAGAAAAAAAATCATAAGTATACTTTTTCAGAGGAACACATGTACTAGTGTTTTGGTTTTGCTTGGTACAGTAGATGAAGTACTTCTGAAGAAGGATTATAGACTAAATTGTTGAAATCCTCATAAGAGGTTACCAAATGGTCTTGCATTGTCAGACAGAAGGTATAGAGAGGAGACAAAGTTAAATGAGATCGGAGACCAGAGGCAGAGATGAAGCTGGGCAAAGAAAAATATTGTGAATAGCAGAATTGTAATGTGAGAAAATGTAAAAAGAAGAAAAAGAGGAAGAAAAAGTCATTATATTATGATTTTAGACTATAGAATGGGAGCACTCCTCAGGTAGATGATGCCAGAACTGAAGGAATGAATCAGAACTGTGATCACAGGATCACAGAATCAGCTGGGCTGGGGAAGACCTTTGAGATCCTCAAGTCCAGCCTATGGCCAAACACTACCTTGTCAACTCGAGGGCTGTCCTGGACTGCCTACTCAGAGGTAACTGACATTCCCAATTTCCTTGAGCTAAATTAACAGCCTGTGGCAGCAACAATTTAAACATTTCTGAACAGCCCATGGGCTAAACCTCCTGAATAGCACACGGTAATGGGGATTTCTGAACTGCCCCTGGCAGAAGCAAATTAAACTTTTAAGAAGAGGGAAAAAAAAAAAAAAAAAGAAGAAAAGATAGGAAAACAGAAGCAGAATAATAAATATCCAAGTTACCACCCAGGGTTGCAGAACCATCCTTGTTCCTGTTCCTCCGGATGGTGGGTACATCCACAGCCCTTCTCAGTTGTGCTATTTACAGACTCATCCTCATGCAGGTGCATCTTCTTATTCTCAAAATTTTCAGAAGGGATTTAAAGGGGAGTGGGCGTGTCTCATGATTTCAGTTCCTCTCCCAAAAATAGATTCAAATGCACTTCTCTCTCAAACTTGTTTTTAGTTAGAGTTACCAAAGATAAGGAAGTTGGTCTTAGAAAATCACCATCCTGCCTCTGCAAGACACTCTTTTCTAGCCGTACCTTATCTCGTTGGCATGGTAACATTCTCTTCTGCCAGTGTTTAAGACATTAAGGGTTTCAGGTTTACATTAACCCTTTCAGGCTTTCATTCTTTCACACCACCCCAGGACTCAGTTGAATCCTATTAATATTTCCACAAAACACTCATTTTAGAAAATGTTCAGTTTGAATTTTGATCAGCCTTGTAAAGGAATACATTCCTGTTTGCAATCCATAATAAATGAGACAGTATTAGACCTGGCAGTGGAATGCAATGACAAATCTTCTAGGCATTTTGGCAACAGACCTTTTGAATAAAGGTAGTTATTATTTTCAGCATGCATAAATGCTTCAGGTTTCTGTATAGTGTCAAATACTGTTTCTAAAGGGTATTACTTTTGAACTTTGTAATGAACTGAAGGCAGTTTCACCTTTAAAGATTTATGAACTGATGGGATTGTTGCCTTAAATGTTCTGTTGTCTGCACCTATAAACACTTAAATTACTGCTTTGTCTTGGACTTTTTAGTGACTTGTGAATGCTGCTGTAAAATAACCCTTATAGGACAATATATCATAGGAAGGTTACACTGTAACTGCTTCTGTGATTTTTTTTCTCCACTTTTGAAGCTCTAAACTGTCTGCAGATCACAGGCAAAGAAATCCTGCAACAAACTCATTTTGGGCTCAGGTGCATTGCAGCCAGGACTTGCCTTTACAGAGCTTGTTATGTTTCCTTAGGGGCATTGGGAATGATTTTCCAAACTGCTCAGATGACTGCTGCCTCTCACACAAACCACAGTTTGATTCAGGAAAGCTTAAGGCAATCCCATTGTATTCAAGGTTTCTATGAAAGGAAACTCAGTGCACCACTGCAGCTGGACCAGCATGTGCTCTGAGAGCAGGCAGGTGAGAGTTCATGCATTTATGTACTCCAGAGAAGTGCAGATACTTAATACTGGAAAATGCATTAATTACCTTTCAAAAGTTATTTTGCAATATGAAGACTTGCCTAAATTTCCTATGAAAGAGTATTTTTTTTTTCCTTTTCAACCTTGTGTGAAATTCTTTTTCTGTGCAAATGCTACATTACATAAACATAAAAAACCACTGATGGCAGAAACCCAGAAAAACAGATCATTGCATGGAGCAATTGTTTTTCTATTGCTGAGGTAGAAAATCAATAGTGCATCAAATCTGCTTTGTTCTTGAATCATTAAGGGCTTTGGTTCCAGATGGGTACATAAAAAAAATTACTTACCTCAGCTTACATGTATATATTACAAAGAAAAACCCCAACCAGACAAACAAGCCTTCACTTTAAAGTATGTTCATTTTAAAATATTTTATTCATCTTCTACATTATACAGATCAAACCTAATCTAACCCCAGAAACACTGCTTCCTTTTCCATCAGGAATCCCTGCCCATTTAGCAGTGCCATATAATCTGGTATTTGTGTTTGAAACACTTTTTTTCCTATCATTATTACACACTTTAAAATTTAGCATGATCACAGTAGAGACACTGAGAAGGCTATCCCTAATTTTTTCCTATGCTTCTATAAATACTGTCTTTCATAAATATGTCAGATGGAGGGACAGAGAATGTAATAAAGAGGCTAGGGTGTTGTAAAAATGAAACTTGATTTTAAATTCATGAGTCTGTGTCCAATTGCTAGAAGTAGCTATTTTTATCACCTTGGTTAATTCATGACTGATTTGAAACACCTAACTGGATTTAAATTGTCAGAAGTTATAGAGCAGATCTTTAATGAATAGGCCAGTTTACTGTCCTAAACTGGGAACTCTACTGAGGGAACTAATATTCACCACTGAAGGTCTGTCCCTAATGCAAAAGTTCTCTTTTTGAAAAAATGGCCTAAATATTTGCCTTCTTGTGAATCTTTTATATTTAAAAATGTTTTTAATCCCAAAGAATGTATCCATGAGGTTCATTTCTTGTAGAAAGCACACTTTTCTAGGAAATTCAGCAATCTAATAAACAGGAGTGAAATAGCAAATATAAAAATATTTTAGGAATGGAAATTCTAGCTGCAATATTGACAGTACATAGAGTTGTCTGGGATTTTAGTCTTAATTTTATCTATGATATGGCCTAGTTTTCATTTATGTCAATGGAAGTAATTTGTCTTTAATTCAAAATCATTTGCACTTCAACCAGGCAGTATTTGGACTTCTACCTAATGGATTGGCAAGTACATGTTTATATGCTGGAGAAGAAAGAACTAGATTTTTTACAAACTCAGGGTTACTGCAATTAATACCCCTAGGTGAAGCCAGTATCCTATGAACATGTTTGGAGTTTTCATTTTATCAGCTTCTCTATATCTTTACATATCTTTTTTTCCCCCAACTTTCTTTTCCAACTAACAATTATTTCTGTTGAAATTTAATTGCCGTCCTTACCAGTGCTTCTGGTAGTGCTTTTCAACGCCCAAATTTGCTGAAGGAATGTGCCTTCTGGCTGAGGAGACAGCAGATTTTTTTTTATCACATTAGCTATAGCAAGGGCAACAAGATGGGATCTACTTCTTGCCTTTTCCAACTGAGATATAAATTTTATTTTCCAACAGACATTCTGTCTGTACTGTTACTCTGCAGCAACAAAATCAAACATACATTCTTAGGTCATACAGTTCTATTTATACATTAGTTGCAATAATAGAGAACACAGTTAGAATTGACTTACCTCTAACATAATCTGCCCAACAAATGATCTTCCTACTTGCACATTTCCTGTGATTTAGTGTACAGCAAACAAAATCATGGTTAGGTTTGCATTCAGACTTCACACTACAATTTCCAAGGGGAAAAGGGTTATTGTCCAACTGAGAAGTGAGAAATTAGAAATCTGACATTTTATTATGTATGTTTTGGTCATCACTTGCTCCTCAAAAATGCCCTTATCCCATTTTCAAAATTATTTTTACAGAAATCCATATTCTTATGCATAATACTTTACTGCATCTTAATAGTTACTAAGGAATAATTGGAAAAGCCAGTCTTTGTGAGAAAATACAAACGCACTTGCAGAAAGGTGAACAAACACATGGGCAGGAGAGGATGGGTCACCACAGGGTATTATGTGAAGGAAAGCCTGAGGAGAGAGCTGCAAAATCCTTCTGCTGAGATGAGAGCAGAGGGAGGAATGTTTATATTTATATCTAGGTTTTTGAGACATGAATATTTATGTTTATGAAACACCCTCCCCTCAAACATACACATCTTGCCATGGTTTCTGGCTCCTACTCAATCCTTTCTGCTCACTAAGATACCCTACACTCTTCAGACACAATTCAGATACTGTTTTTTTCTTCCCATCCCTAAGACCTCTTCATTGCTGGCAAATCCAGCCTGCATGAATGATTTTATTAAAATGAAAACAATTAGATGAAGGAATAGAAATTACAAAGGGAAGTATTTGGTTAATGCTCCAGAGAATAGTGCTAGGGGGTGTGCAGTTAGTTAAAAATGTTTTTAGCATTTGGATAAATGGCTGTCTTGACAAAGATCACAAATTTTCATGAACATCTCATCTTCACTTATTTTCTAGCAGTAAATTAATGAAATAAAATGGAAGTTACCAGTTTAAGGACACTCAGAACAAGACATCTTGATTAATTAGCAAATATTTCAGTAATTAAAAACACAGAGAAAAGGGAATTATAGAATTATAGAAACAGAACAGAATTCTGGACTTCCAGATAAAAATGTATTTGTATATATTAGTGAATATACCTCAGCTGGTACATGTAGAAGAGGGTCACACATATGCATGTCACAAAGATTTAAGGTTGGGCCTTCAAAGTAACTCAGAATAGAGTGTCATGAATCACTACAGTGTCTGACACATAAGAATTGACATGTCTGTGAAAATACTGTCAGAAATTGCATCTGAAACATGGGCACAACTAATAAAATTATAAGATAAACGCTTCACCCTTAGAAAACTAAATGATACAAGATTTTTTTGTGTGTGTGTGTGATACTAAGAACCAGAAAAACGTTTTTGCTAGAGTTGGGAACTCATTAATTTTTTGGATAGTGAAGAAAATCCTGTGATTAAAGATAAATTAAAATTTTTTAATTAAATTTTTATTTGAAAGAGAGAGACAACTCAGGTGTCTTGCATCCAGGTTAAAGAAAGCAGCTGATTTCTCCATAAAAGAGAATGAAAATTGCATATCAATGATTCAGCACAGGGAATTGGCATAGAACTGAAGAAATGGACACAGGACAAAGACAGACCAAATGATAATGTAGAGGAAAAAGTTTAAGAAACGAGAATACTTATTTGCCTATGCTGAAAGTACAGCAGGGAGATCTAAAGAGACTCAGTACTTGCACAGATGGAGGATACAGAAATTTCCAGTGAAAGGGAAGATATTTGTAGCATGTTTTCAAGCTCTCTCATGACCCTCAAGGAAGGTAAAGGACTCATTACTTTCAAGGAAAGTAGCTGCCATTCATCCAACTGTTGTTATTCCAGCTGGATGCATGTAGCCTGTCAGACAGAAAACAAGAGATGTTATCCCTTCGTGTAGCAATTAACACACAGCAGTACCACACAGTGCTGACAATACTTAATTGTCATACAGGGCCAGAATATTCTCAGTGCAAGGGAAAAGGATGATCAATAGCAATTCAGGTTTGCAATGTGGTGCCTTGAAAGACAATTCAGGTGTGAATGATACAATGGCATCAGCTCTTAGAAGGAGCAACTGCTTACAGTGAAAAAAGAATTAATTACTGGGCAAAGACGTGCAATCATTGTTCAGAAATTTATGTCATGTTCACTCATATATATGAAAAATAAAAATTGGTCAACAGAAGAAGACAGTTTCATTGTAGTATTTAATATTTTGAAGATACAGGTTTTCTAAGGAAAGAAATCAAAAATAAATTAGTATACATATGTGTGTGTTTCTGTAAGTATAGTGATGACGGAAACTGTTAAAGAAATAAAGTTTCAGAAATTATGCTGGAGGAATGAATATTTTCACAGCAGTGGAGAACAGTGCATAAGAACTCCAAAATAAATATCAGTGGGCCAAGATGAAGCATATAGCCTGCTTTGAGTTCTAGCTGCTGTTTAACTAGGAAAAGAACTCAGTTCTGTTGGTGAAGGAGAAAGGGCAGGCAAGGTACAGATATTTCTGGACTGGACTATCTCTCTAATGAGAATCTAAAACTTTCATGACTCCTTGACTAATAAGCACACCCAAGTTGTATATTAATAACCTTTATTGCTCAGAAGAAAAATCTGATTCTTCATGGAAGACTGGCCATTTTGAAAATGCTCAATAGATTTTTTTTAACTATACTCCAGTTGACTTTCATTTCAATGAGTAATATAAATGACATTGAAAAGTAAAACTTGCTGCTTAACAAGATAAAACAAGCATATCACATCTTCATAATGCACTTAGAATAGTTCCATTTCAAATTCATTCAATTAATTTGGAAAATTTACAGATTGGAATGTTTTTATAAATGGTGGCAAGATTTCCTTAAAAAATGTTTTTGTTATTCAAAACAATTGAGTAGTTTCGCTTATTTTGCAGCACAGAAACCAATTCCAGAAGAATGTTTTCACAGTAATTGTGAGTTGTGATAAGGAAAACAATTACCATAGAAAGGAGTTAGATTAGAATTAAACCTTGAAAATAAGCAATTTAATCTGCTGAGCAACTTCATGGCATCAGAGAAATAACTGCGATATTTGCATGGAGGAAATGCTTCAATCTTGCTGGTACCGTTGTACACTCTGGGCTCTGAGTTGTAACCTCAGATTTCAAAGTGGTGGATGCCACCTCCATTGCTCCATAACACTGCATGTTGTGCTGCTTATGCACCCATAAAGAGGTGGTGTTAGATTTCAAAAAGTACTAGTCTGCTCAGAGCTGGAATGAAAGTAATAAAATACCCTCTTGGGAGGAAGAAGCAAATGGAAAGGTACAGACATACTGAGTACTTTTAGGACTAAAGCTCACGAGCCAGCAAAAAGGAGTACAATGACATGGAAAATATCTATGTGAAAAGGGGTTCCAAACACATTATACCTATTCATTATTGTGCATTCCAAGGAATTTTCTATTTTGTATGCACAAATCAAAATTTACTTGCATTGATGGTATGATTTGTGTTTGGTGTTTTCTCAACCTCATTAATTACCTCACTTACTTAAAGGTGACTTAGATGAACAGCAATTGAATATGAATGTAGTTTGTTAACAACATTCATTTCCATCCCTTCCTTTCAAGAAGATCATTCTACAATTTGACATCATGAGCAAGATACTCTCAGAGTCTGTGAAAATGCTCTTTTGTGAAGCATCTGCCTTTGAACTGGATCCAATTATCTTCTTGTAGTTTGATAAGGACTATTGGATTTAGGTTCTTTCCTCAAGTTAGTACTCTCACATTCTAGTAATATTATAGACTTGATTATGGATCTGGATCATCTTCTCTAGTCTACGCAACACCTCTTCCAAATGATTTCTTTTCCCATTAAAATCATAACTGCCCAGACAGCTATTTTATCAAGTGTTCAATGTTTTGTCCAGGAGCATTCCTTTATCTTTGCTTTATTTCCAGTGTTGTAGACTTACACGTTTAGTTTCACTTCTTTGGTCTTCAGTTCACAGTATTTTGATTAAGTGATTTCTTCTCTATCTCTAAGCCTTTCAGTTGAACTGAAATAAAAAACAAAAGCTAAATTAAACTTCCCAAACAACTCAAACCAAATATTTTTATGTCTTAAAAATAACCACCCAAAAAACAGAAAAACACCCAAAATTTTTCACTTCTGTTAATGTCATTTTTATTGGATATTTATTTCATTAGCATCAAACCAATCTCTAAAATTCTTTTAATTTTCCTTTTCCCTTTTGTTAATTAATTGATATGTGTTAATTGATAGTACTTATCAATTAATCAACAAAATAATTTTCATTTCTATGTAAGGATTGACATTGTTAGTCTCTAATTTCATAGAACAATAGGTTTGGGTTGGAAGGGACCTTAAAGAACAGCCATGGACAGGGACATCTCCCTTTAGACCAGTTTCTCAATAACCCATTGAACCTGGCATTGAACACTGACCAGAACGAAGAACCCGCAACTTTCCTGGGCAAGCTTTTCCAGCGCCTCACCACCCTCACAGAAAATAATTTCTTCCTAACATATGAACTAAATTTCCCCACTTTCAATTTGTACCCATTACTCCTGTCCTAGCATTATAATTCCTGATGAAGTACCCTCTCTGGCTTACCTGTAAACCCCTCCAGATATTGGAAGGTTGCTTGAGCTCACCACATAACCTTCTCTTCTGCAGACTGACCAGCCCCAACTTTATCAGCCTCAATTCTTAGGGATGGTGCTCCAGTTCTTTTATCAACTCTGTGACCCTCCTCCAAAGTTGCTCCAACAGTTCTGTGTCCTTCTTATGTTGAGGACACCAGAACTGTACCCAGTACTCCAGGTGGGGTCTCACAACAGCAGAGTAGAGAGGGAAAGTCACACAACCTTCTCTTCTCCAGAAAAGAAATTTAGAGAAATTTAATTTAGCTTTTCTATTCACTCATATTCAGCCTTGCATTGTTATTTGATACCTCTTTTCATGGGATAGATATTTGCTTGTTTTATTTTCAAGACTCCATCAAGAAAGGAAAGCAAAACTGAATGATTAAGATGCAAAAAATATTTCCCTCAAGCAGTAAAATTTNTTTTTTTTTTTTTCCTTTTCTACCACATTTGTATTCTTATATTCTTAGTAAAAAGCTGTTATTCCTACTCCCAAATCTTTGCCTGAGAGCCGTTAATTGCAAAATTAAAACTTGGCGAGGAAGTGAAAAGTTTACATCCTCTATTCTAAAAAAAACCCCAGTTTCCCTGGCAGATACCTGTCTTTCTAAACCAAGACACCAGTACTCCAGGTGGGGTCTCACAACAGCAGAATAGAGGGGGAAAGTCCCACAACCTTCTCTTCTCCAGAAAAGAAATTTAGAGAAATTTAATTTAGCTTTTCTATTCACTCGTATTCAGCCTTGCATTGTTATTCGATACCTGTTTTCATGGGATATTTGCTTGTTTTATTTTCGAGACTCTTTCTTTTCAAGAAAGAAAAGCAAAACTGAATGATTAAGATACAAAAAATATTTCCCTCAAGCAGTAAAATTTAGAGTTTCATTGACACCTTCTTTAAACTGAGCAACAAGTGGTGCAGTGGACAGTGCTGCACTGTCTCAATACCATTTACTTACCTACTTGTATCCCTTCGGCAGTCATTAATATATAACCTGTGAGTTTGTCCAGTTTTGGAGAATGAAGGGAGTATAGCTGAGTTTCATCACCCACTTCACTGGCGGAATGAAGCATTACTGGAATTTCCTCTCTGTTTCTCAGCCTGAAGTAGGCTTGTGGTCTCTGCATGAGGCAGGGGACCTGCCCAGTCTCATTTAGCTGGGCTCCCCTATTTTGAAGGTAGTAGCAGAGAGGTGAACACTGTCGTCACAGTTGAGTTGGTGCAAGCTGGACTCAGATTCACAGCTTTGGTTTCTTCTTAATTTGATACCTTTGAACTTTTCAGTCACGTGTTTGCTAGATATCTAAATTGCCTTCACTAAATATTCTTGCTTCCACCACTTCCAATGAAGCCATCATATACATAATCCTGTCATTTCCATACCATAAAATTACATTCTAATTAATGTCCACACATTCAAATTTTGTTTTTCCATTCTCTGTTATTATTCTACAATCACGTCACACTTATGTTGCATTTCTTCCTGTTGCTCTGTGTATCCTACTCTTTTAAATTATTTTCATCTGAGTGGCCTTTTTTCTTCTTCTCCTTGCCATGAAAGATATGGTAAAATTAAGAGCAATATTAGAAAACATAGGATTCAGTATCATTATGTCCTCTTTTTATTTTCAGCTTTATTTTACCCTACCAATGCATTTTGGTCTAAAAGTCCGATGAACCCTGAACTGCCATCTAGAAGATGACACCATGTTCACCACAAGTCTAATTTTTGTCCTACTCATTAGATTCAATCATTCATTCCTTGTAATTCTGAAAACTAGTTCCCAGCCAAGCTAAGGGATGAAGTTCTTTCTTTCATCTAATCAGTTTGAGTAAATGCTTTGCTGAGTTACCTCCAACCCCCAGAACGAAATGGAGACAGGAGTGTGTGGGATGCAAATGTTGCATTGTCTGATTATGTGTGTCTCTGGAGTACCAGCAACAAAGTGCTTTGAAAATAGCACACCCAGGGACGGTTGTCAGTGCAAGATAATTTTAGTAAGACCCAAATCTACAAATTAGCCAGTCAAACATGCCATTCTTATTTATCTTCTCTCTTAGATTCATTTTTACTGAGTTCAGTAGCTTCCCTTTTGCATTTCAGATGATGTTTAACCCAGACGAATAAACTACTGCATGTAAACAGCACTTTCCTTTTTTTTCCCCATGCAACTGATTTTACGATTAAGAGAAGTATGATAACTGAGCACGTGGCTATGTGCTTTCACCACAGTTCTCTGTATCAATGTTAGGACCAAAATGATAATCTAGTTTGTATAATGTTAATATTTCTAATGAGGTATTCATTAATATTCCAAAGTCATTAGCCAACACTTTAACCATTTTGACATTAATTAGGTTTATAACAACATAAAGCCTGTGGCGTCCTGTTCCTTTCATAGTCAATCTTCGTCTCAGATTGCATAGCAAATGGGAAACAAGAAGATGCTACACAGTCTGTAATATCACTGATATAAAAGGTAGAATACCTTTTCTAAAACACTGAAATAATGTTTTAATTATGCTAAAACATTAATAACTTTCTCTTCTTGGATTTGATAGTGTTAATACATAAATTTATTTTTTGTCCTTGACAAATGATAATGGATTTTCTCCATAGGCCAATTAGCATTTAGCAACAATTAAGTGAAAAAGATATGTAATAGTCCTGATGGAATGAAACTACTTGTTACAGGCAATTCATGGGACAAAATTATATATGTCTGTCTGAAAATGCTAAAGAAAATTCCCAACTCCTCTCTTTCTCACCCAAACATATTTTAATTCCAAACAAATGCTTATTTTACTAGTGATTGGCATAATTTCACAAATTTATATCATACACAAAGATTGCACACACAGCAGACTTTTTTTTTTCAAAGTCCAGCTGTTTTCCACTGAGTACACAGAATATTAGACAGGGTAATAAATCCCAGTCTGTTCTTTCTTTCTTTTTTTTTTCTTCCTCGACGTAATGAATCATGTAGCATTTTTATTTATCAATTAGTGATGAAAAAACAAAAGTGCAAAGAACATGCACCTTAAACTGGAAGAGTTCATGTGTACCATTTTTGTGGGTGTTATATATGGAGGCTTACTTCTTACTAATATACTTGTAAGAATATAAATGTTTAATAAAGTTGAAGGTCATTTTTAAGACAAGTGAGATGCTGTGTCTGCTAATTACTCTGAGCTGGTCATATGAGTGTCTTTTTGACAGGAGTAAAAGTCAGGTCACTGTGAAGAGCTCTGAAATTCCACTCCTCTCTTATTTGCATTGGACGTCTGCAAGACATTTATAGGATTTAATCAATAAACTTTCAATCCCTTCTTGTTCACATCACAGGTCATAATGACATTTACAGTAGCTTAAAGGTCACTTGATTTGTCTTCCTATTTTAGAGGGAAAAAATGTAGAATTATGAGGGAATGTTTTTCTAGAGATGAGAAAATAGGAAATGTCTAAGGTATAAATAACAAACTTTCCTACTGGCCTTTAGATGATTGCTTTCATGCATTATTCAAAATTTATTTTAAGTATGTTTTTAACAATCCTATAGTCTTGCATACAAGATGAAATGTCAATGAAAATCAAAATTGTTTTATATGTGCATATGGAGACACTGTTAAATTAGCTAATTGGCCACTGAGCACCAAAATCTGACTTTTAATCTTCTGATACAAGTCTTTTCATTGTCTTCAATGTTCTTTTCGTTTTTGCTGGCCTTTATTCTTAATTCAGTAAGGATTTGTATGAGTAGCTCCCAAGAATGTTATTAAGAATTGCAAGAATGATTCTCATGTAACAGGATGAATACATATCCTTAAAAGTCATTATCCTCCAAAATAAACAAGCTGAATTAGTCTGTTAATAGCAAGTATAATAATGACAGGTTTGCTCTGAATGGTAGGAGTAAAATTTTATGAATACTAAGAAGCATGTTTTAAAGTATCACTCTGTGTTATTCATAGCCAGATGTTTAAGTAGCTCTCCTAAACTGCCTATTCAGCAGAATATAGATAATTTCTACTAAACTAAATATTTAAATCAAGTATAATTCAGGTCAAATTATTTTTGGTCTGATGAAAATATAGCACAATCATTTCCTGATAAGTTTGTATTTTTTGGGCCTTATATGATCTTTCTGTAACATATAATAACTAATACAAATGCACTGTGATATGCATTAATGGCATCATTAGACCATCAGGCCCTCCCACGTTCAAATGTTACGTTTAGATTTTATTGTTATACAAATCAAAATAATAAATTCTTATAGAAAGACCCGAATACCTGCACTATCTATTTGAATGATAACTATCATAATGTAAAGATTACAGTGTATACATTTTCAATTAGGAACTAATATGCTTGTGTTGATAAGAGGCATATTTCATTAAGTACAGTCATTAAAATGCTCCAACATGTCTGGCACAATAATTCCTTTTTGTTTGCTTGTTTTGTTTAAGACAGAAGAATCAGAAGTCTGAAAATAAACTGAGTTCCAGTATTTACTTGCTAATTGAAAAGTTGTGATTTTCTGTTAAAGAGAGATGATTTTGAAGGATGAAAAATGTTCAGATACCAACTGATTAAGTGCAAAGAATGTTACTTTACTTAAGGATACTCCTTTTTAGTGAGAAATAAATGGAAGTTCAAATTTCTTGTGAGGAGAAAACACAGATAGACTTTCAACAATGGTAAAGATCCTGTCGTGATCATCACAGTATAAACTGAGGTAACATAAAAAGACCGAGGCACAAATTGTGCATTAGGCTACTGAGTCCATCAGGCTGAATTAATTTTCACCTTTTGTTTCTCCAGCATTTATGGCACCTTGACAGTCATCATAAATTCCCCAGCGATATCAGACACTGATCAAAACATCTGTGATATCATTTGCTTTTCCATATATTTATTCAGGTATGTATGTATCTATATTCTTTCTATTTGAATCAAGGATGTGTTAAAGTACAGAGGTCAAATGTTCTTTCTTCAGTAATTTATGTTTTCCTACAATCTGGGATGTAAAAGGAGCATTATTACAACTGTTTGATTAACTGCTACTTTAAAACTGTTCAGCCTGGAAAGGAAAAAGCAGAAACAAAATCTTAATCTTTTGACTTTAGAAGGAAATGAGAGTCATTCTCAGAAGAGTTGGGCAAGATGTGCACTGTAAAAGGAACAGGGAAATAATTCTCTGTCATTCAAACCTTATTTCTATACTCTGGAGGATGTTTCATGTGAAAAAAAGAGTAGGGATAGAGACTGCTAGTTATTTATCTGTAGGATCTGGGGTAAGGAGTAAATAATCTGATGAATGGACAATACAAACATATACTGTATTTATCTTTAAACTTACTGTACACAATGTTGCCTTTTCTTACCTGCAACTACTTGACAGCTTGTTGAATATAGGCTTATGTTGTCCATACAGCAGCAATTGCAGTACTTGCCCCCCGTGTGGCTGCTTCTTAAACAATAAATGAACTACACTTTCATCTGTGAAGAAAGAAAGCCTCATATCAGGAAAGGCTCAAAGAAACATAACACCATCAAGAACTGGAAAGGATGTGAATGAATTTTCACAATAGCATTAAATTTGTGAGATGTCACTAATTTTAAAGCTATGGGTTTATCTGGGGTTTTTTTCTGATTTTAATAACTATTTTTCAGTCATAGTTTGTCTATCCCAGTATTAGCAACAGTGCAAATTGAGCTTCAAGCATTTTAATATATTGTCACATAGCTGGAGTGAGCAGCCTTTAGATCAGAAAGACTGTTAACAATGGGATGAATATAGTGTTGAGAAAGAGTGCTAATTTTCCCATCATTGATGCAATGTCAGTGACTAATACTTTGAGACAAACTCAATTATCAGTTCTAAACCAAACTCCACTAAAAGGACATATGGAAAATTAGAGTTGAAAACCTGGAAAAAACCCTAAGACCTTCTTTATAGCTAAAAAGGTGAGTGACTACTCTTTAACAGAGTTAGCCATTTAATTTTTTTGTAATTTATTACTGCAAGAGCAGCAGCCGAGGTTAAATATATTTATAGTGTGTGGTACTAGAAGAATAGGACTTTTTCACCTCTTTTGAAGAAGCCAGTTAATATTAACATTGTGCCAAATTTGAAATTTGTATTGCCATTGTAAATCAGATCTGAAATGGATTTAATAGAATTTTAATTCTTGTAAGGAGAGGAATCATTTCAACGGTCATCAACTTTATTTGCTTACTTCTTAATTCTTGCCTGCATAAAAAAAAACAAAAATAATTTTATGGGGATAGAAGAAAGGTGACATCTTTCTAACCCCTAATGCTTAAAAAACATTTGGGGTTTTTAAAGAAATTTTAGAGTTTACTCAATTTTAGCAATTTTTAGATATGATACCATTATGGTTGATACCAAGAACATTAATGTATCTGGATTAGCTGGGCTGTAGCCAGGTATGGAAAGCAGCCGAGCAGAGAAGGAGCTGGAGGTGCTGGTTGACAGCTGGCTGAACATGAGCCAGAGTGTGCCCAGGTGGCCCAGAAAAGGCCAGTGGCATCCTGGCTTGGATCAGCAATAGTGTTGTCAGCAGAGCTGGGGAAGTGACAGTTCCCCTGATATCAGCACTGGCAAGGCCACACCTCAAATCCTGTATTCAGTTTTGGGCCACTCAATTCAGGAATGGCATTGCTGGAGCAACCCTAGAGAAGGGCAACAAAACTGATGGAGGGTCTAGAGTGTAAGTGCTACGAGGAGAAGCTGAGGGAGCTGGGCTTGGGAAAGCTTAGAAAAGGTACTTGGATGTTTCAAAAATTTTGATGGAAAATGAGATTTCTTCTTGAACTGTGTAAAGGGATGTAGAATTTTTGGTAAGAACACTACTGTAAGACATTACTAGCTCCATTGAGCTGCTTGGTATGAATGGGAGCAATACTACCATAATGACAATCAAACAACAAAAAAGGAAGTTACCTTAATACTTTAGATATACAGACACCCCTTAACCCTAGGAAGGTTGTAAATCTGAGGACTGGGTATCATCTACTCATTCTATGCAAAAATTATTGCCATTTTCAACTTGACCATTGCTCTACTGATTGCTGCTCATTCATCGACCTCCTTTCTAGGTCAATCATTGTAAGCATAGTGTTTAGCACTAGGAGCTATACACATTGTCTGTGACATTCCTCTAGTGAACACTGTGCCAGAAAAAGAGTATCTCTGAGCCTGCACAGTTTATTATGAAGTTGTGATAAATTTTCATTCATATTTCCCAGCAGGGATCAGTTGGAAGATTGGGCAGGCAGTGGCATTAGCATTAGCAGGGACTGCATCTGAGTCACACTTGCAGAGGTGGCTGGAATACTGTGTGTTGTGTTTCCAGGTTTGATAATAGTTTGCCAGCTCTGTATTGAGGGAGTGCTTACAATCCAGTATTGTTTTTCAAGCACAGCCTTCTAACAACTTGAAAAAGAATAACTAAATTTAGACTCCTCTATTATATTCAGCTTGGCAATATTTAATTTATCCTTATCACAGTCTGGTGCATGGAGCAAACACTTCCATTATATTGATAGGAAAGCACAACACTGCCAATTTCCTGTGAGCTGCTGGTTAGAAAAGGACAATTGTGTCTTGGTTACAATGGTCAATCTTTTTGGAGTTTGGACATCTCTTTGAAGTCAAGGAGACCTAAAGCCTTTAACCTGGAGAAAATTATTGTCTCTGGGATATCCAATATAAAACCTGTCTTCATATAAGGGAGCCAAGCTCTGAAATTTGAATCCAGATTTCAGCCATTTGCTCTCAATTACAAGGGGGAAAAAACAGAAACAAAAAGAGTGCAAAAAAAGCATGTATCAAATTTTTTTGGCTCATTCAGATACAAGAAAAAAATCCAGAGAAATCTAAATCAATATCTTTTCAAGAAATAGTCAACAAAACAGCATTTTTCAATGAAAATGTATTTTGTTGAAAACTTTTTAAAAGCTCCAATTTATTTCCAGTGTTTTACTATGTGATTTTATGTGGCATTTCATTATAAATTCTACTCAGCAGAAGTACGCTTCTCTTTTTCACTAGTGAATATATATTCAAAAGCATTTGTATAGGAAAAAAAAAAGTTGTTTAGACAGCAATTGCTTTCTAAGTATCAAAAAATAAAAATTAAACATATTTTTAAAAAGACTTAAAATATGTGAACAGATAACTACACATGTATATACTAGGAGTCAAAATTGACTTCAGTCTTAATAAATGTGGATCTGTTTATCATGTACCCTAAGACTGATCCTGGGATTCAACATCTCTGAGCTCCTTAGGCTAAGGTAATGGAAATATCCTGCTGTATGTCCAAAGTCAGACTAACAGAAATAGGGCCAAGGAAATCAGCAGGAAACAGCAGTGACAAGGCTTTTGGGGAGAATTAAGATGCTGAATTGCAGACCAGTATACCTTAGGCTAGCAAAATTTGTCTTTTCCAGGCTAAGCTTAAGATACAAGAACAAGTGAATTAGAATGTAAATTTCTAGGTAGCAAGTGGGAAGAAAGACACTGAATATAAATGATGAGAGAGAATGTAGACAGATAGTGCAATGAGCAATCTGCTCACTTCAGTATAAAGATGCAAATAAGTGGGCTAAAGGGAATGCAAGACAGCTTTTTTGGGAAAACTAAAGAGGAAAGCTTATTGTTTTGTGCTTTCATGCTGTGAGGTATTTATTATGAAAACAATACATTAGTAGTCTATTCAGAACCTGTCTACTCGTAACTTTAATCACTTTGTTGTTCATAAGATACTGGAGGGGAGAAAAAATTTAACATTTGTGAAAAGAGAGTCCAATGCATGTCCTCACTTACTTAATGTAAAACTGTGCAGTTCCAGATTTAAGGGAAATGAAGACAGACAGATTTACAGTATACAGGATTATTTGAAGGAGCCTGACACCTGTTAAAGACAAAAATATGCAGCTAGTCATCTGCAGCTCATGTCTTGTTCAACTTTTGAACAAGGAGTCAGAAAATTTTTTTTTCTTGTGACCAAAGGTAGTGTTTTAAAGAGTTTTGAACAGGGATGTAGGGACAGCTGCTATTACTGTCATTAGTGTTGTCATGACATGTATTTCATGCTGTCCCTAGACAGTAGAACTGGAACCTAAATTGCACTCTTCTGTGTTTTTGTAGTTCACACAAGACCTTCTTAAGTCTATTAGGAAAAAAAAAATGATGAGGTCAAAGGCAGCAACACTAACCTGTTTCATTGGATGTTGTCTTCTAATACTACAAATCCAGAAGACATTCCAAATATAGCAATGTAACCTTGTAGGAAACTAAGTTCCCTGCCTATTCATCCAAAATCCTATTGTAATTCAAGCTGAAAACCAATTTGCAGATACCTACTAAATAGGTATGCAGTGTTGATTGGCTCTTTAAGATTTGTTTTCACACTACAGCATAGTTCTTCTGGTCAATTCTTTGCAAACATTTTTTTAATCAGTGTTTAATAAACTAAAAGAAATAGAAATCTTTTTATATAGAAGTGCCTGTATTAAATCTTTCTGGACCAACATTTTATCACATCACAACAGTGAAAATGTCTACAAAAAGGAACACACTGTATAAAAAGGAGTTATTCAAAGGGGAAAAATAAACCCCAACGCTGATTTCTTCGAGGTATTGTGTAAACCATACAAAACACCGGATAGGAAAGGTAAACTTCAACTTTGTCCTAGAAGTGAAAGCTCAGCAGTTCTGTCAAGACAGTACATAAGGAGGAAATAGATCAAGGGAATTTGTCTGCATTTACATCAACTCTTTAGAATCTGTTGTTTTTGTTAAAGTTGAACAAAACTGAAAACTAAAGACTGAACAAAATGAATTCCTTCTAATTCTGCTGAAAAAAATTGAGGCCCTTGGGACCTTATGTCAGTGCAAATAGTGTTGCAAGTGGCTATAGATCTCCTTCTTGATTTCTCCTTCAGTGTTTTCCTTCTTTCAGTTCCAACTTAAATTTAAAATTTCCAGTCTTGGAGTAGCAAGTACTTTTTGAGTGCTAAAACATAGAATGAGAGAGGAGGGGAAGAGGTAGGAGGGAAGGAGAGGAATACAACTGCAGCCAAACATATATGACAGTAATTTATGAGGATAAGGCACTTAAGCTGTTGTTGTTTCAAATCAAAAACATTAAGGAATTTCCAAACTAGTGGAAAAAAAACTGCTAAATCATATAATGAGCACAGTATCTGGAGTCACTCTCAATGAACTCATAATATACCGTTGGCTGTAGGCAATATTGGTGCTCTCTATGAATCAAGCCAGTGTGATCCTGTATAGAGATCAGTATACGTGGAAACATTATTTTTTTTCTTCCCATTCAGAAATTTTTCTTCAGGGCATAAGGAAGAAAATTCTGTATCTCAACAATTTGAAGTAAGCTTCAAGGCCAAAATGTCACCTTCAGCCCTTTAAAACTTTCCTTGAGAACTTAAAAAAAAATGTTTGATTTGCAGCCAAGTGTTCTGACACTGCACAGTAGCACCGAGATGAACTGCAGGATGTTCAGTCAATGTTCAGCGTGGGGTCAGGAGTTCAAAAAGGTACTGGTGCTAGGGGATGCCAAGGCAGATGACTGGAATGTATTTGTGTATATTTATTTTTGTATGTTTATATATATACATATACTTATATGCATATGCATATATAGTGTATTAAAAATAAACAGCCCATCAACACTTATTGAGATTACATACTGCAAGGAAGTAAAAAAAGAACCTGATTCTAAAATATGGATGATTAGGAAAAATACATACAGATTTTTCTGTATGAATTGGACTTGCCCAAATGGTAAATTTGGGAACTCCCTTGTGATAATCACAAGGAGATAAACAGCAGCTCTACAGTGCACAGGTCATGGAGCACCATATTTTCAGGCAGCTTCTCAAGAGTTTCAAGGTACAGAATTGTACTTTTATAATCTCTGGTGGACAATAACTCTGTATTTCATAGAATATGCTGAGTTGGAAGGGACCAATCAGGATCATCGTGTCCCACTCCTGGCCCTGCACAGGACACCCAAGAATCACACCACGTGCCTGAGAGCATTGTCCAAATTCTTCTTGAGCTCTGTCAAGCTGGTGTTGTGACCATTTCCTGGGGAGCTGTTTCAGTGCCCAGGCACCCTCGGGGTGGAAAACTTTTTCCTCATATCCAACCTAATTCTCCTCCAAGTCACCTTCATGCCATTTCCTCAGGTTCACCAGTCATGAGAGTGAAGAGATGAGTACCTGTCTCTCCTCTTTCCCTCCTGAGGAAGCAGTGACTGCAATGAGGCCTCCCCTCAGTCTCCTCCAGACAAAACAGACCAAGTGACCTCAGCAGCTCCTCATGTGGCTTCCCCTCCAGAGCCTTCACCACCCTCATGGGCCTCCTTTGGATGCTCTCTAATAGCTTGATGTCTTTCTAACATTGTGGTGCCCAAAACTGCACACAGGACTCAACAGAATATTTACTCTACATTCCTTTAAAATGGGAGAAACTTGTTTTGGTGAAACTCGCTAAAAAGGAGGAGCTTTATCCTTTTATCCTTTCCTGGAAGGAACTGAATAAACTTAGTCTTTCAGAAAGCAGATTTTGATACAGGAAGATCTAATGCAAGGAGTTGGAAGTTCGCAGCGCAAAGAGAAATTGCTGAGGAGAGCACACAGCAGCTAGGAAAGTCTCGTAAGTGACAGCAGGGACTTTCTAAAATGTTTGTTGAAGTTTGTACTAGTAAAGTTCTTCAAAACTTTCTATTTTTTCTCCCATTCTTTTGAAATTTCATGTTTAAATTTAAATTCTAATAGAGATTGTATCCACTGCTTAATTATGTAATTTCATCTTGGGGATCTCAGTACCAGCAAGAAATTAAAACACTTTCATCCCAAAATTCCAGCCAACCTTAGTTTAGTCAGCCCATACCTTAACGATTTTCATGAATCTCTGATTGCCAAAAAAAANAAAGTTTTAAATTTTCTTATCTCTCCTACACCGTCTTTCTAGCCACATTCTTGTACCAAGAACCATCATCAGTAGTACCTTTGCCCCTCTCCCTGTTCTTGCTCTAGTTAGTATAATGATATGTATTTAATACAAAGAAGGCCTCAGAAACATTCAGGAACAGCAATTACTTTGGGTACTTGAAATTAAGGAAGCAAAAGTATTTGCAGTTAAACCATGATGTGCCCCTTTGTGTTTATATCAAAAATAACCTTTCTGCAGTGAAATCATTCATTCTGATTCGGGTGAAAGATTCTGATATTCCAGGATGGCAAGTGGCTTACAGAACAGCTAACAAAGGTACTAAAACACTTCATTCCTGAGGCTGTGTTTTACTTACACTGGACATTTCTTAAGAAATCTAGAATGTAATTTTCATAGGTATATAATATTTTTAACCCTAAAACTTAAAAATCTGAAAAATAAAATGTGGGTCATTAGGTGGGAGGAAGCAATGAGCCATATGGTAATACTAAATACAGTACTATTTTTCACCAGTTATGAGTATTTTGGCTCTCACTTTAAAATTTATCATCTACAGGCAGAAGAAAAAAAATCCTCACTGTTGTTTTCTAGGCTAGAATAAGATTACAGATGATCAGGATTAAAAGGATAAAAGGGAAGAAAGGTCTTTCAGGAGGGTTTGTTCTCTGGCCACTGGGACAAAATGTCAATATTAATGAAACAAAATTATATTCCTTTATTTATTCCTATTATATTCTTCTTTCTTAAAGGCACTGGACTGGGAGAAGTTAACACTTTGAAGTGGACATTGAGGGTTTAATGATAACATCATTTTTCTTAAGTAGTAGTGTAACAGTCTTGCTCTAGGGATTAGGGTGGAGCTAAAAGCAAGAAAGAAAAAGTGTTAGAGCTTCCAGTTTTCTAATACTTTATGCTATTTATTTTTTTATGTTTAAGTCTGGCTTCCTGCCACATGAAAAAAAGAAATATGGTAGTTATCAGTAGCTTGAGAGGTATGAGAGTATACATCATCTATTGCAGGGCAGTCAAAGTGACAAGAATGTGGTAGCCTGCCAGAGGGTGAAAGGAAAGGAAGGAGACACAAAGAAGATAGTGAATTAAAGAACATACGGGGGGAGAAAAAATGGTAGAAAGGTTAATGTGGGTTCAGCCCAGTGTCAGAAATCAAGTCAAAAGGCTAAAAAGTGAGTTCACTACCAAAAAATGAAATCCAGTAGCAAGCTAGGCAATAAAATTAAACTTAGTTAGTAGAAACCAAGAGATATCGTGCCACTCAAAACTTAAGAAGGGATCCACCATTGGGGCTGGATTGCCAGCTAACCAATGATATTTGGGAGATCAGTCAGCTATAGTGCAGTCAAACATTAAAAGGAAGACGAGAATAAATATATGAGGCATCAGCGATCCATAGAACACGTCCTATCAGACTGGCAGACCAGGTGGTCACCTAGGAGAGCAAAATATTACGGGGATCAAACACTCTGGTGACCATTCATTGTGGCAATGGAGATTGACTTGCAGAATATCTTCCAGATTGCCTGTGGCAGCAAAAGTGTGAAATAGGTGACCCTGGTTTCAACCAGATGTCATTACTAAAATTAGGGATTACTTTTCTCAAATAAGGGGAAAGATGCTTAAATGGCTCATAAAAATTCTAATTTCAAAAAAAGTCGAAATGAGAATCACGGGAATTATTCCCCAAAATCCACTTAGTACGTCACAGCTGTAGCTGCACTGCGTGTACATGCGTGCTTGAACTTGAGTATGTGTGTGCACATCCCTGGTTTTGGTTTGTGTGGTTAGTTACTATTTTTCAAGGGCTACTCTGATGCCAGATCATTTCTTCTGGAAAGGCTTATGCTTATCTGAGTTCTCTGCTCTCTCAGAAGTGCAGCCATCCTCAACACTTTTCAGACCTCTCAGTGACCTTGGAATCAGATCAATACAGGCTGAATTAAAGCATTTAGGTTTTTGCATCACACTATTAAGTGCAATAACTCCTGCTGTTTCCATATGCTGCAGCTTTGGAAGTTGGAATTTTTATACGCAATGATTATGTTCAGAAAGGTTTTGGGTTCTAATTCTTTCCTATGTACCATATTTCTTATTTTAATGGCTGTATGTGAGAAATTGCTCTTTGAAATTGAAATTGTTTGAAAATGAGTTTCTAATATTTTATTTCCACGTTTTTCTTGTCTTATTTTATTTTCCTCCAAGTTCAATATTAGGACTTTTGCATTATTTAAGATCAGAGACAGAATTTCTGACATTCTGAAATAAAATTATTGCAATGATTTTCAAAAAATATTTCAGAAATAATTCAAGTCTAAGTTTCAATCTCATAATATATTATATTCACTCATAAATTATAACAAATATATAATTAATATTCTCTTTATCTTATATTCTTTGTCTTTAACAGAAGCAAACAACCAGGAATACACAGAGGGATCTGTTATAATGACGTTTGTTTGTCAAATGACAGCTACATTGATCATGTGCATCAAATGGTTTCTCCTCACTAAGACTTTGAAGATTTTTGTGAGTAATTACAACTTTAGACCACATCTGTTTTCCTGTCCAATTCTACGGTTTGCACAATTAAATTAAGCAAACATGAAAGACAATTGCTTGAAAGAAAAAAAACCCCACAATATTTTGAGAAAGAAGTTGGAAGAAACAACAGCTCTTATCTGTCATCAAAACTGTCAGTTTGATGTCCAAAGAGAAAGTAAATGCTTCAGTGCTGCAATAATGACCTTAAACATTATTTCTTTGAACTGTGTGTACTGCCTTTCTGAAACACTGTCCTTGGGTTCCACGCTGTAGAGAAAAAGAAAAGAAGATAAATAATGTGTGAATACTTAACTAATGTGTGTTCAAAATTGATAAGGCAAATAAATACACCCTTTTTTGCTTTTTCTGGTGCTGTGCACATTTTAGGTCTCTTCAGCAAAAGGGAAGCTCTTTCCTTACAGAAGATTGATATTCTATAAAAAAATGTAGTTCGGAAGGTTAAAAAATCATGTAAAATTTAAACAACAATCAATTGAGGATAGAAAAAGAAGTATAGGAAGTGGATACTTGATGAAAGGAATTGGCAAGATCTATCTTTTATATACAAGGTGATAATATATAAGACCAATAACAGAATAAAGTAAGACTTAAGTACAAACACTAGAAAATCATCATATTCTATGAAAAGAACATTGAGGGGTTTTTCCTAGCTGTTTTTTTTGGTTTTTTTGTTTTGTTTTCTTTTCTTTTCTAACTAAAATGCACTGTGCTGAAGCATATTTCATGCAGATAATGTTTTCTACATTGTGTGATTTTTGTACACATTGATGTACATAATGTGTTAATATTTGCTGTCATGGAAAGAAAAATTCAACTTTTCTTTTTTTTCCCCATCTGTCAGATTGATTGTGACATCACTGTGTTTCATTATATAAGAGATTTTTCAGACCAAGCAAAAGCATCTGAAACTTATCTTCAGTGGTATAAATATGTCTAACTGTTTTATTCTTTTTTTTATGAATGATGAATTTATTTCAATACAATTTTCCCCCTCCTCCTTTGAGTTCTTCACCATTGGCAAACCCTTGTATGTGATCAATTGTAATTCATTTCTATTTGCAGTGTGTCCTATTTGAGGAGGAGTTTTTAATTAGAAATTATATCAAAAATCCTATCACAAGTGCTGTTAACAACCCTTACAAGTTTGCTACATCCTAGAGGATGGTGTAAATAGTGTTGGGTTCTGAAAAAACCTTTCTGATGACATGAATGCTGGCCAGACCTTCTGTGAAACAAGTTGAAGTGATTCTGCTGATTTAGGCAGCTAGTGCATTGTTGGAGATTATAAACAGCAATTTGCTGATTTTGCAAAAGTTTTCTGCTTTGGCTGCTTTTATGGAAGCTAATGAGAATATCTCTGCTAACATCCACATAACTAGGCTAATGGTCATGGATTGCATCAAACCCAGAAAAAAAAATCTTGTGGAAGAAGTATTGCCAAGTGCGATATGTTATGGTTAACAAGCAAAAATACAGGCCAAAACAAGATAATTTATCTGAAACCGCAAAAAAATCCTTATGGAGCTTTAGAAATCAGACATAAAGTATGTTCTGCCTGAAATTCATGGATCTTGAAATCACATCAAGAAAAAAAGAAAAAGTTAAAATCAAAATGCAAATCAAAACATATCTCATTGAAGGTTCAAGTAAAAACACAGAAATCAAAATCAACAGTGAGATCCACATACAAATTTGAATTCCAAACTCTAAATCAATTCATTAATTTGGTTAATAAGACAGAGGGCAGCATTCTGAGCAGGTACAGGATTGGAAAATATCCATGGCATACTTTTAATAAAACCTGTCTCCCTGGAAAGTTATCAAAATGACTTCAAGTCCATTATCATCTCTAGCAGAAAAAGGTCTAGCTAAACAGAGAGAATAATAGCACTGGGGTTCTTAATTATCAAGAAATATCATACCAAACTTGAAGGAATTTTGAGTAGACTGTCAGTTCTGCAGGTCAAAAGACATATATGTAGTTGCCTAACAAACCAGGACAATTTATCTATCAAAGACTGAAAGAACAATCTTACCACCAACCTGTGCATCTTAGTGTTGTCATTTGAATTAATTTATTACTATTTTATAAGCAATTGGGCTCACATGTCATATTTAAATTCTTATGCAATAATGCATTAACAGTTTTGCTGCTGCTAATCCCATTCTGCCTTAATAAACTAGAAGCCCAGCTCATGGCTTTCCATCTGTTTTATGCTCTGTCTCCTTTGAAAACAGTATGTGGGTCTTCAACTTTAAGTGATACCAGATCAAGTTACGAAGTCCATGGACAGTCTTAAATGATGGTAATTTAAATGTAAGATTTATAGACAAACTTTTTTTTCAGGTAACAGTAATTTCATTCTGATTTGTGTGTCAAAAAAGTTTAAAAAGACAAACTATCAAACTCATGTAGTCTTCATAATTGCTTCATATTTAAGAATGTTTCTTATTTACTCCAGACTAATCCTTTGACATGTGAAAACAAAAGAACATGAATCTTTAGGTAGTATCATGAAACTTCAAATATTTGCCATTAGACAGGAAAGCTGAAGAAAAAACATAGTTTCTACAAATCACTATCTTTTTTTTCCCCTTTTCTTTTGGTGTTAATGCATCTATAAAACATACAGCTAAGAAAAGGAAAACCACCACAGACCTAGAAACATTTAGGATTATTTCCCTGATGAAAGCATTATTATTTCCAATATCCACTTTTATGTCTCTCCTAGCAATCTGTCCCTTTACATCTTAATTCTATTTAGCAAACACTTAGTTTGCTATATATTATAGTGAACAATTATAGTTCACTATAATTGCAGCTTCATCAACAACAGCATGGTTTTTTTCATTAAATCTCAAAGCAAATTTTTATTAAATGCTAGCTTGTTATTTCTTTCACAGATATTTGTAAAAACCTGTGATTTTGCCGTCTAATATAATGGCAGCATATTTTTCTTTTCCTTCATGTGGGAAAGGATTTTATTAGGTTTATGGGTTTTTGTTTTATCTAGGTTGAATTTTTACCCCCTGAGGTTTGTATTTCATTTGGAATAAAGATACAGTTGCACATGAACTGCAGTATTAGCTGACAGACACAAAAACTGTACAGGTACCACAGACTCAGCTTCAATCAGTAATTCTGTCACTGATCTCTGTATTATTTGAGTTTAAAAATCAACCCAAGTTTTATACTGAAGATCTCATAAGGTTTTGTTCAAAGACTGCAACAGAAAATACACGGGATATTTCAGAATCCCATGAAGAAAAAGCTAACACAAGCTCTTGGCAAAAACTTGACTGTGAGAAATTGGCTAACATTAGAAGCAATAGCTCTTTTCAGGTGCTCACTTTTATTCTAGACTTGTTCAGCTTAGAAGACAACAAATCTTTGTGGATTTCTTACCAGAAAAACTATTGTGCTGGTGCCTTTTTCCTAACCTGGAAATGAAACTCGAGATAATTTTAGTAAGGAGGTAATATAAAAGGGGATCTTTATTTGAAGGCCTTCAGAAGCAGTTATAGAAAGATGTCCACAAAAGCCGACCCCCCCCCCAATCCCCCTCATAATGAGTAAATTTTATAGGTTTTAGGAAATTAGCATAATTGATAAAAAGCACCAATTAGGACCACAAGCGATGATGCAATTCCCCCCCAGGTCAAGCTCCTTCTCTGGAGCATCTCCTTCATCACTTGCTGTACTTTGTCCATGAGAATGTATCTGGAAGAGTTATTCTCAGCCTTGGTTCTTCCCAGGAAGAACCAAGAGAGCACTGGGGCCTTGTACCCCCGTGGCTTGGAACTCTGGAATCTATTTTGTCTTTCTGCTTAGGGAAAGGCCATGGAAAGTACTGGGAAAACTGGTCCCTGATACAATTGACTACAGATACATGTGTGAAGAATACAGAGAACACATAAAAGAAAAGAAAGAAAAACCTAAATGGCATCAGTGTATCTCTCAGCTCTGGCAGTGAATTATTTATCAGATTTCCTGACTAGATTTAATTGTCTTTCATTCTTTACCAAAGTACTGTGACTACAAATTCATTCAAACATTTTCCCATTTGTAAGGGTAAACAGAGATACTATTTTTCTTCTTAGTAATAAGAATCTAATTTAGAAAAGCTTTAAAAGAAAATCTTAATCGAGATCCCGGTGAGGATAAAGAGCAATAAGACATACAAAAGCTGAAAATGGATTTCAGGTACTTTAAAACTGGGGGTTTAGAACTCTGTATCAGTAGCTACCAAACTTGGGAGGCTTACAAATATCTTTGGGGCCATAAGTTTTACCTTACAGTAAACTTCATATTTTATCCTTGCCTGCTGTGAAGAAAGAGGTGCTACTGCAGGCTGAACTATCTGTCATGCCAGCCTGAGCCATGTTTAGGAATTCAGCTCTGAAAATTTATTTTTGAAAGATGTCCATACAAGTTGGAAAGAAGGGTCTCTCTGTGTTCAAGGTAGATCCTGGTAGATCCTGGTAGATTAGGATTTCTTTCAGGATGGTAACAGCTTACGGGTGCTTTTCTTTTTCTTTCTTAAGCACCTATTATACATGAACACAGAGACACATACATAAATACACGCATACATATATATGTTGTACATACGAATATGTGTAATATATATACAGTATAAATAGATGAGATGCCAAACTAATGTTCTGGATTTAAAAAGCAGAAAATTATTTGAGTACTCCACCTCTTGACATAATATGTGCTACTACTTTTGGCCCTTCTCAGTTGATTTCCAGAGATTGTTAAGTGTCTCTACCTCTGTAAATGTGAGATTGGGAATATATTTCTTTATGAGGTATATTCTTTTTATTATTGTGTTGTTATATTTTCAGAGCCTTCAATTTCAGAACAAAATCTTACCATGTTTCTATATGCACTTATATTTGAGTTCCAGGGTTCCACTCATAAAGAACAAACACATGCATGAGCCATCCCAAATATAGGTCTCTATAGCTCCATATTAATATATATCAGTACTATAAAATTATCTTTTGTAGGAATATAGGCAATACCTGCCATATCATTCGTGATAGCTTGTGGAGAAACTAGGAAATGAATATCAAATATATGTACATTTTATATAGCAATTGTTTTGCAAAACTTGTCGCTACTGGCATTAATCAAGAGCAAAAATATTCCTGAAAAAAGCAAAGAAAACTGGAAAGGAAGACATTTAATGACTGCCTTATTTCAGCTGCTGCAAAGCTGTAGGCAATTACAAATATTTACAGTTCCTGATTTGGGGAATGGTGTATTAAACTAAAACCACTGAGAACAGGACTGACTCCCAGTTCTAGCTGCTTTGTATAGCTTAAACACAGCTAGTAGAAAGTTGCCCTAAAAAACACATTCTAGGTTCTATCTGAAGTATACAATTATGCTGTACAGATCTTTTGTTCATGAGCCAGTGACAGCTCTAATGCTTTCTAGTAATAGAATTAGGAATTTTTACAGTAAGTGTGTGTGTTTGTGTATGTGTTTGCATGTGTGCAGCAAGGAGAATATTTAAAGAAAAAACTATTGCACACAACAATACTTTAATTCATTAAAGACAATCCCAGCAAGATACAAATATCAGTTTTTAATATTTAAAATATTTAAAATTTAGTTCATCATTGCCTTTCTGTTTTCTCCCAGGCACCTTTTTTTTGGCTTAGTCTGAATTGTCATATGTTCAATTGTCATATGTTGTCATATGTTCATCCCTGACACCTTGGCCATAGCCATAAAATTCCTGAGCGATGGCAACTATGCAGTCACACAAATGTAAGAACTTCGCAACACATTTGCTAATCTTGATTTTTACATCTGAAAAACCCAGTTCTTCATGGTTGCCATGAGGAGGGCTGTAGCATACAATTATATCATAGGCTTATATCACTCATCCCATGTACAAAATCACAAGACAGCTGGGATGCTGGAATCTTCTAACTTTGCACTCCACGCTGTTTGTTGCAGTGTGTAATTTGGATTTTCTAAAGTTCTGTATATTTTGTTATATGTTTGTAATGGTTTGTTCCTACCCCCCTATGCCAAACCCCCGATGGTGTTTCCCTTTGTGTTAGACCTTGTCAATCACCTTGTAAGATCTGGAAGATTCTGGGGAAAAAACCCTAGGATTTGACAAGGTACCCCAGTACCACCTTCTTTCATTGTCCTGTTAAGTTCCCCCATTCTGGGTCACACCCCCCCTCCCCTGGGACTGGCTCCAAGTTCTGCCCTGCTCAAGGTACGTCCCCTGTACTTAAGGTGAGGACAGAGGGGCTGCCGGGGCTCTCGCTATGGGGCCCCGGGACTCTCTCGCCCTCTCTGCTCTGTCCATCTGCACATGGAGGTAACCAGGAGGAATAAATCCTGGTAAAACCCAAGCAGAGTCCACTCTTTCTTCCACGCCGTCGACCACGCTTCAGCCTGAGGTTCAGACCCACCAAGCCTCTCTCATATAGGAGCCAGGGAGCGAGCTAGCCGGTGAAGCAGCTCCCCAGCACGCTTCTATAGCTGTTTTCATCCTCAGGCTCAGTCATCTCATGCCCTCCTCTCTAATCTTGGGTGTAACCAGAACCCTACTGTCCTTAAAATACAATTGTGTAAGAGGGGGATGGACCAATGACCCTGTGCTCAGCAGGAGGGAAATAAGGCCCAAGGAGACAGAGAAGTGTGTGTGTGTATGACTCTTACTGTCTTGAGAAGTCAGCCCACACAAACCTTATGAAGTTCAATAAATCCAAGTGCAAGGTGCTGCATCTGGATCGGGGTAATCCCAGACTGGAGAACCCATTGTGACCAGTCCTGTGGAGAAGCCCTTAGGGGCTGTTGTGGATGAAGACATGGACATGAGTCAACAGTGTGCACTCATGACCCAGAAATCCAAACATTTCCTTGGTTACATTGAAAGCAGGGTGGCCAGCAGGTCAAGGGATTCTTCCCCTCCAGTCTGCTCTCACAAGACCCCACCTGGAGTTCCGTATCCAGCTCTGGGGTACTGAACACAAGAAAGACATGGTCCTGTTAGAGCAGGTCCAGAGGAGGCTGTGAAGATGATCAGAGGGCTGGAACACCTGTGCTGTGGAGACAGGCTGAGAGAGCTGGGGTTATTCAGTTTGGGAAGAGGAGGCTTTAGGGAGACCTCATTGAAACAGTTCAGTACCTTAAGGGGGCTTATGAAAGTGGGGAGAGGGACTTTTTACATAGCCAGAGAGTGGTGACAGGGACAAGGGGCAATGGTTTTAAACTGAAAGAGGATGGGTTTAGATTAAATATTAGGTAGAAGTTCTGTACTCAGAGGGTGGTGAGGAACTGGAACCTGTTGCCCAGAGAAGCTGTGGATGTTCCATCCCTGTCAGTGTTCAAGGCCAGATTCGATGAGGCACAGAAGCAACCTGATCTGGTGAATGGGATCCCTACCCATGGTAAGAGGGTTGGAACTAGGTAACCTTTAACCATTCTATATGACTCTATGTCTAAAGTAAGAGCTACCCCTCAAAAAAATTTGGCAGCATAATGGCCAAATCAACTTGTGATGTAAACTGGCTGTAATCTTCCACTGGCAAGGTTATCTCAATTCCCCAGGAATGTCCTAGCCACTAGACTGTAGCATATTGAAGACAAGGCGAAGGAGAGGATTTGTCTTCTTATGAAGAAAAATTGTGCCTGTTATTTTATGTGAAATATTTTCTCTCAATTATATCACCCTGAGTGCTCCTGAAGAGGAGGATGAATCATCTAAGATGTTTTATTCTTAAATCTTCCCCAGAAGAAATAAGCCAAAGGGTTGAAAATGTGCCTACACAAAGTAGGATGGATTTCTCTACAGCTGAGCTTCTAAGTCACTTACATGTCTTGGACAATTTTTTTTAGACCAACTTTCCTTCAGAGTCAAAAGAATATTGATAACCCATAATACTGAGAAATTTGACTCTATGATTTTAATTTTTCTAACGGCATAATTATTAGGATATCTTCAAGTATCTGTGCTTTGCTGAAAACATTTTATCTTCTTATATTTTAAGTGTCGAATGTTTGCATAGGATATAGTTATCAACAAATTAGATATGGGGGAAAATACTTGCTTTACATAACAGACTATGGTGAGTTACAGATTTTTGCAATACATTTTATCTTATAGATATTTATAGAATGATGCCCTCACCCAGATTTTTGTAGTCTTTACCTGTTAGGAGTTTTCCCACCTGTGTGGGAATCTTTATGATGAGAGCACGTGGTTCACAAAGCCATTGTTAATAAAAAACACAATGATTTCAAAACTTCTGTTCACTTCATCTCAGTTTTCCTAAAGGTCTTTCTTTCTTCATAATCAGAGCTATGAGATTTAGATAATTGCAATAAAGTAACTGAGAAAGAGCAATACATTGATTAATGTAAATCCCTCTACTTTGGCTGACTAATAATAGCTGCCTGCATGTCAGAGTATGGGAATTTGCATACTATGCTAAATTACTAAGATGGAACTGTTATATCATTATGCAAATACATGTGCAAGAAAATGACAGACTAAGAAATAAGTATACATACTAAGCTGCAAGGGTGAATCAGTCAAAAGTTTAACAGCATTCCTGGATTCTTACTGGCTGAAACATTTCCAGTTTTGAGGCAATATTGCTGGGATAGTTAAAATATGCAGAAATATAGACTAGGAAGGGGATGAGCAGAGCCTGAAACAGATTTCAGTGTCTTTCCTCTGAGATAATTTTCTGTCACTATTCCTATTGCAAAATGAAGATAACATTTGTTCACCTTGTAAAGATGCCTGGGTTCTTAAACTAGTAATGTGCTCTGAGACTCTTAAATGAAAGAGATAAGCTAGAAGTCTTAGGCGCTATAACAAAGATTATTAACATTAGGAATGTGCTAAAAATTGCAGTTATTGTATTCATACTCTCATTTAAGTTTTTATCTGAGGAAAACTCTATCTTCATGACATTTGGAAATCATGGAATTTTGCCTATGTTTTGAACTTAGACATTAATTCTGGCTATAAATATTATGGTATGGACCGAAGTGTATCATAGCAATGAGATTTTTCTTATTCTTTACTCATATCTCATTTAAAGAATATTAAATGGTTTGTTAAAGTAAACCTTCACTATGCAGTTGAGATATTCTAATTGTAAAGCAGACCCTGTTCATCTCAGGTGAAATCATGTGGGAACTATTGTTAAGATGATGTCAAACCTGTTATACATGATATAATGATGGGTTCTAGGAAAGGAATAATTGTGTTGACTTCTGTATGAGATTTTCCTGACATTTCAACAAAATATTCATAGTATAATTCTGCTGTTTGAGAATGCATCAACAATATTGATCATTAATTGGACTGTATGATTCAGCATAAAGTTTCCTGACATCTAGACTGTAGGACTTCAAGGGATTTCAGTCTCTGGGAAATTCTCCCCTCATCTATTTTCTTGTTTCAGCAAGCAGAACAAATAGCCAAGCTCATAAAACCCCCTTGGACACATTAGCAAACACTAAAGGAACCAGTTATGGAAAACTGTGGAGAAACACTATCGTTTTTGCCATTTACATCATTAACATCCTATATTTTAAGTCAGATTTGCTTTGCTTTTCTCTATCCACTTTTCAAAATAGCAATCATGATTTCACTGCCAGGAGCTATAAAATATCACAATTAATTATTCTTTGCTAGAATTGTTGTCCTATGCCGCATTCTACAGGGACTTCTCACACCTTATTTCTGCACAGTCTCAGTTTATAAGCTTCTTATTGTAAAAGGATTTCTTCTTCTGAAGAAGAAACATTGTCTGAGCTCACCAAGAGGAAAAGGAAAGGGATAGAAATCAGGAGAACCAAAGGTATGTCTCTATATCCATGAAATACCATCGACTGGATCCTGTTGCTGCTGCTTGTCAATGTCATGTCTATTGCAGGTCAAAACTGTCAAGTTTTTTCCTGTCAACATGGCACTTTACTTTCCTGTTGCTTGTTACTTTCCTGGAGAAAATGACAGACTCATACAAGCCATTACTACAAGCAGCACTCACAACTGTGAAATGCTGGTTTATTGTGCTACCAAGAATACTTCAAAAAGCAGCAGCAGAACCTGGAGTCACTCAGTGACTCTTCCTCCAAAGGCCTTAGTATAAAATTCACATGGTAATGTCAGGGCTTTAAAAGTCTTCTTTTTCAGCTGAATTATTAGCAGGTGAGAATGATAAGGACATTTAGACTCCAAGGTTGATTTTTTCTCATTCTGTGAAATGAAAAGACATAGCTGTATGCATAATGACGAAAGAAATAATCACTAATAATTTCAGAAAGCAAACGTGTAAGAACATCATATGAAAGTAAGGATGGCAGTAGATTGCAAGAAAGATTAGAGGATAAAAATGTTGAATATAAAAGGCTTAATTCCTCGTCATATGTCTGACTTGCCTATGCTGCTGGCCAGGGTAAGCTACATGACACAGAGACCATAAAAAAATAGACAACTTTAATGATTAACTTCCCATTCTGGAGCTTTACAATAGCCAACAATGAAATTACAACATTAAGACACCTGAAAAAAAATCATATGTTGAAATATCTCTTCACAACTTTTATTTTTCTATGTTATATCGGAGGTAGGATTATAGAGGAAAAAATACACCTGCAAACATTGAAATTCAACGATATTTTAATCTGGATTCCATTGATAATTTAATCTGAATAACACAGTGAGAAATTATGTCAGCTGCAGAAACTTTTAAGATGTGATTCTGGCATGCTGAAGTGAGCCAACTAAATTGTTAAATACTAATTTTAAAACAATATGATGCTTCAGATTTACAAGGCTTTTAGTTTGTTTCTTTTTTTATTTGGTATTGAAAAGCTATATACCCCATGAGTATTTTCATAAATATGTATCTGTAAGTAAGAATATGATAAGTAAATTAATTCTAAATTATCAAAAGCAGGGCTCATGTAAAAAATACTATCTTTCAAATTTTTGCTTCTTTTCTTTCTTGTTATTTTTTTTAAGTTTAATGTTGACCCTATACTCTCCTACCCAATTTTTGATTTGGAAAGCATGGAGAGAGAGTATAAGAAGATGCTGTGTTTTGGATAAAACCACAACATTTTTCACATCTATTTGTCACTTCATCTCTTCAAAACAGCATTCAATGCATGTTGAATAATGTTAGGGCAGTGAACCATTGAAAGCTTTCCTGTGATGGAGACAACTTTTCCCAACAGAATATTAGATTCATTCTGACACAAAAGAAAAAAAAGCAATTTTATTGTCCTTTATTCTCACATATCATGGTGATACAAAAATATTTGGGAGAGAGTTGTCACAGGCGTGTTTCCTTTTTTAATGGCAAGATGAAGCAATAACCACAGTGATTTAATAAATAATGATACACAGTATTCTGATCTACATCTCGGTTAACAGCAACACATAAATAGACAATAGGCAATTTTTAGACAAGCAGGTTGAAAATTAGGGAACTGTACTCAGTCCATAGGTTGAACTAGAGGAAAGAGAGAGCAGACAGCAGAGAAATAGCTATCAGAAATAAAACCAAGGAAATTACTTTTAGGAGACTGAGCTGGTATAATGACTAAAGACATGTGAGACCAGCCTTCTTCTACACAGCATGGTTGTGAACAATTTTGAAGCCAGAAACATTATGTTCCTGGCAGTGATGTAACTGGAAAGTTTTTATGCCATATTTATTACAGCTGCAAATCAGAACACAGAAGTCTTCAAATAAGTGCTGATTGAGAGGAAGAGTTGTTTAGTATTAGCACTTTTGTGAAATTAAAGTTTGTCCCACAGGGAAAAATGTAATTGGCATCTTTCATATAACCAAGACCACTGTTTCTCTGCCTAGCACTCTCCATCATGCTTGCCATTGATCATTCTTTAAAGCAAGGAAGAGCAATAGCAATTCAATGTCCCACTTCACAACATCTAGAAGACAAACTGATGGCTTGATGAAACTAAACCACAATTTAGGCCTCTATTCTGGCAGAGACGCCCTGGTTTGACAGTGCATTCTCTTTGTTCCTGAAAAAATGCATGCCAATTTTTACTACCCCAAGTAGCTAGCTGGTTTAACACAGAATTCAGACTTTGGCATTAAACACCTACCAGGCCAGTGGCAACTTTCTAGAGGATTGCTAAGGAAACTTTCCTGTGTGACTGTCCAGGAGCCACTCTGGCAGCCACCAAGGCCTCTTTGCCGTGCCCAGCTCCACTGAGCCAACCCCACCTGACTCCCTACAGACACACGCAACAGTCAGACCAGGCTTCCTTACCAGTTACACCCCAGGTTTCTCATAGCAGAATCTCAGAAGTCTTGATCCACAAGAGTAACAGCTCAGTTTGGGTGCCTCCGAGGAGGGACCCTGAAAAAAAAGAATCCCTTTTTTCAAGGCAGGCTTTTATCGTCTTGCAGCCCAAGTACGTGAAAGTCTGGAGGCCTATGACTCCTGCTGTGTCTCTCAGTGTTCAGTCCCCTGGCTGGGCCACAGGTCCCTGTGACATTTGTTATGCAAAGGGTCAGTGCCAGGATTTCTAGTATGGAAGTCTGTCCAGTGTTATTGTCAGAGGATACTTAAAATTCACCAGCTTCAGGAATTTCTTTCAAAACCACTTTCTTTAGAAATGCTGCTTAAAATATCAATAATGCTAGTGTTCTTTCTACATTTGCTTAAATAATTGTTATTGGAGATGGTCATGCAAAGCAAATCTTGTGGTCTAGAAGTTTTTATTGGATACAAGAGAAATTAGGTGACTATATAAGTTGACAAGAAAAGGGCTAAAGATGTTGTTTGTTTGGGTTTCTATAATGACTTTGACACAACTCCCACAACAGGTTTTTCACTAAATTAGAGAGAAATAGATCTGATGCATGCACTGTTAGATAGGAAGTCCAGAGGGTAGTGGTCATTGGCTCAGAGCCATGATAGACATCAGTGACAAGTAGTGTCCTACTGGGGTCCATGTGGGATCAGTGTTTTTGATCTCTTCACTGATGACATAGACAAAGGGATCAAATACAGCCTCACCAAGCTTGCAGATGACACCAAGCTGAGCAGTGCAGGTGACACACCTGAAGGATGGGATGTTGTGCAGGGGGACCTGGACAAGCTCAAGGAGTGGGACAATGTGAATCTCCTGAGGTTTAACGAGACTCACTGTCCAAAAAGTCAAAAATGTCCTAGGCTGGATCCAAAGCAGCATGGGCAGCAGACTGAGGGAGGGGAATCTGTCCCTCTGCTTTGCTCTGGTGAGACCCCACCTGCAGTGCTGTATCCAGCTCTTGCATCCCCAACATGGGAAGCTCATTGACCTATCAGAGCAAGTCCAGAGAAGGGACACCAAGATGGTCAGAGGGCTGGAGCACCCCTTGTACAATTGTGTTTGTTTAACCTGGAAAAAAGAAGGCTTTGGTATGGCCTGATTTTGACCTTCCAGTACCTGAAATACTACAAGAAAGACTGAGACTTTTTACAAGAGCATGTAGAGACAGGACAAGGGGAATGGCTTCACACTGAAAGTGAGCAATTAGATATTAGGGAGAAATTCTTGACTGTGAGGGTGGTGAGTCACTGGAACAGTTTGTCCAGAGGAATTATGGATGTCCCATTCCTGGAAGTGTTAAAAGCCAGGCTGAATGGGGCTCTGCGCAGCCTGGTCTAGTGAAAGGTGTCCCTGTCCATGGCAGGAAGGCTGGAACTATATGATCTTTAAGGTCCCTTCCAACATAAACTACTTTGATTCCATGAAATATTTCTAAATATTCTAAATATTTCACCAATTCATATGGTGTTTCATCATTCTTCAGTTACTACTCATCTCATCATGTGCCTAGGAAAGCTCAAGAGAATTTTTAGTAACTCAAATAATAACTAAGATTTTTACTAAAGATAGATGACAGAAGTTTGCTTGATATCTCTGTGTTGACATCTTAAGATCAAAAGTAAAAAAATATTTTTATGTAGTATTTTTAAGAGGCAATACAAAATAGTACCATCTTTGCTCCTTTGTTCTTTGATGGAAAGGAACAAAAAGATAAGAATTTCTGAAAAAATGGTACTTCTCAATCAAGGAGATATTTATTGCATGCTAGGAAAAAAAAACCAAAAAAACAAAACCCCAACCAAACAAAAACCAAACTCTACAATTTACTGGATTTATAAAGCCACTGAAATAAAGATAGAGGATGTAAAATGTTTCCATTTGTTTATGCCAATAAAAAGCTGAAAATCCTAGGAGAATTACCTGCAGAGTCTCTATCAATTTTAAGAGACTTTATGAAAGCAATATGTCATCATTTTTGTACTGAGACATCTATCTCCTGTTGCATAAAGTCAATTGTCATAAATGGGAATCTGTATGTGAATTCATACCTTCCTGACACTGAGAAACGTCTGATTTTTTATCTCCTCACCTCCTGCTGTTCAATGAGTTTTAGAACTGTGGAATTCAGATCATTCAGCTTACTTGGCCTAACCAAAACTAATTTTATATTTCTATGTAGTCATAACAGAATTAAACAATACTATGACTTAAATAAATGTCATGGAAGAGATCTGGCATTACATGTTTAAGAAAGGTCAGGCTTATAATTGAAATTTATTTCATTATTTTAATAGTTTCAAGGGACTGAAGCAGTCTTCACAATCAGTACAATTTCTACTTAAGAAGCAATAAACTGAGGCTTACCAGGGGAGTAGAATCAACAGGCAAATATTATATATACTTGCTTTAAGCATTCTATAAGGTTTTTCATGAATATACAGGCTTCACAGGAATACTTTCTAAAAGAAATCCTCATTATATTGTTTCTGTCAGGAATTGTCATTTTAACAGTTAAACCTTGCCAGCAGTTTAATTGTATTTAATTCATGTAGCAGAGACAGTGGAACAGAGCAATGTCTCCTGCTTCCTGCCTTGAAAATGCTATCCCTCTCCATTAAGATATTCAGAAAAGAGTTCATTTACAGGGCAGAGAGGGAAGCATTTAGTTCTGACTCAAGAAACAGGTTTCAAGCATTTTGCATGTTCATGCCAAAAGAAAGTGAGGAATATTGATATTGTCTCCTGAGGTCTTGGGACTTAAAAGAGAATTATATTACAAAACCCTAATGCAAATCAGGCTTCATACAGATTACTGTAATGGAGAAATACTATATTACTGCAGCTGAAGACATGTTCTACAAATGAATGTAGCACATGAAATACAAATCAATTTTCCATCTCCTCTTAAATCCTAGAAGCTTGAGAGTATTTCAGAAATCAATCTAGGATCAGCTCTTTCTCTCTGGAGAGAATTATTTCCTATCAGGGGAACAGTGAACTCTAATAGAAGGTGAAAAGGATGTAATACTGTCATTCTGCCTGAGTTATGGTTTTATCATTAAATAAAACAGACAACAGTGTAGGATTACTGGCACTTCTATATTGCAGTTTTCAGCATGCTACCAGCAGAGGCTTGTCCAGAGAGATGCTCAGGCAGCCCTGAGGTGTTGCCCTGACCCTGACTGGAAGAAAACTGAATACAGAGATGAAGGTCAGTGTAGGCCTCTGGCTGCACTTGATGCTACTTCATTCTCCACAAAATCCTGTGCAAGTTGCCCCTGACCTGATATATTTAGAGACATTTGCATTTTGACTAAGAGCCCCTGAGGAAGTGTGTAACTGCAAGCTGCTGTGCAGCCTGCTTTGTCTACATCCTCACCCTGTGACTGCAATAAACACCCCACAGGCTGCCCAAACCTGCAGAGCACTAATGGCTTTAAATGATGGGAATGGCTTCAAATGACAGAGGACGGGTTTAGATCAGCTCTCAGGAAGACATTCCTTACTCTGAGCCAGGGAGACACAGGAAAAGGTTGCCCAGAGAAGGTGTGGATGCCCCATCCCTGAAAGTGTTCAAGGCCAGGTTAAATGCGGTTTTGAGAAACATGGTCTAGTGGAAGATGTCCCTGCCTATGGCAGGGGGATTGGAACTAGAGGATCTTTAAGGTCCCTTCCAACCTGAGGCCATTCTATGCCTCTATGATTCCATGAAAACCATGTTCAGGCTTGTTATGGTCTGTGTCATGCCATGCTTAGAAACTTAGAGTATTGCTGTACTCAGGAAAGGCGGTAATTTTATACATGAAAACAGCCCAAATATTTCTGATGCATATAATTTTAACTTTTAAAGGATATGTACTCTACATAATTTTTCATTCTTATGAGCAATCATCCGGATTTAAAAAGTGGACAGGTCTGAGTAATACACATAACTTCACAAATAATGTAATAGAAAATAAATAAATGCATTTACATTTTAAATAAACATAATAATTTTAGGTAATACAAACTGAAGATTTTTTGCTTTATGATAGACATAATTAAGAAAAAGAAACACCAAGAAGATATTTGAAAAAATAACACTGGCACATTTACAAAGCTCCCTTTGTAATCCCTTTGAAATTTACGACTCTTTTATCGAGTGTTTTACGCCTCATTTTAAAGATGCCTGCTGTGATATTTAGGAGTCTAAATTATCCTATATGCAATAGAAGTATTGTTTTCGTAATGAATACAGAGTATTATAAGGAATTTTTTAATATTAAGAGAAACTAAAACCAAATATTCAGGTTTTTAATGTAATTTTATGGATAATTCAATAAAATAAAGCAGTAAAGAATTTAATAAATGCAGAGAGAGAATATAACAAATCAGAGGATTTCATAATTTATAAGGAAAAATTCTCAAAAGAACAAAAATTCCATCTGAGGTTCTTTATTTGAGGCTCTGCATTGAGGAATAACAGGAGAAAACAAAGTTCTCTTAGTATCTCTACTGTAGATTTGATACCTTTAGCACCAGCTTTCAAAAATAAAACTTTACTGAAGCTCAAACTGGACCTTGGTGATACCAGAGTTACATAGGAGATCATGATCCTGCAATGTTTGTGTACAAGACAACAGAATTGTCTAATTATCACTATTGTCTGGGACTAAAACTGAAAAGATTTTCTGAGTTTGCTCATCATACATAATCAACTCTGCAATACAATTGAAGTATTTAAAACTGTATTCTTTTATTGTCAAAAAATAAGCAAAAAACCAACAAAAAGAGTACAAATATAAAAAGATTTTCCAATAAGCAGTAAACCAAGAATGTTTTTTGGAAAATATTATGACTTACTAGTCATATAGAGATTTTCAGGTACCGTAATGTCACAATAAGAGCTAAACTGAGTCCAAAGAAAACTTCAAGGAAACAAGTCTCTACAATGATTTTACATTTTTCATGTATCTAGAACAAAAATAGAACACCCTTCTCCTTTGGTGAACTTGGAGTAAATTACACAGGGTGTTTTAGGACTCAGATTTTGACGGGTGCTTGAAGTTCCCATGTGGATTGCTGTTGGGGGAAAAAAAATAACCACCTATATTTTATTTTTTTTTAAAGTAAACAATGTTTTCCTTACACTACAATTCTTTGTGTTTTCTTGGTTGTGTTCCAAAACCTGATAGGCCATAGCTTGTTTTGATATACCAGCTGGATCCAAGTTGTTCAGTTTTACAGGAGACAGACTTGGCAACTCTATTTGCTGTGAATGAAACCATTAAAAAGTGGGCAGGTTTCTTCAGTGATCATTTGCACTTTCTGTAAACATATTAATAAAGGTAAAATCTGGATAATAAGTTATTATTTCCACAAGGGATAACTTTATGAACCTAAAGTCTGTTCAAAACTTTAACTACACAGTACAGAGTAAAAAATCTATTATGTGGCTAGTTTGCTGGTATTGATTTGGGCTTGAGATATATTCTCACTCACTCTATTGCACTTCTACCATATGTTATTTATGGTAATCTATACTTTCTGCTTCAGTGAGTCCCATTCAATTCTCCAAATTTCCTCTGGTTTCAAAGATTAAAATAGGCTTTTAATGATGAGTTGAGACTATTATTTATATCTTTCTGGAGGAGAATGTATTCCTGTTGTGTCAATCTGTAAGAAAGACATAAAAACCGCCATGTTTCTAAATAGACAGAAAGGGGAACTTGGATCTGGAAATCAAAGCAGGGCTGGTGATACCCAAGGAATCTTGTTGCAGGAAATACTAACCTATGTGGGGATGGTACTCCACTTGCAGCTCTGTGAGACTTACCATGATTTTAAGTATCTGGAGTGGTGAGGTTTCCTTAAAATGGAGCCTCAATAGCTAATAAAAGCACACTGCTCAGAATGCATCAAAAAGGTCTAGCATTTTAAAGTTCATAGTTCTCAGAGAAACAAGAACACAAAAGAAGAATTAATTTCAAAGTACGCTAAATCTTTCCATTAGCTTTTATCCTACTAATATTCTGAAAGTATTAAGCACCTTACCGTTCCTATCTCACAGGTTTCACAGGTCCTGACAGTACAAAAGGATGAAACAGGGCCAGCTTTGGGATGGCCCCACAATTATGGCCTGTGATTGCACCGTGGCTGCAGCATGTTATGCCTGCTTTCTCAGTCCTTGGCATGGTCCTTTACAGCTCTGGCTGCTGGCAGGTGGCACTGGGCCCAAACAGAGGTTGGCACAAATAGCATATGAGAAGGACCATGCCACACTGGCAGTTTGGATGCTGCCCACTTCTTCTGGGGGACAAGAGAGTACAGATATGTTAATGTGAGCTAGGCTATGTCATTTTGGTCTCAGGGCCTGTGACATCCTGTGCACGTAGCCCCAGAGATCAATGAGTGATCTCCATCTTCACAGGGAAGAGATCTGTTGGCTCCTCAAATGCCAAAAAAGACTTTCTTTCATGCCTCTAATTGATTAGTGAAAATAAAACCATCTACAGTTTCATGGATCTTTTCTCAGCACAAGTTCCAGCCCCAATGCCATGTCCTTCTGCTTTTAATACAACTGTTAGCATGTTACAGACCCATACACTGAAAATAGAATACGACCACACTTACAATAATGTTATCATGTAAAGATCATTTGGAAAAAAAATTACTTTCTGTGGGTATTTTTATAACACTGTGGAGATTGCAAAAGATACAGGATCAGGTTGCACTTCTCTAACATGTAAAGGGAATGCATTATTTTAGAGTCCTGGATGAAAAGGATAACGGTTGAAGCAATTAAAGTCTGAAAAATTCATTTAGATTTTGAATAGAGCAGTGGCACTTCTGTCAAAAAGCAAGGATATATATTTGTATTAATGGTGCTTTTAAAAGTTATGTTATAATGTAATTTATTCCACTGTGATAAATTCTTGTTTGCCAACTAGGAAAGGAACACTCTGCCAAAGAGCACAATGTTTCTTTCTTCATTTAAATTGAAGATGATATGAACAATTACCAGATTTGGCAAAAAAGGGCAAATTACATTTAATCAAAACCTTTAAGTTTAGAAAACAAGTTATTTTCTGGGGACTGAAGGGAACAGAAGGTGTGCTGAGAAAAGGCCATACAGAGAATATAGCTCATGACCTGGTGCTTATGGCTGTCATCTACTTTTTGGATGGCTGAGGTCCAGCCCCGATTATGTAGGAAACATGCAGAACGTTTCAATGGATGAGCATATGTTGAACAACTCCCAGAGAGCACCAAATGTTTTAGTGGTTGTTCCCACATAGAGATCAATTCTCCTGCTGTTGCCTAAGAAGTAAAATGTCAATTTGCTGTTGGGTAAGATAGGGTTGATGGTACTGTACGGCTCTGGAATGCAGACATAGAAGACAGAATTATTAATGAAAATCTTTCCGGCCGTCAGCCCTGTTGTTGGAGGGGCAGAATTCAGGTCTTTGGTGTTTCTAGTCACTTAAAAACATATTTGAATATTAAGTATTCAAGTATTATAACAACATTTGTCAACAGAGTGACTGTGTTCTGGATTTAGTTAAGTCTGAAACCCTGAGTAATTTCAAAGCATAAAAACACCACACCATAACATATTAGGTTATTATACAACTTATTAGGTAAAAGAGAAGGCCATTGACCTTCACTTCTTTAACAGTTGAGAAAATCCTCTTCAGCCTCATGAAGTCCCTTTCCAATTGTGAAAGGCAGCAAGCCTCTTCTGCCCCTGTGGAATGGATGGATTTCTTCAGAGTTCCCTCCACAGCCAGAGAGCAGGCACACCATTCCCAGCAGTGCTCGACTTGCACAGCTGCAGGCTGAGCTGACAGTGGCAGAGCCAGCTGTTTGCTGCATCTGGTGATTAATCCTCATCTGAGATTCAGGGACATTTCAAACATGTCAGGAAACCTTTTCCATTCACTCTACAAACTCAGGTAAACAATTTACTCCTAATATCCCGAAGGGTGCAGAATTCCAGAGAGGGTAATTGCAGGATCCTTGTACTTAATAGGACTGCAGTACCACACTTTCCCCTCACTTGGATATAATTTAATATTATCATTATTTCTACAAGTTTAGCTACAATATTTCTTAAACATCTTGGAGAACAGGAATCTTGGAACAGCATGATCCATGCTTGCATTACATTATTGCGGCAGGAGCACAGTGTTACAGCATGCAGCTGAGTTGATGGATTACTGCAGTCATTCAATCACTTTCTATCTACCCTAATATATCAGACTAAGCTCACACATTAGACTCCATAAGGTCTTGCAGTCCACATTTTCATCCCTATTCTAACACCAATACATAATACTTAAAATTCGATTGAATTTTTAAAATTTTTTTATTAAATCATTGCATCACTTACCTTGTAACATACCACGACTCCACAAGAAAGGGCAAACACTTGGTTTTAATTGTTTGAAGATAAATCTTTCATAGTCATTTGATGGTCTTATGGTGTGACACTGTCATTGCTGCATGGCCTATGTGTTTGCTGTTGCCCACATCTAGTGTATTTCTGAGTCCTTCTCAGCTTTCCACAGTAAAATAAAAGGACATAGTTCCTCTAGTCAAATATACCCACATTCCAGTCTATTCTCATCTCAGTAGCCCTTGATACAAGTGTTGAAATTTGAGTTCTATTTTTCTGAATAACCAGAATTCTATATAGCTTCATTATGTATCGTCCAATGCCTCACATTATTGCTTCCTCTACTTACAGCAAAGTACTTCTGAAACCTTCTGATGGCTTTATGTATATTTGAATAGCTTTTCAAATTGTGCTGTAATGCTTAGGCTATAGTAGTTTAATACTGTTTTGCTAATCGATGTCAAGCCTAAAGATAAGTATGTGGTAAAGAAAAAGCTTGTATTTGAAATTATGTGCTTCTATATGCACACAAACACACTCACACACACACACCTAGTGCTATTCTAAAAGCTTTTTACCACATTTCTCGTTGATGGAATCTTTGTATGAGTAAGAACAGAGGCAGACAGTAGCTTTGTGAATATAACAGGTATATTTTTTTATGTTTAGGTTCAGATGCATTCAACTACCTTTATGCAGGTCATCAAGCCTCTTGATATCAGTGCCTTAAATTATGCTAAAAGGATCCAATGTGGGATTGCATGAGAAATGCTGGTTGCTGGAGATAATGTAAATTCAAATATAATTGTAGCTCTAGCAAGCCTTTAATTCTTCCTCACTACAACAAAATCCCATTAATTCTGGCCTGAGCTGCTACAGTCCTTTGACCCATGAGTTACCAAATTTTTATTGTCTTTAGTACTTGTTTTCCAATTTAGTGTCATGCCTTTGGTTAGGTGGCTTTGATGTGCATAAGAAAAAGTTTTCATTCCTGTATCACTTTCTTATGAGCTTTTCTATTTGCATGAAACAACACTTGCTTTTAAAATTACAAATAAATATATTACAAGAATAATTTTCAGTTACAAGTTTAGAAAATAATAGCCCTAAATCTAAATGTTTAGAACTGAGAATATGGAACTTCTATCCTAAGAAAGCAAAACAAACAGTGAACTACACTCTATGATACTCCCATTCAGCAAAAAATCTGTCATATCAGATTCTCTTGGTCACAAAACTTTTGTATTATACCTTTTCTAGATGGAATTAAAAGTGCAGTTAGCAGAATATTTTCATATTAAAGCTCCCCAATTTTTCTGGTTGGATTTATTTTTAAGTGCACAAAAGCTTTCCTAATGCATGATCATGCTGTACATACATTATACACCCACCAAATCAATACATTGTATTAGTTTGATAGGCTTAAACTAATAGCTGAGCCGTTACTGCATCAAGACCTGAACTGGAAACTAACCTTGAGAAGAATCTATCATTTGAAAATATTATAAAGTCAATATGCTTTTGGCCAAATCAAACATATATAACAATTAAACAGTGCTTCAGAAAATTGTACTGTAAAACTAAAAGTATTTAACAAGAAAAGACTATTTTTTGAGGTCTAGCGTCTCCTTTTTACTGTGTGAAAATTAGTTAGGAGTAAAAAATAAGTCTTTCCTTGCCCGTCTCTCCCACAGGGCACCATCTATGGAAAATGGTTAAATCTTCAGCAGCCAAATATATCTTCTCCTATGGGTGAAATGTTTTATTACGGGAAGTCAAGCCTGAAGAAATGGCAATTAAGCAGGACTTTGAGTTATACTCTGCATTAGTTCTAAAGCAAAATGAAGCAATTTTTTTCCCTTTAGGATCAGCTTCAAGAGGGGGATAGCAGTAACAATGAAAGCTTTTTTTCACAAAGTAGTGATAGTAATCTTTAGTCAGCCCTTTTCATGTGACCCTTACCCAATGCTCATGTTTAGAAACAACTTATTGTAGATATATAAGAAAATATATCTGACTTAGCCAGGAGTTGATTTTTTTCCTCTATGAGCCTCAATTGCTGACTTTAAACTCAAAAGAAATTTTTTCTATATAACTCAGATGAGTCTGTAAAGAACTACCTAAAAATATAATAAAGACACAGAAAGTTTTCAAGCTTCTAAGAAAAAAAATACATGGAAAACTGAATCTGACTTTTCTATCACCTGTGTGGACACAAAGGCAAACTATAATGCTAAGTTTTGAAGGATTAAACTACATTTTGCTGAGAGAGTTGGCAGAACTGAAACGTGAAGGTCGTGCTATTCCATATATACAAAAAATGTGAACAAATGAAAGAATGCAAAGAAAATTCATAAATAAAATATATCTTTGTTATTACTTTTGTGCCAGTGTTGTACCCAGGAATCTTTGTATTTTTTTCCCTGAATAATCTAGGGCGATCTATGAAAAAGGACTATGAAAGTGCAGTCTCTTTAAGAACATATTTTCAGTTCTGTGAGCAGTATTTTCATAGATAAATAATTACAGAGCAGTCACATTTATAGCTTCTATTTCTTAATGAAAGATATTTTAAACCAAATTTTATACAGACTTCCTATAGTCATCCAGCTTATAAGGTTGTCTCTTTCCCTGAATGCATTAAAAGACTCTCATCAAACATATAGATAATATTTTCTATTTTCCCTCTCATGTAAGCTTGAATACAGAATGATGGAAACTGTGAGAATTTTAATGAGTTGAATTAATAAAAATGGAATGTTTACTCCATTATCATTGAAGATCATGGTGATTTTTAGCTCCGAGCTATCTTGAATCTGACGAGTCGTATGTCTCTTCCTCATTCTCATCCAAGTCAGGGTTATATTCCAAAAATACTCCTTCATTTTCTGATACATCTGAACATTTTTTTTTTTAATTTAACCCAGAATATGCACAAAAAGCATGTCTGTTAAAAACATAGCTAAGATCTGACTACTGAGATGTCTTTCCCTGAATTAAGGCGCAAAGGAGACCATATGCCAAAGTCAATCACATGGATTTTATTTAATGGTAAATGTGATGTAGAGAGATTGAGAGAAATAGGGAGAGAGAATGAAGAGAGAGACCAAAGAGACCAAGCAGAAGACAGTCACCACCCATGGATTCAGTGACATCCTGTTGATCCTTCTGCACCCTGGGCTTCGTGGTGGTGAGGGTCCTGAGGTCACTTAAAACTTTTAACTCTTCATACATTTTAGCAAACAAAGGAATTGATGTCCATTGGTTACACCATTCTCTAATGCTAATTACTACAGATGCTCAGTCTTTTTCATCTTTTGAGTCAGTGGTTTCTTGCATCATTGGGCTGGGAGATGGTGGTGGCAATCTGCCCCTGCCAGAATTTTGGCCAGTCAGAGCTGACTTCAACACAGCTGATGAGCTGTCTTTCCTTGTGACCCATAAATTCCACATTCTTTGTGTTCATTTTCAGCGATACATTCTCCCCCAGCTATGTTAACCTCCCCCTAGGTCTGAGGCAACATCAGGCAAACAGTACCCCTTTATCTTATCTACAGTCCATGCTCCAGGTATGCACAGAGGAATATTTGAGGGGCATTCAGTGGTCATTGGTGGTCATAGATGCCTTCTCTCCCATAAGCTGTGGTATTCATTCTTTGACCAGTGATATGAGTATGAGCAGGTGTTTCTTTGCACAGATTCTGTAATTCTGTGATTCTGTGATGTAAGCCTTCCATCAACCTATACATGGTAACTCAAGACGCACAAAGATGGCTAGAATTGGGATTATTTGGCCTGGAGGGGAGGAGCCTCTGGTGTGACCTCATTGTGGCCTTTCAGGACATGAGGGGAGCCTAGATGAAATCTGAAGACGGATGGTTTGCAAAGGCATGTAGTGATAGAACAGGGGTAATTGGCTTAAAACTGAAAGACATTAGGCTTAGACTGGATATTAAAAAGAAATTTCTTGCTCTGAGGTTGGCAAGGCACTGGAACAGGTTGACAGAGATGTTTTGGATGCCCCATCTCTGGAAGTGTTCAAGGCAAGGTTGCATGGTGCTCTCAGCACCCTGGTCTAGCCTACGGCATGGCAGGCAATGTCAGGGGGTTGGAACCAGGTGATTTTTAAGGTGCCTTCCAACCCAAACTGGTCTATGATTCTATTAACTTGTATGAGTAGCTGTATTTTTTTAACAGAACAGAAATGCATAGGATGGGTTTTTGAAAACAATAAACTAGGTAAAATTTCCTATGGTTATTAATCAAATTGTGTCATTCTTGCACTCTTTCTTTTACATTGCTAATTAGTATAATGAATGACAGTATTGGAAACAGCTCATTATCATAGAGAAGAATATCAAACTTGACCTCTTTGGAACAGTTCACTATACTGCTGTGTGTTCAAGGTTGTATGGAATAATTCATGTAGTCCTTGTGCACTGGTTTAATAAGAGATCACAAGAACAGAATTATGGTAGATTAAATCTGCTTGAATAAGACAAAGGGGTAACTTTAGTCTAAGTTATGCTCTTTCCACTGTTCAAATTACTCCAGAAAGAAGTGTTTTACTATTAGAATAAAAATTCTTGTATTGGGGCTTTGTGGCAAGGTTTTGGTAACAGGGAAAGGGCTATAGAGGTGACCTCTGTGAGAAGAGAACAGAAACTGATCCCATGTCAAAGCCAGTTGCAGACAGCTCCTAGGAGATCCTGTCAGTGGCCAAAGTTGTGCCCACCAGCTGTCAGATCCTCACAGATATATTCAAGAATGGGTAAAAATGGTGCTCAGCAGCTGTGACAAAGAAGAATGAGAAAAAGTGAAACCAACACCTCTGGACCACCTCCAGTGTGACAGGAGAAGGAAGGGAGAAGGTGCTCCAGGCACTAGGCCAGAAGTTCCCCTGCAGGCCCTTGGGGAGGAGTGTGGTGAGGCAGGCTGTCCTCCTGCAGCCCATGGAGCTCTGTGGTGGAGCAGAGATCTATGTGCAGTCTGTGGAGGACCCCATGCTGAAGCAGGTGGACATGTCAGGAGGAAGGTGCAGCATGGGGAGAAAGCATGCAGAAGCAGATTTTATGGCAGGAGGTGTAGCTGAGAATTCATGCTGGAGCAGTCTGTTCCTGAAGGACTGTGCCCCATGGAAAGGAGCCTGATTGGAACAGTTCATGGAGGACTGTGAGAAGGGAGGAGTGGCAGGGACGAGCTGTTATGGGAGGATACACGCCCCATCCTCCATCCTCCTGTGCCACTTGAGGGAAAGAGGTACAGATGTCGGGGGTGGAGGACTGAAGCTTAACCTGGGAAGAAAAGGAAGGGGACAGTGCTTTAAGTTTACTTTCTTATTTCTCCTCATCTTACATTGTTATTAATTAACAATAAGCTGAACTCTCCCAAGTCAAATTTGTTTTGCCAATGAAACTAACTGGTAAGAAATCACCATGTTCTTAGCTTGATTCTGAAGTTCTTTAATCTTATTTTCTCCCTCTGTCCTGTGGAGAAGCATCTTGGTGGGCACCTGGCAGCCAGCCATCGCTAACCCACAACACTGCAAAAAAGAGAATATGATCGATGATTTTTTATATGTAATTACCTGCAAGCTTTCATAGGGCATTTAATTTGGAAAACAAATTATTTTTCCATTAGCTGCATTAAAAACATTTAAACTTTCTATTTCTCAACACAATTTTTAACAAGACACCTGACAATATATAATAGAAATAATGGTGAGAATTAGCAAACAGTAAGGAAAGAAGAAAACATGAGATAAATTTTAAGTTTATATTTTTATGTAAAAAAATTTGATTCATTTCTTTGTTGCTTGTAAAGGGAGATTTTTCCAAATACATGTCCAAGATACATGAAAGTACATTAAAATAGTGCTTCTTTTTTTACTTCTAAATGCAAACACCTAAAAGCCTAATATTTTTCGTTATTCTGAATTGTTTTCTTAGAAAATTACCATGTCACTACTTATTCCACACAGGGGTCTTTTTGTTTTGTTTTCTTTTTCTAAGAGAGAGATGAATGATTTCACTGAGCTCTAGTCAATGACTATAGATATTAAGAAACAACTAAGAGTTTCCAGAAATATGCTGCCTTTTCAAAACTCTCAAAACTGTGCTTCTCAAATTCTATTTGTGGATGCCAATAAAGTCGTGCAATGTGTGATGAGGAAGCTTGGTAATATGCTGGCTTTTAAATCCATTTGTGTTTTTATTGATTATCTGACTGGAAGAAAAGCATTAATTTGTTAACAGAAATAGAGTCTATTGTATGTGTAGCATAGCCTTTTGTTGAGTTAAGATTATTAGCAAATCCACTTTTATCTTCTGATGTGTTCACTGATTGATGGCATGGTAAAATTTCACTTTAAATTCTCTTTACAAAGATAAACCCCAAAGCTTAAATGGTAAATAACAGGGTTTTGTTTGTCCTATTCTTATCTACATTTTCTTCCTTTCAAATGTTAATAGCCTAAAGAAATATTTTATCCAATCTTAGCATAAGCAGTCATTCACTGCCCTTTTCTAATTATGATCAATAGATTCCTCAAATGGCATTGCCTGGAAAATGTTCTATTCATGATTAAGGGAGGCAATTGAATCACATTTGCAGTCTTATGTAGTTATATTTGTTGAATATATTTAGAATACCCTTTGAAATTAATGTTGGATTTTAGGTCATTTTGATTTAGACTGTACAAAATTATGTATAGACTTTTTTTTTATTTCAATTGGCTAAAATTGCCTGTCTTCTTCCTGAAGTCATGTGATAAAAGGTCTGTAATGGTAAAAGACATCCAAGAATCTTCATTATTTCTGAGAAATAACTGCTTACTGGTGTATCTTAAGTGCAGTATTTAAGGTTTCTTTCCCTTTGAAGTGGGAAAAAAAGGTTATTCTGAGAAAAGCTTTCAGTTGTGAAAGTCATGGAGACAGGATGATTGGATAATACAAGGGCAGAGATTTCAGTAGGAAAAAGTCACCAGTTCTTAATGAAACTGGTAGCTCCCACCCTAATGAAGACACAGCTCTGGACTGGTCATAGGCCCATCAGTGTTTTTCTCTATGTCAATCAAGTCAGCAGTGGAATAAGTGCACATTATTTTGTCATGTAGCTTGAAAAGTGTTTTGAAGTATTCTAGAGGGAGATTGAGACATCCTTCAGAAAAGCAGCACTTTATTTGGGAAGGAGGAAATCAACGTGGTGCAGACAACATGGGTTCACAAAGGGAAAGTCTTGTATAACTAATTTGATATATTTCTATTATAAAGTCATCTGCCTGTGTGTGAAGGGAAGGCAGTGGAAGTAGTTTTCCTGGGTTTTACTAAGGCTGTTGATACTGTGTCTGTTAGCCTTTTGCATACATTTAAGCACCACAAGTATGGGAAACCTTTGGCATACTCAGAAGAAGATCTAAAAGAACAAGCCTAAACCACAGAATAACAGGGCTAGGGGCACAGATAAAGAACACAGACTCTAAGATGATATGTTCACTTGAAAATGTGCCAAGAGGGCCAAAGCACACATAGGAGAGATAAAGGTGAAGAGGTGAATGCCGGAAGACCACCACCAGGCCCGAAGACCACCACCACCAAGGACTGAGCATGCCCAGAAGGGCGTGGAGTAATTACCTTACCAAGCGAGGATGGGCAGGGTCAGGGAATTAATATGTATGAAGGGGCACCATGGAATGTCATGCATATGTAAGACCACAGGGAATAATAAGGGGGCAAGTTCCCTGGTGGTTATGTGTGTCTTTGGTGAAATTATTCTCCACACATCTCGACGTCAATAAATACATACTGCTCCAAAAACTATTATTAGTTGTGGAGTTCTTTCTGTGGCGTTTCACTGCTCTATTCAGGGTTGGTGTGGGCTCACCTTGAGCACTTTGTGCAATTCTGCACCCCACAATTCAAGAAGGCTATAAAGGTCCTTGAATGAATCCAGAGAAGGACAAAAAAGCAGGTGAAAGGGCTGGAGGGAATGTCCTTGGAGGAGCAGCTAGGGATTTTAGACTTGTCTAATTTGGAGAAAAAGAGGTTGAGGGGCAGCCTCAATGCTCTCTGCAGCTTTCTGAGGAGCAAAAGTGGAGAGGGGAGTGATGAAGCATTCTCCCCAGTGTCCAGTGACAGCAATGGTTCAAAGTTGTGCCAAGAGAGGTTTAGACCGGACATTAGGAAGCATTTCTTTACTGAGAGGGTGGTCAAACACTGGAACAGGCTTCCTAGAAAGGTGATCAATGCCCCAAGACTGTCAGTGTTCAAGAGGCACTTAGGTAATACCCTTAACAACGTGCTTTAGCTTTTGGTCAGCTCTGAGGTGGTCAGGAAGTTGGAGTAGACGTTCACTGTAGTTCTCTTCCAGCTGAGCTATTTTAGTCTGTTTTATTCCAAACACAGTGCTACCCACTGTTTCCATACCAACTAGTATGGGACCACAAGATCACATAGATCATTCTTTCCTATCTTTCTGTGCATGTAACAATATTAAATAATACACACATTTATGGTATTAAACAAGGTTTAATTGAGCATTGTGAAAATTATTCCATGTCTTTCTATCACTGTGTTTACAATCAGTTTGTAAAATTGATCCACATAAAAGATTCATGCTATTTATTATCTTAAAAAGGAAAATAGGAAAGACTATTTTTTCTACTGGAAATCCACTGATTTAACCACCACTCGTCTCAAAAGATGAAGAACAACTCAATTGTTTGCAACCAGATTTAAGGTTAGTTTTCTTGGCATTCCTGCAATTATGCTTGGTGACCTTGAGCAAATCACTCCGGCACAAATCTGTGTATCTTCACTTCCCACATGTAAAATGTGAAGAGGAATGGGTGGGAACATTGGTATATGGCAAATATCATAGGTGTGTATTTAAGATCAGGAAACATTCTAGTATTACGGAAAGGTCATAAATTAGCATTCTAAAATGGTCTCAACTGCAGCCAGGGTAATCATGCATCATCTTATTTTGACTCATTGCAAGTGACTAATTTATGGGTTTACTTCTTCAGAGAGGCCTCTGAAGTTCTCTGTGTACATAAAGATGAAATAAATATTTTATTTAGATAATGAAAGCAGCTGAGTTTTCTCCCTGGGAATAGGGAGAAATTATGAAATATTAAGGCATCTTGTGTGATCTATAGGAAATAAGAAAGAAAACTTAAAAAGTGCTATTCGGAAGGTGCCAGAAAATAAAATACGATCAATAAGTGAACAGAAAGATATGTGTGGGATAAATGTCAATATTAACTACCCCAAAAGAAACTAAAACTTCCTCATGAGAAAGAAAAGATACTGTACTGACATTCTGAAATAAAAATTTTAAAACCAGCATCATGTGATGATGTTTTATTGTCACCATATTGTCTGACTTTTAGACCAGCCAGGTGCATCCCACCTGCTGGGTAGTATAATACAGTGAACACATATGAAAGGGTTTATAGTAGAGCAGCAGAAGCTAGCTTCTGGTTTGATTTCCCTCAATATCCATGTTACAGTACCAAGCTGTTAGCACAGAAATGTTCTCCACCACCAAGTAAACATTATTTGTTTTTCCTACAGATTTAGAAATAGAAACAGGAAAGACAGAATCCCAATTTCCCCAGTAATTCATAATATCATTTGACTTGATTTTTAGCCACAGTTATTACTGTGGGCTGAAAAGATACTCTGGAGCTTATAGGTATTTTGGCCAATGCTGAAACCATGCTTTATCTCTAAAACAACTATATTTCTAGTGGCTTGTCAGAGGGAAAAAAAAAAAGATCTTATCTCTAAAGCTTATTTAAATGATACAAGCTTTCATCAGTAAGCTGTTGTGTTGCCATATTTTCAAATGCTTCAGTGTAACCATAGAAGTACATTTGTCTGTTACAGCACTTGAAAATCAATAATTATGCACTTTCCATTTCTATTGTGCACATCAACATTTTCAATGCAGCAATTTCACACACTGTGGCATCGAGAAGACGCTGGCATGAGAAAAGCAGATGGAGTTTTAGAGAAAGTCAGTGTGTCATTTCACAATTAATTGAACAAGACCAGAGATCTTTTGTCTAATATAAAACCTTGAACCAGTGAGCTAATAAAGGGAGGAAGTTTGAATTATGAAAAAAAGAATTATGGATCTTATATTATTGTTGGTTCTTGTAACTGACAACAAAATAAGATTAAACTCCATTTAAAAATAAATTGTCTAAGAGTATCTCTGTACCTTGTCGATGAACTTGTGAATCAGCTATTGGTAACAGAATTCCCTCATGGTATATCCCTTAGTGTGTCCTGAGGGATAATGGCTGGGATTAGTTCAGCACTGCAAACATTAAAGAGGATTAAGAATGCATAAAGGTAGTCAAAACACACTAACACCTCATCTCCAGCAGCAGCCTAAAGCTCAGACAGGATCCCAGGAACATCTTGCTCCCAGCTTCCAAGCATCTGCAGCTCAGAGAATTCCTTGGAAAAATGTGATTCCTATGTAATCAATAATCTTTAATACTTTTAACTTTTTGTAGGCTACAAAAGAAATCAAGACATCTCACAATTCTCTCTTAGAAAGCTCATAGCTTTAAATACAACTAGATCCCTCAGATAAGTTTTCAGTTTATAGGATATAAGGAATGAAATAAACATATTGCTGAGCAATTGCAGCATTCCCTGTGAAACAGAATCTGCACCTCCTCATTATCAATTTCACATGGCAAACAAAATTATAATTTATGTCTCACTTGATGGCTGATAGTTGCTGATGTTTTTATAAATTTGGAATTTTCTGAAATTCTCAAAATCTGCTTTTCCAATTTATCTTAACATATTTATGTTATTTCCTATGTAACATTTGCAATTTTTTTACACAGACAGTTAATAAGGTAAAATTTAAATAAAAATGTGATAGGTAGACAATAAGATAAACTTGTAACATATTGATTTTGTGATGAGCATAAGAAGCACCTAAGGAAAGGGCAATTCTTTAATGCAAGTGTGTATGTGATAATATTTGGGTATTTAAAATAAAATATTTTCTTCTTCTTCCTTTTTTTTTTTTTTNTTTTTTTTAATGAAAGAAAAGTGTAATATACACATCACCCTGGTAGAACTAGGGGTACTGTGATGCAGATATCTTTTTCCACTGCTGTATGAAAGAAAAACACACAAGCAAAGCAAGAAACAAACTACTGACTTCCATTTCAGAATCAATGTCTTCCCAGGACAGAATATGAACATCTCTCATATACCATACACATTCTAAAGTCCTTTTTCCCAAAGGTAAAATATAGGACAATTTAATTAAAGTCCAGCTTTTGCTTTAGAAGGGAACAGTTAGAACTGGAAAGGAATGACAACGGCCAACATAACTTCTAAATAGGTGTACTCTGACTCTCCTATATTTTCCTTGGTTCTTATAAAAATCAGGAATACATAGAAACAATGCATACAGTATTCCTATATATATCTGATACTTCTTCAATGAAATTTTCTTGTATGTCTTTATGAACAAAGTTTGCCTCTCCTCTTTGCTGTTAGCCTTGTTGCTGCAGGGCTTTATGACAATCTCCTGTATCTTCACTCACTGTCATGGTAGAATCTCCAACAGCAGACAAGGAACTTTGTCTGGTCCCAAATCCTGTGTTCACTTTCTTCCGCCTCTTTACTCTGAAATGGAATTTTTAAAAAGGTGTGACCACAACACTAAACAGAAAAGTAAGTTCAAGTTTAAACAGTTGCAGCTCGAATTTCTTCTAAGAAAAAGATTTCAATAGGAGACATTAGAATTTAGATGAGAAAATATTTCTGTATTGTACACATTGGGTAATTTTTCAGCTGATTCCTTAATAAGAAATGAAAAAGTAAGGATTTCAGAGCAATTACTTGGAATTGTCTTTCACAGTGAGGAGCAAGCTACACTTTGATGACTAGGAGCCATTATTTATTGATTGGCAGTTCTGAACTTCAGTCCTATTGCTATTCAAGATACATTTAAAATACTTACTTTTAACTCGTTAATCTTTTTATGGCAAGAAAGGAAATTGAGGAATAGTGTAAAAGATCAAAGAGGTCTCAAACTCCTCATCTGACAGAATTCTAGCCACTAGTTGTAGCCCTGGCTCCATGCCTGAGGTGTTTTGGTTTTCTGAAATTCTTTTCCCAGGGAATTTTCTGTAAACAGGAGAAATGTTTTTGTAACTGTATCTATGTTATTCATTCCTTTTCCTAGGAGAGATTTCTTCTTGATGTTCCTCTGGTCTGACCAATGTGATTGAAGAGGTTTGCCTTTGTTTCACCAATCAAATTGGTCTGTGTAAAAAAGCATAAAAGGGAGACACATCCCAAAAATAGAGGAGTCATTTTCAGCCTTCTGAATTTCGGAGTCTGTGTCATTGTGGTGTGAAACAGCATCAACTAGTTTAACATAACATCTTCATATTAAATTAATAACAATAAGGAGGTACGACAGGCACTATAAAATTTATCATTGAAATATAACTATGTTAAAAGTATATTAGTTTTTATAATTTTTGAATTGATAAATTGCATTCCTAGTAACAATGTGCAGCAGACTAAGAACATCCACTCAAACTGGGTGCCAGAAACTTGCCATTACAATATAGGGAATTTAAAGCACAGGGAATAGACAATAGCTTTATGCAGAACAATAGAGATTTATCAAAATTTTAGATCTTAAGCATGCCCAAAGTAGCTGCACTGCAAACTGATTCAAGAAGACTACATGTAAGAGTGAGGAAATCATGTCAGATATAAACTGTTTCTCTTTGTTACTAGCTTTTATCTCATCCATGATTAATTTCTTGTGCTTTAATCTTAGGGACATACATCTCCAATTCCCTCTATTTCATCTCTGCACTTTCATCCAAATCCTACCTAAAGCCATGGTGCAATTTCTGCATTTCTTGTCCTCTTTATGTGTCTTAAACGGGTTTTCAGAAAAGGGAATTCACAAATGCATTGTTTTACTCTTGATCCTGGGACCCCAATAGTCTTGTGAGTAAAGTCTGAATAAAATGTCAAGGAACTTTTCACCAAAATGTAGAGACTTTTTACCACTGTGATGGTACCCAGTTACTTCTTTGCAATTGTAATCCACTTGTAAATCCATTCCCTGGCAGTGTGGACAGGTCAGTCATGCCACTGTGCACATGCATCGAATCTAACTTGTCTACTATTTATAAAACAACAATGTTCTTAGGAAAAACAGCGTCACATGTCAAAAGCATTTAAGCTGCCAAAGTGTAAAAGCCTTTGAGCTGGCATAGTAGTGTAATTGTGTATAGCGTCAGGGACCCCATGATGCTCCTGTCTACTGATTAACTTCCCCACTAATTATTCCAGATGCAGACTGATTGCCAAGCCCTACATCAGTAAGAATCAATAAGCTGTCAAGTTCTTCACCCTGCTGGATACACAAGACTAGGCTGTGCAACAACTTGGTTGCTGTTACTGAATTTTACTGGCATCCTTTTGAAAGAGATGGAAGTTTCCTCTTTAATTACTCTTATGTAATGATTTCCAATAATGGCTTTGCCTTATACAAAATTCTGGATAAGTTCTATGAACAACTCCTTATTAAAATACTTGTGCAAAATTACTCAGAGTTCTATCATTTCCCATTCATTTGCTAATCAAAGATATATTAATATAAACTAAAAATAAAATTCCTAAAACTAGCAACTGAAAAAAGTTTTAAATTAAATTTAAAGTAAACAAACTAAAACATATGAAAAAATATTAGGTGTAACTAATGGCCATAGACTTAAATTACTTCTTGATTTCCTGGAATATATGTAGTAAATTTTCAGGACCAATCAAGTTAATTGTTTTTAAAATATTTCTTATTTAAACATATCAGAAACATTAATATGGTATTGTTAGATATCATGTAGGGTTATTATTGACATCTATAAAAAGTTAGGAGACTTTCATAATGCCTTCTATTTAATATTTAAACTAATGCAGCTACACATATAATGAGTCGCTACCAAAACTGCTGTATGAGTTTTAGAATGGTGAGCTCTGAACATTCAAACAAAAGTACTCACACTTGCCAGAAATTACTAAATCTTACTTAAAAGACTTGCCCTGATCTGTAATGTCTTATAAGACTGAAGAGTGTCTATTAACCAGCTAAGGTACAACGATGTCCTTTTATTTCCATACTGGTTTAAACTGTCTTCAAAGACCTCCAGTAAGAAGCCCTGAGATCAGTGCTTTAATGAAGGGAATTTTTGCTGGGATATAGCTGAAGTAAGCCACATGTATGTCAAAAGGGTTGGGCCCAGTTGCTTTTGTCTGCTACAAGATATATTTCCTCTGACTACTTCTGGACTTCTGTGACTTCAATGTGCATATTCCATGTGATGGAAGCAATGAACAACCTATTTAAATGTGAACACTTATGAAGATTGGGCCGTAAAAAAATTAAGGAAACCTTTCCCTTCGGTATTCTGCATAAAACAACCTTGAAAGCATGTGGTATCCAGGAAATGATGTCGCAAGAAGTTGTTCTATTTTGTTCATCAGCTGGAAGGGCATTAAGGAGCTAAGTGAAATGGAGAACTTTGCTGCCAGCTGGAACTGGTTTAGGTCCCTTGGGGCAGACAGGGAAGAAGACAGTTGCATGAGTGCTTACGTAACGAGAAAAAAAGACAGGAGAAAATGGCCTCAAGTTGTGCCAGCAGAGGTTTAGATTGGATATTAGGAAAAAAAAAGAGTTATCAAATGCTGAAACCAGCTGCCCAGGGAAGTCCTTGAGTCATCATCTCTGGAGGTATTCAAAAAATGTGTAGATATGGTGCTTTGAGACATGGTTTAGTGGTGTTGGGTTAACTGGTGAACTTAGTGATCTTGAAGGTCTTTTCCAACCTAAAGGATTCTATAATTCTGATTCTATGGTTGTACAATCTTGGTTGTGCAAAGCCTGGTGAGCTCTGCAGCTGCTGCTGTTGCTTTAGCCATCTGTTTGGCCAGCTCTGACAGTGAGTCAAAACCCATCTGCATGTGGAAGGGGTACTCAACTGTATTCCAAATTACTGCCAGGCAGGAACTAAGACTATGGAAAAGCTTAAAAATAAGAGTAATACGCACCTGCTCTTGAAGAACATTTAAAAAATTAGGTATAAATTAATAAGTAAAATAAAATGCATGGGTTTAAAACTCCAGATAAATGAGCAAAACATTTTAAAGCCCTTTTTCTAACAGCAGACAAATAGAAAACGCTATCAAAGTCAGCTAACAAAATCATGAAAAGACACAAGCATATAAAAAGGCAGCATACCATATGTCCACCAATATCTGGTACAACAGAAACATTAAGAAAGCCATTAAGAGAGTCTCCCCATTGTGCCCAGGTATGCAATAACATATGGTACATTTCCTGCTTCACTGTGCATTTCCTTGCTTTTGTTGTTTAGCATCACTAATTTAGAGCTCAATTAATATAGTTTGTGCATGCATTTCTCCACAGAATATTTTTTTAAAAAATCACTGCTGTTTAAATTAATCTCTTTTTTAGTGCGAGTGCACAGTAAGTATTGATGGAAGGTAGGATTCTTTCCAAATCTTAATTAGATGGAAGAGCTGGATGGAACTATTTTAAGGTAGCTACACATGATACTTAAATTATTATTGTCATCTTACTTAATCCTCACACAATTTGCCGTAATGATTCTACAGAGAGACATTAAAAGGATGTTGTTTGCTTTAATCAATGATGACTTCCTAAGGACAGATGTGTACATTTCTCAGGAGTATATAATAAAGGCAAAATAGTAAGGGACTAGTGTGGCAGTGGTAAAGAAAATACAGCAAGAGATATAAGGTGACTATATTCTGATAAATATCCACCTGTAGATGTGGAGAAGAGAGGGAAATGAAGATGTATGAAATATTTTTCTCCTTTGAGGACACTTATTCTTGAAAAGCTAAAGTTTAAGGAATTTCTGAATTTCTAAAAACATGATGGAAAGTATTTGTAAAACACATTATCTCTCTTTTTAGTATTTACAGATTGCCTCTTAGACAAGCTGAATTTTGCCACACTAGCTCAATCCTACCAAGGTTCCTGTTTGAATTCGAGACTCCTATGGAAGCAACAAAACAGTTCTCTTCTCAAAAGAATACTCTTAAATATCTCATGTGCCTTTTTAAAAGGCATATACTGTGTCATGAGTTTGATACAGAAATAAGAATGAAAATGAGCCCTTACCACTAAAATCTCAAATACTTGCATAAGAAACATTTTAATCAAATAATTTAGACTAAATTACTAATATCCTGGACATGTAATTTTTAAACATAAAAGATGAGAATTCACTTAGTAATAATCAATAATGAATTTCAGTTCAGAACCACTTCAATTTGTCATTTACTGTCTCAGTGGTGGTGCTATGCTAAGCCACTTTCTTGTGTGGATATAGAAGAAAGGGATCTCTGGTATGAGAACAAATCCAAGTGAAGAAAGGAAACTGCTTTAAGTTTGAGTCAACATCTACTGCTATAAACTAAACCACAATTTTAGACATTTATTTATGAATAAAATAATTAATATTCTGAGTGGAATTGCAGGCTAATGCCCAAGTTATAGAACATGGATTTATGTCAGCTTCTGCTTTAATTAAAACATATTTGCCATTTAGCATTAGGGGACTGTGAAAGATCATGAGTGAACATATGGATATTGAATTAGGTTTCATATTTTTACACTGGAGAAATTACTCAAACCCATTATAAACTCACTCACTATGCCATTCCATTCTCTAAAAATAGTGTGTGTGCTCTCAAACAGTATGACTTTTACTTTAAATGCTAAATATTGTATTTCCTTTGAGATCCACAAGACCACAAGCCATCTTTTTCTATATATCTCAATAAATTATTTTTACTTATTGAACTCATGAAAAATTATGCTTTTATTTCCTTACAAGAAAATATTTGTGTTTTCCTATATAATTATAACTCTTTTTAACTTCAAAATTTGTCAGAATAAATTTCTCAAGTACATTTCTGGGTTGTGTATTACAAAAAGTACCACTGAAATTCTCTATACAATTACATGTAATATTTTCCCTAAAATAGAATATGATAAAATGAATATTTTGATCAAACTTTTGCTGTCACCATTATGGACATGAAAGAAACCACACACTCACCGTCAGGTTGAAGTGAGGAAAAGAAGGACAGTTTATTATGATTTAGGGTTTAAATAGGATTTGGAATGTGAACAAGGATTGGGGGACAGGAGGAGCACCTCTCTGACCCCAGTGGTCAATTCAGAAGTCCATCACAGAGAGGAATGAAAACAATCTACTTTGTTTATGGTATATGCATGAGAGACTCCACTATAAGGTATGTAAACAAGATCATCAGAAGGCTAAAGAATCAGGGCAACACTTTTGCTACTTAACCAAACCCTTTGCTTCTGCATCACAGTAGCTGTGCTGAAATTTTGAATATGCTACCCACTGTTAGAACTTCCAGAATGGCAAAGGATAAATAAAACTCAGTGGCTACTTAATAGGAAAGGACTCTTTTGAACAGTCTTTCATAAACTCAGGTCTTGTTAACTGTGTTTTTCCAAGAGTCATTCCCATTTATAACATAACTATTTCACTATTCTGACATAAAATTCTGACATAAACCAAGCCTTCAAATGACCTTTAAAATAAAAGCTCTCCTTTTCTTAAATTGTTAATTTTCAGATATTCAAATATTTTTGTTCATAATAGCTTTTTATAATATCATTCTTCAGTTATGATATTTTAGAATATGACCATGGCAGGTTATGGGATGACCAAATAACATGACTTTTCCTTTCAACTACATGATAGGAGAAAAATTCCATCCATTCTCCCCAACAAAATGAACACAAGAAGTAAAAGTTTCACCTTTAGGGAAGTGGTAGTAATAGGGGAATAATGGCCTTTCTGCCTTTGGTTTCTTTGAACCCCCTAGAATAAACCAGAATATCAATATCATCTGATTTTACAGTGAAAGTACTGAGAAAAAAGTACATTTTTCAAAGTTTGTCTGAAAATCCTTTTTTTCTTCAATGTCCATCTCCATTTATCACTCATATAATTTTGCCAGTAAATATTTAATTCCTTGCATATTACAGTAAAATATCAGAAAATTTCCTTGTGCTTGAAAAGAAAGCATGTTTCAACATTTTTGTTCTTGCTAAGCATACATTTAGGCTAAATACAAACTGATTTTGCCACTTTTCTCATTATTCAAAACTTTACATTTGTAATGCAAGTACTCAAAATTTAAATACACTTGAAAGTAAAAATGGAAAAAAATGGAAAAAGAGATAACAGGAATATTGAAGAATGCAGATAGTATAGGTGGCTGTTTTAGGACTTATAAGTAGATACAAGAAGTCTCACTTGTATAACATGCTTTAATATTTCTTTTAAGTGCTTTTAATATTTCTTTTTTAAAATGCCTTCTGATTTTGAACACAGAAATAGCTCTTCTGGTCCTTCAAAGAAGATATAAATAATATATACATTCCTTTCTGTTTTAAGAAGTGTGATTTTTATAGAATATTTTCTGTGAGCAATTTTTTTAAGAATTGAAGAAAGGCTAGGAAAGTACACTTGGCACAAGCCCTTTTCTCATTCATTTTTTAAAATACATTAAGATTCACTTGCCACAATAGTATCTTCACCTACATAATCTCCAGGCCAATAAAAATCATGATCATTTCCTTTCCCAGCAGTTACATGGTTGCCGGCTTTAATTTAGTTCCTTTTACCCATTCAGAATTTTTAACTTTTAACTGTTAAAAGATAAGAATTCTGAACTGGTAAAAGTTATAATATCTAAAAGTTATAATACCTAAAACATTATAACTGGAGAAAGATATTATTATGCACAGCTATGATGAGCAAAAATATGTGAATATCTGAGAATTAACAATTTAAGAAAAGGAGAGCTTTTATTTTAAAGGTAATTTTTAACATGCATCTTCATTGCTTTCCTCTTACTTCTTCCAGGTATGAAAGATATTCAACTCTGAAGCAGACATTAACTTTCCTTCTCATGTCTCTTATTCACTTTCTGTTTTCCATCCAAATATGCCATCAAACCAAATTATGTGTTTTCAGAATTATATTAGGAAGGTTCTTTGTGGTTTTCACAATGAAAACACTACAGCCTGCAAATATTTAGCTTGAGAATCAAGTTCTCCTCAAAATAAGGGAAAAAAAACCCCATGTACACTCAAGAAAATAAATTATTTAATTCTTGAAAAAAAATTGCTTTGTGGTATCATTCAATATTATGCCTCCTAGTGATAGTCATTGAATGAAAATTATATGGGAGTTCTGGGAAGCACTAGAAAGTTATGCCATAGACCGTGTTCTGCCTTGGATCGTTGCCCAAAACATTGCTCATCTTTGACAGTATTCAAGTCTGGTATCTCTTGAACCGGCTGGAGAAGGAACAAATACCGTGCACAACTGCTGTGCTGTGATTACCAGCTTTGCAACAGTGAAAGCATTTCTTCCAAAACTTGCAAAGCTCGAGATAGAATGTGAATGTGTGCATTACAATTAGTCATTTTGCTCCCTGCCATTCCTCCCAGCTTCACATTCTGACATGATATCGGCTACTATCTCACCAGCTGTTAGAGATACCATGCAGCTAGAAAATCATATAACTGGAAGCTGGAACCTCAGCTCTCAAATATCACAAAGCACTAATCTCCAGATCTGTGGCTAGTAAAGTTTTGACTGCTGAAATCATGTGGTAGTGAAAAGCAAAAAATGGGGATGGTAGTCTGGTGACATGAGGGTTTCGTTATCTTAGGACCTTCCATGTCTGATGAAAAAAGTACAAGGGCTGTCAGGACCAGCAAAATTATCTTATGTATGCAAATAGCAGGGGGAAATCTCTGATGCCAAAATGGCAGTAAAGCTGACAAAGACAAAATCAGCAAAAGAGTAAAGCAGTTAAAGATGAGGTAAAACACAAGTAGGTAAGATACAGAGAATGCTTACTTTTTTTTTCTCCTGTCCATTTTTTGTAACATTGTTTTATCTATTTAGCAATTAGTGTTAGGAAAACAAATTGGTATTTGTGAAATACCATTCATAGATCTGGTAAAAATTAACAATAATACTTTTCTAAGTCTGGGGGGGGGGGTTGGTTTTTTTTGGTAATAAAGTTTCCGTGTCTCAATTACATTATTGATGCACCTAATTCCCAATGCATTTCAGGATAACTTCACCTATTATGTACACACTCCTTTGAAAAGCCTAATTTTAGTGTCTCTGGATTATGACAGTGCCAGGAAAAAATTAAGAATGAAATGACTGTGTTTCTACCATCTTTTTTTCTGGTACTCCTCTAGCATCCAGAACCATTGAATTGGGAATGTCTGAGGATCCTTTGCTGCTTAGTACTTTCAGGATTCTCTCATTGTCCTGTTGTCCAGCAATTCAGATAACCAATTCTGCATCCAGACAATGCCCTTACTGCCCTCAGTATGCTTGGAAATTGTTTCCAGGTTTAGCTGTTACCTTTTCAGGGGTAGACGTGAGACTGGCCGTCCTGTGCTTTCCCATTTCCACCTTCTGTCTATTTCCTTGAAAAAGGCCGTGCAAACTGCTGCCTCAGTTCACTTCTTCTGTTATCCTTGCTCTCATCCAGGCTTCAGTAATCCCTATTTCTCATGTTTGGCCACCAACAGTGCCATGCTTTGCTCATCTCCTTCCTTCGCAATTCCGTAAATCTCATTCACACCCCTCTCAGCTCTCTTTCTATGAGTGGAACCGCCCAAGTCTTTCCTTGCAGAACACCCAATATTGACCCATTCAGCAGCTGGAGCATGCAAAACTGTTGGTTTATTGCACACTTATGCTTAAAATGTAAAAAAAACCAAAAAACAAAACCCAAACATATATATATTAACATGAAATATTAGTAGTTCCAATTGTAGATAATTGAGTTTAAATTCATATCCTCTGCAATTTTACTTATAACTTCTAATGATAGAAAAGATCTTATATCTTGAAGATTCTTTCTTTCAGTAACAATACAGAAATCTTCATTTTTTTCTTTTTGTTGGACAGATTAATTTTATTAGTCATAGAATTCTGTCTGTTGCTTTGCAATTCCTTGGTTTTTTCATATCTCTATATTTTTTGCTCTTCCAAAGATTAATTTGTTCAAATTATTCTTTTGATGCCAGTAAATTACTACTTTTCAAAAAATATATATAATAAATAAAAAAAGGTTATAGTTCTATTTATGCCATTAAAATCAATAGAATATTGGACTGGCGTGCTATGAAGCTCTTCTCTGACCAGAAACACAATCCAGCTTTCTGCTGTGTTTTTAAAGCAGGTGTAGTGGATTCAATGTTTCTCTTTATTTCCTGAAAATTATGATTCACAGCAGGGGACTTAGAGTGAACATCATTCTACTGGGATCAGAAATATCAAAACCAGTTTGAGAATATTGTCTGCATAGTAGATTTTCTTAGATTTTAGGATTTTTTACAGCATTTTAGAGAAGATACAGAAGATCCATAGAATATGCAGAATTCAGAGGCACATATATGAGCTATGCTAAATTTAAAGGCCACAAAAATTTAAACCAAGGAGGCTAGTTGTTTCATCATGTGGTTCTGAATTCTGCGATTTGATCGGTTTTGTGCCACTATAATTACATTAGCCACATAAACTGACGCACGAAGAGTATTAGAATTATTCACTGTGAGACTGCAATAATGAGTGGCCTTGCCATTTTGGTAAAGTAAAGCAGTTCATCTCTTTCAAGTTATATTAGATAGAAAATTAAACATATTACAATCATGCATGAAAATAGAGACCTGCTTGTCGCAAACACATGTATGAGTCAATTTACCTATGAATAAGAGAAGGTATGAACACAGCATTTAATTATTCCTAAACCTGATGGGAGAAATATATTTTTTCCCCTGAAAAATGTGAGAGAAACACCACTGGCACCTCAGCATTGATATATCTCTAACATTTGTAAATCTATATTCACAAAACTAATACAAATCCTGAGCATACACAAATAATTTCTATGGAACAACTCTTTTATTGTTAGTAAAAATTTCTAAGTTTTCTTAAGCCCTCCCTCCCCCCACCCCAAACGCAGAAATTTAGAAACAACATACAAAGAATATGAATAATCTTAGCTCAACTTTAGCTTTGCAGACTTTCAGTTTGGCACAACTGTCACTTGGAAATTTTTATGACAAGTGCAACTGTACTGGGAAGGGAAGGAAGCTCTTTAGTGGCAGTGTCATCTGCATCTGCAGAATGAAGCGCTTAAAGTGCCTCTAAGAGGAATACATCTCCATTCTCCAAGTGTGAGATGCTGTTTTACTTAAAAAATCTTATGTCTGGGGAAAAAACGGACTTCAGCTACGAATCTAGACCTGCTAACACTGGATCTGCTTTTCTCTATTAATTTTCTAAATTTTAGAACACAGCTGAAGCCTGCCAACACAGATGAAAAAATAAGTGCCAAATATTTTACAGGTAATAGTAAAGAAGCACAAGCCTAAAAGTGCCAAATATTTTACAGGTAATAGTAAAGAAGCACAAGCCTAAAAGCCCCCAAAATTCTGACAGACCCATGTAGACAGACCATCCTTTCAAGAAACAATTTTGCATATCATCATTCAGGATTTCTAAAGATGATAGTTTGAGATCAGTGAAGTGACAGTGAGATCAATTCAGTGAAAGGAATCATCAGACTGTCAAAATCATCATCACCATTCAAAAAAAAGAAGAAAAAAGTCATACAGAAATAACTAACTTCTGATCTTCTGATTAGTTATAGACAAGTAGATTATGAATAATCTTAATTAGCATGACTTGAAGTTGAAAGCTTCTGAAATATCCCACTTACAAAACTAATAGCTTTTTTTAGTTGTCCCATTGCTTTTTTGGTGAGAACATGTTGCTCTCTTCTTTGAAAATGCAAGGTTGATCATTATACAGAATTTGGAAAGTGATAAGATACTGTAACAATGCTCTGGAAAGATAAAATACCAAAAAAAAAAAAAAAAGTGAACAGCTAGAAAATAACTGGGGCACACAATATTTATGCTACTATATTGATCCAAGAAAATGACCACACGATGAATACTGAACACAATATTTACCTGACAAGAAATCATGCCAAACCAAGAAAAGGTTTGGAGAACCATATAGACATGTTGAACACATATCTGGTGTGGCTTGAACAGCAGATGTGACTAAGCAAATTTCAGGGTGCATGTTATGGAGTGAATAGGAACAGGTCACAACCTCTATCAATACTCAACAAATTTTAACAGAACAGGAACGTTAAGACTTCTTGAAGTAAGCTATTATAAAAGCTTTACAGGGGAGCAAAAAGCAACTGAACAATTTAGTAGAAGAAAAAGCTTAAAAAATAGCACCTGTCACTCAGGAGACCTTGATTTTGATTTTCCTGGAATCTTGCATAGTACACCTGGGAACACCTGCTTTGTTCATAAAGTCTTGCAGAGAGCTATCTTTTCCCACCCCAGGAAGAGGACACCAGTTTAGATGAAACTTTGTGTGATATTCTTCTGTTGCACTCACTAGGCACTGTTGAGCATTCAGAACAACACCTGAAACCAAGTGGGTTTTTTCAGACTCGTACATGAGGTGGGATCAGAAGAATTGTAAATGTGAAATGAAGTCTGCTAGAACTTGGAAGATTTTTTGCTTCTGCTGTTTTTTTCTCATCCAACTGAGTTTAAGACACATATCCTTGCTGACCAGGGTCAAGCATTCAGATTTATAAGGATGGGTTTCTTTTACTTTAAAGTGCTACCAATGTCTCAAACTGCTGCATAAGAAAACATAAAGTTCAGTCTTTTTGATTTCAGATTGCAATTTCCCTCTGTCTGGTAAAACCTTGTGGAATTTTACCTGTACTATGATTTCAAGGATAAAGTGAAATGACAGTTTCTCCTTTGGAAGACTGGGCTATTATCACCCTTATACTTCATTGCAGTCAATGCTAAATTTCTTGTTAGTAATGATGAATTTAAGTAATTCAGATAATTGTAGTGTATTTTATTTCCTTTTTGGAGATCAAAAATGGCCTTAAAAAGTTTTGAAATAATATCTCCATAATTGTCACTTGAGAATTAAAATTGATTAGTATAGCACTGTGTAGCGGTGTGCGCTATAGCACTGGACTACAACAAAACTCTGCCTTATGAAAATACATAAAACTGGAAGCATCACAACTCTTGTAATTTTTGCTGTGTGCTCCAGTTTTACACAACCTAGCCTATTTGGCACTCATTTTACAATATTGCTTCTCTTACTCCACACTTTCTCTTCATCTTATCCAAAGATATTTCATTTTTCGTATCTTATGAAACCAGCCTTAGGGTAGCATCCTTAAAATGGACATGACTCTAGAATATGGAAGTAAATCTTTGAAAAACTTATGAAAAGAATTAATCATTCAAACTATGGGTTTCCAGGCCCTTCTGCAAAGTGCATTATTGTTTATAAATCCCAATACTTCGTCATATATCCCTTTTTAATTAATGTACCTCTTTTATACTACATTCCACATTCTCTTTTTTCTATTGCATCTATTTGTTTTGAATATATAAGTTAATTTTTAAATTATTCTGATGTCATATATTTGGCAACAAATTGAAAACTATTTGGTAGATCAGTTCTGGGTAGAAATATTAATTTTTCATTTAGATATCACACCACAAAAGTTTTGGTGTTTCTGAAGACTTTAAACTTCTCTATTTGAACTGTATTGCAGTACGGTATGTATATTTGTGAATTGGTTTCTAAAATGAAACATCAGATAATCAAAAAGTGATCTGTCTGTGTCAGGTAAATAATTTTGCTTAAACATTGACAATCCATACTTCCTCAAATTCTAAATATTAATGGTATGATTTGCTCATGTTTAGTCTAATGATTACAAATAAAGAAGTTTTACTGAAAAGTGACTTCAATACATTTACTGCTGTGATGAAATGATGCTGCACCCTGGGGAATTTTCCACAAAATTTTAGGTTTTGTTGTGTGAGAATTATCATAAAATTTTAATGGTGGTCTCTGCAGATCTGTAATGGTGCTTCAAAAATCATCCATGTTTTTTTGTTTGCTTCTGTATCTTTAAACACAACTCCAGTGTGGGCAAGCAGACAAAATCTGTTCCTTAAAAGCATCTCAGGAATTTCTTTGAAGAAAAATGAGTAACATACATTAGTATTTTTTGCGAGTGATGGTAAATGCAAAGCACAGCAGGAGGCTTTCAAGTATGGAACTGATGGATGGCAAACATGCTACCCTAAAAAAAAATGTATGTAATGTTAGCTTTAACTTTCTGGAAATGTTGTTGAAATAAGCTATATAATAAAAATTCTTCACATTGCTATGTGAAAACTAGAAGAAAGTGATTTTTCTGGTGCCCAGAATAAAACATAACTGAAATATGTGCTAAGAAGTGATAAGCACAGCTAAAAGATTTAATTAAAGCTCTCAGGAATAAAGAAAAGAGCTGCTGACACAGAAACTGTCATGACAAATTATCTTTTGAGCAATCTTTAAGAACCAGAAAATGCACAGTTGACTGCAGAAAATGTTTTAAAATTCTTACTGAAGACCATTAGCTAATCTCGGCCATGATACACATTTATACTGCTCAGCATAAAGTCCTGCATTCAGAAAAGTTGAAATTTTAAATGATGTGTAAAAAGAAGGGTGTTTCTTTTATAAATGTTTTGCAACTTTTACAGTTCTTTACAAAACTTCTGTAAAAGCACATTTCAAGACTATGATATTTACTATTTCCAGTAAAGCTGTTTTAAACTTTGCTATTTAATTACAAATTAGTAATCTTAATAATCGTTCTACAAATGGTATATCTGTTTAGTGACAGAACAGTTTCAGGAAAGATCAACAACTCCTTTCAAGAACATTCATGGTGACAGTCTACATTTAAGAAAATCATCCAATACTTCAGGTTAGGTTTCAGACTAGTACACTGGTTATCTCTACTGTACATATGAATTATCTCGACTGTACATATCTCATACTGTACATATGAATACTATTGAAAGAAAATATGTCATTGCCATCATTGAGAAGATTAAGAAAAAAAGATTGTATATTCACATATTGAAATCTAATTTTTTGTTGCCTTAAAAACTGTTAGTGATTTAGCCAAACTCTTACTCCACCAGTGACCTAATAATTTCTAAATAATAGATTGAAATAGAAAGGATGCATCTTGCCCATGAAATCATATGTCCAGTATTTCCTGCTAGAACATTTACAGAATGATGTCGAAATGCCAGTGCTTTCAGGGATGGATATTTAGTGCAGACACAGTATCCAAAAGAGCATAATGTAAGAAAAGGACCTTTCAGATAAGTAGATAATAACGTATATAATGCTGATATTGAAGGTAATAAGGATAGCATAAAAATATGTTCGTATACTGAACTTTTCCAGGCCTATAAGAAGCAACGTGGTTGATGTTGTGGATATTGCAATATTGCCAGTCACAATGAAAAAAAAAGAAAAAAGGACTTGAATTACTGGAATACTAAATATTTTTTTCTAGTATTGGAATTTACTTCTGTGCTGACATTAAATCACTAACACAGAAGAGTTTAGCAACTCTCAATGCTTTAAGTGAAAACTTCCTATGAGAGGGGCTAAATGCAGACAAGCAGGCTGTAGTTTCAGCAGGTCATTGAACAAAGACTCTTGTTTGGCTTTCCAATTTAAGAGAGAGAACAAACACAGTTATACTGTAGTAAGCAACTCAAACAACATAACTCTCCTTCTGTTATGTTCCTTCAAATATTCACATTCACCTTTCACCATCTCCTAACACTTACTTCTAAGTTCTGTTGAACATCAGAAATTGAAAAATTAGTGATAAGAAGAACTTTTTAGAGACATATGCATGCAAATGACACAGTAGTATCTTATTAAATGCCCACTCAAAGTTAGCCTGCATTTTTAAATTTTAGAAATCTCAAACAAAAACATTTGAAAATCCTATAGGTGGAAGATTTCAAAAAGATCAGCAACTTAGCTAAGAAACGTTCTAATTAAACTAAAAATATAGAATAATTTTAAAAGAATAAAATTTACCATTTAATTTCCCTAGTCAATTTCTTAATTGAATTAAAGACCTAGGAAAATGGGTTTTTCCATCTTGTGGCGGTTTCACGCTTGCCGAATTTTGTTTGCTAATTGGGAGATAGGATTTTGGGAGAAAAAGGCAAAACTGGCCCCAACTGAAGATAAACAGGTTTTATTAACATACACTAAGAGAAGCAAAGGAAAATGGAAAAAAACCCCAAAAAACTACAAATGAATTTCTAAACCAACCTTTTCTCCCACTACAAATCTGTTCATTTTCCGCAAAGAATGTAAAGAGGCCAAACTCAGAACTCTAGATCAGTATCACTTATAAAACAGTCCTTCATTCAGTCTTTGAGAGAGAAAAGTCTCTTCTATTGTTTGGTAACTTTCCACGAGAGAAACAGTCACTTGTAGCTTCCAACTGACACAAATGCAGCCTGCCCAGAAAACTTTGGCAGTTGTGGAACTTCCCATCCCACGTAACCTTTCCCGTGACCACACATATGGATCATAGACTCACACATATATTGGGGTAGTACTTTTAAAGATAAACAACTTCAAGGCAAAGGATTCTTCAGCTCAGGGAACAAAGATATCTTCTTACTTCTGCTGGCACAGGGGCTTTTTCTCATCTCTCTCTGTTCTAACCTTTCATGGAACCACTAAATCCCAACTTCTAATTCAATATTCATTCAGTAAATCACTGATACCTTTGCTTAAATAATCCACAAACCATCTTCCCAGTTCATATTGTCTATGATTTAAAGGATTATTCTTGCATATTCATATTATAGTCTGTCACCAAAATCCCCAAGAGATATCATCCTAGGACTCAGGCAACTTGTCATCTCCCCCCACTTAAAAAGTCACTTTTCATTTACTGACTTAGATATCTTCAAATTGTCCCTTTACATATCTCTAATTTGACTGTCCCTCTCAGTGAGAAAAGGGTTAGGGTTTTCTGTGCCAAGAAAGAGTTAAATTTTGCCAGGTCTTCTTTTCTCTGGGCAGTGGCTGACTTCAAGGTCCACGCCCAGGCTGATGGGGGAAGGTCGGGAAAAGAATTTCACACCATCGGAGCAGCTGGGGCAGTCAGGGATCTCAGCTGCAGCCTCCATCCCCACCCCAGGTAGCCGATGGGGGCCCGGAGACATGGCCAGACCCAGGCCTGGCTCCCCCCACAGTGGGAAGAACTGTGGGCCCTGGCCAGCCTGGGCCGCTCCTCAGAGCTCTGTTATCTTCTCCAGCCAGAAATGAAAAGGGCCGAGCTACCTGGGATCTTTGATTTAAGTCTGGGCTCTCCAGAAGCATGGACAACACTCCTACTTGTCAGCCAAGCTGTCAATCCATGCTAAAACTTCCTTAGGGGAAAAAACCCTCCTCACATTCATGCCAAACCACCACACCATCTGCATCTGACAAAAAAAATTTCATAGGCTTTATGAATGAAAACAAGTCATTCCAGGTCATAATAAATATGTCATAAGATAAATTCATTGCTGATATCAGTTTAGAAAACACATTCAATTTGAGAAAGAGGGACATAAAAAAATATATGTAGTTATGAGTTTGAATTATCTGGAACACTGATTCTAAATCTATAGAGAAACAATATTAATATTTCCTTATTTTACAGAACCTAATAGCATCAGGATGCTGTGCAATTTGTCTTTTGCCTGGAATTTTTAAGCTAGTAGAAGAAGTATGCAAGATCTTGTTTTTACAAAACTGTTATATATCACTCAATATTCTTTTCCCATGTTCATTTTGCACAAGACAATACAATAGCTCATGTACATTGAAATAGTATCCTTGTGGTTCCTGGCTGCCACTTTGATATAGCATAAATGTGAATAATTTAAACTCCGGATTAGAGGAAGGTTAGATATGGTGCTTGAAGTTTAGAGTGAATCAGTCCCCATGAAGTGACTCATTTCTGAAGACCCACTGGTTCAAAGCTCTTTGAATTGTTAACTCCACTATGGAAAAAATGGGTTTATACATTAAAAAAAACCAACCAAACAATATAAAAAAACCCCCAACTTTATATCCTTTCAATCGACTTAACATCTCCACAGCAGAGGCAACAGCATCAAATGCAATTCTTCATACTCTTTTGCTAAGGGGAAAAAATCTTTTTTTGAGACTGAACTTTCAAATAAAATTTCCACTTTGAATTTGATACAAGCATAAAAGTTAAGCAATGTTGCTGATATTACAATGTTTTCATTTGTAACCATAATTTAGAGCTCCTGCAGGATATAATACTGTAGCATGCATGCCAATCATATTTTAAATCTTTCTGCTTTGCCAGTTCCAAGTCCTAAGTATCTAGCTGTACGCAATTGAAAGCTTCACCTTTTGTCACTCCCTGAATCTGCTTAAATACATTTTTACTTTTAGAAGAACACATTATTGAAATTATTACTACAATACTTATTCTAAAGATTTGTTACTTGTATTACTGCAAAACAATTCTAAAGATTGTTGGTGAGCGAATCAATTATATATTTTTTAATTAAACTTTTTTTAATTTCCTCTGTGTGTGTAAATATCTAAATATGATCTAACCCTCACTGAAAGCTTTTATGCATTAAAGACAAAAAATGGAAAAGAAAGCAAACTCAAAGTAATTAGTGTCTGAATATTGGCTGAATATTTGATGGCTATTCAGGAAGGCAAGTTCTCAGTTAAAGAAGGTTAAACTACATCAAATAAGAATACTGCCCTTGTAAGCATCTGAATAATTCATTTTTCATATAGTCTGAAATCCGGAACCTTATTCCCAGATGTCAAATTTCATTTTAAGAAATGAAAATTTTATATATTCTTTTCAAACTGTTCTTCCATGGAAATAACTCATATACTTTCAAGAAAGAACTGAGTTACACTGGATAGCTGCCTTGTAAGATCACAGACTCGAGGTTAGGAAGTCCCTTGATACAGAAAACCACTTGGTTTATTTCTCTCAATCCTATGTAAAGAAAATTTAATTTTATTCAGTAAAGACAGAGATATTGATCAGTTTAGTCAGATACACCATTCCGAAACATTAAGTCTGCCTTCTCCTCCTCCCTTACTCTTGGAAAACATATTGTTACTGGCAGAAAGACAACCATTTTGGGGGGGGATAGAAGTGGTACAGAACTTCAGAGTTTATTCTCCACTGAGGACAGGGAAAAAATATAAAATTCAAATTGTGGAGGAATTGTATGGTGGAAAGGTAAGACTTATGGGTGTGCTCTCCTCTTGCCTGTTGCTACAAAATCCATATAAGTTTGTGGTTGCAAAAATCAAACTTGTCATAAGCTGTCAGAAGAACTGACACTCACAACTTCTTGGTGGATTCAAGTTTTATTTAAAATATAGTCTTGCATGCATAGTTGAGAATTGCATCCTTATTCACATCTGCTTGAGAATTGCATCCCTATTCACATCTGCCCTGCTAATCACCCTTTCTGCTCCTGGTCTCCTTCTGTCTCTTCTTCTACTATCTGATACTCTTTGGTTTGCTCTTCCTATTTTACCCCTCCCCCCGTTCCTGTGCATCATGTCAAGCCCAGTCCTGCTGACCTTCACCCATCCCAGCACGTGGATGTCAGAGGGGGAGTGCTGTGCACACAGTGCAGAACCTGCCACAAAACACTGCAGATTCCACAGGTTCTCTGCAGCTGGAAGAATAAATTATTGCAAATATTAATTACGTCATGATTCAGGATTGATGCACACCAGGTAGACTGAAAAGCTATAAAGCACTTTGCTTCAAAACCCTAAACTAGTCTCCAATGCAGGAAACTGATTTCTGCAGGCTTCATCAGACTATTCCATGTTTTAACAGGGAACACAAAAGGTGTGTATCTGACAGCAGAGCAATCAATTTAACTGACTTGAAGTCTCTACTCTAAAGCGCTGTGAGTCAAAAAGTTTAAACTCAGGTATTATTTTAATGTAAGCAAATATGTGTGCTTTCATGGAGGCTGCAAAGTATATAAATATATATATGAATTCTACTAAAATCTGATTGGAAATAATTGAATAATCTAATCTACTTGTTTAATAAACAGATATTTAATTTTTGCCTTAATCCTGGATTTAGGAGTTTTATGTATCCTTTCCACAATTTGTTTATGTATGCTGACTCTGTGTTTTTATATCTGTGAGGTTCCGATTCCTTTTTAGTCTTACAAATGCATTTGACATTGTGCACATTACTATCAGTGGTGCCACAGTCTTGAAAGGCACTTCCTAATGATTTTCAACAGAGGTTAAAGATGGGATAAAGATGCTAGCAACTCAATTCCTAATACTGGTGCTTTTTTTTTGAGAAGATTCTTCATGTTCTTGGTGGTATTTTTTTCATCTCATTCATTTTATCCTCTATTAAACAGACACATGTCGAAATGTGCTGCCAGTCCATCATATTTCTCCAGGTGCTTCTGGTAGTTCTTATGATCCAGATACATCAACAGCTCTGGGCTACTGTCATTCTTGGTTGCTGTGCTGTAAATTACAACAGGTATCACATAAGTTGATAAAATTCCATATAGTAACAAACCTCAAAATTTCATTTCTGGATAGAAATGCGGTACCTTCTAAAACTGCTACCTAAGGTCATTAAAACAACACAGCACTGTTAGAGAATACAGGTTTAAATTAATTTATCATGTGTCTCAGAACATTTTTCTGTGGCCTCTACATTGAACTAATATTTTGATATTTCTTTGAGCTTGGCTTTTCCAATTACAAGATTAGGAAAACTCATTTTCTTTATACAGTTTCTTTTCTTTTGCCTCTGATGGGAGGAAGAAAGGACAATTCTCTCAGTTTTTCTTCAGGCTAGATCTATAAAGATGATGTGGACATTATTTTGCTGTCACAGATGATACTAATCTGCTTGTAGATTAAATAAAAGACAAGAGGATCCCATAGTACAGAAGGTAAAATACTGGAGGAGATGTAAGAAAGTCTTTCTGAAATACTAGTTGCATTCAAACTGGTTTTTTCCTAAAAATTTGAACCTGTTTAGATTTATAAACAAAAAATATTTATGCTATTACACAGTGGGACATGAAACTTGGAGTCAGTGGTCACTCTAGGGAAAGTCAAAACAAAGACGAACGGAAAATTAACAAGGTATATAAGAAACACTGTGAGGGCACCTCAGAATGCTTTTAAAGATATATTTCCAAACCAAGAAGAAAGTTTGGACGATACAAAGTTTGGATTAGTGCAGCATACAACCATACTTTGGAACACTGACCTCAGGGACCATTATAGAGAGATGACTAAGTTATCTGCCAGTTATGGTGTAAATCTCTTCTCTACAGACATGAATACAGTCTAATGATGCATATGGTCTGAATAGAATTTTCTTTTCTTCACTCATATTAATTTGAGGTTTAGAGAATCTTGAGAAAGGTAATACAAACCAAATCGGAACAAAAGATAAAAAATCAGGGGCTTTAGTGTACGAAGAAATCGGTAAGACCTGGAACAGGTCAATGCTCCTTGGTACTCTAACAGCAGGAGTCAGCCAGTGCATATCAAAAGGGGAGAGGAGACGGAGGAGTTACTGGTTATGATGCTTTGCATGTTTCATCAATTTGCCTTTGGCCATAGAGCAGATGTGCACTCTGAGCAGTAGCTGTTAAAATACATCATAGAGATGACCCTACTGAATGTAATGTTCATCTCTCTGCAAAGCCAGCTACTGAGATTCCAGCTCTACAAGGTGAGAATAAGGCATAGCCCAGGAAAAGCAGAAGTGCTGCCAGATGCAGTAAACCAACTTCAGAGCACCACACAGATGGCACTTTGGAACAGACACTTACATGATGCTCTATCTTTGCTTCTAGGTCTGGGAAGCAGCTGAGACCCAACTGAGCAGGATGAGACACTATGGAGAGCAAAATAGTTCATGTCCTAATGATTGTACAGACCACAAGTAATCAGGTCAAAAATCAGCTGTGAAGGAAAGTTGGAATTGTGTTTACAAGTAAGCAAAGATTAATTCTGCTATATGCCATTAAAAAAAAATAATAGACCAATCGTTGAGAAACTAAACTTCAACTATAGAAGGAATTCAGATTTGCAGAGAGTGAATGACAACAAAAGACACTCTTTTTTAATTAGTACTCAGGCAGTATCCAATGATTCTTTTGGCCCTTCTGGTGCCTAGAAATGTATAAATCACACTACAATAATATAGTAAGGAAAGACTTTAATACACTGTATTAGTCCCTTTGGTACTTTGTTTTTCAATAATCACTTTGTGAAATCAAGCCTTGACCCGGTGGAAAGGTTCTACATGAAACACAAAGCTCGTAGATCTCATAATAACATATTTAGGAAAGGAATTTGCAAGAAATGGTTATTCACAAAACTCTCATGTACATAGTGATAGTGTACTATCACATCTATTAATTAAAAGAAAAAAAAATCATCCAAGAGAATTTATAGGGAGGATGGTTGATTCTTCATTATTCTCTGCCTCCATTATTCTCCTCATAGTTACTCAGCAACATGCAATTTTAAATATGATAACCTTTTTTTTCAGAGAATTTTATATGATGGATTTCAATTTACTAAAATGACTTAAACTTCAATGCTTTAGTTATATGTGGAGTTGTTGTATCTTTGTAGAAATAACCAAAATGAAACATCTTATTAAGGGAAATTATGAGCTGATTAATGAAAGAGCCCCTTAATAATCATGAACCTCATTTCATTAGGGTTCCTACTTCAGCTAGAGTGTTATTGATTTAGAATACTGGTGTTATGGTTTTCCCCATGTATTGCCACAGAAGACTTGGAATAGTTAATGTCACAATTAGAGGAATACAAAAATGTTCTGATAATTTGAAGAGAAATATTGTTGGAAAACGACCGGCAGTGTGATGGCCAAGAATCATTAACAATCTGGTGCTTATTTTTGAACAGGTGTACAATTTAATTATCAAAGCCAATGGGCAATATTAATGCCAATTTTTGGGATGCAAAATACTGCTGAAGGTTCTGAGCCAACGAGCAAATAAATATCTCATTTCAGTCAGACAATCTAGGATAATCAGGAGTAGTCAACAGTGCTGTGGAAAATACTGCAGGCAAGAAATAAAAATGGTACTTCAATTCTTTGTAGCAAAAATAAGCAGTACTTGGCATACAGACACATTCCTGCCAAAGTATTTTGCCCTTCATTAGCTCCTGAGACAAATCCAGATCTCATGCAGAATTACAAGGGGCAAGATCTAAATAGATAAGATCGGCATAAGCACTACATGCTATTATTTGGATTATTGTCCATGTTTATGTAATTTTTTTAAGTCACAAGCTTCTAGAAATTTTGGCTAAGAATAATTTATCCAAGAAAATATATAATATCTAGATGATGGAATTTGCTTAGTGTCTTAGGGAAAAAAATTCTAGATGCTTGAATGAAAGAGCTCTTACTTGCAAATCTCATAATTTTTTTTACAAATACCATTGCATTGTAAAGAAAATAATTTTTAGTTAACACTTTTTGAAAATTTATGGTAGAAATAATTTTAGTGGTTTTGGATATTATTCATACCAAAAAGATGTGCTACTAATAAGGGAATAACCAGTTTAAATTATTTCATTCAGGAAGGAAAATCTTATTCCAACAAATTCTTCCATCTTAACTTTTTAAAATTCTTTCAAATTTATAACTTGCATTGTTTATAATATGTCAAATATTTTTGTACACTTTTTAACAAGTTATTTTAAAAAATCACCCTCTTCAGTGTAGTTTCATATACCAAAGTCAAAATCATTATTTTACACAGAGTGTTTTTTTCAAATATATGTCTTAATCATGTTCGCAGTGTAGAACTAAATCTTCATCTAATGGATCTCAAATTTATATTGGAAAGCCTCACTGGAGTTTTGGGGACTAAATAACATGAAATGTTTCCCTTTTTCATTTCTGCTTAACAAAAAATGTACATCCTCTGACTTTTATGGGGAAGGCACATGGCACTCATAAGACCCAGGCAAGGTATAATAAATTTAAATGACCAACCACTCAAACCAGACAGCATGGGTCACTGCTCTGAGGTCTGCATGAGTTTTACATAAACAGGGATAACTCAGCTGAATTAGGTACTCTCTGGTCTATAATCTGATTTCCCTTTTGCCCCCGTAGTTGAAAAACAACCAGTACTGAAGCTGGTAATCTGTGGTACTGAAAAATTAAAAAATTACAAGAGGGAAAGACAGAGTGGAGAAGAGAAAGGAAGAGTGAGTGAGGGGAGGAGAGTAATGGAACAGAGCTTGAGGGGAGGAGAGTTTGAGAGATAGGAATGAGCTAATAATACTTCTCTCTTAGCAGCTCTCTATTTTTGCATTCTTCCCTTGATCTGGCTAAACTGGCATTTTTCAACTTTCAGGACACACTGAAAAAGAAAATTTCTTCAAAATGTTCAGCCATGATATCTATTCTGAATTTATATGGCTGGTGTGAAATCTACTGCATCATTACTGCACCTAATTTTTAAAACTAAAAAAAATTGTAAGTGTGTGTAGGTAAATAGTTGTTTCTACTTGATTACACACCAATCAATTAAGCAAATTCTTTCTGTACATGATATTGCCACCAAAATGTTCCTAGAAAATGTTAGAAGACTGTTGTCAGGTTAAAGACCAAATTATTTTTATAAGTTTGTCAAGGGTTTTATTATCTTAAACTGCTTGTCTAAAGACCTGCAAATTTCCTACATACTTGAAAGATGATTTGCAATCTCTGCCTTACAAAGTGCACTAGCATGGTCCTTACCTAAGGAAAGCATCTCCTTCAAATCACAGAGAGAAAAAGATACATCATAGAACCACAGAAGATAGGAGGAATCTTAAAGATCAACCAATTTCAACTTCCCTGCCCTGGGCAGAGACACCTTCCAGTAAGACCAGATTGTTCAGGGAACTGAGATTTAGTGGCAGATTTACCTTTATTCCAGCCAGACCAGCATGGTCAAAGGGAATCACTTAAAAATAAAATGAGAGGAAAAAGTATTATACCAAGATGACAATCACAGCTAGCCTTCTGTTCTCCCCTGACCATGCAGTTTACATCAAGGAAAGTTAGGGATGGTGCTGTCATTGATGCATATTACTTTTTGTGAATATCTACTCTCCATGGTCATATACATATATCAGTTCCTCATATATTCAAATCACTTCTTGTCTACCATTGAATATTATTTATATAAGGACACAGTAGACGTATTAGTTTGAGGATACATGCAGAATATTAGTTTTAGAAAACTTTGAAAGCTATTTCACAATCTAATGCGGCATCATGCCCTATGTTTTTTGTATAATTGTGAAATTCAACCCCTTTGCTGTCATATTTCAGAAAATATGATATGTTCTCGTAAATAATTTTTTGAGCTACTAAGAAGTGCACTTCAAGCAACTACACTGTGACTGACTAATAAACTTGAGATAGAAAGTCTTTCTAATATTATTTTTAAAAATAAATTGAATACACTATAGTTGTGCCACTAATTGCTCTTTATACAAAACCATATTTTATTTAAAAAAACAGAAAAAACCCCAACTACCAGATATTATGGATAAATCAGTTTGTTTTTATTATTGTTCACTTGCTGTTTTTATGGAAATAGACTACAGCCATTATGTCTTAAGAGTTCAATCAAAACTTGATCACAAACCAAGAAAACCTGCTTTGTATTATCTCTATTATTGATAGCCTTGGCTGCAGTGATCACAAGACTGTGGACTTTGGGATCCTGCTGGGCACACTGAAGGTTATTTCTTAGACAAAAGTTTCTGGGTTTAGAAGAAGAAACATCAGCTTGCACAGAGTTCAGTTGGCAGGGATTCTGCAGGAAGATTCTGTGGAGGATAAAGGAGTTACTGAGTACTGGAAGCTTTTCAGGAACACTCTTCTGGAAGGTAAGGGAAAGCAGGCAAAGCAAGACACTCTCTTGGCTTAACTGCAAGCATCTGAGTCTGCTCAAATGCAAAAAAAGAATCATGTCAGAGATGAAATAGTGCACAAACACACGTGGAGAACTACAAGGGCATTGCCAGGGTATGCAGAGATGGAGTTAGAAATGCAACCCCTCAGCTAACATTGAAACTGGCCAGAGACATCAAAAAATATAAGAAGGGTTCTTCAGGTATGCAAATAACAATCAAAATCAGAAGGAAAATATTAGCCTGATGTTAAAATGGAGTTCTAGAAAGGTCTTCAGCTGTATCTTTAACTCTGCCTGTTGGCTTCCTGGCTTTGGGAACAAAAATCCAGGTTGATGAAAACAAAGAGCCACTGTCATTGAAGAAGGAGTTGTGTGTGAATGAGGACATGAGCATGACCCCTAGAAACTGGTGAGCCCCGGCATTATCTACCCAAAGGCATTAAAGGAGCTGGCTGACACAATTGCCAGGCCACTCTCCACAATCTTTGAGAGGTCATGGAGGTCAGGGGATGTCCTAGAAGAACAGAAGAAGGCTAATGTCACCCCCATCAACAAGAACATCTTGAAGGAGGATCCAGGAAATTACAGGCCCATCAAGCTTACTTCATCGCAGGGACAGTTATGGAGTGAATGCTCCTGGAAGTTCTCAAAAGTCAGATGAAGCAGGGGATTGGGAAAAGCCAGCATAGGTTCACCAAGGGCAAATTGTGCTTGTCAAACCAAATCTCCTGCTACAACAAAGTAACCTGTTTGTGTGATGTAGGGTGAGTAGTGGACGTTGTCCACCAAGTTATATCCACCTAAACCCCTTAAATAACTTATTCTGTAATTAACCACACAAGATGCTTAATTGTAACATTTCTTTCTTTTTTTTTTTTTTGTAGAGTGGTTTTAGCTCTTTTTCCTGCTCTTTGTTTCCCTATATTTTCTGTATGTGTTACAATGAAGTTTATTCAAAATATTTGAAATCTTGAATATGATGAGCTTTTTAAGAGATTTCCTTTGTATTTCTACATTACCTTAAGTGAAATCTTTCTTCAATGGCCTGTCTTTAAAGGGTTTATATCTAAGTTTAATCTTTGTTCCAGGAACATATTTTCACAAGTCACGTTACTGTTCACACGACATTAAAAATTTAAGTAAGACATTTGAAACATTTGGGGATGGCAATTTTTAGCTTTTGGGACAAGATGCCACTAGAGGATGGCAATTGTGGAAGTTAGTCAAGCAACCTGCAATATGTTCTCTCATGGTTTTTTAAGACCAAAAACTACAACAAATTTGAAAAACCCTTCCTCATGATAGGATGCGATAATACTTTCATAACCTCAGAAGTGAAGGGAGCTGGAGGTTTGTTGCTTTTGGTGTTACAGAAAAACCTAACAACACTGACCAAAAAAAAAAAGTCTGCACCCCAGTTATTCAAATCCATTTGGTTCTGAATAAGGCAATCTCAATTATAATAACTTAGTCAGACAGTCCAGCAGTTTAAATAGATGAGCACAGCTGTTATACAAGAAAGAAAAGACAACAACCCTAAGCCCAGCCTTCTCACTCAGCGGGCTGAGTGGTGTCACTCCGGACAGTAATTTTTCAGTGCTCTGCTACATACAGCACACCATTCTGTGTTTAGTTGACATTTGGGAATTACAAAAAAGCCAACCCAGAAACTATAGGTTTGAGTCATACATTTTAGTCATTGCTTATTGCAAGAATTTCAGCTCATATTAATTTTAAACAACTCATGTACACTATATTCCTAGTGATCAAATGCCTAATTTAAAAAAAAGTAACTTTGTATTTTTAAATTTTTTTTATTTTATTTTTATTTCTCAGGGTTTTATCATGAGCTCCAGCATATAAAAGAATATCACTCTGGAGCTTATATAGTGGGAAATCAAGCTAAAATTTTGACTCTTCACATGGGCAGATATACCTTTATGAAATATGGCCATGGATTCTTCTTAATGTGCCCAAACGGTTGCCTATATAGTACACATGAGAATTTCTCAACAGTACTGGGAAAAACATTGCTGTAGTCTGAGATTCCCACATACCTCTTATGTAAAAAATGAACCAAATCCTCTAAATCAGAGCTGTAGATTAAAGTCCTTTTAGTGCTGTGAATGCTTAAGAAAGGTCTTTAGCTTTTGAAAGGGAATTGGAATTATGAGAAAGCTGATGGATATTGTAGATAATTCTGAATAATTTCAAGGTCAAAATATGTCAAATTTCAGAACATATGACAAGCTTTACAAAAAGATTTGTTGACGACAGTATCAGTTTATGACAAGAAGGTCTGTAGTCAGGAAGGACACACAAGCTTCCAATGATGTGAAAATTTCACATTTGCTAAACTGACTTTTGCAGCTCAACTCAGGCAAGCTGTGGAGGCCACGTGTACTTTGACTGGATTAAGTATGAAAGTCTTATGCAAATCTCTTTTCCTCATAACTGTATTTCTTACAGATGATATGGTAGAAAACATTCAACTTGTTTTTCCAAACACTAATTCTGAATCCAAAAACTTCAGAGGAATTGGTTCTTGCCTTTGTGTTCTTTGAAAGAGAAGAGAGTGAAAAGAATGCAGACAGATTTGACCATTTACATTGTCTGAAAGCATTTGAAATGTATAGTGAGAACTTTCACATATAATCTATTATTTTATCTCAAATAAGTCTGTTCATCTGTATTTTTTCTAAAGGCTAAAATGAAGAAGGTTTGAAGATGACTTGCTGTAAGTGTAAAACTAAAAGGGACACAATACAGATTGGCATAGTGTGTATTTCTTGTTTTTCTCTTAGTCACCACAATACCATTTAAACATGCCTCAAGTTAAAGCTGCTAGTTAAATTATCAACTGCAGCCAAACCTCTGATCGATGCTTTTCATGGAGCACCAGTATACGAAAAAGTCTCTGTTTATTTATTCAATTAATTTGCTGGCAAGTAACTCCATTGCAGTAGAGATAAATTCAAAATAAACCTCTACTGTTTTGTGATTGAAAAATATGACCGATGGCTGTACAAGTGAGCATTTTTCTATATCTGATATATTATGACAATTACTAATTGCAAAATAAGTGATTTTCTGTTCTTGGATACTCATGTAGAATGTGATTTGACAGACAGAAAATGTTACCATACTGAGACTGGAGAAATGCACTGAAGCATGAGCTCAGATATTTGGGGGTTATTTTTACATTTACAGCTGGAACAACGAATTGCTAATCTGAGTAGAGCAAAGTATGATCCCAATCCATCATTTCCTGATGGCAATCCTCATTACTGAGCTATACAAGGTGTTCCTAAACATAGGAAATTCCAGAGTACAATACATTTTAAAGAAACAGGTATTGTTCAAGAACATGGGTAGCTCCTAACTGGATGTAATTGAAATCAAAATTCCAGTTAAAAGCTTCTTTCCAGATATGTTGATGAAGACATAAATCTTATTTAACTAACAATGGAGCTGAATGGCAGAAATACAGTGTATATTAGCACATTATGTTTAGTATGATCCTGTCTGAGGCTGTTATTAACAGATTACGTTTGATTGTCAGTGTTATTTTTCTGAAATATTGCATGACATCATATTTACCTCTAGCCTTGGGACCCATTCATAACACTTCTTGAGTTACAATATTAATTTCCACCCTTATCATCTATCACCCAGTTTTCTAAAGGACCTAGCCTTGGGTTTTTATTTTGAAAACCTAATTCTTGCTTTCTTTGCTTTCTGCAGATTCAAGCTTCATTTTTTATTCTAATTTTGACATGAATAATTTCTCAGTACTCTTAGCTATAACTGCTATACTAAAATGCAACATTGTGAAGAAACTGGTTGTTATAACTCCCATTATAAATTCAGGCTGAAAGTCCCTTCATCAATTCTTGCTTCAATTCACATAGAAAAACAAGTTTTCAGGTTCGTGGCTACTCTAATCAGAGAGCAAGAGAAATAAAACAAGATAACAAGATACAAAAGAAAAGAAAAAAGATTAATCTAGAGAGACGATATGATGGAATGAAAGTGAATTCAGGACGGTTTTTCATAAAAATAAAATTGGAATAATAGTAGAAATAACAATAATAATAGTAGAAATGCATAGAATCACCTGAAAAATTCCATAGACAATATTTATTTGCCTTCTTCTGATGAAAGTGCTTCCAACCTAGATTTTCATACTAGGTAGCTATTTGTTAGCAATCTTTGCAAAGACACAACTAACGTTGTAGGATTAAACCTCCTATTGGTACATGACGTAGCACTCACTGATATGTCCAAATGTCAGTTTGGTATCTGTTTTTCCCTTCATCATTCTGGAAGCATAGTTGGAAGGTACTAGAAGAAAGTTTTTCTTTCATAGTCTTTCAATTTTCTCCACTTTGCAAGCACAAATATTTGGTATGAATTATTTAGAGGACTGCATAGTCATAAATAAGAAATGCCAAAGCAAAGTAAGGTTATCCAGCTATAAATATGATAGTAGTGTTCAAATATCTAGCTGGATGTAAAATTTGGATGCCAGGTCTTTCTCTATAGAAAGTAAGGGTGTTCCAAAATAGCATATTGCTTGCTTGAAACAATGTATAAATTTCTAATTTGTCCTTAACATATGTCTTGAATCACCATGTAACTCTAACCTTCCTCTTTAGTGCGAGCTCTTATGCAACTACAAAATTCATATCAGTCTATGTATATGATTAGCCAAAGTCTGACCAGACGTGGAAGAATACTGACTGATGAAAATCTCCAATTTGGTTTTACATTGCTATTTATTCCATGTTCCCTTTCCCAGCAAAAGTTTCCATCAAGCCAAGTTTCCTGCCATTGCTTTATGTCCTATGTAGCGCCCCTGAGCATGATGTATTGCCTGTTAAGTAAAACAAAAGTTCTGAATGTTATGTGAGAAAAGTGCAGTTGGCAGCAATGAGACCTCGATTAGTCCTACACCATATCCATCTATCACACTCCTAGAGAAAAGAATTTTGTTCCCAAAAAATCTGAGCTCCCAGTTTTGTTCCAAATTACAAGTGGGTTTTGCAATTGTTGAGAAGCATAAAAATCAGGAAATTAGTTGGTTGGAGATTACGGCTTTTGAAATCTCGCTTCAAGGAGGATAACCCTGCTTGAAATCTCCCCCTGCTGAACTGATCCAACTGCGTTTTAACAACTGATATCTCCCCATTACCTTGTCTCTTTCCTCAGGCTTGCTCCTGAATAAAAATGTCCTTTGCCAGAATGCATATTCCTTCTGTGTAGGGGGAGAATGGGGGTAATTTTCGTATTGTACATTTGCATTTAAATTGCTGTCGTGGAATATTGGGAGCACTTTGTTACTTAAGTTTTTTCTTATTAAAGACTCATACTATCAATATTCATTCATTGTGCTTCCTTCACTATTAGCACAGCAGTACAGTGAGTTAATTAGTGATTTTAATAAAATGTGACTGTTCCCTAAAAGACAGTTATTAAGCAGAAAATTGCATCTTATCAGCAAAATACTGGCTTTTCTTCCTACGAATTTATTTTTACAAATTGATTTGTCACTATAAAGATTATTAGATTAATTTTCTCACGCTTTTCCTTTATTTATGCTAAAATTGAACAACCATCATTTTTCCAGTCCACACTTCATGGTTTATTAAGAATCTTTAATAGAAATAACATTTTTACTCATTAGTTATGTATGTTCATTGAATGCTGATATAAAAATGTGACTTCAGCTTTATGAAATCAGCAGAACTTGACTATAATTAACACTTCAGTGCATGTATTAAGTGGACATTTTCCTTCTTCCCAGTCTCCAGAAACAAACTTATATTGGGCACTAGATCAATCTTCACTTATTCTGATGAATATTGTCAAGAATTAGGAAGCACCAGCACTTTAATAATGCATACTTGAATTTTGATGACAATATTGCTGAGTGTCTTTCATCACTTAAGTTTGCACAGTTTTTTAAGTATCTTTAAAAAATAAAGCACTGTAAAGGAAACAGTGACAGTACATTAAGACTAAGCAGAACGGCCACCATAGCCATATCCCTTTGCTCAGAATTTGTCTTACCTCTAACCTGGCATTTAGATTAAGAACTGCAGATTACCTATGAATAGTTGATGTTGATTTCATGTCTGCTTGAGGCTAGAAACCATTGCCAAGTAACGAAATGTACGTCCCATTCTACACAACCAAACTTTTCCCTACATTATTTATATTTCCATTTCAATATCCAGAATCTTGGGGTGGAGGGAAGAGAAGGATTAAGGTGAAATATAAACCACAGATAATAATTATATCAAGTACCTTCCTTTGTATTCTTATTTTAATTTCAGGAAAGAAGTCTTTGAATTTTATTTCAATCATTTTAGTAATATTCCTCTTTTCTTAAATTTTTCCCCCTTTTTTTATTATTTTCTGTGTTCTACATTTTCAATGAGAATGTCCATATCCACTTGCTGACAAGCAATGATACAAAAACCCCACAAGAACATTTTGCTATAGAAAACAAATAAAAATGGAAAATATCACCAGTTCAAATGGATTTAGGAAGTTATTTTGCCAAAGAGTTTAGCCACAAATGTAGGTTTATAAAGCCTTCCATTCCCTACCTCATCACTAATTACGTCACAGTCACAAAATACCTCCTAAACTGCAGTACAGAAGTTATACAGAATTCTGCCTTGCATATTTTGCTACAATAACAAGAAATTCAACGCTAATAAAACACAATTTACTATTGTTTTAAAGATTTTTTAAAAAAAAATATGAAATCAAATAATTTTAAGGTTAAAATGTGGCTCATTCCTCTCTATAGTGTCTATTAAACATGTCCCAGGATAAATACAGTTTCTCTGAGCATATATATATGGGACTTTAGTAAAAATATAAATGAGATGCACATGTTAAACTGACCTTATTTTAATTCTTTACTTCCTCAAGAGAAAAAAATATATTGACTTAATCATCAGTAGTCTGAATGTAACCTCATAAACCTAACAACAGGTTGTCGTGATGAAAAAGTTTACTAAATTTTCTGATAATGAAATAAATTCAAAGCTTACAGAAGGCTTCAGTTTATTGCCATCTCACTTTTACAGCACATTTTCTTGTGGAAATTATTAAAAAAATGCTAAAGCAATAGTGAAAACTAGATTTGATGTCATAGAATCATAGTCTTTGCAGACTAGTAGATAACAATATATAGAGAAACATAGAGTGGTTTGAGTTGGAAAGAACCTTAAAGATCATCTAATTCCAACCTTGCTGCATCAGGCAGAGACAACTTCCAGTAAGACCAGGATTCGCAGAGTTGCATCCAGCCTGATCTTGAACATTCCCAGGGATGGGGCATCCATTAGTTATCTGGGCAACGTTTTCCAGTGCCTAGCAATTCTTACAGTAAAGGATTTCCTACTAATATCTAATCTGAATCTATCCTCTTCCAGTTTGAGGACATTTCTCCTTGTCCTATCACTACATGGCTCTTTGTAAAAGGCCCTGTCCAGCTTTCCAGCTGCTCTCTTTAGGTACTGGATGGCTGCTGTAAGGTCTCTGTGGACCTTCATCTGTGAAGGTTGAAGATATTTCCTGAGATGTAATGTCCTCTATATTTTAAAATTATATTATTCTATCTCTAATTAACTTTATACACAAGAAGTTGGTTTTTGCTTAGTGGCAAATATTAAGAAATTTTAGACACCATTCACAGAGTGAAAGGAAGAACATTTGCAGACAGTATTTCATGACTGCCTGAGAAGAACAGATGGTAGCTGCACACAGATGCTGCTGAAGGCAGATGACTACTCCACTTTCTTGAAGTAAACAATAATCTAATTACTGACAATGGTTTGTCATTGTAATAGGAGCAAACAGTAAAATAAAATTGTAGTATCATAATTTTCAGGAGCAGATGCATGCTCTAATCAAACTAAACAATACTAATTATTACATGTAAATTTTAATAGCATTACTATTGACAAAATATAAGCTGAGTTGATAGAATAGCAGCTACAATGAAACATTTCCTCTCTTTGACTAGCTGACAGCACAAGATGCTACATGTTTTAAAAAGACACAAATATGCATACCTTAAAAAAAGACCCACACCAAGTATGACTACATATTGTTATACTCTAAAAGTTATGATTACGTATGAAGGACAATACAGACTTTTATTAAAGAGAACAGAAATATAGATGTCTACTAGGAAACAAGAGTAGAAAATTAAATGCATTACATTAGGAAGTAATATATGGCATCACATCATTCTGGAGATATATATTACTCAGAAAATAAATCAGAAAGGCTAACAGAGATTTTGCACACTGTGTTTACTGGAAATACAAATGTACTTGATGTTTGTCCCTTACTTTTTTTTTTTCTTTCCATTGTCAGGTAAATTTCTAGGTAAAAATATAAGTCCAGTGGTGATATAAAATTCTCTTCTAGCTCATTAAGCTCATAGAGGCTCAGTGCCCTTTTGTTTCTTTTGAAATATTAATTAATTGAATAGTCAATAATTTGAGTTATTATTAAAAAAAAAAACCAAACCACGAAACAAACCAACAAAAAAACCCCAACAAACAATGAACCCAGACCCTTCCTCCATGATTGTGGAAATTTTATAAGCAAAATGGACAGAGGAAGGACATTATTTTGTTTGTGCTTGTTCCTTTTAATATTTGTTCTGTTGTATTTTCTCCTTTAGTTTGCCATGCTTTGACTGACAGGAGCAATTGACATAAAAATGTAACTAAGTATTTGATCAATCTGCTCTCAGTGCTCAATTCTCATTTCAAGAGCATCCATACTTATGAAAAATGAGTACGATGACATTCAGCTCTTCACTTTTGGTATCTCAATAATAGCTCCTCATATTAATTTTGAATGACAGCCTCTAATGAAGGGTAACTCCATTAAAATGGAATCGTAAATGAGTTTACCTATGAAATCCATTTAATCATTTTGCAGATGGAACATTTATTCTTGGACCATAGGGAAAAATGATACAGTAAGCATCCATGATTCAGACAGCTGCGGAAATGTTGTCTGTTTGTTTTGACTGCAAGGTAATTGTTTTGTTCAGAACACAACTTCAGAATTTTATTTTTTTTTTTGTCCTCTTGAGGAACAAATTCACTTTGGCACTGAGAATGTATATTGACCATAGAAAAGTCTAAACAGAGACACTGTATATCTAGCCTCTTGTAACAGCCCTAGTCCTGATAGGAACAAATACATCTTGCCAATTCCTTCAGTGCTAGAGACAAATATTCATCTTCCTGACTGTAACAGAAACAGTATTAACCCTAATCCCATTATGTGGTATCAGGTATCAGTTTCTAAGTTTGAGAGTTTATTATAAAAAAGGGAACTTATATTTCATTCTTGCATCTTGTGGAAATAATGGAACCACCTCTTTCACTTTATCAAAGATTTTTGTTCTTATTTTATAGCACTGGGCTTGGAAGCCTGACAATGATTCATTATTTTGGTACATTTAATGAACAACGGTTGTCATAACCAATATGAAACCAGTGCAAAACAAAACAAAGCAAAAAAAGGCAAAATTATTTATATAAGAGTTAAGAGGCATTGAATAAATCAAAATAAATAATAAATGAAGAAATAAATAGATGAAAAAAACACAGAATATAAAATAAAAAATAAACAAGTGAGATTACGACTGACAAGGTTAAAAGATGCTCCTGGGCTGAGATAAAAATGCCTTGCTTTTACTAAATAAATGACATTATACTTGCTTGAAATAGATACGAATTTACCTATTTAATTTACTTTCTTCCAATCTTTGAGAATCCTCTCAAAATCTTTGCCTTATTACCATAGAACTATTGCAAACATACAGATAGATGGTGTCTCAGAGGCACACTGTGCTTGTTTCCTCAGACAATATTTACTAATCATTTATTAATCAGTAGTGATATCATATATTGTGCTTAGGATGGTGACTCTTGTTGAATGCACACAGGTAAAGTTCCAAAAAAACAGGTTTCCCAAAAATGAGAAGTTTTGGCATCTCTGCTGCTGGAAACATCCAAACCATTGACTGGCTCTGAGTGACCACATTTATCCTTCAAGTCAACTCTTTGAGCATAGGGTTGGGATGGATCTCCTCCTTTCTTAGGTCCTTTCCAATATAAATTATTCTCTGATTCCAAAATGTTACTGAAACTCAAATATTTATGTCTGACTAAAGTGTAGAACTTAATTTTTCAGTTTTCCTTCCGATGAAAATGTAATGGTTGTTAAGGACTTTGAAAAGTTTCTAAAACACAGCATGTTGTTTGATTTTTGTTACCAAATATTTTAATTAGAAATAAGAGATGGTACTGGATTCTCCAACAGATACTCTTAAGAACATTTAGGTACATTGAGTATTTTCCAGTGTGTTATTAAGCATAATAAGTGCAAATAGTATACATTAATTAGCCTGATTTAAAGAAATATATTGGATTGATAATAAAATAGAATAAATGTAGATGATTAATGTTTTAGAACTCAGTTAGTGCTAAAGACTTTAGCTTAAGTACAATGTTTGTAGATTGAAAAGCAAACACTATCAGTTTTAAAATTAGATTTGCATCAGTTGCAATTAATTTGGTTTGAAAAATCCTTGGACATAATGTCATTCTCTAAAATCTACATGAGTTCCAGAACATAAATAATTTTCTTTATTAATTTCTGAAAGATAGAGGATCGAAATTTCTGAAGACACAAGGCATGAATATGGATCTGCTTATGTAAGAAATATAATTTACTAAGAATAGTCAGATCTTCTGTTGTACAAACTGAAAATAAATTATTTTATGCATTGAATTATATGCTATAAAGTTTACAGTATCTTTATTTCATATTAAGGAAAAATGACAATAAAAACAGAAATTAAAAAGAAAAAAGTGTGTAATTGAATTTAAAGTATAAAGATTGCTATAAAAATAAACACTTTTTCTTTTTTTCCCTACTAAAAACTTAGGCTAGAAGTTATATAATTCTTAGTCTCTTCTGAAAATTCTGAACTGGATTTACTTTTATGCAGCAGTTAATTGGCCTTTTTAGACAAATGTGTTCACAAAGCTGCCTTCTTTAAACAGACTTATTTTTATTTTTGCCAAGAATTCTTGCAGACTTTGGTAATTTCTGGGAGTAACAGCAAAAAAAGGCTGATAAGACACAATGTGCTTCAACTTCTACTGCAGATATAGAACTCCACAGAATTTCTGGAGAATGAGAGCTGTACTTCTAGCAAGTACAGCCTGAAATGCTAAACATGACCACTTTAACCTAAGCAATTTCAGTGCAATAAGAAAGAAATCTGAAAAAGGAGAAAACCCCACAACTGTTTTAACCAAATCAATAAATTAAAAAGTCTCTTGATGTTTACTAAAAGAACAAAAGTTAGGAAACACTGATGACTCATCTTGATCAGTGGATGACTCAGGGACTACTCACATAAAGGATTCTTCCCAGAGCAGCAACAGATACAGTATGCAACAGTGTACCATTTTAATTATCCTTTTAGAATAAAATTGCATTTAATATCCTTCGTCTATCCATATAATGGCAGCAGTAAGAGTATTTTCTCAAAATTCTTCTACTGCCATTTCTCTGTGTCAAATCTTCTGCTAAGACCATTAGCCCCAGGCTCCTTGATGAAATTACCCAAAAACTCCTTAACAAACAACAAAAACAGCACCACCTCCACCCCCATAAAATAAAGTAAACAATTCCAATTCTATACATTTTACATTATAATGCAAACATTTTCTTTGCTACAATAGAGTCCCTTTTGTTTCCTGTAAAAAAATAAGGCCAAAAAATGCTAATGGAAAATAGCAATGCTCAAATGAAATCAAGAAAGGAATTGGAGTTCTCTATTTTCACTATGAAATAATGGGAATAAACACAGGCTCAGGGAATGATGCTCTATTCTGGAGGGAGTGGCATACAGAAAGGATGCAAGATAGCACAAAGCCAAGGGAGAAGACTGATAAGAAATAGGTTTGCCCTATCACTGATTTCATATATCAGCCTAACCTTGAACCTGCACCCTAAAAACGACTTTCTGATTTTGCTCCAGCCTGGAATTGGTGAAAGGGGAATGAGTTTAATTTGACTATAAAACTAGTGTGTTTTGAAGTGATGAAGTAGGCTCTTAGGAAAAAAAAAAAGAAGTATCAATAACCAATACTATTTTATATAATAGAAAAATACAGATATTCGATCAAAGAGAAACAAATACAATTTTTAATAATGCAGTCAAGCCTTGGCTCTGCAAGTTCATACTGCCAAAATTTGAACTTGCAGATTCATGAAAAACTGTATTAGAGCTCTGTACAAGGCTCTTGAGGCACTTAGTGCTTGTAACCATTTTATCTTCACAATAGATTTCAACAGCAAAAGAAATCTATCAGTAAATTAACAAATTGGTGTGTTAGAGCAGTGAGGCTAAAATCCATTCCTTAGAAACACTGTCATATGACGAAGACAAGAAACCATGGATAATCAAACTGTAGTGTCCAGAACAAATATTGAACTTGGAAATCTGGAACGCAAGAGTAAGAGAAGAGTGAAGTTGCAGCAGTTTGAATAAATTATGTTTCAATTGCTATGCCATAACCTGAAAAGCAACATTGGTTTTATATGCAATGAGCAGATTTACATGAAACTAATGATCTACAAAAAGTGAGGCTGGGAATCTCGGATGGTGGGAACTACAGCTGAGTCTTGGCAACTAAAGCCACCGGATTTAATGTTTTATGAGGGATGTGATAGAAAACAAACAAACCTAGTAATCCCAAAGAAGAAATCACCATAAAGAAGAGAGAACCACCCCCTGCCCCATTATTGCATTAATTATATGAGATAATGTGGTAAATGCACAATATGAAGAGATAACAATGGTTACTGAGGTCTACAGAATTCTTTATCCAAAAGACTTGAATTAGAATTTAAAATCACACTGAATTGTATAACTCAATATTATCCTCTTATGCTAAAGAAGGTGTCACTTTAGGAAGCTGTATTAGGAATATGAAATACACATTAATTACCACAAATACTCTTGAACTTCTGTTGTTAAACATTTATTTTATTGCTTTTATTTGCTTTAAACTAGCATTTTATGTCATTTACAAACGCCACATCAATTATTTTATTTCATTATCCAAGTGTTCTGTTTACAGGGCATACATGAACTTTCAGTTTTTCCTTAAATTTCACAAAATCAATTTTAAATCTGAGGGTTTTTTAGAAAATCATATGTAAATTTAGTTTTTTTCAAGGAAGAACAACTCAAAAATCTCCATACCTCATTAGAAGTATGCTGCTAAATGTCTTTTAATCAATTGCCAACAATATGCATCATTTGTACGATCAGACAAAATAAATTATTTCAAATGTAGAAGAAGGGTGAATATAAATTAAAATTTGCTGAGATAATTCAGCCTAATCATTGTGTTGTTGCATAGTCTATGGAAATGTATCAGAGACCCTAAATCCATAAGGTCATTCTTTTTTCTCCATGCAATTCTAAAAAAAAATGTAAACATTTTGATACATGAAAGCTAATAAAATATTGAAAGAAATTAAGAAGAACTCATTATCCCTATTAGGGAACATGAAAGATTATCATACTGAGAAGTGCTAATGTAAATGCTGCCTCGTTGCAAAAATGATTTCAAATATCTTTGTTAAATTTTAGAAAAAGCAATTAAGATTTAATGTACAACCTGATTATTCATTCATGAGGCTTGATTAAGTTTGATTTTATTTTAATTCCTTTGTGTCACAAAGATCTTAGGCAGTAGACCATGGGGTTTTTTCTTTATGCACTATTCCCAGCCAAGTCATGTGATAAAGCCAGAAAAAAAGTTTATTAAAAAAATAAAAAAAGAAAACTTCATCCCTAACACAGTTACAAAATTATAGAAAGAAAAGCTCCTTGTTGAGATTTCTGCTAATTGCATTTCAAAGCCTCTGTTAGTAATAAATCTTTGTATGCAAGTAGAGATTCATAGCAAATGCTAAACAGAACTCCCATGCACATATCTAAACCTATGCTCGTCTACTATGCTCAGCCATACATTTTGAAGATCAAGCATATTAAGTGAGAGTCTGCTCTACTTTTTACAAGTATTAATCACAAAGAGCCTTTTAAGACAAAATATTCCATGCTCTGTCCTCACTTTAAATAAACATCCACAGATTCATACCAGGATACTGACTGTGCAGAGAGAAATTTATTTGATTAATTTTCAGAATATTTTGCTTTTTATTATTCCACTCCATTTTCCCATTATCTGACTTATTTAAGAAAAATCTCACAATGTCTATGATTTTTCATTGTAATATCACCAATGCACAGCAGCACATCCCCATCTTTCACCAGAACTTTAATTACAATTGGACAGCAGTTCTAGATTCTAAAGACAACATTTTATAAAATTTACAGTAAGTTTTAAAACTTTTTCCTGTTAGGATAAGTCAAATGACATGTAAAAATTTCTTTCCTAAAATTTTATCTGGGAATAATGCACAGACTGAGCACAGAAGCTATAGAGAACAGGAGCACTTGGGCCTTTCTAATACTACAATACAGATTACTGTCTTATAGTAGTAGAACTCAATTCTGTGTATTCCAATAAACAATCAAATTTATTGAAACAGAACACCGTGTATTGGAATCTCAGCTATTTTCCCCTTGGCTTCAAATGCTACATAAATGTTATGTAAGCAAACGCTGCTTAGCATAATGGGAAGAATAAGGTACTTAGAGATAAAGGGAAAACCCATTAATTTGAATTAAAACATGGTACTTTGCACTGACACATTCCATATTTTCATGGAGAAATTTGTTAAATTTAATTTTCAACTAGCAAAAGAGTTATTTTGACAGTTTCTGTTTAAATTATTACAGATTTTCTATAAAATTGTTTAAAAGCAATGTTGTACATAAAAGACCAGCATAAAAAAAATCCATTTTAAATCCATTTTACCTGGGTCCACTACAAAGAGTCTGGAAACATCAAAAATTTGCTATTTATATTGAGGAACTAAAAAAAAAACCCAAAACCCTGTAAATAATAATTTTTAATTTTTTTCTTCTGAAAATTTCTCTCCATGAAGATATGAATACTATTTCCAAAGTCTGACTCCAAGTCACAACTGCCACCTTTGTAAAAAGAATAATAAACTTGGTCCTAACATTTATTACACGAGTGAATGTGAAACATGGCAAGTTGAACCATTTTTGTATGATTTGCCTAAAAGTATTATACAATTCAAATGGCTGTAATGGCAGGATTTCAAAAGTCAGACTCAAAATATATGAAGATACAGGGGCAACAAGCCACTGAGAGAGTCAGAGTACACCAAACGCCAACATTAAATTATACAGAAGTTCAGAATTATCACAGAGGGAACAGCTTAGCCAGTACTCTCTGATAGATTTTCATGGACTCTGACCCTGAGCTCAAGGAAGGAAATTATTTTAGTATACATGCAAAAGTAAATAAATGTTTGGCTATTAAAAAAAAAAGTACTAGTTGGCAGAATAGTGCCGTAAAGAGAAAATGGGAATAAAATGTTTCTGGATGATTTACTATCAGCATCCTTTCTAAAATTAGATAAAATGCCTGGAGAGATACACAATCTACTGCCTGACCTTGCTGTGACGTGATACGAACAGCAGAACCACAAAGCCCATTCTCTAAGGAGACACATAACATATTTATGATTGATTTGACTTTATTTAGTAGAAACATGGTTTCTAGGTTATCATCCTACCCTGTGAGTAAAGTACTTACTAAACTTAGTAAAACCATAATGTATTGAGTATTATTGATAGATGTAATTCATATGTGACTCAGTATTACAAAGCCGTCAAGCCATCAAGTCAGGGAAAAATAAACTTTAAACACAGTTTTTTCTCTAATTTTTAATCTAACAGAGATGTAGCAAAGAAAGTACACACTGAAAATTTATGCACACAAAGAAACTCAGACATGATAAATTTTCAATATCATCTAGCTCACCTGTCCTTCCTAGACTCATCCTGAATTTGGTAACAAAATAAAGTACTACTCTTATAATTTATTTTGCAAGTATATTAATAATTAATAATTATTGTTAGAATTTATTCTATAGTGCAAGGTTGGGACTATCTGCTACAGCAAAGTTACTATTAGTTACAGATAAATACAACTCACAGTGAAATTAGTTAGTCAAAATATTTTTGGTCCTTGGTACCTTATGTAGTTATATGTAGCCAGATTAGGTTGCATCAAGATGTTGAAGTTAAGATACTGTCATAAAATAAGAATAAGACATCTTACTAAAAGTATCATATCTGACTCCCCAGAAGGTTGAATATGTAAGAACTATCGTACTGTAATACTGTAATCACTGAGAACCATAGCAAGATTTGCACAAAATGCTTCAAGTTTCACTAGGTTTGGGGTATTTTGTGTGTGGATTGCTTTCTTTTTTTTTTTTTTTAATGAGGAATTTCTAACTGGTTTTTGTAGTTTGTAATTAAATATAAAAATTTTAGTTTACATAAAACACCAAAGTTCAAAAATCAGGACCTTTCTTTTGCTTAACACCACTCCAAATCAATAACGAAGCAGTTTCCTCCTCAGGGTAGACTGTCAGTGCACACTGTTAACTGATTGTGAGACAGATTCTCATTTCCACCAGGTCTAAACAAGTGCAGAGTAAAATATATGGATATTTTGCTTGCATTCTGTTCCCAGTTGATTGATCTGGAACTCATAAAACTGGCAACAACATTTGACTTGATGGAGCTTGGTTTTACGCATTTTAGCTTCATTTTTTAATGCATTAACTTCATTTGTTGCATGTATTGGCACAGCTATCCAAAACCTGGTACCTGAATGGAGTATTGTGGTAACCTGTACTTAAGAAAACATCGATTTTACTTTATCTAACTGGCAGCAAAGCCAAAATTGCTTTGAACAATTGCATTGATATCAAAAGACATCTGACAGCTTCCTGTCTGTCTTAAAAATAAAAAATAACAACAAACCCCACAAAACAAGACTACCAAGAAAATGAGACTGGAAAAGAGAATAGGGGATTAATACTTGCTGCCAAAACACGTCAGTAAAGGAGTAGAGGAATCAGTAAGCTACTATGCAAAACAGAGAGAAGTGTTAAGAATATTCTTTCTCCTCTCAAATAGAAATTTACATTTGAAAAAAGAAAAAAAAGAAAACCAAGACAGGGTTAACAGTGGAGGAGAAGGGGAGAGAGAAAGAAAGAGGCTGAAACAGTAGTTGGCTGCAATATTTTTTTTTTACTCCCCAAGATCACAAATAAGAAAAGCAGACTTGGAGCATGCTCCAATAAAATGAAGAGATATTCTGAGACAAATTTCATGCTAAATATTCCAGAACTCAGCAGGCTAAATTTTTACAGCATTGACTCAGAAAAGTTATTGTATCTTAAACACTTCATATAATTGTAATTATCACAACCTCAGTGATTTTAAAAGTCCTTCAGGAATATTTATATGCTGAAGTGCTAAAATTGCAGTGGAATTTAGATCCCAACTGTTCTAGATGTTAGAGAAGTGCATAATAGGGAGTATTTCACAGTCTAAAAAGACAAGAAATTAAAATTAAGAGACAAAGAGAGGATGCAAAAAAGGGAAGAAGTGATTGATTCAAGAAGTGAGAATCACCAGAGAAGTGATTGATCCAAGAGCTACTGCAGAGTCACTGTCAGAGAACAGCATGTCCCAAACCCTTGTCTAATCAGACAACGGATAACCCAGAGCAGCAGCATTCATGTCACCAACACTAAATGGTGCTTTCATAACAGAATGAAGATATCTTTTCCACTAGACATATATAATTACACATAATGAAAAACAGGAAGAATATTACAGGCTTGTTTCACATACAGATTCTTTTCTTTTTCTTTTTGACATCGCTACATTTTAGCTGAATCTTTCAGAGCTATTTAGCTGGGATCTGCCTTTGCCTAAAAGTCGCAGCAGATCTAAGGGAAGCTTTTTGGTTTTATGTGGATCTTTTGAGTTCAGACACTCTTCATTACTGTTCCCAACATAAATGTGTCATTGTTTTGATATCTGACCTCAAATTAATCACAGGTATGTTGTTTCACATCTTTACTGGAAATGAAAATCTGTTTCTCTGAGTAACACTGAAGAGCAAACCGATCTTAAAATACTGACAGACACTAAATTAGACAATTACACCGCCAAGATTCTGACTGTAGAAAGGCTAAAGTTTAGCACCTTGTGTCAATAAAAACTGATTCCAATTGAAATGGAAAATTCTTTAAATTAAATCAGTGAACATTTCCTTAAAACTATAAACTTATTCTAGTTAAGGGCAATGTGCAAGAGTAGTTGAGTGTCAACTCTGTCCCTTGCAATTTAGTTCCTTGAACTGAAGCTATAATTCTACTTAATCTAGTGGGCATTAAAGGACATCTTTTGGAAAATATTCTTCTTTTTTAAACATAAATTACAAAAAAATTTAAAAATATCAGCCAAAGTTGGAAATATCTCTGAAGTAGTGTACACAAAGGTTTTGATTTGCATAAGAAATGAATGACACTTAATCTAAATAATATCTGTATTTCTTACATACTCTAAAACATCTTTATGATATTAGGTAGAACAATTATCGAAAGATAAAAAATAATATTCTGTCATAAAATAGTCTTCTGAAGGTGTGAAGATTCTGCTTCTCAAATGCATGAAGGCAGTTCACCTGGCTGCTCTTAAGAGTCAGAAGCAGATAAAACGTAATACTCCCTTTCATGAAGAACACTAACATACTTAGGCATCTGGATTATTTCCCGATAAATTATCTTCTTACTATTAATTTAAGATGCTAAGTAACTTTTACTTCACTGCAGGGCAACAAAGGGACATTTTCAGTAGGAAAACTGCAGAAAATATCTTGGACTGATTGGGAGCATAGGAATACATTTTTAAAAACTGAGTATACAGGAAGATGCAGGAAAGCATTAAACACTGCTTAACTGTGATAATTATATTTAAGTTCATAATACAGTATAATTAGTGTCTTACAAATAGTTTTCATTATTTTATTATTTTTTCTACAAAAATAGGTTAAAAAGGCCCTTAATTCTGGTGAAGTGGTAAATGTTGCAGCTGTGTACAAAGACTAAGGCAGTCATAGACCATAGTCATAGACAGTATAGTCATAGACAAAAGTCTCTGTGTATCTTACCAGTTACATAAAGTTCTGGGACAATCCCATAAATTTAATTACTGCTTATTGGGACTTCATAAATCTATAATTTATACCTTATGCAACCTGGCATCTGCACTTTAACAAAAATGCCAAGACAGCACAATCTATGACGTTTACATGTATTCCTTTTCTTGCAATGGTAAATTTCTCTTCAACGATCATATTTGCTTTTATGTAAGATCTTTATTAGTCCATACAGTAACTTATTTCTTTATGAGTATTAATTACAAAAACGTGAGAAATATAAAGAAATAAAACTTTTTTTTTTGTTTAGATGCATTTAGGCTATTTTACCTAGGTGTATTTACTTAGGCAAAACCAGTACTGTAATATTAGACACCTTTGTTTGATATTGTTCCATAGTTAGATGCAGCACAAAGTAAATATAGAGCAATATACAAATAACTTTTTTGAAAAGAATGTTTTAACATTCAGGGTAACCATGGATACAGAAAACAGCTGGTCATTAAAAGCTCATGGAACCGAACAACTCCAGCAGTAGCCCAAATTTTTATTGCAACCCTGCATTTTCAAACAAAATCCCATCTGCTGACATGAATATAGAGGTCTCCTGTGTGGTTTGGAGCTTTTCCAATATCTGCAGATTCTTTCTAAAGTATACTCAGACCCCACTAAATTGTTTGCCAACTTTAGTATATTAATTAACAATTTCTTGGTTTGTTAAATACATAAGCCATCAGCTATCCTGAGAGGGTAGCACCACAAAAGCAGGAAGAATATTACAATTAAGAGCTTAACTGTTTACTTGTGGTAACCACTTTTTTGTAATGCAGCTGGCACAACTGACATTAAAAAAACCTTAGATAGCCAGCTGATCTGCTGTTTCATAAGGTAGGTCAAATAACTAAAAGGATATGTAGAAATGGAGTAAATGTTAAATCTTTTGGATTTAACACATTGTCTCCGTCTTTCTCCAAAAACAATTAAGAACAGAATATAAAGGCACAATATAAATATGCACAGTTAGCTGTCCCTGATGAAGGTCCTTCATCAGGGGCATGAGATTTTTCACTTTCAGGAACAACACTGCTTGGCTGTACTTTGTCTTAACATTGCTACATCCATCTGGCCTTAAACCTAACATTTTAGATTTGAAACACAGATGCAGAACAGAAAATTAAAAAAATAAAATCACCTTAACTGTTGTCATGAACTGCAAATCAATGTTGTGAAAGCAAATGAATATATAGTGCATCTTCCCTTAATCTATCCATTTGAACATCACCATTGAGACCAGTTGTTAATGTCATCTAAATAATTTTCAGATACCTAGACTGAATTTGCAGGTTTTCTTTTCCTTTTTTTCTGTTTAATCCAGGCCCTGTTGTAGCTTTTGAATTTAATTTAGCAAAACACTAAGCTCAAAATAAATAGACTTATTTTCAAATACCCTAAGCACATTTTTATTTTGATGTCAATTATAGTGCAAAAGAACATCCAAGAATATTTGAAGCTGTCCTCTATACTTATACGTTTCACTTTTAAAAATGTTTGACTTCAAAGAGTAGTATTCTGCTTCTCATGCTTGAAATAAAAGTTGTCAGATCTTACGGCATGTTTTATTGCATATCTTTGTACAGTATGTTTTAGGCTATACATAGAAATCCCATTGTCTCTGCTACCTCGGAATTCTTTCATCAAAATGTTATATGATAGTTTATGGACAACAGGACACTACACACATTTTCCCTTTTAGTAGCAGACAAGGACATTTCTTTATCTTAATGTATTTCTCCTGTCTCTGTTCCAGTGACAAAAAAACATTAACAGAACTGGGAATGCAATATAGTGCAGAGATGGTTTAGAAATAGATTACTTATAACTTTCATTATAAGACTGCAATTTGAGCCCCATGAAATCTCTCCTATGGAAACTGGTAATGGATGAAACTGTTGGTTTGTTTTGATAACCAATGTATAACCATCATTTTTTTTTAAAGGAATCATCAAAAAAGTTCGAACTGAGCTTGAGCTGCATTCCATGCTCCCTAGCCCTGTGTACTTTCAGACACTGTTGATGGACTGAGGTAGGTATTCTTTGTCTCAAGAACAAAAATGAATCTTGAGTGAGAAGTGACTGTAATGTGCCAAATTTCTCAAAGGCATACCCTGGGGGGGGGTCAAAAACTTGCATTTATACTTAAAATAATTCTGAGTGTATTCATGTGCATACATACCAATAGTGACAATATTTAATAAAATATGGGAAAAATCTTTTAATGAGAGGGTTGATATTACAGCTCAGAAACCATTCTGATTCAGGAGATTCTTTGCAACCAGTAGCAAGCTTCTTGTAAAGTATTCTGATTCTTTTCTAGACAAAGGCATTAGAAGAAGATGGTGATTGGCATACTGAATTAATTCTTTTTGGTTGACAATATGGCATTTTTTCCAAGATAATTCAAAAGCCTTTCATAGTTTGTCCTACTATGCCATAATACCATAAACTACAATTCTTGAAAATATGTCCTACTAAAATTGAAATGAAAATGTTTGATATACAAAAAAAAAAAAAATTGTTTTGTTTCTTAAAATTGGCGTGAAGTTATAATTACTAAATTAGTTTAAAAATTATTGATTTTATGGAATGGTACTCTCATATTCTCATTAATCAGTTTATATGGATTAGTCTGCATTACACAAGACAAATATACATCACAGGAAATATCATTCACATATGCAAAATGGCCCATATCAAAAATGTAACTTGAAATACAAGTTTACGTGGAAAAACCCCACATTTCCGGTCAACTTTCATTCCACTAATTACTAGAAAAAATAGTTTGTATAAAATAATTTAACTAAAAGAAAGAATAAGTTAGAAAAAAAATAAATGCTATTGAACAAGCTTTTTTTCAGTACTTCCAGAGCTATTCTTTTATTCTTATGACTCTGTACAAACACGACACTTTTTTGTTTCTATGATTGTATTGTATTTCTGACTGTTATCAGTCATGGTAGAAACTGCTGTTCTACAGATACTGTTGCTTGATTACCTTGGAAAAAAGGATAAAATATTCTACTGTCCTTTGAAGGTCAATGACATGGACTGAATTTAACAGACTTCTCAGAAGTGTACAGGGAAAGAGACTGACAGCTGTGTTTCATATATATATATTTCACTATAAGGAATACTACCTCTTCAACCAACTTGTAGTATGAGGGAAAAATAAAATATTCATTTGGATGATCTTTTTAAATTATTCTGTCTACAAATAGAAGGCACAGAGAACTCATTAAGTTTTCCGCTAGAGGTAGCAGTTTTGCCTGGTTTCATTTCCAAATAAAACCAGCCTCACTTTTATGTTTTGACCAGACATGTGTAGGTCCCTAGAAACAGAGGACCAAAAAAA
>VZDJ01007755.1:24795782-25009910 GCA_008694505.1 Cyanoderma ruficeps | reverse complement strand
AAAAAAAAAAAAAAAAAAAAGTCATGAATATGCAATAATTAAATGGATCATTTCTGTACACAAGTATTACTAACTTTTTCTTGTCACGTCATCACTTGAACATATCCTAGAGCTAATGTGTTATTCATTGTTTTCAAAAGGGAACTAAATCTTGGTAATATAATTCGTTGTCAGAACTTGACAGAATTAACAGTGATAGCCATCTCAGCAACTGTATGAAGAAAGCAATTTTCCACAAGAGACAAGAAAACTGATGATGCTCACCGATAACAATAATAATAAAATAGTACTTCTTTTCTCAAGAATCAAAACCAATAAGCAGGCAGGTTCTGAATGGGAGAGAGAAAGGAAACATTTGTGCAGTTTTGCAGTTTTCTCATAAGAGTGAAACTTGTTTAAAAGGAAAGCAAATTAAATAAGCATGGGTAACCTGGACTTTAAAGAAAGTAAAAGTTTTTTTAAGAACCATTCACAGCAATTTTGGGGTATTCATCAGTTGTCACCATATGGCATTCACCAGACTCAAAATGGAGGAAGCAGGAAACAAACACAGTGTCACGACTTTGACAGCCTCCAACTTCTTGTCTAGATGTAATGGACAAGTTTTCAGTTTAAAAGTTCAAATACTCTTCATTTTTTTTAATTAATTCCCAACAGGTAGTATGATTCACCTGCCTCTCCAACCATGCATGAACATTACTGGCAATAACTGGTGACACTAGTGACAATGGCTACCATGCTGGTAGAGGGAGAAACAGAACATTTTCTTCTCTTCATGAGTTTTCAGCGTACAAGACAGTTCCTTCCTTTCCATGATGCACACAGGAAATTTCATTTTATCCAAAATACACCAAATAGGGTATTTCATCCAAAGGATGCCTGATTCATTTACTGCAAGTTCTATTCACATCAGGATAACATCATCAACTTATCTGGGAGGATGTAACTACCATTACATATGGCTTATTGAGAACAAAAGCCACAAAATAAGCTGTGTTAACACAGTCCCTAAGAAATCATAAAACATGTCCCAGCCAGATGCTTTAGTCACAGTAAAGGAGTCAAGAGAATAAAACTCTCTAAAAGAGAAGTAATTAAGAAAGCTAGAGATATGTAACTGTCTTTCCTAATCATGACCTCTGGAATCCCTGAAGAAATCCTGTGAATTTCTGAGCAGTTTCAGATAAATGGGTTCTATGGAAATAAAACATATAACTTAATTCTTTACTATAGTGAATCTTCATCTGGAAGGGAAGGAAATGCATGTATCATTCTTAATATCTCCATATGTCAAACACCACAAATTTATATTGTTTGCTTCAACTAAACATAAATGTTAAACTGGAGGACTTTTGGTGGGTACATACTTGGCAATTTGCAATGATGGATGATATTAAGAGGCTAAGAAATAAACAAGCATCTAAATAAGAAGAAACTGGAAAAACTGATAAGTATTCCAATTTAACAGATTTCAAATCACTTGAAATGTTTATTGGAACTATAAGTATTTAAATCCAAAAATTTCCGTATACTTTTACAAGAACACAGAAGGATGAGAACACAGGAATCTCACTGTTGCTGAATTTAACTAAAAACTAAGGTTATGTCCACAGTTGAACAGTGAAGTCTAAATAGTAAACACCTCAAAAGAGTATAATTAACGCAATATTTGGCACAAATCTGCACTTTTACTTAAAAGTTCTTTTTCTAAACTTATGACAGAGAGTAGAGAAGGAGGAAGAGTGGGAATTCTTCAAGGACTCCGAAAAGGATGTTTCTAACGTAACATTAAGAGGTATGAGAACAAGGCTCTCACTAAATCTAGAATTAGTTCCAGTAAGATTTGCAATCGTAACTACTTTTCAAAGTACTTTGTTAGCCTATGCTTACATGCATAATTTTTTCCTCACACAGAGATATTAATTTCCTGTACATGATTTATTCTGGTTATTGTTTTCCTATCTTGAGGCTAGAACTTGCAGGAGAATTTTCTTGTTTCGCATCTGTTGTTCTTAACCGCAATTATGAAAAGAGTGAAGCAAGTCATTAGCAATGCATTTTGGAATGTAATAGTATTTTTTTAATAGAAAGCATTTTGTCTTGCTTTGTTTTCTTTTGCTTTGTTTCATTTGTTTGCTTGTTTGTTTGAGTGGTTTTGTTTTGGGGGTTCAGATGAAATAAATGTTGTTTGATGGAAAAATGATTTATTTATATTTCACTACAAAGCACACCATCCTTAATTCAGTTTGCTTGCAGGACTGGAAGTGGTGGCTCTTACACTGGAAATACATTTCACATTATATAAACACAGTTGCCAGGCATACTTTAATATAATAGAACTGTAACAATCTAAATGGACTCTAAGATTCTCAAACCTGTATTCTGTTTGTCCCTGTGTAGAGAGATTCTTAGCATGCTGCTTTGCTATGAATGAAAAATACTGGTTTAACTATAGAAAAGTCTAACATATGACCCCATAAAAAAACCCAAACGGGTCCCTCAGATATGAAAACTGCTTAGCAATGAAGAGGATGAAAAATACTGAACCAAACTGAAACTGTACATAACTGTAGTTATGCAGAGTGTAATTACCCAATTTGGAAGGAGGCCAGAGAAACACAAGACAAATTCTGCCATCTGTTGCAGTCATATCATCTCAGTAAAACCAATGGGCAGAGTTTGGCTCAGCACTGATTAAACCCTTTGAGCCATGGGACATAACCACTGCAAGTGGCTAGCACCTTGGCCCTGTGCCTCTTTTGGAGGATTAGACACTCAATAGATTATCTTTAAGCAACTGACTCTCATAGAAATCCTCCAAATGTTCTAAACAGTAAAACTCTTGAATTATCACCAAAATGACTGAAAGCATGACCTGACAGGCTGGAGAGAGTGGAAATTAGAACCTGGTATCACAATCTGAAATGAACTATATTTTATACTGATAATTGCTCTTTGGAGAACTAAAATTCTGAAAGAAAAGTAATCTGATATTTCTAAGTTGGTTTTGTCCTATGGTTTGTAGTCAGATGAAATGGTACATTGCAAAACATTTGTATATCAGAAGAGATCTGACTCGAGACATGCAATTATCTCTATTTTCAAGGCTGTCAGTTTGAAATACAGACAAATGACTTTCTTGACATCATGATGCCTCAATGGCAGAACTAAAATGAGAATTCAACGTTTCTGAGTCTTAATTCAGTGCTTTCTAATCTGTTACATGACAGTGATCTCTATGACCTCAAATATCTCTTAGAAGCTTTTATGACATTTATCTAAAACAAAATTTAATAAAACATTTGATTAATCTTACTTTTAATATCTCTCTAAAGTTTCTTTTCCCTCTTAAATTATTTGTCTATTACTCTCAAGTGAATTCATACTATTTTGAAGGATTGATGGTTCAGGAGTAGCACAATAAATTTTAATTCCACACAGACAAAAGTGGCCCTTTTTATGGGAAGGAACTTCACAAGGAGGATGGCTTTGCTTTATCCATAAAACAACAGCTTTGTTTTAAATCTTCATTCACCTTACCATAAAAACATAACCTAAATTTTATGCATGGAACAGTGCACTATTATTGCACACATCTGAATATTATTTGTTATTGAAATAAAGAAGAAGCTTGATAAACTGTATGCCACACTGACCATACCTTCAAACTATCTACCTTACGGCAATGTTGAACACAAAATAAATACATTGAGATTCCTTTTTTTATTATTATTTTTTTTTGGCTAATATTTGTCTTAAAACATACAGGGTACAAAGTTGCAATGGTTTTCAAATATAAGTCTGTAAGAATTTTGCTGTTTGATCTGAGTAGGCTTATTCAGAAAATATGGAACTAAATTTGAGAGGTATTATATCTTGAGGTATGAAAGACAATTTTATTTATTTTCAGGGAATAGAGTTAAAAACAGAAAAAGGCCAATTTATCTTTTAACCTATAACAAGATATGACTGTAGAATGCAGACAATTTATTGCTACTATTCCAGGCATAGACATTCTTTAATTTTTTTTATTTTGCAAGAATAGTATTGATCTCAAGAGCTTTGTGAATGGTCAAATAACAAAATTATTTATAAAAATGATATCCTCTTAGTAATGTCTAAGATCACTCAATAATTTCTTATGTTTAGATCTTTTAAATTATTTTCACTCGATTAAAATCATGTATGTGCAGAACAAGTTCCTGCTAAACTTGTTATTCTGACTCTGTCACCTGGAACCTTGCAGAAAAGAATTCAAATCCGTTGGGCTGAGAACCTTGTTCCTTTTCAAATAAATGCTAAGCATGACTCTCTACATTTAACTTCTCCTCAGAATTCATCAGCTTTCCTAACCATATCTGTGCTAGAGATCATTTTGAAAGACATGGATCTGTTATCATGTCTGTTCTTCATCAGAACAGCTCAAAATCTTATAAATCTGATGGGTTGAAACTATGCAATAGTTTTGGACAATTTTCACACATTTACATGGTCTATTAGTGCAGTCTATGATCATAATAAAAATGAATAAAGAAAATTTAATTTTAAAATATTTTAGTATCATATAACATTTTAATTTCATTTTAAAAATCTAGCTTATTTAATTTTATTCTTTTCATACACTTTCTCACTTAAAAGCTATGAAAAACTGCATTTTTTCCCAGTGATTAATCAGTTAAGTAGCCATCTGCATTTTTCCTCTTTGCATGATGCAGGCCAAAATTATTCATCTTTACTATGTCTTTCCTCTTTTGGAGCCACAAAATCTAGTAATCAAACTGTAATCAAGACCAAAATCTGAAAATTATGAGTCTTGACTCTGCCTAATAGGAGTTTCATTGTCTCATTTGCAATTGAAAGCTTCAAGGCTTCACCTTGAATGACTTCCCGGAAAAAAACCTGTAGTGCAAAAACCATCAAAAATAATCCTGAATGAAAGAAGACCTACAAGTAAATACTTCTTGTGCAATCCATTCTCTTTTCTCAAATATTTTTTTTTAATATGAATATCACTTCACTTGCATATCCATATGCATTGTGTACTCCTCTGGTTCAGATCCTAGTATTCACAAAATTAACCCAATGGGTTCAACAGGTTCTCCCTGCTAGCCAAGCAGGTGTTCCTCTTTTAGACTCTGTGCTGACTACACCCAATGAACTTCTTGTCCTTGCCTGGAAGCTATTACCTCTATCACTTTTCCAGGGATCCAGATGAGGCTGACTGGCCTGTAACCTGTATCCTCTCTGTCCTCTTTCTTGCCCTTCTGAAGATAGGAGATAGTCCAGTCCTTGAGTATCTTTCTCAACCACTATTATTTTGCAAAGATAATCAAGTGGCCTTGGCAATGCCAACAACCAGCTCCCTCAGCACTTGTGGGTGCATCCCATCGGAGCCCAGAGACTTATGTATGGCCAGTTTTCTTATGTATGGCCAGTTTTCTTATGTATGGCCAGCTTTGTTATGAATTCCCTGACTTGATCCGCTTCCAGCAAGTGCACATTTTTGTTCCTCCAGAGTTTTGCCTTGGTATTCCTAAAAGCTGATCTTGCTAGTAAAGTCTGAAGTGAAGACACCATTCCAGACCATGGCCTTTTCCATATCCTTTGTCACTGGGGCCCCCATCTCGTTTAGTAGAAGACTCAAATTCTACTTAGTTTTTGTTTTGTCTGCTATATACTTATAGAAGCCCTTCTTGCTTCTCTTGCTCCCGGGCTTATTAAATTCCACTCGGATCTTGGCTTTCCTAGCTGCATCTCCTTATGCTGAGGTAATGTCTCTGTATTCCTCCCAAACTACCTGTCCTTACTTCCACCCTCCATAGAATTTCTTTTCGCATGTGGATGCTGCCAGGAGCTCCTTGTTCACCCATGCAGGCCCCCTAGGATTTTTACCCAATTTCCTGCTCAATGGGGTGGACCACTCAGAGAGAAGCACTGAATATTAATATTAATTAATATTAATCAAAAGATTTTGGGGTGATTGAACCCTCTGTAAAGACCAGAATCTGTGAGTGGGAGACTGCTTCTAATGTACGTAGAAGTCATCATGCACTTGTTCATCTAGTATCCCCAGAGCAAGATTTTAGCCAATCTCCTTTTCCATTCATGGATTTAATGCTCCTGTTCTGTTGCTTTTTAATTCATAGAGTAGTCCTTTGTTCTCTACTCCCTACCATTTCAACCATCAGTTTTCAAATATAAAAAGCCTCTTTTTTCACTGGGATTAAATACAGTAAAGATGATATTGAAAGACTTAAATCAGTTCAACTACTTCTGTGAAGCACAAATCTCACTGCATCTGTAAATGCAGATTACTGTCAGAAAGTACAGGAGATAGGCTTAACATCACTCTTGNNNNGTGTGTGTGTGTGTGCGCGCTTGTTTGGGGTTTTTTTTGGTTAAAGTGAAAACACAGCCTGGTGACACAGGGAGTTTTGGAAAGCTAAACATGGTTCTAAAGTCATTACGTGAATAAAATACCACAATTATTTACTCATTCAGAAAACAGACTACAGGAAGCTTCATAGAGTAGAATGTAAATGAAAATTCCTGCTCACAAAAGAAGTAAGTTAATGGAGCAGTATTCTACAATGCCCTAACAGAGCTAAAAAATAGAATTGCTTATGATTTTATTTATTGAGTGAAAAAATTTACACATCAAAATTCTCTTTTCTTCTAGCCACATTACGATCGACATTATGTTATTTTGGGAAGAAAACGTTCTCTTTATTTATAAGTAACTGTTATTGCTTACACGTCATTCACATCTAGTTGTATGTGTTTTTATACAACAAAAATTTTTTGATGCAAATCTTTAAAGGAGTATCTTTTTATTGTCCCTCGTGAGAAGAAATTCATTTTCCTAACTCATCATAAAGAATTTTGTCTAAAACCATGTAATTAAATATTTACAGCCATAAGAAAAAAGAAAACACACTCCATTGTACAGGAACATACTATATTAATGAGTATTAGCTCAAAAAAAACCAAGATAATATTACTATTTGCAGCATTATCTACATCTGTACATAAACATAATTTCACATACAAAACTTGAGTGCTATGTATTTTTAACATGCATTGTAAAATTTATTTCACTTGAGAATAACAAATATGAAGAAAAAATGAATCTCTTTATCTTTGAAATTGTAGGCTTTACTATCAACTCACTGTCAATCCTATTTGGAATCACACTTACTTGCCTTGCTCACTTCAATGATTCGTGTCCTAAACAGTGCACGAAATAATGAGAAAATCTGACAGCACATCAGATTTTTGCATTAATCTACATAAATCAGATTTAATATTAACTGCATGTCAAATATCCCTTCAAAACCTGCTAGTTTACGGCATCGCTATATAAATGTACTCCTAAGAGGAGCAGTGAAAATTAATATGCATCATACAGTAAAATGAAAAGCAACAAAGTCAGAAAAACGAAAAAGTTTTCATTTTCCTGTGAGTCTCAGAATACAAATAATCATATTGCACATTTCATCTGAATATACAAGATAATTTCCTGACAATGAAACAGAAAATAACAAACTCCTTTTGTGCTGTCTTAAAGACATACTCCCTGTACCATTAAGTACAAATCTTTTGTGCAACATGTATTAACAGTGAATATGTTGTGGTTAAGTGCTATCTAAAGAAAATTACATTAGCATTAGTCTTATCTCCTTATTCTTACTAGTCAGATTTAAAGTGAAAACAGGATCTTCATGCTTTTTGCTAAATCACTGATAAGTAGTGGTATTAGGGAAAAGAACGTAAATAAATGTGATACTTTAAAAATACAAGTTCTCTCTCCTTTTGTACAGTTTTTTTTTAAAAACAATATAGGAAAGAATATTCTTCCATTACTGTAGTAATTTTTCTAATGTTTTACTTATTACTTCAGAAAGATCAGAGAGAAGGTTTTTACTGAGCATCAGGGAATTCAGTAAGTAAACAATATCATAGACTTGAAGCCTGTATTTTCACACTAAAAGAAACATTCCAGAAGAGTGGTATTTTTATTTAAAAAAAAAGCCCTTACAGTACCACAATGTATATATTTTAGGAAAGGAAGCTAAATTATTCCTATTTATTCCTTAGTAGTTATTCCTTATATAAAGACTTTTCTGACACTTCTAGGAAATGTGTCAATTAATTTCACAATCAAGAAGTCATGGAAGTGCTGAGGTTGGAAGGTACCTCTGGAGGAGGTCTAGTACAGAGGTCTCCAAACACTTTTGGTCAGGTACCCTAATCACTAAAATATGTTTGAGCAGACATCCCAAATATATGTGTATTCATTCATAAAGTACTCCTGCGCTTTATTGATGCTGTGCAGACACTATTGATAAAAAAGTATAAAGACAGAGTTCCTAATGCATTCTGCAACTGGAGTCTTTTCCCTAGAGAGATATCCATACTGACTGTAGTGAACCTTGTTCTCCAACTCAGAGTTTTAAAGAACTAGGAACCTGTCACAACTGAAGTAATCAGCATCTGTGCACCTGAACTACAAGCAACCTGTTGGGTCATCCTTCAAAGCAGTGGTGGGCTTCACATTAAGGCTAAGGAAGATTGTGAAAAAGCAAGCTCTGAGACAAAGTTTAGTTCTTCCAGGTTAAGTGAGACAGTTGAAGCCTTTACAAAAGAATATATATAGCGAGAATTTGATCTTAGAATACACAAACAAAACCCAAACTTTACCGAACAAAACACCCAAATCCAAAATACTCAAAACAAGATTAAAAGTCCTATCAGTGCCCACCATCCCATATTTTCCTATTATTCCTACCATTTCCTACCTTTTCTTTGAAATCTCTTTGCTTAGGTCTGGTCTTTGTTTGGATTTGACCGTCAGAAATTCAATCACAGGAAATGAAAAACTGAACAAAAGCTCAAGGAAAAATAACACTTATTCTTCAGGATAAGGGAAGAACTTCTTTATTTTTACTTCACCTCCAACTGAGTTTTTATGCATAGTGGTTTTTCACAAGGGTAATATTGTTTGATAAGAAAATGTTTATCCTTACACACTTTATAAGAAAGAAGAACTCAAGGTTAATGGTAGGGAGAGGCCTTTGTTACACTGTATCATGATTATGATTACCAAAAAGACTATTATAGGGCTCAAAATACAGCTTATGATTCACCTCTCCCTGTCCATTTCCATGAATTTAGAGGAGAGCAAACACAGAATTTCCATACACCTTTAGATGAAGAGTGATCCTTGAAATGAAGTGAAATAATGAAAGTACAGGCATTTTGCAGAGAATGAAAGGCAGCTGCTTTCATGGTCTTACTAAGAACACTCTACTCACAACAAGAAGAAACTTTTACTTTGAGAATGTTGCAAGAATGTTTACTAAGCCAGATTATTTTCAGAAAGAGGAAAGATGGAGAAGCAGGGAGAAGAAATACCTTGCACACATAGATTTAAACATAAAGATTGATTTATTTCACATAATATCTTGAGGGAAGTATAAAATGAAGTATTCATGAGGATCTTATACCTGAATTAAAAAAAAGTGCTAAATGATTATTTATACTTAATGTTATTTAACAAAAGTGCCTTGCTTCTGCCCAATACCATTTTCTAGATAACTGTAGTTTTATTCCCTTCTTGAAAACAATTTTAATTTATAATTCCTTCAGTTCTCCTCAAAATAAATAATCCTGAGACTTGAGGAAAAATCAGCTTCTTTTGATTTATACTAACATGACTGCTGAAACTTACTTAAATATATTTTAAAAAGCATTAAGATTTTACCCTAAAACCATGCCATGCTTTACAAATTAGCCTGTCATGGTCTTAATGACTTATACAAATACAAACATTTCAAATTTTATACATACAGACACAGAGGCAGGAAAGCAAATATGTGTATAGAGGAAAGATATAGAAAGAACACTATCAGCAATGGATTAGTTTAATCCTTGTCTAAATTCAGATATAAGCCTTGATTAATTTCCAATAAATATATAAATTTTCCACACCTTGCAGACCAAGTGCTTCTGATAAAATAGTATACTACTAGTAACTTCTACTTTGATGTACCTCAGGTTTTGAATATTTTAGCTCCCTAGGATTTCCTGAGAATTACCAGTATTTTAGCTTCAGTTTCAAGCCCTTCTATTACTTTCTTTGCATTTATCGGTTTTCCTAGTTTTTATTGATCCTCCATTTTTAGCTTGGAGTAAGCATTCTGTAGATTTTGGATCTACTTTTAACTAAGAACAGAAAACAAACACAACTGGGATTCCAAGATCCTATCTAGAGTTGTGCCAAGGAATCTGACTACTGCTGGGAAAAAAAGCATTATAATATTTCCAGTATATATGGACAAAAATATTGTATAAGGATACATTGATGGTTGTTTTTCTTTTTAATTTGTATCTGTCCACATTTGCTACGTCTAGGGTAAGACTTTCAGAGATAGAGACTTTTAATAGAATTATTAAAAAATATTCCTGCTTTATTTGTTCTAATAAAATGCATTTATATTTTCAAGTATGCTTTTGTATTTGAAAGGTAAGCAATGGCAGAGACTGTTTGGAAAAAAAAAAAAAAGTATATATTTTACAAAATCCCACTGTGACACTATCACTATTATCTTGTACTGTCCTACCAATCCTGTGCACAATCTGCTATTTTCTCCTGAACATCAATGTTCTATATGTACATTGAGACAGTACCATCCCTCCCTTGTGTTAGTTGCTGGCACTTGGGCAGAAATAATAATTTTGTTGTACGTGGAGAAATAATAGTATGGTTTATTTAATGTTTTTAGCTTGTAGAGGCAAATGAGGGGACCAGCTTTTAAAATTAAAAAACCCCAACAATGTAACCTATAAATGTGTGAAAGTGCAATTAAGAGCAAATGCTGTGGTTTTAATCACATTGGGCTTTGGTACCATTAGGCTAAAAATATGCAGTACCATTACACTCTGGGGAGAGCAAACAGAAAAAGAAAACATTATGCTGAACAACATAGAACATAAATAAAATGAAACTTGACTGAAAGTAAAATCTGAATATATCTGCCCCACCAGTTGCAAAGCTGAAGAACTATTATTGACTACCATAGTGTTAATTTTTCTTAGTATTGAAAAAAGCCACATTAGTGATTATATGAAAGAAATGGTCCATATTTCCCATCTCCACCATCTATTACTGTAATTTTCAGCTCCCATAGTTCACAAATGGTCAACAATACGTCAAAATGACATTTGTAATGACTAAACTGAATAAAATTTGTTTTGAGCTTCTAAATGCAGAGAACTAATAATTTCTAGACCTTGAACACTCATACCTCATCTACTGTATTGATGTTGCATGTGTGACTTGTTAGGTAACAGAAATTTTCAGAGAGACATCCACTTTAGGATGAAATGAACTGTATCTTAAAATAGCCCATTCTGCTAAATTAAGTTAAATGAGTTTCATTATTTGTATCCAAAGTTACATTTGAAGTCTGAGCTGCATTCATGCAGGCAGGAAAGTTGTATACTGAAAGAAAGACAAAATGGATGTTTCTATTCAATTAAAAGTAACTGAGAAATAGTACCATTATACTAAATAGTTATTACATAGCAAATGGCTTTTTAAAATACAGTCTATTTTTCAGCTAATTGCTGTTACCAGCTGACATCCAGAAGACCAATGTTACACAACCCACTGCCTTTCACCTAAGGTGTAAAAATATTCACCCTCTTTTAGAGAATAGACCCCTATCAGTAGTATTACTTATCTACAAACATAAGTTAGAATTCTTCTGTAATTTAGTATTAATAGTGCTTAATTCCCTCCGTTCCCTCACACAGATAAATATATATAGACAATACTGTCAAGAGAAGTGGCCTGGAATACTCTAAGGACCTTGAAATAGCTTACTGAATCTATGACTCTCAAAGTTGACAAGATTTCCTCCAAACACTTGAAAATACTTACATCTGATTCTCTGACAGAACCAGAGCACCTTAGAAAAAAACAGTGTCTTGTAAAAAAGCTATGATTAAGTAAAAGCAAAGACTGAGCAAAAAATCGGCATATAAAGTTTCAGACTGTGAATTCTGAATGCTGAAACATGATTTTAAAAATTGCTTTAATTCCCTTACATGTCTATATTTTACCTGCTGCAAATTTCTTCAGCTGCTATAAACACATGCATTAATATATCTAAAACATTTTATAGGATTCTATTTATCAGTTCTGCATTCCATAACAATTGATAGAAGAATATTGTATAAATGAGTGTAGCTGTCTTTATTTACTTAGAGACCCAGAAATTAATGTTACATAGATGCTTTGAATGCCATGAAAAATTCAAGAGTCACTGGGAATCACCAAAATATCAGTCCCAGAAGATCACCGATTCTCAGAAACGTATAAAAACGTGCACTAGAGAAAAAGAATCATTTCCTTATTATCTGGAACACCATTTTCATTTTTGGGATGACTAAATAAAAATTTATTTTTCTGACGGTGACCTCTCCTTTGTAAGTCAAGTTGATGAGAGAAGAAATGGGCAAAGTTTAATATTGGCAAGCAGGGACACCATTTATCCACACTAGATTGTGTCAGTCCTACAAACACATGGAAATTAATCTTAAAAGTCAGAGCTGCAGGAGGAAATAGAAATGATTTCTCAACCTGTGTCTAAGTCTAGAAATTACAGCAAGAACATCTTTTCAATGCCACAAGTTTTGCAAATGTTTCATGCAATGCCAAGTATACTGCATGGTCCAGGCACACCAAGCAACTGGAGAAACACTCTTACTGCATTCTTTTGGTTCACGGGAGTGGGATTCAATTACATCAATCTAGATTGTGATAATGAGCCATCATGATAGCCTTAGATCTGTTATCTCCTAACATTTCTAAAAACCTGTCAAAGCAAGCTGTCTTTTTACGTGAAGTGGTAGAACAGTGAAAAATACTAAGAATTTTATCCTTTTTACCCACCAGAGGAGGTAGCACAAAAGGAATCTGACTATAGATAAGTCATGAAATGCTCAGTGCCAGTATGTAAAATCTCCAAAACCTTAGAGGAAACAAACATTTGCTTGAAAAAGAAAAAATCTGAAACAATGACAAAACCAACAGGACAGCAGAGAAAAAAATTGACTGCTATTTGCATTTATCTCTATGCAAACTCTTCATGGCACAGCTCAGGACCACAAAGAACTCTGGGACTGCATGAATGCAAAGATTTGTTTTTGTGTATGTGTGTGTCCACACAGTGAGCAAGAACAGAAGCTATGTGGGAGTAAACCAGCAGGGCCTGTATTACAGCATTCACACACCAGAATATTGTAATTTCATTTTGAACTGCGTAATTCTTTGTAAATGCAAATCTGCACACACATACATTCTACTGAAATTGAAATCAATCATTAAAAACTGTCAAAAATCAGGATCAATAACTCAGCTCTGGTACATTTAGATGTAATATTTGAATTTCTACTACTCCAGGCCTTCCCATCTTCTGTGTTCTACGCCATGACAGAATTTGAAGACAGATGTTGGACTCCAAAATATAATTGTTAATGAAGTTGGTGAGAATTTCAACATTTGTGCTAGTTTGTGAGCTTAATGTATTGAGACAAAAGCTAATTTCTCTCAGGCTACTTGTACTATGGATAAGGGCACTGGCATATTGAGCTAACAGAGCTTCACTGAAGAACTTGGGCACACTTCCTAATCCTACATAGCATCCACCATCCCTGTTACAGTTGAGATCCAGCTGTCTGTCTGACCTTTTCAATGGTCAGAATATTCATTGAGACATTTTCTTTAAGTGACATCTGACCGTGAGTGTGACGCTTTTTCTTTTGCCATATTCCATAATTATTTGGAAGATCCCAAGAAGTCTGGTAAGAGGAAAAATAAGACAATAATCCACTTCTTGAAATGGTTCTGCTGGCACATTTTCATAGCACATTAGTGTGATTTTCACACATTTTTCTCAGGATCCCTGTGATGTTTACCACCTCTGCTGTGGTCCAGCACTGCTCTCAGCAAGATTTTAGCCATGATTGTTGAGGTCAATTGAAAGGAAGTGTAAAAGTAGCGGCTCTCACCTAAAATGCATTAGTTAATAAAACACTGGTCACATGTTCAGTCAGATTGCACCAGAAGAAACATTTCTTTCATCTGCGACCATTTTATAGGCAGATGAAAAAGAAATGGGTATATTGTTGTTGTGGTTTTAGTTAAAATTTTGTTGTTTTTCGGTTAATGCACTATTTAATGTGGTAGTTTTATGCTTACTAAATTATTTGCCAACTGGAAAATTGGGATTTTTGGGAGAAGAAGGCAAAACAGGCTCAAGTTAAAGGTAAACATGCAATTTATTAACACACAGAAAAGAAAGAGAAGAGGAGGGAAAAACTGAAACTTCCAAAACTCCGCTCCCCTCCCACTAGTGTTCATTTTTCTACAACTAACATAGAGACAAAACTTGTGACATTCAGTCAGTTTCACCATTTAAATATAGTTTTTTATCTATTCTTCAGGAGAGGAGTCCCTTGTTTTTTATGGAATTCTCCCACTGACAACCAGATAAGGCTTTTTCGTGGGTTGAGCTCTTACAGAAACAGCCGCTTGGGGAAAATCTGCTTCTATGTGGTCTCTTCCCATTAGCAGTTTCTCAAGCTGCCAATGGGTCATGGCGTTCAGGCATTTGGAGTGTCACTTTTTAAAGATAAGCAGTTTCAAGGCAAAGGATTTTTTTTATTTCGAGGAACAGAGATGTCGTCTCCTTTTTTCACTGGTGCAGCAGCTTCTCATTTTTTTTTCTCTGCTCAAACATCTTATAGAATCACACAGTCAGTCTATCAAAAACACCTTTGCTCAAAAATCTACCAATCATCTTCCCAAATGCATATTCTTCCATAATTTAAAAAAACAATCAAAGTTCATTTCCATAGCTTAAACAAGACAGTCCAGCCCACATGCCACTCCTTCATCCTTCCTCTAATTTAATCCTTTCTTTACTCTTTCCATCTGACTGTTATGCTAAATTTTTTCTATGCTCCATCCATTTGTCCTCATTCTGAGAAGAGCCAGTGCTTTAGAAGTCCCACCTCNGCAGCAAACTGTTTTCCAACTGCTAAAACTAATCAAAGTCAGAGTCGAAATGAAAATACATCATCCCCTCTCCCAGCTGCGAGTCACCTGGCCACACAGGCTTTCTGTGAAAGCCCAGGGGCCCGGGGCAGGCCAGGGCCTTCCCGGGCCCCTCCAAAGAACAAAACCAAAGTTGTCTTACTTCCTTGAAAAACAAAAGCAAAAAAAAAAAAGAATCTTAAACTTCTTCTAACTTTTAAAGCTCTGTGTGTGTCCCAAAAGTGCATTTCTGTATGCAATTAACTATTCTAACTGTCAATTCAAAAAAAATCACCAACTGCATTTCAGCTTCTCCCAAACCAACACAATTGTCCATCAAACTTACTTCACTGTCTCCTTGAGTTACAGTTCTGTCAGATTTTGGTGCATTGGAACTGCACATGAAAAAAAGTGGAAAAAAAAAATCATTGACCCTACAGAAACAGAATAAAATTTTAAGGGCTCCCCCCTGCTCCAAACTCTGTTGAGAACATAAAACTTTGTCAGTTTTTCCTGATAAGCTATATCACTAATTGGTTTCCAGAAAGTTTTCTGAAAAATATCACTTACTTTACACCTACTACCTGGAGAATTCTTTTAGAGGGTCAACAAAATGGCTCTAAGGTGACTAGCATGCCACTCGTCTGCTTCACAGCAGAGCACATACTTCTGAATCCTTAAACAAGACTCCTTAGGGAAAGAATCTGCAGCAGTGTCTACTTAAGCCATCAGTGTTCTGTGGCTGATTTGAAGGGCTCATATGCTTTACTACCTAACACCCTGCTAAGTTTGCTGGGCAATGGCTCTATCAAATAATTAATGAGGGGCAGGGACTGGAGTAGGTGGTGCAGGGAGTGGTGGTAGTGCAAAATGGGGCAACTCATTGCTAGCTTAAGACAGTGAGGTCAGGCCTAGAACATCCTGTGGGATTTGGAATATAACTCATTTTACTCTCATGGAGTAGGGGTTGTGGATATTGGAGACATATCTCTCTGCCTATTGATGCCCCAAGCTAGCAAAGAGTCAGGTACTGCTGAATTTTCTAAATGTCCCTGCTGCTAATGTTTCTCAAGTATGGAAAGTATTACCCAGCCAACTATTGATGGCTGATCAACAGGAAGTTCCACCTGAACACGAGGAGGAACTTTACTTTTGGTCAAACACTGGAAGAGATTTCCCAGAGAGGTTGTGGAATCTCCCTCATTGGAGATATTCAAGGCACATCTGGATCCAGTTCTGTGCCATTCGCTCTAGGATGACCCCAGCTGAGAAGGAAGATTTGACCAGATGGCCCAACTGTGTTCCCTTCCAGCCTTACCCATTCTGAGATTCTGTTATTTGTTCAAGAGAAAGTGCCCAATCAGCTTTCCTATTGGCTGTTTCAGCAACAAAATGGACATTAAGTAATGGCAAGTTTTCCATCCTCCACATTTCACTGTTCCTTGTGGTAATAAATCCAATACATACAGAAACTTTAATAAAGCCAAGCAGTTCAAGCTTAGTTTTTTCCATTAGCTTCTCTAACACTTGATATCTTAGAAAATAGGGATCTGACTTTTTGGATATTTCCATGTTCATTGGGCTGTAATATTTTAAGACATGGGGTTTATTACTTTACTTCCATAAATGATTGCCTAATACCCAAAGAGGCCATACAGAAAGTATGCAAACTAATATAGTGATAGTCTACAAACACTTCTCTTTTATTGCCTTAAAAACAGATAGTAAATGGATTTTCCTATATTAGTATCCTGAGACCATCCTCTGTGGACAAAATTAACTGTTGATAATAATATTTCAACTACTCAATTTTGCACGTTTAAACTAAATGTTTCCTGAAATAATCAATATATTTAATCTGAACACTTTATTTTACTGCTTTGATCTTTATGATATTTAACTGAATGTCACAGGAATATGTATATACTCTTTATCAAATAATATTTTTAAATTCACTCTCAAACCCTCTTTTGATGTTGAAACTAACATATAGCCTCAACATTGCCTTTGTACACAGTGGACTAATCAGGAAAAAAAATCTTATAATTGTAAATGTTCATCAAGCATGAATTTTTTCTGTTCAGACTAAAAATTTCCTGAATGCAGAAGACTGATGAGAGTAGTGAAAAATTAACATACAGAATCTGTAAACTAAAATATTGATTGATAAGAGGAGAAGATCTTGAATACCCAAGTAACTTGGTGGAAGTGAAGTAAGGAGAAGAAAAAGGAACATAAAAACAGTGACTGTTGCTAGCCAAGGCTGGGCATGTCCTACTTTAGGGACAGAAAGAGAGCAGGTCAGAAGCATCGCAGTGAGGGGACAAACTCTTCTACTTTATTTACAATTTTACTGTTTTATACATTTGTACAGAGGTCTAGAGATTGGCTACAGAGGTCGCCACCTCTCAACCTGGATGGTGGACATCACCATCAATCATTTCTTCTCTCAGAGGAGAAGAATGCAAACATTTTAAGAATAAACATTGTTTACATGAAAGTTGCATGAGAAAGTTCTACAGAAAGACAAAAGACAGAAGACTCAGGGCAACAAGTGACGGTAGTTCAAAATATCAGATGTCAAAGGACATTTGAAAGTGGAGAAGAGTAAAGCTGTATTTCATGGCACCGCGTACCGCTGGATAGCAAGCAGGGAAACAGTCTAATGGGATAGGAAATGTGATGGTCTGAAGGGTCACAGATATTTTATGGGAGGCAGAAGAGGAGGAAGATGGTGACTAAACTGGAGGGACAATGAAATTTTATCATGAGATCTTGCTTCCATTAAAGACAGTAAATTCTGCACCTATTAAGTCTTATTTGATCACACTAAGGAAAGCTTGAACAGGCGTACCCTTTCCCACTACTTGGAGGCATGAAAGGCAAGAAATGAGTAGTGTTCACACTGATCATGTTGGATCCTTTGTGGTTTTTGACACACAGCAACTTCTCTCACACTCTGACACCTCACACTAACACCAAGGTATGAGGTCAGGTCTTTAAGAAGGCTAATGTAGCAATTGATCACAAAGGTCTTTGTAACCATTTTCTGTCCTTATGTTTGGGTAGCTACAGTACACACACCCATCAGATCACACAAATTAATTTTCCTTTGGTTTTCTGAAGTACCACATAAAATATTACATAGTACATTACACATAAAAGTTTAACATAATGCTCATGGAAGTTCTGAGTGCAGAAAAATTAATAGCTTTAACAAACTAGTTAATAGAGAAGATATGTTTGTTTTAGAGGAAAATAAAAGCACAGAAATATTTCCATCACTGTTATAAATTTTCATCAGTTTATTAAATCTTTTATTATGCCTAGAGGTTCCCTAGCAATCTGAAATGAAACGGCCTACCTCTGAGGTGCTATTAGGATAAGAAAACTTCCAGAATAAGCTTTACAAGACACGTAGAATCAATCATTTTTACTATAATAACCAAGATAAATTCCCATTAGAAACTATGCTGCACTTACAAGCATCTATTTTAAATTTTTATATACTTGGTGCACCCAACGTAGCATCACTGTGTCTCAAATTACTTTTGTAAATCTAATTGATTTAATAAATTCACACTTAAATTGCTATTCAATTACTTACTCTTCTCCCCAGCAATTTTATAATCTTGAGCATATAGCAGAACGAGAACATAATTAAAGGGCTTATTCATTAAAGAAATTCTTCTCTGCTGGTAGATCACCTGGGTTTTTCTCAAGATACTCAAGCTACAGCACATCTCTGAAAAAAAGGTTAGCATGGAAAATTGGAACATTATAAGTATTTGGTATTACACAGAAGGATACATGCCTTATCACGTAGTGAATATAGAGAATTTTTATGTACCTCATATGATCGCATAATACAGAAATATTCCTAGTGTTTATTAAGTATTTACCTGTTGTCAGCTAGACCTATATACATTTTTCTGATTTTTTAAAAAATAACTTGGTGTTTCAAAAAGGCACCAGATTTCATATAATTACGTCTATGAATGATGTATAGCTAAAATCAACCTGAAAACTTCATTTCCATGTATGCACATAGAGATGAAAGGTAAAGATACTCCCAGCCAATTGTGTGACACAGGCAAATTCCTCTACATCCAAACAAACCAGGGGACAACCACTTGGCAGAGGTCACAACTCAAGAAGAGATATTAATATGAATGCATGTAGAGGTACTGAATATTAGTATTTTAAGTTTCTCTCCAGAACTATGGGTCCACTAGATACTAGAGCCCTTATGAGGAATTATTTTTGCCCATCGCAAGATAAAAATGTAGGAAAGTATCATCTGTTTTGATTGATGAGAAATTTGAAGCAGGGAACTGCTACCTGTCTTCTTCAAGTCTGTACAGAACTGAACATACAGCACAGATCAATTAATCTTTAGGACAGTGCTTTGATCAGGACAACCATATCCACTTTTTTATATATATCAAGAAACTGGTTTCAGCTTGAAGCTGCAATAAATCTTGCTAAAGTGAGATGTTACTCCTCTGAGTACTGACAGATTGTCTTTTCCCCACAAGCAAAGAGTCTGCTTGCTCTGCATTTCCAGCTTCCTATACAGCATTGCTTACAGTGGTTTCCCAAAAAGCTCTGCTACCTAGAGTAAATGTGGAGAGGGAATACTGGCACTACTTGTGCCTGGGGGCAAAACAAAGTATTCCAAAGAACAGCTTGACTAGGCAGTGGATAAGCTAATTCAGCTTTCCCCCCACCTTTGCACTTTTCAAGAAAGTTTGTGTATTGTATGTTGTGCTCTTATAGATGGCCCTATACGTTTAAAGACACAATGCTGCTTTCTGCATTTGGCTTCCTGTATTTTCTTACGGCACTTAAAGAATTCAGTTAAATTCAGAAAGAGTGAATCAAAACAACTCTACATATGGAATATGACATTTTTCCTCTTAATTTACAAAAGTTACACTCATAAATTTCCATATGCCCTAAACTACAGTTCTCAGCCTCTTAAACATGATCAGAAGAAAAGAAAATCAACTCAAAAATAATTTTACAAATTTAGAATTGTATTCTCTGCAATTTTAATTCTGAAATGCAAATTAGTAAAAAATTACAGAATTTTGTTTAGAGCTCTCCAAAGATATTGCAACTCTCTAGGATAGCATATATTAATTCTCTAATTCTCCTAGTTTGTTTAAGCTAGGAAAAATAAAAGTTAAAGCAAATTCAGCTTTTGCCTAAATAAAGCTGCTTAAGAGTATTAAGACCTCTTTGGTTTTGAATCACTTAAAAACTATACAGACACTTAAAAGAAGTCTGGATTTTAGGCTAGTAACAGATATAATGGTACAGTATCTAATCTGGGATTTTGGCCAGAACTGTGTGTTTGAATCATACCTGACTTCTGCACAAAGCTTTTATATCATAAATCTCCTTTGGAAAATGATGGGTTCAGGAGTTTCATATGTTACAATGAGGAAAAGGTTTACTTACTTTGATGTTATCAGTTCCTTTGACATTTTGATGTACCAGCATTTTTTTTCCCGGACCAAACAAATTAAACTTTTTTATGTTCTCATCTGACTGTTAGACAAATCTTGCAAAAGGATTACCAAGACTGTTGGGAATGATGGCTCTGTTCTTCAAAATTTTATCTGAATTGTACCCAAGCATCACTTTTATGCATCTGAAGAGCTTGCAATGAAATTTGGTCTACCTGGAGATGGGATACAGTCTATCAAAACTTTCTTTATTTTCTTGAAGTTCTTCATTGGTAACACAAAATAGAATCAATATATAACCATATATTTTTTAATAAAACTTCAGAAATGCAGACAAAATACCAGAAATATGATGGCACTCTTGCATGAAAACTTTCTTCCAGAAAATAAATCTAAAATATTTTGTATCATAATAGAGTGATTTTTAATTTTTTTTCACATATTTAAGAAAGATGGGTTTACTATCTGGAAAAAAAAACATGATGTCACCTACATTTACAAATGTGTTTTTGGCACTTGTCTCAACAGCCCTTTGAAAGACAGAAAAAGAATATTGCAAAAAGTTAAGGAGGAAAATCTTGAAAAAAAACATTCTGAAAACACTAATATCTTCTTTATTTCTGACATATTTCATCCTCTTTTCCTGCCTTCATGAACAAAAAGTTATTTAAGTATTTTGAAGATGACAAATTCCTGGTTTGAATAAGTAAAAAGTGGAGGGACTTACAAAACGCTAAAAGAGCTACTCACAATTTTTCATTTTAAAGCAGGGAACCGCAACTTATATACAGAATAAGATGCCAGTTCCTTATAAAAAAACCCCATTTAGCTAGGACTCAAACTGCTGAGTCATTTTAGGTCAAAGAAAAACATTTCAATTATCACTCAACAAATTGATTAGCAGTCAGGAGTGACTGAGAAACTCAGTGATCTTTTTGACTGAAACACCGTTTAGTAATTGGACTCCCTCTTATTTTACTAATCTCATCAATCATGAGAACCATGATGAAATCTCATTTTCATTTCTTCTCACATAAAAAGTATAACACCATTAGATTCCGTTGAGCTTCTGCCAAGTAAACTTGACCATGTGCAAACATAAAAAAAACCAGAAAAAAGCGAGGTATAAACCAGTAGCCAGAGCCTGAATTTCCAACAATCCACACTTCGAGCCTTTTTTTAGCCCCTGCTTACCCCATTGAAAAAGCACAGATCACCAAATACAAGGAAAAAATACCCACTGTAAAGTTTGAGGCTGATCAAGTGCAAAGCTCAGCCACTCTGAAGTTAATGACTGTTGCTGCAGTTTGCAGTTTTGTCAGCAATATCTCATATTTGATTGTTTCTTCGATAATCATGGAAATGGTGATGGTAGAGCAGCATGGAATCATTTATCTTCTTTCAGAATAGCCATTGTTAACTAATCAGCACTAGCCCTGCTGCTATTTGTCAATAACCAAAAACGTAGTTGTGACCAAACTGCTTGAGACACCTGGTGGCAGGGCAATACTTCAGTTTCCACAGCTCTAACAATTTTATCTTTGATTTTTCTAATCAACAGCTTGTTATAGGACTGCTTTGAGTGGCATCTGAAAATGTCTGCACTCTCTGAACTGTATCCAAGCTAAATGCCGCAGGAAGATGATGTCACTACTCTCTCCTCATTTCTTTTTATAATATTGTTATACAAAAATTGATAGACTCTCCATGTTCTTTAATCTTAGCAGCTGCACTTTGGTCCGGAATGTTCTTAAATTTGAACGATATATTCTTAATGTTCACAACAGATTAGATTAATTTTCAACTTTGGTGTTTCACAGTTTATGTGAAAAAACCCAAATGTTCAGAATGTGGAAAAATTCATTTACTGATGTTAATTCAAAGGCTTGCTTAATTTTTCGGCTTCATTTCCTTTTGTTTAAATTGCAATCTTTGCCACTTTATCAAGGTTTTTATATTCTCAGCACGATCAATATGCAGAAATCAAATGAACCGTGTATTTCTTACAATTTAAAACCTACAGATTTGCAGCTTTATCAATACTTCAATTATTTTTATAACTCACTTGATGCAAAGATTGTTTTCAAATCAAAACAATGACAATAAGGAGACATCTTTGCAAATAAGATTACTTTAAAATCAAGATATTAAAAATTTCTTCTCTGCCTAGGAGAACCATCAGTGGAAGCTAGCTAGGCAAATCCAAAATATAGTAATTTCAGAACCTATTCTATTCAGATAGTGGGGGGTTTCCTGCTAATTCTTCTTATAATATTAATCAGGGAGAGTTAGCTTTAGAGTTTCCAGATTTTCAATTACTTTTTTTTCTTTAAGAAATCAAAGTTTCCTCTATTGAAACAAAGTAAGCTAAATTTAAGTTTTACTGAATATAACCTGGCATAGTTAAAGTTTTTAAAATGTAAATTCTTGTTTTTTCAATTTGGTAGAACAGAAATACATACGTACATATGGCAGTTACTCACACAAAAAAATCCTCTGTTCTTTTATCTCATTTGTCTTTGAGGTTTTACAGCAGCACTCACAAAATAAACACAGAGATTAAAAAATTTCCCCATCATTTAAGCAATTGCAGCAGTACCTAAAACTATTTACACAACCAGAAGTTTAATCCTTAAAAAATCACTGTTTGCAGAGATCTGCTGATTATTGCAGATATACTGCACTGACAGTACAGTATATCAACACCTAAGCAAGCCAAAAATCTTGCTTTCACTTTTGTTCATATGTCATTCATATTCGTCTCTTCTTTGCAATTTTTTACCTTTGAATGATTTCTCAGCTACAGCTGACAGATTGTGTAAATATAAATCCATATACGTCAATGAATTAACATCCCTAAAGCACAGAAAACTAAGCATAATCTCAAAGCTAAGCTTCATTTGTATGAATATTCTACTAAATCTTTATTCACATATTATATTGAGTCATAATAGATACAGGAAACGCCCTGTTTAAATTATTTAGCACTACTCATCTAATACACTAACGTTGGCTATTAGTAATTCCTGATTCAATCAACTGCTGAGTAACAATTAACCAACTATTTTATCTTCTATGTGTTTCTCTCAGGCATATTGCATTCATATACAAATTTGGGAAGACTGAAATTTTTGACTTTGCAGTTAATTTTATGGGATACAAATATCCAACCACCAGAATTCGAGGTAACACAAAATACGAAGTTGTGCCGAATGAATGCTGTGCTAGAGATAGAGCAAGCAGTCTGTGTTGATCCTTCAGGCCATTCATGAACTTTCACAAAAATATGTGTAATTAGGACTTACACGTTGTTCAGGCTTAATCCAGCACTTTTTTCCTAAATGACCACCTCATTAATGATCGACAAGGAATGGTATTCAAAAGGCAGAGGCTTTAAGGAGCAGTTCCCACAATAAGATCATTACATAGGGGAGGAAAAGGGGATGTATCATTATATCAGAGCTCACCTAAAAGTTCTCCTCTTTAACTTCTCATAGTTTCAGAAGTTTGGCAACATCTCTGCAACATGGTTATGTCTTTCAGAATTACACAGAATCTATTATGTCACATTTATGCCATGCAGACACCTATGACAAATACTGTTGTGACTGCCTTCTAATGCCCCTGTTGAGGATTATCATTATTTTCATGCTTGATAGCATGAAGCAAAAGAAAAGTGAATTTTTATAGTATTGTAATTAAAAAAATTAAAAAAATAAAAACACTGCAAATAGTGTATTTATTGATGTAACTCATGTGCATTCCATTCACAAAGATTGAAAATTTTCCAGGGCCGGTATAAAAGGCATAAAATACAGCATATATCCAAACCTTCCATCCTTATTGACTGTCTGTTTGGTAGATACAGTAAATAAAAATCTCATATAATCATATAATTTAATGCTCTCAAGGCACTGAATATTTTTAAGGTATTATTAATCAATTCTAAGAATTACTTCTCCTAATTCCCATAGGTGTTTTCAACATCATTAACAGATATGTCAAAAAGACCAACAAACATCAGTAAGCAGGAAAATGACTCAGTATGATTGTCTAACAACAAAGGAGTGTAAGAAATGGATGTTAGCACCGTTATTTGCATAAAATAAAATCTCTGAACAGATCCACACATCTTTAATCTGGGTCAAAAGGCAGTTGCCTGTATTACTTTTATTTTACCAAATACATCTACACGGGAACTTAATTCAAGCTAAGACATTCCTAGCTTTACATGTGACTTTTATTAAACTGGGGCACATCTCCACAGATTTAAAATGCCAAATAAGAAATCCTGCTGGGCAAGCATGAAGTGTACACTGACGATAGCATTACACTTCTACCACATCTACTGATGCAAATATTGTAAAATTATGAGTCCCTTTTCCTTTTAGAATGTTACAGAACTGACAATTATGTTGCATTTAACTTCTTCAGGTCCGTTGCAACAATTGTCAGAGGAAGAAACAACAAAAATTCTTATACATTCCTCTGATACACAGAAATAGAAAATAAAATTCAACAGCTAATGTAGCTTTTAAGACTGCAGTACAGACCTTTATGGTGTACAGTGATCCACATCTGACCAGGCAGAATCCACCACATATGACCTAAGTCACACCGTCATCTTAATTTTTCTACCCACAGCAGTTTGATCCATCAAGCACCAAAATTTGCAAGGTAAGACATTTATTATCCTCTTTGCTCAGAGGATATAAATAACTGTCAGTTTATTGAATAAAAAAAAAATCTTGAATTTTAATGAATTGGAAAGTGAAACTGGGGAAAGAAATTGCAATTTCTACAACTGTTCTGTACAGAAATAGCACAAAAATGAAATTCAAAGATAAATTTTGTACCTAATAATGCATATACTCTGAAATTACATCCTTCTTTTCTTATTTTTTCTCATATTTGTATCTTAAATAAATATTGCTCAAAGGTTTAAATCCATTCAATCCATAGAATATAGCAAAAATTAGTAGGCAAGGCTTCTTCCTTAAAATTTTTCTTTGTTTTCCACATTTATCAATGAGCACTCTTAAACTTTCAAGACAAACTTGTCCTTTTGACTATTTTCTCCCCAACCTCAGTCAATGCAAATTCCTTTTCAAGCAGTATCTTTGTAATATCTTAGAAAATGAGTTATCTGTGGCCAGATGCTTGCACTCCCACGTCAGTTACTTTCTCTTATGGGTATCAGCTGACCCACTCCATAGCTTTTATCTGTCATTGATCAGACTCTGCTGTGGTGTATTATAAATAGTTAAGAATGAGTTTAAACAAGCTACCTTCAAAAGAATCCATGGGCCTCTGGCCATTGAATTATAGAGATTTACAGCACTGTAGCAAAAAAAAAAAAAAAAAAATTAAGACCCCATGCTCCTCAGGCAGCAGAATTTTGAGGAAACAGGAGTGCAGGACAAGGTACATAAAAACAACTGAATGTTATCACACTCTGAAAGAAAACATTTTAGACCAAAGGGAGAGAGAATTTTTTTTGGTTTGTTTTGTTATTAGGTAGGAGCTGGAAAAGAAAAATGTGAGAAAGGCAAGCTGTTCCACTGAAGCTGTTTAGTTTCATAATATATCTCTGGAGACATCATTTTCCATCACTTTCCTTGAATGAAGAGATAAAAAAGGAAAAATAATAATTCAGTTCGGCTGTAGGACATCAAACCTTGCATATTATAAAGAACAGGAGTTTGGATAAACTCATATGGTTCCTTTTGGTAGTCTATATTGAGTTATATTTCATTTTCTGTTGTTCAAAGATTAAATTTTTATAAGTCTTTTTTTCCCAAATACTTTTAATATATTGATAGCAAATCTGATGCCTGATGCAACTTGATTTGGAACACTTCACATTTTCACAGAATTACTAGCTTGGAAGAGACCTTTAAGATCATCAAATCCAACACAACTAAATGCAACAAAAATTATAGTGTATCTTTACTATACCTACCTGTCAGAAGATCAACAAGTAGCTTTCCAAATAATTTCATTGATTAGCCTTAAAAGCAGAACCATCCTCCCAAAACCACACTAAAAGCCCTAAGCCAAACAAGAGATCAAACGCCAAATTTAAAAATCCACACAGTAAACGGTGTCTAAATGGAATATACTTCAAATTTTAAACTGAGAGTGCGGTGGTGATGCCAGTCCATGTAGTGATTTGACCTTACTCCTGGAAGGGCACAGAATTTCTATTAACTTGGCAGTGCAACGCCTCATGTCTTGTCTTGACCAGAACTGAGTTTAGCAATGTGAATTTGATTCATGGCAAAGGTCTGACAAATCTATAAAGCTGATAAGTAGCAAACATTACCCCATATGTTACACTGGGGTTCTAGGAGGCTGTCACAGTCTAAACTAATAATTGCAAACTGCCTTCACAAAGGGGCAAACACAGTTTAGGTAGCAACCAACAAACAGAACTCAAACAATGGCAGGGTGTTTTAATGTTTAAACATTAAAAAAAACCAAAAAACCAAAAAACACAAAAAAACCCAACACATTAAAACATTTAAAAAAATCCCATGGCAGATTCAAATCTGAGAAGAAAGAAATGGTCCCCACAAAACATAAAATTCTTAATTAAAAAAAAATCAGGACAGATAGCTTCCTGTAATCCTCTCCCTTACTCCATCCCTCCTGAGATACTGAGGATGTGTACCAACCTAAAATACTAGGCTAAATAAAGCCAGAATGATGAACAAAACATCAGAGAAGTTGAAAACTTGAGTCACGTACCACAAATTTAGCTGCATTTCTACTGAAGCTTTTCTTTATTACCTCGATATTTCACTCTGTAAATATCAGTGTCATTGTAACTGAGATAGCAACTGCCTGTTTGGATTGCACAATTAGACTTTAATTAGACTAACCTTAATTTCCATTGGTATTATAACATAATCTAAAGTGCGGATGCGCTTCCTGAATTTGCACCAACTTCATATGATCCTCCTAACTTCAAGATATCATCATTATGAACTCCTTTATATATGTTCTGGTTTGTTTCTTTGACTTAGTCTGACACTGTAACCACTCCAACACATTCATCAATCACCCAAAAAGAAAAAGCAACAAATCAGGAACAACTTCATAGTTTACTATGCTTAAAAAATGCCAACAAACTATGGTTTACTCACAGTAGCAAAGTTCCAATTTTAAACAGTGTGACAGTTAATTTTCAATAAAGAATATGATTAAACAGCATTTAATTAATGATTCCCTTGCTAATGTCTATTACTATGCTAGTAAAGCAAAACCCCAAAAGGATCAGGTTTGTGAAGAGACTACATTATTTTTTATTCTGCTTCTAATCCCTCTTAGATGAAAAGGAAAATCAGAAAACCCAGAAAAAACCATATGATGAATTTATTGCTGTGGCTCAAGAAGTAAAGAAAGTTGGAAAATTAATGGCCTCACTGGCTTTAATATAAATATCCATTTATGGTGTACAAACAAGAAAAAATAATCCTAACACTTTTTCTTTCTTTACTTTAGATGGATATTCTATTATTAAGCTTATAATTTGGCAAACTGAGAGATACTGAAGACCTAACCAGATGTTTTCTGTTTTATTCCAGTCTTCTGATTTTGAGATGTGAAAAATAATTTTGCATACCTACAGAAAAAGTACATTGCATGACAACTGCAGGCCCCTCAAAAAATGGGAAGAATTGGGATTTGATGCCTTTCCAGGACTCAGTTGTAAAGAAAAAAAATAAAAATAAAGCCCATTAAGTGTTCTGAATGCTCTTGATACATAGTGAAGTAGCAATTGAAGTAACAGAGCTGAACTCTACTGGTATTTCATAGAATCTATTTATGTTGATTGTAGACAAGCAAAGAATAAAAAGATTTGAAAGAACAATCTAAAATGCCAAAAGGGAAAATAATTGGCAATGGTTTGCTATTTTTCTTCTTAATCCTGACAACAGAAGAAACAATCTTCTAGACATCGCCTGAAAGGGGATGCTGACATTGCAACTAAGATAGAGCTACAGCAAAAGAAAAAGGAATTATATTGAAAAAGTGAACCTTCAAATATGGTCAAGTAATTAGAGACTATGATAATTTAAGACAAATTTTATCACAGAGGAATTGTTAATAGGAAAAGAAGCCAATTAAGAGCAAGACAAGAAGCGTCTTTTAACTTTTATCATAAATTCTGTCTTTGCCACTCTCAAGTTTGTCAGACTTTCAAAATACAACATTTAGACAGAAAATAAAAAAATCTGTAATTTTTACTGATATTAAATTAAAATTTCAGCTCCCTTTCCCTTCTCCCACTCCTAGTATCAGGCTCATAACCAGTATTTTCCACTTTTGGTGTGCTATATTTCGAACACAAAATACTGAAGTGGCAATGGAGATGCACTATATCATTGTTTATTAGGAGCATGGAATTTTTGATGTGGTGAAAGAGGGTTCTTGGGTGAATCAGGAGCCCCAAGATAGCATTATTCTTCAAACAGGTTTAAATAAATATGTAAATAAATATGCATTTTGCTATTTAAATAATAATAAATTAATTTACTGGTCTCTGTTTCCTTTAGTTTGCCCTTACTAGGTCTGAATCAGCTAGAATTATTATACCAGCCATTTTTTAACGCAATCCTGTTCAAATCACAAAATTTCTCATGTTACTACATGATCATGGTATTACCACAAAAGATACAGGCAAATAAAATGCATTTTTTGCCTCTGTAACATTTTGTAATGGAATGATAGTAACAGAATCTCACAGTACTATACAGCCTTCCTAAGCTCCACAGAGAGATGATACTTTTCCCCCTAGGTATTATCATTTTGTTATTGTGACCATATGTTATGTACCAAAAAAGAGCAGATGGAGCATTTAGTTTTTAAGAAAGATGGGTACAGGAACCCTGGTCCACCTCCAGATTATAGCTAAAAGGCATTGTTCTAAAGGTTGTGAATCTATATCTGACAAAACTATTAGAAGCAAGTGTCCAATTATACATGCATAAGGACAGTTTTTCTATCAACATAATTAAATAAGTATATGCCATTCAGATAGTTCAGTTTCATCCACTCTTTCTATTTATTGCCTACATTCTATCAACATAAATAAGTAAAATAAATTATTGAAAGAGATGCTTCAGACAGACATGTGATGTCTCATGTTAAGCAAAGTAATACTACATTAAATCATCCCTAAAAAAGAGATCAATGTAAACTGAAGGAATAGTTCATAGTTGTACTTATTTTGTTGGGACAGAGTTGATTTTCTCCATAGCAGCTCCTACGATGCTGTATTTTGAATTACTGACTAAAACAGTGCTGTAACATTATCTGTTTCAGCTATTGCTGAGCAGTACCTGTGCAAAATTCCAGCTTTTTCTGCTTCTCGTGTTGCCTTCACAGCGAAGGGACTGGGGATGGGCAAGAGGCTATGAGGAGACACAGCTGGGACAGCTGAACCCAAGTGGACAAAGAGTTATCCCATACCATGTCATGCTCAGTGTTAAAACTGGAGGAAGAAGAAGCGAGGGCAGCGCATTCAGAGTAGGAAAGCTACAAAGCAAAAATGTGGTTTTGTCACCGTTTGCCTTTCTCAGGCAGACATACTGCCCTCATGTTCAGCAACATGTACAGATGTCCTACTTAGCAAATGGGTACAACAAAACACCATTTCCAAGTCAGCTCTATTGAGTATGATGTGCACAGATGATAGAAGTTCATTCAGGATAGGCAATGCATTTTTCTCATGTCAGATTTACAGTGTGTGGCCAAACCAACAATGCAGAGCACTGGTTTCTGCTTTTCCCCAAATCAGGGCACCACTGCACAAGGCTTATGAAGCTGATCTGCGTAATGGACTTGTCCTGGATCCTCAGGTTTTCAGTTAGGAAATTTTGTAATCAGTTCAAGATTTGTATTTTGAACGAGATCACTACCAAACATCTATAAACAAGACCTCTGGCTGCCACTTGAATATAATTTCTGCGTGTGGGGGAGAGAAGAGATATGAACATCTTAACATAAAACATCAGTATGTTTTTTGCTTGCTTGGTTTTTATTGCAGCCTTGCACTACGTTTTGAGATGGGTGCTATCACACTGACAAAACCATTAATTTTGCCGTTTACAGTCCTTCTGTAAATACAGTCCTCCTGTAAATACATACATATATACAATGACATATTTATCTAATGGATGCATTAGATCAATGTCATCGTATATATCGAATGCATCCATTAATCTAGCTCAGTTTACCAGTTGTACAGTTGCTGTATATTCAGTACATATGGAAAAGTTAAAAGTGACATTCCCATCTAGATTATTTTACTGACTTGTGTAAGCAATTTCATACAATTGTCCTTAAATACACATTAGCACACCATATTAGCACAATATATTAATATATTCATACTAATTAAACTTTTTTTACATATTGAACTTTTCTGTTTCTCTGATCCACAATTAAGTTTTTTGTGAACAATAGATCGCTGCAGTGACCACATGGAAATGCTACCTGCCACAAAGGGTCTAAAAAAACACCCTAAAACTGTATAATTTTGATATGTTCCTAAAACCTTATTGAGTTAGTACAGTGTGGTGGAAAGAATTCACAACAAGCAATTTTCAGAGCACATCCAAAGCCAGGGTAATATTTCTATTTCTGATCTTGAAAATAAAGTATGTAGCACTATTATTCCCTCAGATCACCCAGAAGGTAACCCTAATATGTATGCTATGAGAACTGTAAGACATTTTTGACAGGTCTCCTGAGCAATTTACCTGAGGACTATTCTAAAGCAGCACAATTTTCCTGTCAACATTTGCTGGTGTCATTGGGGGAGCTATGCCTGGTTTTGCAGCTGGCTGAGGCAAAAGGTACGAGGACACAATACACAAAAAAAAGTAACAAAGTTTAAACATAAATTATTACAGCATTCCTCTTGGCTTGTGAGGACAATGAATAGAAAGATAGCACCATATCTTAAAAATTTTGATTTAATATGTATGCTTTCCACCATTTCCCATATGTTTCTCACACCAAAAGTTCCTTTTTGCCCAATCTAACAAGGCCTAATGTTCCCTTCTCAGTTGGAATTTTCAAACATGCAAATTCAGCTCAACCACTTCCTACCATGCTAATGACATGCTTTCTGCCATATATATAAATAGAAAGCAATGATGCTGAGATGTTAAAAAAAAAGGTTGGTCTGCTTAAAAATGTGTTTTTTTAAAAATCATTTAAACATGAAAGACTCCAAATAAGAAACAGAATATACAACTATATAATTTCAACAACAAAATTTTGAGTGAAAGGTTATATTTACCTTGGGATATATTAGAAAAGGCCACCATATCATGGGTGACATTTCTAAATATCAATTTAGCTGATCTTATGAAACAGCTCCTCTTTCTCTGGAACCAAACTGAACAAATACTCCAGTGCAAGTTCCTTAACCCAGCAGCGCTGTTTAAAAATAAGAAAAATACAAATTCATATCTTTTGTCCACAATTCAAAGGTAGATACTGCAGACTACATGCACATCCAAGCTGGACTCTATCAGCCTGTTTTACTAGTCCAAATCCACAGCTCTGTAGTTTATTTAATTTAAGATACTGAATATCTTAATTTATAATAATTATTGTGTTAAAAGAAAAATACATCAGGTAGGTAAGAGTTCATAACAGGTAGACAAATGATTGCCTAGTATCTATTTTAGTGTTCATAAATAACATCTGTAAAGACTTCTGAATCTGTTATTAAGCTGATTTACTGCTTGAAGGTATAAGAAAGTTGAGTTCACATCAATGTGCCTGAGTTTTGGAACATGCCATGAACTGAATGGTTCCTAAGAGTCTCCACCACTACAAAACATTCTTGTTTCTATTTCTATTATTAGTATTTAGAAAACCAAACTATATTTTCTGTACTGGTCTGCATTGGGACCAGAGTAATTTAATGTCTTCATTAATGACAAAGATGAAGGAATTGAGTGCACCCTCAGCAAATTTGCAGATGACACCAAGCTGAGGATGAGACTGACACCACCTGAAGGATGAGATGCCATCCAGAAGGACCTGGACAAGATCAAGAAGTGGGACAATGCAAATCTCATCAGATTTAACAAGACCAAGCGCAAGGGGCTGCACCTGGGTCAAGGCAACCCACAGTATCAACACAGGCTGGGAGATGAACAGATTGAGACCACTCCTGTGAGAAGGACTTGGGACTGCTGGTGGGTGAGAGGCTGGACAGGACCAGCCATGTGTGTTTGGAGCCCAGAAAGCCAGAAGTGTCCTGAGCTGCATCCAAAGCAGTGTGGGCAGCAGGGCCCAGGAGGGAATTCTGTCCATCTGCTCTGCTCTGGTGAGACCCCACCTGCAGTGCTGCATCCAGCTCTGGGGGACTCAGTACAAAAAGACATGCACCTGCTGAGTGAGTCCAGAGGAGGCCACCAAGTTAATTAGAGGAAAGGAGCACTTCTCCTGTGAGGAAGGCTGAGAGAATTGTGTTTGTTTAATTTGGAAAAGAGTAGGTTTTGGGGTGACCTAACTGTAACCTTCTAGTACCTGAAGGGAGCCTACAAGAAAAATGGACAGAAACTTTTTACCTGGATGTGTAGTGGCAGGACAAGAGGGAATAGCCTCAAACTGAAACAGGATAGGTTTAGATTAGATATTATGAAGAAATTCTTGACTGTGGCAATTATCAGGCACTGGAACAGTTTGCCCGGAGAAGTTGTGGAGGTCCCATCCCTGGAAGGGTTCAAAGCCAGGACAGATGGAGCTCTAAACAAACTGGTCTATTGGAAATTGCCCCTGCACATGGCAGTGGCATTGTAAATAAATTGTCCTTAAGGCCCCTTCCACTATAAGTCATTTTATGACTCTCTGATTCTATTCTATGCTACTTGGGAATATGTAAAATAGTTGTATTTTTTAAATTGCTTTGTCATTCATATGAATGTTTTAGGTTAAAAAAAAATTCCTAAATTTTGTTCCCTCCTTGTCTCACCCCTCTTCAGAAAAGTTATTTTTACCTTCTATGCAGGAACAATTCTAACCCCAAAGAAGTTTATTTAAAATACAATATACAGTTACAACACACCAGCTAACAACTCTTTCATTTTCATAAAACAGCCCAAAGTGTAATGTGCTTTCACTCCAAACATGCTTACAATCATTTTTAGGGCTGTGTGGTTTAAAAGCATAATTCCATTTTCTTCTTCTTGGCTCAAAGCAAGAAAGCCCCAAATAAGTAAAAATTTTTACTGTGTCTACTTTTGTATGACCATTTATAGAAGTAATGACAAGTGATCCTAACATAATTAGTTTAATTTTTATTTTGTTTTCAGAAAAAGAAAAGACATTAATGTCCTGTATTTAAACATTTAATAATTTAGAGAATACAAAGAACAAGTGAAGTTTTGGCTTACAAGATTGAACACCAATATTTTTTAAAACTCCTTTTTAAATATTATGTTGTTTTGATAATAGATATTTTGGGGTTTTTTTTCAATCAATTGACTCTATTTCATTTTTTTCAGTATGCGAACACGTCTTTATAATGAACAAAACAGAAATGCATAGTGTAAAGATACCTATTTAGAAAATTATATAGAACATAATATTATTCCAAAGTACTGTATGCAAGTTAGGGAATCATGTCCAAGATTTAGAGACAAATCTTGCTTTCATTACAAAAAAAAAACCCAGTTGTGGGGTTTTTTCATATGTGGAATAAGAAGAATTTGAAGTATAAAGTATTTCTAGACATTTCTCCTCATAAACTCCAGTTTTCACAACTTCTGTTTGATTGGCATATGACCTTCAGCATTCCAAAGTGTAAAACTTCTGCTTCATGCACATGATCCTGATTGGTTCTTATGAAATTTAATACAGGCATATCCTGAAGCATTTGATTTAACATTTCTGTGCAAGTTGGATCCACTGTTCAGTGAAATTAACTTATCTGCATTTAGAAGCTAGTAAGCACCACACACTCAGAAAGGTCTCCTTGAAAACCTCTTGTGACTTGTCATCATGTATTTGGGTCACTAATAATAAATTCTTTATAAATAAATTAGAGGCTAAATTTCATGACCTGAGACATTTCAGAAAAATAATTTCTTAGAAGAAAATAATTTCCTCTTGGATAAGAACTAACCAATACAGTGAAAAAATACTAGAAATGCAGAAAATATCTTTTCTAATCCTTGGTTACTTAATCAATTAGTAACAGAATACTAATCTGTAGTCACAGTGGTATCAGGGCATATAATTTCCTTAATATTTCTCTCTTCCTATTTCAGGGAATGCATACATTCACCAAAAAAACCCCATAAGCATTCAAGGCTTTTTATTATCTTCACTAGCCTTCATCTTACAGTGTGAACACCACAAATTTTTTTTACATTATTGAAGTTTTTATTACATCTTGATGGAAACAAATTGAAAGGTCTATAAGCTACAAGTTTTTTACGGAGTATTGTGAAAACAGAAAAGAGTAGAGTTAAATCTAGTCTTGTTGAGAACTAAAAAAATTAAAAATATCTCATTATTTTACTCTAGAACCTTATGTTCTTTCTCTTTATAGCATATTTTCCTAAAATTTTGAATTTTGGAGTCAATATTTTCTAAATGATAAAGATTAGCCTGTGTATAAAATAAAATAATTTATTTATTAGACTTAAGAAATCCCAGTAAGGTCAATGGAAATAAAGTTTACTCTCAGCACAACCATCAGTTTCTGAAACAAACAGAAACATCAATAGCTTTCTTCACCTAATCAATGCAGACAGATTGATTTTTCAGAAGGCAGACTATTATGTATGTATTATGTATGTCTGAGTATCATGACCTTTCAGATTTTACCAACAATATTCTTCATGTAAATTGATCTGCCTTATACCATGGGAGCCAGGGATGCAGAACTGCCAAAAGCATTCACTTCCACTTAGTTAGCTGGAAATATCACGAAAAAGCACCTTCTTCAATCATGGTGTGTCATGTGATGAGTTGCAAATGTCTAAGACAATTCAGAACTGCAGATACCTTTACACCTAGTGATCATAAAACCACAAGAGTGTGAATGTAGAGTAATTGATTTAAACTTATCAGTTCTAGGCCATTAGACTTGGTAAAAGGTATTTCCACTCAACTATACAGGAGCCCATTACAGTCATTTCCACTTGAAGGTCAGTAATCACCAGTGTTGACCTTCAACATGACATAAAAGTTATTAATTGATTAGTTTACCAGAACAACGAGTAACCACAAAACAATAACAAAAAACCCAAAAACACACACAAAAAATCCCCAAAACAAACTAAACAAAAAAACCCCATCCACAGATAAACCCACAAAACAAAAAAAAAACAACAAACCCACAAAAAGCAAAACCAGAAAAAGCCCTCACATTTAATCAATCTGAACAGAAGAATCTTAATATTTTGGTGAATTAGACTGGGCTGAAGCTATCCATCTTCAACAGTTTTATAGCCTCTTAGCCAAGTTCTAATTCAGATACAGTCATTTGATACTAAGTGATGGAGAGTGGGGCTCTAAGGGCAGAGACTGGGCTGCCTGGGCTTTGGGCCAATTTAGAGATAGTATAGCTGAGGGCATGCCCTTGCTCCCCTTTTAGAAACGACCTCAAATAAAGCTTGGACAAAATGCTCTCCTGGAAACCAGAAGTAAGTGCTGCTCAGCTCCTGGCTTTGCTTCCCTTGGGGAATGGGTGCCCTTCTGACACATTGGGGTAGAGGTTAACATACTGGTTTTGATGCTGACTCCAGGATTACAGTAGTGCAACACAAGAGGAATTCTGGATTCTAAATACTTACAGCCATTACATATCTATACAACACTGGCAAAAAAAACCAGTCTCCACAGACTAGTCATTTGCAAAATTACAAGGGCCTCTTGCAAACTGTAGGACAGAAAACTGTTTTCTAAGATGACGTTTGTGAGGGTTTCTAGAACCTGCTTAAGCAAGGTGTACAACAGTGTATTAAATAATGCATACCACCTGGCACTAAAAAAATTGCATCTTCCAATATGGTTGCAACTCATTTGTATTACACATTTGGTAATGTGAAAATAAATACCCTTGATAAGATGTATGGCTGGAAGTAAGGATTTATTATGGTATCTAAGAGTTCCTGCTAAATGACTTCATGATTGATATTTCTGCTTGTACGTAATAGGTAAAATAATGTTGAAGATTATTTCTTTTTCTTTGCAATTATGTTACACGACAACACAGCTTGAGAATGTCTTGAAATTGTTTTTTAACATATTCACTTCCCAACTATAATTCAGGAAAGATACTAGAAATTTTAGATGCTATTCCTTTATCAAAAAAATAAAGAATTTTCTTTCACAATGTTTTTGCAATAAGAAGGGCAGTTTTAGACTACAACAAAAGAACATCTTTATCATCATCAAGTACAAGTAAAATTCTGGTCAAAGCACCTTAAAAAGAAAGAAAAAGAAAGAAAACAGAAAAAAAGGATTTTGCCTTTAGGTAGAGAAATAACTTTGGTTATCTTACATAAACTATTACTTTCCTTCAATACAAATTTTCTGGAACCGAGGAAGACAGAGAGGTCAATACTGCTAAATTGAGAAAAGCAAAGCATATGGGAAGAGACGAGGTCAGCCAAGAGGTGCTCAGATCCATAGATAAGTGTTTATGTTATTAGGGCACTACCTGTCTCCAATGTGCGCAAATAAGCATTGTTTTTAGGAAACTGAATCTTGAAAAAATTACCATAAATAATAAAATAAAAGCTGTTGTCTCAGTTCTCTTCACAGGACTGATTTTTTATGAAATTCTTAAGCCTCAAAGTATTGTGCTCCTTTTTTTTAAAATAAGGTCCAATTAAGAAACACCAGACTATTTCCAATTAGATTTAGATGATTCTTCTCATATAGTCGTAGAATAATAGAATGGTTTGGGTTGGAAGGGACCTTAAACAACATGTGATTCCAAACCTCTGCCATAGACAGAGACATCCTTCACTAGACCAGGTTGGTCAGAGCCCCATCCAATCTGGCCTTGAACACCTCTGGGAATGGGGCAACCACAACTTCTCTGGGCAACCTGTATCAGTGCCTTGCCACCCTCATAATAAATAAATCCAAATTTACTCTCTTCCAGTTTGAAGGCATTCCACTTTTTTCTGTCACTACACACCCTTGCAGATAGTCCTTTCCATCTTTCTCATAGGCCCACCTTAGATACTGGAAGGCTGTAACCCCTGAGCCTACACTTTTCCGACTCTGAACAAACTCAGTTCTCTCAACCATGCCTTGTAGAAAAACAACTCCATCCCTCTGATCATCTTCGTGGATTGCCCTGGATTTGCTCTAACAGGTCAATGTCTTTTTGGTATTGAGGAACCCAGAGCTGGACGTAACACTTCAGGCGGGGTCTCACCAGAGCAGAGCAGAGCAGAGGGACAGAATCCCCTCCCTTCCCTGCTGCCCACGCTGCTTTGGATGTAGCCCAGGACATGTTTGGCTCTCTGGGATGCAAGAGCACATGGCTGGGTCATGTCCAACCTCTCATCCACCAGCAGTCCCCAGTCCTTCTCACAGGACTGGTCTCAATCTGTTCATCCCCCCAGCCTGTGTTGATACTGGGGGTTGTCCTGACTCAGGTGCAGCCCCTTGTGCTTGGTCTTGTTAAATAATGAGATTTGCATTGTCCCACTTTTTGAGCTGGATATTCTGGGATAAATAAGTAAAAGAGGAAGGGATAAATTAGTAAGAGAGGAAGGGAGGAAGAGAGAGAGGAAGGGAAGGATGAAAAGAAGGAAAAGGAAAGATAGTAGGACTAAGAAATATTATGAAGGTTTACACAGAGACATATCTTTACACTTGGCTAAAAGGGTTAGAAAGTGAGAGGTCAGGTCAGGGACAACTGAGCCATGATCTCCTCAATGAACATAATAACCCCAGATGGATGTTCTGAAAGCAATGGGGTATGCATAGCACAACAAGGCAAAGCACAGGATATTCCAAACATCTACTGCTGACTGTTTAAAGAACTGAAATTTCCAAATGTCAAAAATGTTCAAATGCATGAGCATGCATTTTTAAGAGAGATACTGCCGAGGAACAATTTCTTTTGTTCTTTTCCCAAGACTGTTAAAAGACATCCCAAATTGAGGGCTGAATTAGCTTCTCCTTACTTTTTAATTTTTTTAAAAGTTTTCTTAAAAAGTAATTTGAATAACAGAATATCCTGAGTTAGAAGGCCCCCACAAAGATTACCAACAAGTGAATTTGAAAATCTGCTATTTCAAAGAAGTTGAAATTTAATCAGAGGAAATATTATAAAATATTCAGTAACTGTAGCAAGTACCTTGCCAGCTGAGAAAATCTTCAGATATTTCACACAGGGAAAAAATTTCTATAACTGAAATAATTAATCACTGATTAATCAGATTTGACAGGCTGAATTCAAAGGAATGAAACTTGAACAGAGCATTGGCACACTTGGACGCACATTTTCCCCTTTACCAAATGACAACTTACTCATGAGACAAAAGAAAAGAAAACAAACAAGTAAAATTCCTGACCTTCTATCAACAGCAATAATGTTAAGAAAACATTTTAGGAATTAATAAAATGTGGGGAAAAAAGAGAATTAAAGATCTGAATTTTATCTTATTCCAGATTTTGGGAACAATCTGAAAACATATTCAAGCCTGAGAATAGAGCGGAAGAAAGTTAAATCAGTTTTTCGTACATATATTTTGGGGTAGGGTCTACTGTGGTTATTTCATAAGGGAACTAGATAAAATATTATATCACATCAATAGTGTAACTATCTTTTTACAGGGGGAAAAAATAGATCTTAAAATCTAGCAGTACTTTTATAAAGATAATTAAGAGAGGCCAAATTATATATGAGGAACAACTTGCAGAAATTACAAAAAAATATTATTAATCCTTTTTCTAACAAATCAACAGCAAGAAATCTCATTGTCTATTGTCAATTACATAAACAATATCAAAAATTAAGGAAACAAGAAAGTTACTTGAATTTGATCTGTATTCACACGGGAGAAGGCTGGAAATAAATAATTCTGTGCCATATGTGTATATATATATATATATATGGGTTACATCAGAGGATCTGTCTCAAACTGAACATTGTCATAAATCAAGGTGACAAAATGAGTAGTTAAAAAGTCCTAAGACTAGATACCAGACATTAAAGAATTCAAAAAGCCTAGAAAACAGCTAACACAAGGACAATTTTTAAATGCCTCAAGAGGGCATAAAAAAGCTCAGAAAGAACTGATATTGACATTCTTAATTACAAATAAGATGAGGCAATGTCAAATATGATTTATTGAAGAAGGATCAAAACAATTTTTATTCAAAAATCTTAGGTGTTACTAACTTAGGCCAGTTTTCTGAATGAGTCAATAAATCGACTCCGCTAGATCAGAGGTCTAGGCAGGCCTTAAAATGGCATTTAACCAAGGTCTTCTCCAGTCATTCTTAGAGAAACTTAGCTGACATTATAAAAAGACCCTTATATACAAGAATGCCTAGTTACTAAATTAGGAAAAAATAACTGGGAAGGGAAAAAAGAGAGGAATAATTGAGCAGTTTCCATGGTTGGAAGATCATATGAATGATGGTGTGAAGAAAGAGGGAACTGAATTAATTTTCTGTTTCAGTACCGTGAAAATGTAAAAGTAGATGTAAAGCAAACAGCGTAGAAGTTTTACTAATGTGCGGCTGAATTTATAATTTTTTCATGACAAGGTATAGTAAATGCTAAAAATTTACATGTGTTCAAAAATAATTTTAAAAAATTACAAAAAAATATCCAGTAAGAAATACTGAAATTTAAAAGCACTGATCTCATTCTGGGAACTTCTAAGACATGAATTGCTAAGAAGCCATGGCAGTTTTCTGAGACAGTATTCCTGTGCTGCTCTTAGTAAGTATTCTATACATACTCATTTTTGGTCAATGTCAGAAATGGGATATAGGACTAGATGAACTTTTATTCCAATGGCATGCAAATACTCTCATGCTACTCTGCAAAAAATAAACAGGTAACCAGCTGTTTTAAAGCAAACTTTACCAATGGGAAAAAACAGGGAGGGAGATGGTGCAACAAAGTTGGGGAACTACAGAGGAATAAATATGTATCCTTAAGTGAAATTAAAAAATTTTGCTAAAAAGAAAGAATACAATATTGAATAGCTAATTATACGCATGCATAAAAAAACTTATAGCTTTTCTGGTTTCCATCATCACGATAAAATGTGTAATGAAAAAAATATTTATAAGATAGTTGAAAAATGCATCATTACAATTTACGAGCCCATTCAAGAAGGTAGAAAATAGGTGATAAAATAATAAAATTAAATGAAAAAATTGAAGATCATGGATGTACTTAAATTTAAACCACTAGTCAGATGCAAATGAGGGATTAATTTTTAAATCTCCTCTTGAACTTTCATCTTTTCTTGTCAGGAATTCTGAATTAAATATCTTTGAAACTCAACAAAACTCTCAACAAAAAATTGGTCAGAAAAGTACGATATTAAGTGTTGATCCATAACAGTTTGTAATCTAGTAATTATTTTCCCTTTCTTTTATTAAACATCAGCATAATTTGCTAGAGGAAACATATCTGTAAAACTCTATTTTTATTAGTTTTAGCTGTACAGTTTAGTCAATTTTCTAAGGAATTGAAATGAACATTTCAGCAGAAAGTATTTAGAAAACAAACATATGAAACCAACTGTACTATATGTTGTAATTCTGACAAAATATATTGTGTTTTAGAAATCCATTAAGGGAGCAAATTGTGCAGCCTGTACTGTTTTATCATTGCAACAACCAGCCCCACTGTTTTTTTGTTGAAACAAATACACTTCTCCACTGGATGAACGGTGCTAGATGAATATCAAAGGGTTTAACAATATTACCATAATCACATCTCCTCTCGAGTTTTGTTGTGATGAAAGATAAAAAATATATAAAATACTCAGTCCAAGAGATCCGTGACACAAAACCAGCGATGAAACACAGCAATTAATGTAAGCCCTTAGTATTCAAATTTCTCTCTTATTATCCAGGCAAATTATAAAGCTCCTCCTCTGTACTGTGGTGCCTTCTCCAAACACATCTGGCACTCTGCAGGCATTCAGAGAGTGTGCAGACAGATCACTGTCTAACAATCTCTGAATGTGCTCACTGTTGACAAGGAAGCAGTTTGCAACTCCTCTCACATTTTGCCCTGCTCACACTCCTAATTCAGCACAGCAGAAGTTGGTAAACAGACTAGAGCAGCAAATGTTGGGCCCCACACACTAACACAGGAGTCCTGCTCCCTTGGCCCTTAATCCATGTGTGGCCTTAGGCCATCCCAAAAACTGTCAACACCCCAGACATATCCACACTCTCAGGACTTAGAGCAGGCATTGTTAATACCTGAAGCAGAACTTCCCACGTGGCTTCCTTTAGAAAGAATTAATGTGCACAAAATCACTCTGAATTAAAGCAATGCCAATTCAAGGGGGGATGATAAAAGAATTTGCCTTAAAGCCACATTATGTCTTTTAACCAAAATGTAAAGGTATGTTTATGCAGCTGCAGCAGTTTTCATCTTGCTCCGTTTATTTTTCTTGACCAGTTCTTAAATTTGATTTCTCAAATGTACTTGCAAAAACTGTTCTAATTAATAACTTGTGAGACATTTCTGTGGAGCTCAGAGTAATAAGCTGTTGCTCATCAGACATTTGCTACTGCAGTGATCTAGCCTTCATTAAAAAATAAATCTGGAAGTGAGTACAGTTGTGTTATAACATCTTCTTAAGAGATGTGCAGAGACAGATGATTTTTATTTTTGAATTTTTGTTAGTTTGATTTTTCTAGATCTTAAAAAAAGAGGAATGTTTGAACTTTGATTTCTGATTCATTTAAAAATATTTAGGGAGCAGCCATTTAATCTTATAGCCTTTACTTGTTTTCTTTTGGTTTTTTTTAGTTAAAGTAAGGAAGAATGTCATTCACACTGTACCTATTACCACACTAAAACTTTGTATCCATAAAAATTAGAGTACACAGTGATACTGTTAGGAAGACAGTATCTGCTACAGCAGACTATTTCTGCATAGAAGAAAACCATCATTAAATACCTCATATAATCAGGAAGAAAAAATACTCCTTTCACTTTTAAGGGAGGAAAGGAAAGGGTTTAAGGGAAAGGAGACAGTGGCTATTGTTCCTATATTTTCAAAATACAAATAAAACCAACCTCATTGAAGTTGCATCAAAAAAGTAACTTTTGCCTGTGAAATGTGAGGAGCACACCCACCTCTGACAGTATGATGGGATGACCTTGGCTGAATTTCAGATTCCCACCCAGCTGCTCTCTCACACCTCTCCTCGACAGGACAGGATTGGAAAGGAAAATAGAAGGATTGAGATAAATAGATTTGACTAGGGGGAAATTTAATGTATTACCAGTCAAAAATAGAGTAGGATGGTTAAAAACAAAGAAAAAACTAAAATCATCTTCCTTCCTTATCATCCTTCCTTCTCAGGCTCAACATCATTTCTTTACCTATTTTCTCCACTACCTTTTCCCTCTATGCACAGAAGGGGAATGTCAGAATAGGGGTCAATTCACAACAGCTTCGCTCTGCCTCTCCTTCCTCATTCTGTTCCCCTGTATCAGAGTAAGGGTTGTCACTCCCATGGGATACAATCCTTCATGAGCTGCTGAACCATGGCCTCTTCCTGCAGGCCACAGTTCAGTTAACTTTCATAGAAATCAAACTTAAAGTAAAAATTAGTTTATGCATCCATGAGCTCCACAGTTCAACATTCAATTCCATTGCAAAACATATTCCATCATTCTTTTTATATTTTATAGGCAGCTATTTACCATAATCATAAGAGATAATACAAAAGAATAGTTACTATTCCTCAAAATTAATTTATAATTTTTTTCAAGATCATATTCACAGATGAAAGAGAAAACATTTTTCCATAAACATTGTGTTTTGGGTGTTAATTTATACCATCAACAAGGTGGTGTTTTTCTTCATGTTATCTGTTCCTAGATGAACTACTTAGATCCATTTAATATTTTTTACCATGATATTAATCAAATAATACATCTATTAATTTAAATAGTATTTTCCATTTCAAGAAGTACAATCAATAAAACTGCACAGTAACAATGTCTGATCCTAATTCTTTCAACAATTGTACTCATTTTGTACAACAGAAGTTAACCGTTTAAAAACTGCATGTGGAAACATTTAAAACCAACATACTGCCAACTAAGAATAATATTAAGGACTCACACTATTTGAGAGACATAATTAATATTAAATATTATGCTCAGAACTTCAGTCTACGTGGTTTACTACTATGAGTGGCAAGAGATTGCACAAATTCCATGTCCTATGGAGGTATGTATGCATATTAAAGAGCAAGATAACTGTCAACATGAAATCATTTAGACAAGGATGTAAGGATTTAATTTCTGTGTATTAATACCATGGTTTTAATATTACTAAAACTGCTACTAAATAAAAAATGTTGCCATTGTTTGCTTATACCCTCTACAAGTATGAACCAGCCATATATCAATTAATAACACTGAATATTGTTTTAAACAACTACAATGGATGCTCCAAATAATCTCAGAGATACAGGTTTTTAACAAAAGCAGGATACTAGCAATAGTGTTTTGCTTTGGGATTCATTCTATAAAAAATTACCTCTACATCTTGTGTCTACTTGCTAAATAAAGCCATAATCATACAGATCAAGATGCACAAAGACCTTTAAATAGATGTAGTTTCAATTTTTGCTGACCTAGATATCTAACCACCAACCACATTAAAGGAGTAATTCTTTATACTCCTCTAACCCTGCTTATAATGTTATTTTTTTTGAACTTGAAGCTACCATCCCAGAAATAAAAGGGTCTTGAACCAGAAGTCAAAGCAATTGTTTTCAGGTTATTTATAGTATTAGAGAAAATCAGAAACAGACTCAGAATTTGGCAAGGTTCAACAGTGACATTAGGATGTGTCTACAAAGGAGTAGACAGGCTCCATCTCAATTGAATTGGGCTGGAATCATTGAAAAAGAAACTCTTTCCTTTCTTAACACCCGTTTTGCATTTAGTGGCAGCAGCAAGGTTAAGAAATATGCCAACTAACTTTACAAACCACTGCCTTCTCCATACATGGCTGACCAGGTCTCCAATGCCATGACTGACTTGGAGATAATTTGTTGGAAGAGTAATTTTCCTCATAAGACTGTTCCCATACTTTTTCCAGCTGTGAAGGGTTTATTTTCTCATTAAGGGTTTGCCACAGCACTTGAATCCTGTTGATCTTTAATTTTCCTAATGTTGCCAATGGGTGTTTGGTGTCACAGAAGACCATTTTTGGTGGTACCACTGGCTCTCTGCAGCCAGAGGCCAGGAGCCCTGGACACAATGAGAAGAATGTTTAGGATACTGTGGCAGACTCTGGGAAGGAGATCTGGCTGGAAATGCTGCTGAAAACTACAAGACAGCTCAGCCTTGGGGATGACGCACCACAGGGCATCGTTCCCAGCTAAAATGCAGACACACAGCATGTGCTGAATTCCTAGCTCTGGAAGGGAAATGCTCCCATCGAGGTCTTTCTGTCTGTGCTGGGGCATGCAGAGGCAATATCCTTGCCTATAGGTGGGATCACGAAGTTCTGTTGTTAAGCTGAAAGAAGGGGCCAACAAGAACCCTGTGAAATCAAGCAATGACAAAGTCCTACACCTGGGAAGGCAGAGTCCCTTGCAATGACACGGCAATGTTTTTTCCAAAGCAGCTGTTGCTCAGAGACTGGCTAGCCAATCAGTCTGCTGGTGGTGTTGATCCCTTCTTCATCAATCCTTTTATTTTTTTCCTTTCTTTTCCCTTCTCCCTTTTCCAGTTATTTATCTGTCTTTATCTCAATCCACAAGTTCTTTTCTCAATTTTTCCCCTCCAATTCTGTCCCCCAACCCACTGCTGGGGAGTGAATGAGGCTGGGTGGGACCTTAACCGCCATCTGGGGTCAAGCCCTCACGAACCCACCGCCCACAGCAGGGCACGCAGACCTGGATGTTTTTGAGGTTTCACTGAACAAAACCTTGAATAAGTCAGTCTGACTTTGGAGCTGAACTTGCCTTGAGCAGGAGGTAGGACTGAAGACCTCGTGAGGTCCATTCCAGTCTGACTTGTCCTGTGATTCCATGTTTTGCAGTTTTTGTAAATCAAATGTAGGGGTGCTTTACTAACGGAGAAAGCTGATACTAACAGAGAGAGCTGATCACAGATATCTGATAGTCTATGCAACTAACTCTTTTTTAAAGAGACAACCAAACAAATAAGCCAGCACAGACGCATAAGCAAAAGAGATTTGAAATATGTAACATACCTAAGCAGATGAGCCTCTTTCTGGCCATATCTTCAACCTCAAGTTACTTACATTACAAATAAATGAAGTAGATAGTGATATGATACAGTATGATGTGATATGTATGTGTTATCATAAAATAAATAATAGTAAAAAAAAGTTAAAACCTATTGTTTGTTATATAAGGTATGTTAGAAAGTTAGGCTTATATGCATGAGCTTCCATTTGCTATTACTCTGTCATGATAGAAACAGAAAAATCTTATGATTACATTTAACAGCAGACATCAAGTATAAAACCTGTCTCTCAGTCTGTCCCAAGAGAAATTACCTAAGTTAATAAACCCTAAATCTAGTTACTTAGAATATCATTGTTTAACAGCAAATGCATGTAAATTAGATTAAATTATTTGTTATTTAGGCAAATTAAAAAAAAGTCACTGTTTCTCACTGCCCAACTCAGAGTATCGAATATGTACATTTAGTGATTGGTTGGTGGGTTTGGTGGCCTTCTTGCTTTCTCTTTTTAGAACTTTTTAGAACTTTCAGAGTCTCAGTGAAAGTTGGAGCCTTCTGGATTACTATTTAGTTACCAGCATACAAAACCATAAAATAAAGGCGAAGAGTTTCTGAATAAATTATCAAGTCATTTATAGCAGGACAATAAATGAACAGACATTTGGAGGAACACAAAAATAAGGAATAGGCATTTCCTTCAGTTCTCTCTCTCCTAAGAAGAGAGTTGATGTTCAACAAGACAGGGAAATTATTTGTCTCACAGTATTTTTTTTTGCTTGGAGCTTCATCAGGACTCTGTAGCTTGCAAAGCTTACTTAACCTCTTCTGTTCCTCCCAGTCTTCACTTTTCCATCCTAGTCTTGTTATACTTGTCATTTCTCCCTGCTCCTTTTAAAAGTGAACAGATATTATTTTCTGTTTCTGTTCTCTACAGAAATTCTAAGCCACTGAGGTCCAATTGTTCAGGCCTGGGATGCAGTAAGGGCTGTATAGTCTTGTCTTGTATAATCTTTGTTTTAGGGACACTTTTTGACATTTTGAAACAGTAATTTTGGGTGTGAGTGCTCCCAAAGTAATCCAACCAAGTAACAATACTAAACTAAGTTAAAAATAGCTTATTTTTAAGCAAAACCTACTCTGTGCATTTTAATGATGATAACTCAATTTAGTTAGTTTATTATTTTTTTCATCTCCAGAGATTCCTGAATTTCTTTTACCTGCATTTTTAGTTTTCTGTTCTCTTCTTCCCGAATTTGTTTTTCTGCTTCTAGTCGCTCTCTCTTTCCCCATTCAGAGGCATGCTTGCACTGCATTCTTTCCAGCTAGGAAGGTTGAGGGTAGGAGGAAGAATAACCAAAAAAGAAGGGAAAAAAAAAAAAAAGAAGAAAGAAAGAGGAATAATCTGATTAAAACCCCCTGGCTTTCACTGGATGTTGCTAATGGCTTCACCTCAGTCAGGTGGGCACCTTAGAACTGAGCCCAAGGTCTAAGTTTCCCATGTTCCCATGTTCACAAAGGTAAATCTTTGAATTTGAAAAGAAAATAACCAAGACAGTCAATTTTTCATCAAATGCACCTTCAGAAAAGTAAAGCATAGATAATTTTTTATACAGTAAGTGGTAAAAAAACTTATTATTTTCCTACTATTTATGGAAAAATAGTATTAAAAATAATAAAATGTTTTTAGTAACACTGGGACTGATTTTGGCTTGACAATATTAAAGTTCACTTTATTCTCCAAAATAAAAAAAAAATCCACATGCTTTTATTCTGTTTACAATTCAGAAGGATTGTAATAAATGTTCATTAAACTGAAGAAGTTCTAAAGTATATCTTCAGTACTACATATGATTATCCTCATAATCAGAGGAAAGATTTTTTAAGTTTTCATGCTAATCCTTTTCTTGTGGTCATGATTAATAGACTAAAGGGAAATATTATTATTTATGGTCAATGCCATAACCTTATTTTAGGATAACTTTATGAATTTGTTCATCAAACCCACATATAGGGTGAATTAAATATATCAACAAAAAGACACATTACTAAGTCATATAGAGTAATTATCAAAGAACTAATTTATTATTCAGAGACAACTACATAGTGGTTTTTGTCAAGGCTGCATTAAATACTTCTCAGACTTCAAATGAAAAAACGGTAAAGTGAATTTGTGCTTATAACACAAACCAGGTACTTATCAGATACTAATGGAAATTTATCAGAAGAATAGAAAAATACTTACTGTTAACAAATTATTAACTGCTCCTTGACAGGAGATTAAAAGAGATTAACATAGATTAACAAGTGTGAAAATAAAAGGTTCCAGGTTTTTTAATTGAGGTGGAAAAAAAGAATTGCTAATATACTAAAAAAAAGGTCAAAATTCTAGGAACTTTTTACAATTGATGATTTGATAAAAAATGGAGACTTAAAATATTGTGAGACACTTCTTTGAAGAAAGAGGATATCTGTGCCAACAAGGCTTTAGAAGGAACCACAGAAGTGTACTTTTTCAGTTCTATTGGTTACTTTTATTCTAAAATCAATTTCTGGCAAATAATGAAAAGGTACTGAATGTACAGCAAGGAGATCAAGCTGTTATAGCATAAAAGAAATATAATTCTGATCCTGTGAATAGTAACAATGTCATTATCCAGCTAAATCAAATTGCAAGCTTGTCTGTCCTCATCTTATTTCTGAGTAAATAAAAACAATTAGAAACCAAATAAAGTTAAAGAGGTTCCTTCGGATTTTCAGAGGACAGTAAAAATGATTGTTCCACTCTGCTCTGTGTGGGTGTGGCCTCACTTTGAGCACTGTCTGCAGTTTTGGGCAGAGGTCATCCAACTATTAGAGCAGGTCCAGAGTGACAGACTACAAGCTGTTAACTCCAACACAGAAGTAAATGTTTGGTGCTCACGTGTTCCTAATGAGGTCTTTAAAATCTATTCACTGAATTTCTGTCCAATAGATAGAAATTAGAAAATCACATACCCCTATTTAGAAGCAAATATTATTTCTTTCCTGCCAAAATTCTGCAAGTTGTTTGAATACAGTCTACTGGACTACAAGCACAAGCCCCATATGTTTTCCTAAGTAAATATGCAGGCATATTTATTATTACAACCATCCAAGAAAATTCCAGAACATGAGAAACCCTGTCTTCTTGCAAAGCACCTGCCAAAAAACACAGCTGAAATTCTAAGCCTGAAAGTTCACCTTTTCACAGTGTTGATGCTAATCAATACAAATTCATTTTTGTCAGGAATCAAATAGAGAGAAATCACAAAACCATCCAAGGTTGAATTTCAGTCAAAAAATTAAGCAGAAAATTACTATCAGATGACAATCTGATGTCAAAGATAAATTTATTTACCTCTGTCTGCAAAATTTCAATTCATTACACCCAAGATGCAATTATGATAAATTTACATATTTAGCAGTCCTGATTTCTGCTGGTATAGGAGTTCATTTTCTTCCTAGTAGCTGGTACAGTGCTATGTTCTGAATTCAGTATGAGAATAACGTTGATAACGGGGAAGTTTTCATTGCTACTGAGCAGTGCTTACACTAAACCAAAGTGTTTTCAACTTCTCGTACTACCCTGTGAGCAAGGAAGCTCAGGCTGCACAAGAAGCTGGGAGTGGAAAGCTCAACCAAAGCAGCCACAGCGATATTCCATTCCATATGATGCTCTTGTGTGGAACTCCAGATGCTCATTTATAAGGAAAAGTGAAAGCTTAAGAAAAAAAATTGCAACATGTGAAAAAAAACCCTTGAGATCTTTAATTTTCACTTAAAATGTGATTATTTTCTCTCCATAATATATTTGTGCAGACATGCACAGAACTTCACTTCTTAATAGAAAGACCAGAATAATGGTGGGAGCATAGAATGAGGTTAAGGTAGTGTCAATGAAATGGATAATTGCAAAGGTGAATGGTGGAAATGAAGTACCACTGTACTGACCTTTTGACACTGGATAATTACATCTTTGAGCTAACCTAGACCATTTTATGACTAACATGAAAGGCAGAACCCTGAAAAAAACAGATGCAGATAAAAGAACTCTACCTTGTACAGTTCCTTAGCAGGAAAATCTTAATGCTCTTGTTCTGTTTAAGGCAATATAACCTTGATTGAGGTTGCAAAAATTTTGTTGAAACAAGATTTTTCTCCTTCCCCTTAGTCAAGAAAAGATGGAGTAGGATGAAGGGAAAAATAAAGATTATGAAGATGAAATAAAGCAGTCAACATGATTCCAGACAGAAAACAGAAGAAATTTCAAACACCCTTCAGCTTTTTTTTTTTTTAGTGCAAAGATTTGTTAGCTTCCTATAAAACCTGGAAAAGGTAGGAAAGTGTATTTAGCAGATTATGATCTTCAGCTTTTTAAAAGAAGTATTTAAAATAGAGTTGGACAAAACACAAGTATTATGCAAAAGAAACCTCTGTAGTTTTGATCTGATCTGATCAATTATGTCAGAAATAAAAAACAGCCAATCCAACCAGAAATTCTCCCCATAAATATTTTTTCTACAAAACTGGAATTTTCTTCACCAAAAGCATGTTCTGTGAAGGATTATCTACATATCTCAAATAAAAGCTGATTTGATTGAGAATAGAAAAAGTTTATTTATTTATTTTTTTAATTTCTAATCTTCATCTTACACAACCACAGCAAATCATTAGCTTCTAATGCAATCTGTCTTCATAGTTAGAATCTACAGGCAAGCTGAATGAGGTCTACAGACTTGTGACCCAGAGAGGCAAAAATTCCTGTTTAAACTAGTGACCTCAGGCAGCCTCACTCAAGTACAAATGTAAAACACTGCTTCAGTTTGTGCAGACCAAAAATGAAAATTTAAAATCAATATGCTTTTTTTTTTGTCCTTAAAATGACTACATGGCTTTTTTCATCTTCCAAAGCAAGATAAATGAACACATATTTTCAGGATTCTTGATATCCTCACTGTGTTGTGCACAGAGGTAATTTCCATTCATCTATGCTACAAATTATTCTACAGAATAATTTGCAAAAAGTATATTAAGCAAGAGGTATATTAAACTGAAAATTTAATAAGCCACAGGTTGATTATGAATTAAAGACCATGGTACCCTCCTAATAAAGTAAATCTATTGAAATAACCATAAATCTTCATAAAGTCACATGTGAATTTGATTCTTACGTACAGATTTCTTCCCTAGAATAACTCAGAAAATTCAGCACAAGAAACAAATTTTTATTTTCTATAACTCAGACAGGAATACTGTTCAAAAAAATGCCATATCCAACAGTCTTTTCAAAGCCAGAGCCAAGAACTGAACACTTGTGCAGTTTTGCCAACCATCTTTCAAATTATTGCACATTGATAAGAAATGCAAGGACAGAGAATCTGCCCTTTCACAGTGGTAGTTTATGAGATATCATCAACTTCCAAAGTATTGAATGTGCTTCAGCTGCTAGAAGGAATGGAAAATAGGCAGCTTCCTTAAATATGGCCCCTAGGTAGATTGGATCAAAAGAATTGAAACCAAACTCTGCTTGGAGATCAAACAAACATCAAGCAAAAGCGTCACATTCGTTCATTGAACTCATTGTGAAACATCATTACAATTTGCAACACAGTTGAACCTGGTCTGAAGATGTTTTATCAGAGGTCTAAAAGTAATGGTATCAAATGGTTAAAAAAAGTCTCTCAGCACAACTGGGAGAAAAAAAATTCTCCTAAAAAAATTGTTGCAGGACCAGGAAAAACTCATACAGCCGGAAACATCTTCAAACAGATAAACAAGAGAAGAAAACAGTTATGTTGATAAATCTGGTTCTCTTAAATCACTTCCAGTTTTAGTTCAGCTGTATCTACAGGACTTCGAAGATGACAATGGTTCCACTCCACTGCTCACATCCCTTTGAGAAAGGTGTAAGAGGAAGATGGGTTTCACATAGCAAGACAATCATGTGCAACTGGATAGAAAACAATTCCAAGAATCTTTGTTACTTGCAACTGTTTTGTTGGGGTATAAGGGGAGGGGGGGAGTCTGTTTTTTGGATTTTTTAAAAATGATTTTTTGTTGTTTTCTGGGATTTTTTTGTTTGTTTGTTTCGAGATTTCTACTGCTAGAAGTCTGTAAGAACATGAGGAGAACTGCCAAGGCTCCTAAGGTCTTAAAGAAAACTCATCAACTTTCCTGCTTCCAAGATTAGCACTGCTGTATGAGGGGTGTGATGTTTGCTGGCAAAATTATTACTTAGAATGTGTGACACTGGGGAGTTTTGCAATCATTATTTCCAGTATGTCTGACATTTTCTAGAATTCTTTTCTTTTTTCACTCAAAAGATGCAATCAAAGACTACCAGAATCCATAGCACTCCTTCCACAGGAAAGGGAAGACAAATGTTGGTTACCTTTTTATTTGACAAATGCTTCAATACAGTAAAAAAAATTTACTCTGTTTTTTTTTCTTATTGTATGCAAGTCTGCCAAGAACACCATTTAGTCCATCAGCAACTATACTAAAAGCTTGATAAATGTTATTGTGCCTGACAATATCTTGAGACACCAAGCCCTGCAAGAAATTGAACTTTTAAATGAATGCTTATATTCATAACAATGCCTAGCACCAGCATAATTATTAATCAAACATTTCTTTCTCCTGGTTCTACTCAAATGCTTAAGTCTGCTGCAGGCTGATATCATTGCACTATGCTGACATTAAATGGAAAGTTGCTGATTTACCTATATTTTTTTTTCCTTTTCCCTTGTCTGCACACAAAGAAAACTCTTTTGTGTGTATGACTAATTTAACAGAACTGATTTATGCAGGAATATAAGTTGTCCATAGATATATATAAAAGCTTTAAGCATGAAAATTTACAGCAATGACATATAATATATGCGGAGATGCATAAATAAGTTCGAAAATAGGAACATAGGTGGAGAAAATTAACTTTGATCTTATGGATCTTTCCATCTGAATCTGGCACTGCTTTTATCAGTTTCTTGTGAGTTCAACTGCATATGGACTGTGTATTACATTAGCACCTTCTGTTCAGGAGAATCTACTATTCATTCAAGGAAAACACATTTTCTATCAGTGTCTACCACAGAAAATTATCCATAATTCCTATCCAAAAATCTACTTTCACCAATTATTTGTAAATAATTGAATACTTCTAAGGAACTACCTTTACCTCTCTAAACATTTGAGATCAGTAAAGAGAATACCAACACATCATGCACTCATTTCTACTTTAAAATTATGAAGGGTTTTTGTGTTTGATCTCATTTTAAATAAGAGATATTTACATTTTTCTTCGGGAAAAACTGAACAAGATGACTAAACAAATACTGGAAGTTTATTGCAGTATCACAGAACGGATAAGGTGGGAAAGACCACAGTGGGCCGTCTGGGCCAACACCCCTGCTCAAGCAGGGTATGTTACCTTCTTCATTGTAATCCCAATTCATAACAAGATTGAGACGAGAGGAATGTCCAAACTATCAGCATCTACCAAGCTCTACAGTGCTGCTTGTTTAGTCAACATTTTCATTTTCAAACAATTTGAAAATTATATAGGAGAAAAAAGTTAAAACTACAAAGGACTCTTATAATGAAGATATAAAAACACATACTATAAATAAAGTATCTGATAACATAAGATGTAAGGACAATTTTGGCAAGTAAACATTCTTTTCAGGCTTGCTAGAAAAGCATGAATGTTTAAAAACAAATAATTATTATTTTTTCTGTTCTACTATTTTGTGCTGTTCTATTATTCTCAGTGTTCTACTGATATATAAGCCAAATATTAAACCATTTGTAGGCTGTCTTGGAAACTAAGGGACTTTCACCCATTGTTTGAAACAAAAAAATAAAAAAATTCAGTTTTCATTTTTATAGCCATGTAGAAATGCAATGAAATATATCACCATATATAGGTGATATATTAAACATATCCACATGTCCTGATCAGCCAAATCACTAATGCACATGAAAGATGAACCATGTACTTTTTTATCTTTCAGAACTGAATTCAACAATTGTAGTTCAAAATGCAAACCTCTTATGTTACCAGTCCATAGAATTACCTGTTATATTTGTTATGAGTAAACTGTGTTTCAGCTGAGAGAAACACAGAAGAAAAAAGATTCCACCATTTTTCACTGCAAAACGTACACCTGATAATTATGAGAAGTAATGCATTTTCTATATGCAAATTTAGTTAGTGAAAACAGTAAAAAAAAATAAAAACTAAACATCAGCATCTTCAGCTACCTTTCAGATTAAAACACAGTATCAGCCTCATCTCAGTGTTTATTCTTGATGCAGCTTTTTCTCATATTTGCTAATATAAATATATCAATATTTTACCACCATTTCTGGTTAGAGAGTCCTCATACTGTCCAAAAGGTACCAGGCCATATACTTGCACACCTCAAAATAAAATATTTGGGTAAGAACCATTCCTCAGTTTTCTCATTTATATTGATACTGTCTGAACTTCCAGCGAGTACATTCACCAGGTTGAAGTTGAAAGTGCTCTTGTTTAAGTCTCTTCCTGGCTTTCCAGTCATCCTCTCAGAGATCATTGAGGGACTCCTGGGAACCCTCTGAGATACTTGTGGGTATTTGCCGCTGCCACACAAGGAACCATTGAAGTAACTGCCCCTTCACCACCAGAATCTTATTTGTTGCATCTTAGACAGAATAAACGCCCCCTCAGGAAAAATGAAAACCTAGATTTCTAAGTTAGGAAAAAAAGATTTGAAATCTGTAATCTGCTCCTCCTACACTTTGAAAAAATTCCATAATCACTAGTGCCTTTTTTTTTTCTACAGCTTGTTTAAGATTATCTCTCAGTTGCAAATATCTTATCTTTCAAGATACTGGGAATTTTCCAGATTTTCCCAGAAAGTCTCCTGTCTTCCCCCATAAGATGAATGCAGTACATGAGAGCTGTTTACTCATTGAAAAAAAAATGAATTACAATTAAATTACCAGTAATGAATCGTCCATCAAGTCATTCTTCCTTTAAAACCATTACTGTTGTTTAGAAAAAAAAAAATACTGACATTCTCTTATTTTATATATACTCAAGCCATAGATAATTTCATGCAGACCTTATACCTATATTATAATATGGGCAACAACTGAAAGACTTTGTTTTCCATCTCTGTCTGGGACTAAGACCCCCATCTCTGGCTTACATCACAAAGGCCCTCACAGTAGAGAACACTTGGCTCTCCTAACCTTCCCTGGACCACCTCAATTCTAGTCCCACTCCAACAGCACCTCTAAGCATTCTCTTTTGCTCAACCCTAAGACAAACTTTTGTCTCTGTCTGGGGCACCTCCAGAATTTCTGTCAGCATCACTCACAACTTCCGTTCTGTATTTCCCATTTTAGCCGCAGTTCAGCTATATTCCCCTCCTATGTCTATGGCTTGCTGTACTTCAAAAGTAATGTTCATGGTATAAAACGTACCAACAACTTCATCAAATGTAATTTGCTCAGCTGCACCAAAAAGATGCTTCACTAGCTTACTTCAGTAATTTGACTCTACAAATTTACTAAAGGTTCCCTTTCACTATGGTCTTTCAGACTATCCTATATTAGCTTTCTATGTGGGTTCCTTTCTAGGAACCTACTTCTACTTCATAGTAACTACTTCCAAAAATTCTCCCAGTTTCTGGAAATTGCCCATAAGTCAAATACTTTTCTTTCTTTCTTTCCTGTACAAATCTGAAGAGCGTGGTTCTCAGAGTAATTCTTGACACCAGAAACAAAAGTTGAAGCTTTGGTTCCAACATAATTCAAGTACTACTTCCTCATAATTTTAATATTAGAAAACCTTTCAGTAGCCTTTGAGTTGAAGGCTATATTTTCTAATAATGACAAAACCAGTCAGATTCAAGTGGTTTCTGTAGTTCCCGTAATTAGAAACAGAGACTCAATCTAAATTCATTTGAGTGCACTGGGCATCTTTTTGCAGCATACCTTTTACTGCAGGCTCTTCAAATTATCTTGTTGCTGATGATGTGTTTAGCAAAATATTGGTGCTTGGATAATCATGACCTTACATAAAAATGTCATGTACAAGATGCTGTTTGCCATATTCCTAAATGGAAATGATATTTGAGATGGGACTAACATGACTAAATTATCAAACTACTTTTCCTTTTTCGACTAGAGATGAATATAGTAATTAGAGTTCTAACCAAGATTAATCTAAATGAACATTATACAGTGGGTTAGGTGAATTTAAAATGTTCTCTCACCTCATTCAAGGAAATAATTCACATTTCAGATAATCCCTTGGAGAAGACAGCTTGAAATTTATGAGGGACACATGCCAACCAAAACTCTCGAAGCTTGACAAGCCATCACTCATGTAGAGAGTGAGAATTCCAATGTACTAACAAATGACTATTTCCTTTTGCTACTATGCAAGGAGAGAAGCCAAACTTTTAATCCAGGGGATAAACAAGCAAAAATTCCCATATTGACTAATAATCAACCTATTTAATAACTGTATCTCAAGTCAATTAAAAAATTAAAAGAAAAAACAACACTTTAATATTATGTTTAACATACAAGGTAAAACTTGATCTCTTGACATTTACAACAAAGGGTTTGATTTGTTTACAAAGAGTAGTATGTTTTTCTTGTACTTGATTATGAAAGAACAATGCAGGGGTGACAGTGGTAATAGAGTAAACAAACTGCATTAAAAATCCTAAGTAAATGGCAAAGATTGTTTTAGGCGTAGGGTTACAGTAAATGTTTTTCCCAATGTAATTTGAAATCTCAAAGGTCAGATGATTTTGGGCATTCTTAAGAAAAAAATATGAAGGAAAGTGTTTGATCTATCAATTAGCATTAGGAACTTTCACCCCTTAATTTTTCTCATTGGCATTTTAGCTATGTGAGGGGTGGGGGGGAGAAGACTCCTCACTGTGTGCTGAAAAGTTCAATTCCAGACATTCTGATTTATATTTCAAAAGAAGGTAGAATCAACCCCTGTTGAGAATTTTTTTAATGACACTTGAAACTTCTTATTAAACTCTGGATAATTCCCTTTTCATCTAAGTATTGTAAGAAATTTTATGATCTGTATTTAGCTTACTTCTGTTACTACTGTTCCTATCAGCGGAGTGAACCATGCATATATGTGGATTTTTGGTTGTTTTTCCTACTCAAACCTAATACAACAAGCTTCTTCCCAAAATGAGTAATGCAGACTAGATCATGGGAGACCTGAGACTGACTAATGCAAAACCTCTTTTTAATAGCAGGATAAAAAATAGATTTGTATGACTGTGAATGGAAATATATGTACAGACTTTAATGGAAGCAAAAATGAGCTTCTATTCTATGGAAAGAAATTACCAGACCAATTAAATTTTCATTCTTAACATTCAGAGCAATGACAATTTATATATCATTTACAGAAGATAATTTTTATATTTGGTCTTTTTAGAAATAAAAATCTTATAAATTTAATTGCAGTCCAGACTATGAAAGCTTGCATCCTGTTACTTTAAATAGTTATCTACAGCTGTGTGTTTAGGTAGATATTATTAGGGATTAATTTAGGAACTAGAATATGCCATAAGCCATTCTAATAAGTACTGTAAAAGGAAGATGATAACCCTTCCTCAAAAAATGCAGGGATTTTTCGTAAGAAGATGCAGACATGTAGAAAATCATCTGGGGAAAAAAGAGTAAATAGTGCAATAGGTAATATAGTTATTTGTTTGTTTGTTAGTTTTTAAAGTTTTATTTGCTGTACAGAAGGTCAACAACTCTTTTGCTTACAACCAATTTCTTAGCCAACTTTTCATCCTCACTTTACATTGTTGAATTGAGAAAAACATGTAGCTAAATAAAGAACTGTAAGGAAACAGAAAAATCAATAATGGTCAGCATGATTAGGAAACATTCAAAACAAGTTCAAATTGTCCTGTCACGAGAATTGCCTAAATTGTATGGGTATTACATGTTGCAGACCAGAACATTGTTCAACCCAATTTTAACTTTTAATTAATATTAAAGATATAATAGGAACGCTACTTGATAGAACAGAAAATAAAATACTAACTAAACTTAACTTACAGTTAAATTAATGAATCATAACAAACATACATCAAAATGACAGCAACAGTCAAAGGCTCTATATTTAACTTAGGGACTACACAAGTTCACTTATCTTACCAATGAGGACTGTTGACTTTTCAGATTAATGGTCAAGGGATGCTGGGAATAGGATGTTTTCTGTACCTATAGGTTTCTACAAATAAATACATGTCAGATTACTGGAATACTAAATAGTGTGAAACCACACTAGAATTTGTAATCATTACTTTCCTGCATGAAAAGCACCCACGTCTACATATTTAATTAAAATTTGCAAGTCTGATTTGACATACTGTGAAATATTGAGGAAAATCAAAATGGCATCAAGGTTCCTTGATGAGTACCAGACTATTATACCAATGTTACTTAAAGTGCAGATAAATTGCACGATAATAAACCAGGTTCCAAAAGTTGCTATGTTCTGATGCAGTGAGCTTTATCCTTAAACATTAACAACCTATGCTAAAAGGGACAGATTAAACCAGTATTCAAGCTTGTTTTCTTTTCTGAACTGTAAGTGCAACAGGATTCAAGAAACAGAGGAGATGACTTTGTTCAAAGAAATTTAAAAGTGTGCTGCTTAGAGTTCAGGTAAATATAGCATATAACATTTCTCTGTACAGCTCTCCTTTCAGAGTAAGAACCTGAAATATACACTTTAGTTACTTGATCTAGATAAGCAATTAAATAAAAGAATTTCTGTAGAGCAGTGGTCTGGTGGTAAGTGCTTGTAGCAACAGTTCTACTGCTTCCAGTTTACATGGCATGTCTTGTGTTTTATCTGAGCCATACCTACAAGAGGACATCATACTGGTACTCTGAAGTTACAAGTGTCCCTGAAGAATCTTCTGTTACAATTCCTAATCACCTGTTACCACACAGTTCAGGAACTGATCCAAAGTTCATTGACATCAGCAGATTTCTCATTGACTTCAAGGGATCACTCCTGTGATCACTCCTGCTGCTACTTGAAGAAATAGAAATACGCCATACCTCACCAGTGTAAGCATGGAAAGTTTTGCTTCAAAAACAGTGCAAGAAAATTATCTAAGGCTATTTTCCCAAGCAAGCCTCCTCCCAAATTAGACTGTTAGTTTTTAAGTGACATGTTGGTATCCTTATCCAGGTAAGGATAGAAAAAAAGAACTGAATCACTAAGAGAAGAACACTAGTATCTTTGGTTCAATGTCATCAATTTTCAACATTCTACCTGTCATTACATTTAATTCTTCTGTGGTTTGTTACTTTCAGTGGTTTGTTACAAGTAATTTCAACACAAGTTGATTTTATGTGGATGAATAACGAGTAAGCACATTAGTATAAATATTTACTTTTGACAACTAAATGAGTGCTAAAATATAATTCCAAAAGGTAAATTCACAATAGTTAAACATATATTAAAAATAAGATATTAAAAAGCCTTTTTTTTTTTAAACTATACACTGCAAAGAATTAATTTCCGATATAGAGAGCCATATGGTCAACTGACCACAATAATACATTATTAGGAAGCAACTTTGTCATAATTTTGGGCCTTTCAATCTGAAGTATGAAAAATTCTTTTCGTTAAAGATGCAATCATAGAATCATAGAATGACCTGAGTTGGAAGGAACCTTGAAGATCATCTAGACCAACCCGCCGCCTCTGGGAAGGAACACCTTGACAAATCTCTAGAACCAAAATTGTTTCACACCCACAAGCACACAAACGCATAGACACACTCATATCTATAAGTGTGTGCATTTGCACATTCCTCCCTCATCTTCTTAATTTCATCACCATATTATACTTTCTGCCAATGGCAAACCAACAGGCTACACAAACCTCCTCAAATGGTGCCGTTTTCTCATAGTGTTCCTTTGACAGAAAATCTGTGTGCAGAAATAAGTTTCAGTATGCACACATGTGCTTCTCGTGAACATACTTTCTCACAGAAATAACTTTTCATCTCTCAGTTGTCCTTAAACAAAAAATAAACAAAAAATAATCCTGGTCTTGCTTGATGTTTTCAGTGCAAAACATCTCATGAAGACAGAGAAAATATTGGCAAGTATGACTCAATGGAGTTTAAATATCTTGCCAGAAGCCAGCATGAGCAAAAAAGTCAATGAAACTGTAGACTTATCCTGCACTTTCCAAATTAGATTTGTGGGAAAATAAACACCAAATAGAATCTTAATTTTATGCAGCAAGACAAATTATACCTTATGCTGGACACTAAGAACATTAGCTATTTAATTTCCAGAGATAAAACTAAATATGAATGGGGATCTGATTTATGAAAACAGTGGAAAGAATAGTTAACTCTTTGCAAGAACTGCTGCTGAAGTAACAATAAAGAATTCTTTCCTTACTGTCTAACCACCTGTAAGTTATTGTAATTTACACCAGAAAAGAAACATGTATATTGAAAGTAATTTTTAAAGTACTTTTATCAAAACATGAGTCAGATATGTAGCATCATTTTCATCCCATTTCATTCAGTATGAAAATCGCACCAGCCTCCCAAACAAATGAAGCATTCAAAACAGTATGGGACACAAAATTCTAGACCTAGTCTAAAAATATTGAGATTTTATTAAAATTACCTGCACCGAGATTCCATTCTATAAACTCATTTGCATTCTCAAATAATTCAGATGTCATTCACAGAAAAGTGCCTAATGATATTTTAAATCTCAGCCTTCAGGTTTCTGATATCAAACTTTATAAAAACTACTTTAGCACACTAAAATAGACTACTGGCTGTTCTCTAGCATATAAAAGCATTATAAAATTATTTTTTGTACGTAATTTTGTTCCTATGGTAGCCATGAAAAGTACTCAACATCTCTGGGCATCTTAGGTAAGAAATGAAACAAAGAAATTCACAGTAGCCAGTATAGCTACTGTGAATATTTATGTCTGGTAATTATTATGCTTTCTGCAGGATTCAGGGGACAATCTGATGGCATTTTTTGAGTCAGGTGAAGAGTATGGGAAAGAATGGATGAACTTACCATATGTACTAAATTTTCTGTAAGATTATAAGAGTATCACTTTTTTATTTCATATATGTACTAAGTGAATGAAAAAAGCAATTTCAGATCAACAGCTGAGTAGCACTTTCACGCTATAAGGTAATTTCAGATAATGATTTTTGGAGAAGGTAGAAATCATGCAGTGTTTGACAAGATCTACCTGTTGACAGTGTGAGCCTCCAAGTAGGCTGTTCCATTTTAAAGAGCATTTAAATGTTTACAGTGATAGCAAAAGACTTGATTTATCCAGAAACTTCACTCACATCAGTGGAACTTCCTTCACCTAGGAACAACAGGTAGGGAACCATTCACAATNGTCAGCTGGCACTGAGGGAGGTTTTTATATTTTGCTTTTGGAAAGCCAGCAAATATACAAAAGTACAAAGAGTACATACTTGTAATCATGTAAGAGTACTTACTTGTAATCAGATTAAGAACATAAAAAAAAAAAAAAAAAAAAGAAGAAAAACAGAAGTGTCACTGTCAAATATATAAAATGCTCATTTAGCCTGTTTTCATTTTTATCTAGGTATACTTTTTAATCACTGATGTTCTAAAAAGATTTAAGTACCAATTATTGCAATTTTTGCCTCATACCCCACAAACTGGGATGGAATTTCCCTCATTAATTACCAAAGCACTAGATAATGCAGAGTAAGAGTACATTCTGTACTTCAGTCAACTGAAACAACACAGAAGTCACTGCCTGTAGTGGCATTTGTAAGTCTACAGTGCACACCAGTGGAATATAGTAGCACATGCATTTTCCCACTATTTTCAGTATAATGTAAAGTTGTTTTGTAAATATTCCATCTTATTTAACTCTTAAATGACCAGAAAAGGACACACTTCAGGGTTTATAAAGATGGATATAAAATTTGGAGGAAGATTTGCAATGAGTACAAACAAGAATGTTTTATTGTACATAAGATAAAATGCTCATTTTAAAACCTGAAACTGCAACAGGCTTGCTCACTCCAATTTTGTGTTTATAAACATCACAGCAACATACCAAAGATTTGTTTTGTTTTCCAAAGACCTAACTAATCAAACTCAGACATGTTTTTTGGGTTTTACAAATTGATGGTTAATTGATTTGTAAACTAAACTGTATCTGAAAAAATTGGATATCCCATTGCTGGGGACATTCAACAAATAAAGTTATGGATGCAAAAATTTTCGTGTTCTTCAGAGAACTTAAATTCTTTCCAACAAAGTTTACTTTAAACCCAAGTATATCTGGTGTCAATACCCTTTATTTATTCAGTAGTCTTACAAACAATTTTTGTCTTTCTGTGGATACTCATGTAAAAACAACAATAAATGTAATTTTGTACTGAGTAATTGCTTTCCTGTTTTTAAAATGAAAAAGTGTTTTACATCTTTTAATGGGTGAACAGAATTCTTAGAACAAAAAAGGAAATTATCAATTACAACACCAAATGCGACTTTCTGTTGTATTTGTTAAAATGGTCTAATTCATGACCCCAAACAGGACAAGATCAATGCCAGAGTCACACAAAGCTGTCTTTAATGCCCATGGCTACTATGATTATAAATTGTCACTTTACTACTTTTTTTAATTAACTCAACACTTTGAAAACTTATTTACAACTTCTAAATTGATGCTGAATGGATTTTTTTTTTTAAATTGTGACCAGCAAGATCACCAAGGATTTTCATATTTAGTTTATTCCAAGGTGAATAAATGCTTGTATTTTTATGAAAGTAATTAAAGAAAGTGATTAGTTACTGGGAGCACTAATGATCAAGTATTGGCAGCTGTGAAGATTCTAACATTCCCCAAAATCTCTCCAACTTCCAAAAAGCAAAGAGCTACCCATTCCTAAAAATGGTTTCATTTGCAGTGCCACCATCACTTACAAACCAAGCATTTTTTTTCACATTCACAGTGGGAGCATTAGGCAATCTACCAAAGGAAATAGCAGATTAGTTTAGTCAAGGACATGGAAATAATCTAGATGTAATGATTGATCTGCTGTTAATCTAAAAATTCCTTTGTGATTTAATACAGAAAATGTATATAGGAATCAGATTGCATGCTTAGCGTAGCAATGTCTGCATTTCCTTTATTTCACTTCCAAATTTTTCACTGTCAAAAATCATGTCTGTTGTTCCAGCATCCACTTCTGAACAGTAATATATAGTGAGTAATATTCACATCCGTATTGTCAACACACAAGGTTTGGTTTATGTTGGTAGAGGGAGAGTTTCAACTTACAGAAACCCCCTCCACTGATATAAATAATTTCCTTCACATTAGTCAGATTCATCCAGATCAGTGTTATTCTGTAATTTAAAAATGAGATTTATGTCATAAATGTCAGAAGATAAACAATGCTCAAAATATCACCTCCTGTTAGCAATTAAAGAAATCAAGCATGTTCCCAAGAAAAATGCAGCAACACATATATGTAGGCGTGCACATGCATAAATATTGTTATCTATCTCCAATGAATTCTCTGAAAATTTTTACTTTCTGTTGTTCTGTTCCTGATGACAGTGCCATAAAGTATTTCATAAAGATTTCTTAAGCAAAACTAGTAACTAAATCTAGACTTCTTCTCTTTTCCACAAGTATAATGAGCTAAATTCCTACTTAATGAGCAAGCAACAAGTAAAGAACTAAAATGTGAAGGAGCTCAAATAGGATAGGTAGATGTTAGTTTGTTGCTGGGTTGCATAGGCATCACCTGTTAACTAGAATGTGAGATTTAATAGACTGCTTTCAATTCTTTCCACAACATGAAAGAAAACTAAGTAAATTCCCTCCATTATTCCAAACTGAGATGTTAAATTCATAGGACATTTTTAATTCACTATCTATGTTTAGTTATATAGACACACAGTTTGAGTTTTGTTGGATTCAAGAGGTCCTCTATCCATTGTCCTGAAAGATAAGACCTGTAAACTGCAACATAAATATTTCTTCTAGTCATGAACACAGATTGAAATGAACGTGTATTTCCTAGAACCAATCTGACACAACCAGGCAATGCTCTTAAATTACTCCTTCAAGGCTGATCTTTGTAAAAGTACATTGCTTTCTGGCATCAGAACTCCACCATGAGTGCCCTGCTGAGATAAATCAGTCTCCTGACACATCTACCTGTTCTCCTGAGTATTATGACAAACCTTTCTTTACTTCAAGGGCTGACAGCTTTGGTTGACTCCTTTGCTTACCTATCAGAGTTCCCTCCCATGGGACGCCTCCCAGCAGTTCCCTGACTAAGCCAATATCCTGCTCCCCTTAGGTTCAGGGTCTGTTCTCTGCTGCTCACCTTTCTTCTTTCAGGATGACCAACACCACTATTCCAAAGTTACTACAGATGAGAAAATTATTCATCATCACATCCCCAGCTAGTTTGCTTCATATTAGTCAACCGCAGATCCAGCTGTTCATCACCACTTGTTGTCCCTTTGAATATCTTCAGCAAGAATTTATTCCTGAAACCCCACTAAAATCTCTTTGATTGCAGCAGCTATTCTACCTTTCTAGCAGCCGTAGTCAACCACGAGAACTGGTGGCTACAAGTCCAAGATCTGAGTTCTTTGTGAAGATCCTGTTAATCACCTCTTTGCCTTCTCTAATCCTGCCCAGCCTTACTTCCTGGTCCGGGTCGATGGGGACAACACATTTTTTCAGCCAATTTCTACACCTCTCCTATTCTATAGGTCCAGCCTCACAGGAAGGGTGGCAGGGCTTTCCTGAACACCCCCTTTCCCCACATGGGACCTTTCTCTCTGAACATAAGCCCTGCTGGACCCTGATCACAGATTGCTGTACATCAGGACCATCAGCCTCACCACACACAGGATGGGGCACCAGAACCTGCCTTCTCTGGCCGGTCCCTCCCCAGAAACCTGTGGAGCCATCCGAGTGCCAGTCCCACAGCTCCCGAGCACCGCTGCCACCATGGCAGTTTCCACACACCCTCATCAGGTCCATCCCATCTGGCTACACAGAATAATAATTGGTAAGTGGTGGATTTATCACATTCATAAACCCGGGACACAATTTTACTCTTAGTTACGACACAGGAAATCACAAGTCTAAATTTTCTTTCTTGCTCCATAACAATGTATTGCTAACATACCTGCTTCAGGCTTTCCAGCTTGGTTTGTCTCAGTTCTTCATATTTCCATTTCCAAAGAAATAATTCATTTTCCATCTTTTCCATTTCTTTCTCCAGAAATATATTCATTCTAAAAAAGTATTTTAAAACTTAGCATTGCACAAATTTGAAGCTGACAGAAGAAAAGTTACTTTGAATTTCCTTCTCATAGCTCAAGTTATGTTCTGCTGCCTTTGTCAGTAGTATATCTTGATTTTTCTAAAATCCTATATAATCATTGCATAATTATTCCAAAAAGACTCCCAAAAAATAATAGCTAAAGAGAAAACAGAAATACAGAATTAAAACTTCAAATGAAATAAAATTTTTGGATAAACTGAAGAAAATTCTACTTCAGTTAGTGGTTCAGGCCACCTAATTTATCACAAGTTTTTTCACAATTAGTGAAGATTCTCAAAGAAAAGGTATTACATCACTTGTATTTGGTATAAACAGAAGATTAAACACATGTATATAGGAGGAAATATACACTAAAAAGACCAGAAACCAAAGATGATTGCAAGGTTTAAAAAAATTGTCAAAAGATGAATATTTCATGTTTCAAAAAATAATTGCTCCTGGAATAAAATGCTAGAAGAATTTTATGAAAATGTATTATTTAGCACAGAAGTACCTGTACAACTAGAAAAATATGAAATAGTTGAAAATTCTAATACTGCCAATTAAATAAACTATTGTGTGCCACAGTAGTTATTTTTTATTCTAATGCAGCCCAATGGATTTTTTTAACGTTTTTAACAAAGATATTATTGCTGGGCTTACTCTAACTATATTTTGAAAATATTTGGTTTAAATATTCACCTATTAAAGCAAAGTGTATTGACAGAATTTGTCTGGGGAATTTCTGTGCAGCAGAATGGAGGCTTGCACAGAGATAGCAAGAGTTGTCACTGACTAGACAGACTCGAGTCCTGGAAGAAATGTCAGTCACATCCATTAATAAAGCAAGCCACTATAGTAGAATATCTTCTTCTCTCTTCTTTTACACCTAAACCTAATGCTCTTGAATCAGGGATCTCCTTTTTCTGCCTAGATTTAGCGTATAGTATAGTTTATCTTAACACCTAGGACTCCCATAACATTATAGTAATAAAATAAACACCATTATTCATAAAGCAAAGTGGAGCAAGATGTATTTCATGCATTTCAACAGTTTTTCTTTCAAAATAAAACAATATTTCATTGGAAAGATATCATGACTTCATTAGGGAACTAAGACAATTATTTGTGGGACATTTAATACAAGAGAAAGTGAAAGCATGACAGATGACATTCTAATACTTTGAATAACACCTTATTGATTTTACTAAATGCAGTGAAAGTCTTTAGAAATGGTCTAATCTGAAAAGTAAAAGAGGAATGTCCAGTATGTTTTGCATATTTAGAAGACAGTAGTTTTGTTTTGTATTACACTACTTCTTAAGTGACATCAGCTCCCTCTGAAACCACCAATTGAAAGAAATTATTCTGACTACATAAAGTTTACTATGTAAACAAAAAAAACCCAAAGATTAAAAGAAAGAGTATAGCAGACATCAGAAACATCTCACTAGTAGGTAAAAGAATCAAGTTCAGAGCATTTTTCATGGATCTTATAATGAGTCATTCTAGCTCATTATCTAATTAAATCACGGAATTACACAGAATGGTTGAGGTTGAGAGGGACCCTGAGGAGATTATCTGGTGCAAACCCCATGCTCAAGCAATGTTGCCTGGAACTGATTGCTCAAGATCATGTCCAGATGGCTTTTGAATGTCTCCAAGGATGCAGACTCAGCAACTTTTCTGGGAAACCAGGGCCAGTGTTCAGAGATCCTCACAGAAAAAAAAGGGATTTTTTGTTCAGGCAGAGCCTTTTGTATGCATTGTCTGTGTTACCCAGTCAGTCTTAAGCAGTTCCTCTTTGATATCAACTAGCTGTGGGCCAGTTTGTGGTCTTTTGATTTTAGAGGAAATAAACACTTTTAAGTTCAAACCAGAAAAATTACGACCTTAAAACTAGAAGACATTTAGATGAGAACGCTGATCCAAAACATGACAAAAGACTGTTATTTTAAGAAAATGATTATGAAAAATGCTGAGCCACTCATGAGGTTTGTAACTTCCATTCATGTTAATGGGACTTCAAATGTGTAATTGTTATGAGACATTAGTACTTAGTAGAGGATGTTGGTGTGTAATTTTACATTTCAAACACAAGCCTGATATTTTTATTTTTTGAATGTCAAAACATAAATTTTCATCTCCTTTTATTATTTTTTTTAGACCTTCTTTCTTTTTGTCCTTTCCAAAGCCTGATCTGTGTGCATAAGGCTATTTCAACATTACTGATTATTCTAAGCAGAGTGCAATAAGCAGAAATCGTCTCAGGGTGAAGAAGCAAAACATCTTATGGAGAGATTAGTTAGGAAACCAAGAAAGTTACTACTTAGGTAACTGTTAGGTAATTCAGATAGGGAGAAGTTCAAACACTGGATTTGCATAAGCTAACTTGACTCTAGAAAAAATGCAGTCAGAGTTCAGAGTGCTGCATGTAAACCAGGAAACTGCTGAGAAGTCCTCCGCTGTAAGAGTAAGATCATACTGACTGCTAAAGTAACCTTTGACCCTGGGGTTCATGCTGTCTGTGGTCTGTTTGCTTTTGATGCAGCACAGCTGTGTGTCCTTGGCTCGAGTTCACTGAGAAAATTGCTAAGTTGTGAGAAAGAAGCTGTGAGAAAGTACTTCAGCTAGAGCCACACAAGATAAGGGGAGTAAAAATGCAAACAGAGGTCAGATTGTTGAGATAGTCATTACTAGCAACTCCAGAATACAGGAGTAAAAATACTGACATGAGCAAGAGTAAAACCTACGAGAGAAAACTGGAAATCTGAAGTTGGAAATTTGGCAAAATCAGCCAATTCTACTAAGTGGTGGAAACCAACCTTTTCTGAGCTGGCAGGTGACAGCCTGCCCAACAAAGATTTATCAGCTAGCTCAAGAGACCAGTGACTGTGATAGTACTTGTCCTAGTAACATTATTCCTATTTGTCTGCATTGCCAAATATAGTTGTTTCATACTTAGAAGTTGCATATATTCTGCTTACATAACATCTCTGCATGCAGGAAATGCTGGCCTCCTGGAGAGGGAGTTATACCAATCCCTACAGTTATGTGGAAATCACTGCTCTGTGACCATTTTCACTGCCTGAGGTTGGCATTGGCACATGTTGCATGCTATAGTTGCACCCCAATTCTGACTGTGTGCCAGTAAATTTATTACCTTATAGCACAGTCAGTACATATCTAGGCATAAATGGAGAAATCTGTCTCTGTGAAGTAAAGCTAAAAATTGGTTAGAGAGGCATATAAACAAACAGACAAACTAAAACCTATTAAAGTTTTGCCTGAGAAGTGACTAAAAGAGAGTTGAAAAATTATCCATTTTCTAAAAGAAAATATTATATATGTATGTATACTCTGCTGATGAAGCACCTAGGCCCCTAAAAATTTCAACCCCAGGAAAATGGGTATGTGAGGCATCAGTCTCCTAACTCACAAATATAATTTGCTGCCATAGAAAAACTAAATACTTTTTAAGGAGAGAGAGCATGGCCATCTTCTGCTATATGATTCAACTTGAGAATTATAGTATGCTTTCTACAACTATCTAATTCATACAGAAAAACACAGTAAATATTATTTAGGAATTTAAAGGATTTTTTCACTTCAGACTTGTACTGTCTACACAACAATTATGAAATAACTGACAGCCAGGAAATGTGAAATAAACTCACAGGAAGGAAATTCTTCAACACAGTTTACCATTACAGACTTTCTGCACTGAAAGTGCTGAATATATTTGCAATAGACAGGGAATTTTCTTCCTTTTAATTTTCTAATTAACTTCAACTGATTTTGAAATTACTGTCACCTGTAATTACAGCCTGAAGTCTGCTACATCATCATACATCACATGCTGCATGTTTCCTTGAAAAGACTTTCTGGTGAGATTCAATCTTTCTCTATATTGGCAATTTATACAACATAAAACTTCTTTTAGGCCATCAAATATACATTTAGCATATGAGGCAAATTTGATAACGAGGCAAATTTGATATGATACATTGGTGTACAATAAATGTATTACTCTCTGTTTGTTACCAGCTTTTAACACAAACTTTGCTACAAGGGAAGAGGTTAAGATTAACAGCATTTTGCAGCTGATTCATATATTTTCATCTCAAAACCAGCCATTGTCATTCTGCAGTTGGACTCTCAAAATCTGCTGGTAGAGCATATAAAAGTTTGTTATTATGCACAAAGCACTCCAAAAACTGGCTATAACATACGTTAGATATCACTGATACCAAATTGCCAATAAGTTATTATGTAAGTATCTAATTGGGTATATACCCAATTAATAAGTTATAATGTAGGTGTCTAATTTGGTATATACTCAAATCGGGTATTACATTAGATATTGCTGATAGCATTGATACCAAATTGCTAAGAAGTGCATATTTGTATGGAACATCTCTTATTTAAATGCCAGACAAGCCAAAGAAAACAATAAACACACCATGCTGAATTGTTTCTCTAAATTCTTATTAAAGCCTCACAAATAGCAATGAATAAAGCTTAGAGCATTTGAGCTATAATGCAAAGACCATCATATCTATTTGAGAAACTGTCTTCAACCCCTCTATGAGAAATCCACAAGTAGGATATATTTTGTACTTACTCTCTTTCCTTCTGTAAGATTTTCCTCATCTCAGCCAAATGCAAATTTAAGACTGATACATGTATTAAATCATTCTCTGTTGTCTTAGCTGTAGTGCCCAAACCTATTTTAGGTTCCTCCAAATAGATGCTGGGAAGTTCATTGGGGAAGAAATCCGGTGGCTTTGGGCTGAATTTTTTATTGTCATTGCATTGGTCTTTGTTTACATCCTGAAAAAAACAAAAATATGACACCTGAGAAAACCGTAAATCAAGAAAAAGTCTAACATAGTTCCAGCAGGGCCTACCAAGGCTCTTCTAGACATTTAAGAAACAGAGGTAACATCTTAGACAGTTGGAGCGTATATGGGTAGAAGGTGCAAAAATGTCAGTATATTTGAATAACTGTCATTTTATGATATCTCACACCTTCTGTTGTGATGAGCTTCATATCCAAAATATTTCTAATGTGTCTTTACTAAGGAAATATATTCCATTTCTCTTTTGTTGGCTATAACTCTGGTGAAGAGAGAATCCTGAAACTAATAAAACCAGCAATGCAATTTATCCATACCAATAATGTATTAAGAAACTCTACATTATGAACTCTTAAAATTTTATGTAAAGTGTGTTGAAGCAGGCCTATACAAGTTTCTCTTAAGGATCAAAGTACAGAGATATTTATTTTGAAGAAACATGTTTTGCAAAAAAACCTTAAGAAAAACTAATAACAAAATAGGAAAAAAATTAAAAATTAAATACAAGTTTTTGAGGAAGACTGAATGTCTCTTATAAACAAGTTTCCCTTAGAAATGTATTTGCTTTACCATATCTGAGGAATTTTGTTTAAAAACTAATCTCATTTTAGCAGTTTACTGGCAATCCTTTCACATCACTCTGTTTTTTTGAGTTTTTAGAAGAATGCCCAAAATTTAAATCAGAAAATACTGAGAACTGAAAAGATAAGAATGCTTCCCATTCACATATAAAGTTTCAGTTTTCAAGTAGAAAATATTTTATACTAAGAAGAAATAGTTAAAGTATATTATGTGGTATTTCCTTCCAATGGCGCATTTTTCTGCCTGAAAATATGAAAGTATGCTTTCTTTGGCAAAATTTATTCTCGCTACTAACATTATTTTTTTTTCAGATTTCACAGGAATATAACATCATTAATATGCATTAGAGAGTAAAATTTCTGAACAGAATACATTCAGATCTAAGATCTCAGCAACTTTCCTCGAACTGAAGTAAAACTTTTCCTACTTTCAACAATGCAGGGGAAAACATTTTACTGCAATGTGTGAAAAAAATCACCTGTATCCACAATGACTGGCATCTATCAGAAAAGAAATAAAGTTTTTACATGGTGCTGTCTATGAAGACTATACAGTGCATTCCGAGGCACAGAATTAAAGGTAGTTAAACATGAACAAATACTTCAATTTTTGATGAATATAACTGGATCTTTTGTATAGAGCTAGGAGCTGTTTAAACAATGTTGATATTCAGTTTTTTTAATTATATATCATGACTTAATTGCTCTCCTTATCAAAAAAAATGTTTTGCAAATTTGCAAAAGAATTGCCTTACTTCTTCCAATGCTTTTGAAGTTCAAGGAGAATTAAATTATTTTATTTTAGAAACCAAGAACCTAATTTGCTTTTTTGGAGGGGAGAAAGAATGTAGGTGTACAAAGCATGTTAATTCAGATAAGAGAGGTAACATGTTACTGTAAAACATGAGAGAGGATCAAAATGATATTGTAAATTTTTGGATATAACAGTCCACCTCTGTTCTTTAAATGTCTAGTCATAGTGCAAGTATATGAATTATTTTCTGCATTTTTCTGTATTAGAAATATTTAGACGGGGGGGTCAGGGGGCCAAAGGGTTTTGCTAGTGAATGGATCAGGCAGCATTCTGGCCAAATTCTTGAAAAATCTCATTTCTACATACAAATTCATACTTTTGGTACTTTTTCATGGACCAGAAAAAAATATTTCCCATTCTTTACCTTCTCTGTGTCTTCTGCCCCAAGAATTTTGATGATTTTGTTTAGGCCTTTCGGAGGTTCTGGTTCCAGAAACATTAACAGGTTTTGGTCTTTTTCAACACAGGATATTTCTGAACAACAGTATTCCATTTTCCAAGGAGTTCCATTTGCTAAGTTTTCCTTCTCACTTACTAAATCCTGATTTATTTTTTTAAGCACACTTAGCTCTTTTATGACACTGTCTAATTTGATTCTCAATTGTCTTGCTTCCTCTCGTGCTTTATTTCTTTCTCCTCTAACTTTGCTCCATTTCTCCCTCCAATTAGCAGTGCACTCTGACCACCAGCGCATGGTCTTCTCCATTTGGGCAGCTCTGGCTTTGACTTCCTCCAGTTCCTGAATTTTTACTGCTTCAAAAATTTCCCAGTCACTGCTGTAACTTGTATCCATATGTGCATAATGAGGTGAATTTGGGTAGAAACTTTGAGATGGAAAATTTGAATGACACACATGGTCACCCGGTTGCCAACATCTATCTAATTTATCATGTTGTGTTGGTTGGGTCCCAAAAACCTCTATCTCTTCCATTTGTTTCTGAATGGAGTCTAAATTCATGTTTTGATTCATCATCTAATTTCACTCCTAAAAAAGACAAAGACAGATAATAATTTAGATTTTAATTAATTATATTATATGAATAACCTTCAACAGTTGGGGTTTTTACTCCTGTAATAGTGAGTTAATGATGTTACTCACATTTCACAATTACCAACAAGAAATAGCTGTTCAAATATCTTTTTTTAAACACTTTTTGAACACAGCATAACCAGACATACCTATTACTTGGCTAGGATTTGCTTGCAAAGGAAGAGTCATTAAATAATCATAGTGCTCTCAAAAATGTTTGAGTCTAAAGAAAACAGACAAAAGCTTTCTTCCTTCAAGACAAAATTAAATTGAATCAATATATATTTTAAATATCTAGTAAAAAGAACTTATTTTTCTAGAACTATAATCACAAATCACTTGCCTTCCTTCTCAAACTGTGGAATTTCATACTAGGCAAAACTTGCCTTATAATTTGCAAACCTAAGAAAAAGAAAAATATCATCAAAACCCTTGTGACCTTTGGATTTCCTTTTTTTCAAAAGAAAAATCAAGATTTTTTATAGAGGGCTTTATTTTGCTGTCTGCATTCCAGAAGATTTCCAGGTAGTATATTCTCATATTATTCTTGAAAGTGTAGCACATCCTACTGTACCGTGCAGCTTATCTCACAGTGGTATGACTCAGCTAGTAAATCTTGTTGCATTCTTTTTCATTATTTATCTTTTCATAATTTATTACTTATTTGGCCCAGAAGAAAAATGGTTTCTCAGAAATTGCTTCCCTACCCCAGTGCTGAGAAAATGCTGATGTGGACAGTCTGCAGAGACTAGCCACTTATATCTCCTTGGTATTTTTCCTCTTGGTTACATTAAAAACAAACCAGAGCAACCAAACAAAAAAAAATCAGACAAATAAACAAACTTATAAATCTTGCTACTTCAATAAAAGACTAAGTTGTTTGAAGTAGAAAAAGAAGTTGCTTTTATATTGCGATATCCATTTGTAAAAAAAACATGTTTATATGTTACAGTAATTAGTGCTAACACCTGCATTTGAAATGCAGAAGGCAGCTAACAAAACACTGAAAAGTACAGTTTTGGCAGTATGATTCAGTTATGTCTCATTTCAACTGAATATAAGTTTTTGCAGGTTTTATTCCAGTTTTCCAGCTGTTTCCAACTTTTCTATGTTTTCAGAACATTTATTTGCAATTTGTTAGGAGCTTATGGAGAGCTGTCGTAATGGAGTACGGATATGAGAGGAGGAAAAGGACAATGAAGGACTCCCAGTTCCCTTCATTATCACTGTCTGGTGGAGTACCATCAAGCCCCACAACAACACTACACAGATGTAGCAGAGCTGCTGCCAAAGCTTCATCAAGGTTGAGTCTTTCTTGTTCTTTGACCTACTTCCAGGTCATTTAATTTGAATAAGCCTTATCCAAAATGCAACGATATTGCAACCCACAAACTTCTATGAGGCCCAGTAGAGCCAAAGTAACTAAATATTAAACTCTTGCAGTCAGTTGTTAATTTAACTTCTGGGTTGCGGTAATTCCTTTGTTTCCTAAAGCTTTAATTAAAAACCAACCAAACAAAACCACACTAAATTTTAGATACATAATAATATATATATATAAAACATGTTACATAATGTAATAAATACATTATGAAATAATTGAAACTTTTGGATTTTTAAAAAGTACAATAACTTTTCCTTACATTTTTTTATGTCTGCCCCAAACTAGTAGATATCTATGGAAATGCTTATTACACTCTTCATAACCAGTAGTTTTTTGTGGTGGTGTTTGTTGAGTTCAATATCAATTGAGTTCTCAAAATGGCTTCCCTGTAGTTCTTTTTACCCTATTATTTGTCGTCCATAATGATTGTTCTCCTTCCCCAATTATTTTTAGTACGAAATTGTTACATGTTGTACCCCTTCCCCCTGTCTCTGCCCAGTTACAGCTCCTGATTGGTTCCCCTTTCCCGCCTTTGCCTCCTGTCAATTCCAAGTTGTGTGACACCCCCTTCCTGCCTGTCCCAAGACCTATCCCTATATTCTGGATTGTTCTGTTAAGATTAATTTGTGACTGGTCAGGGCCTGGACTTTCCCCTCCCACCTCCCCTTGATTGGCTTTCACACCTGTACATTATGCATCTTACTACACCCTCAGTTTTCCTCATTGGTTCATGCTTGTACTCTCCCCTGAGTTAGCCCTGGAATAAAATCCCCCTGCAGCTCAGGATTGGGCCCTCTCTCAAGGCACTGGTCCTGGGGTGAGAGGTCCGTACCTACCCTCAATAAACCCAGTTGCCTTAACCTCTGAGAGTCCCGTCTCTCATTCCGCCTGCCATCGCTGGAGCTGGTGTGATGCCGGTTGCAGAAGGACCCTGGGCATTGTCGCGTGGTCAGGGCTGGTCGGGTTGAAGACCCACCGCGACAGTTTTTATCACTGGATTTTGCTAGCTCATTTGCATATTCATTAAAAGAAGGGAGAACTTTGGGGATGCACAATTTAAAAGTCTTAAAAGGTTAAGAACTAAGAATGGTAATATTTTTCTTTGACTGAAAATCTGAAAGACGTGAGAGTTATTAATGAATCTGAATAGCCTGTTGCTGATGTTTCATTAAAGGTTTGAGGTGACTGTCGTTTGACATTCAGTAATCTTTCCAAAGCTGTAGAAAGCATCACATCCTTTTTAGTATCCTGGCATCACAGATGCCAGGATACTAAAAAGGAAACATTGATCCTGAATTCCTGCTCCCCTCCACTGTGATGGCTCATGTGTTCCTGAGGCTGGGACACTGCCAGTCAGATCAAACTTACAGCTGTAATAATTGAAATAAGCTTGTGCAATAAGCTGGTGGTCTCTTAGGCTTCTAATAATTTTATGATAGGCTGAACTTTGCCTGCACTTTTCAGCATGGATAGATGATCTCAAGTCTGTCCCTAAAATTAAAAAAAAAAAAAAGAATTAAAAAAAGTCATTCCTTCTCCAGGAAACAGAAGTGTTGTCTCACTTCAAGGTGGTAAAGAAAAGGAGTTAGTTCTATGTTTTCTAACTTCTTTATGTTCTTTTCAGAAAATCTAATCTGAACAGGTTTTTTAGATACCTCCTTTAAGATTGCAAGAGGTAGAATAAAACATCATTTTTTCATTAAAAGAGGCAACTGTCAACATGACCCATTTCAGTGGCTGGCTGACTCAGGATAAAAACAAAAAATAGTGTAAATATTTCCTGGATAATTGAAACAAGTAACAGGAATTTTATTAAAAGTATGAATTATGAAGATTTGTGTTTGTATCTATTTTTAAAGAAGTGGACTGAAATATTAGTTTCAAAAGAAGCAAATACATAAAAATGAGAAAAACGTGTTCTGAAAAAGTTCTGAAACTGTCAAAAATCTCACAGTTCCAGAGGGATGATTAGGATGGCTTTATTTTATCTTATTCATAGTTCATATCGACTTACTCTTTCGTGTTCTCAGAAATACTGCACTGATGAAATTATAACAAAGACAAATCCAACAGTCCAACTGAAGACTAGTGTAGTATTGAATCTGTTGATACTGAATCTTTAATCACCTCTATAGTTATAATGGTATTTACAAAAATAATAATTCTCTTCTCTTATATATGACCACCTCATAGGAATCATATCTACACTGAGCTCTGAAAAGTCTCATCTATAAAATATCTATATGTATTATAACATATTATATATGTTCCTGAGGGAACAAGAATAAATTTTAACTTGTATGCCAAAGATAACTCAAAGAAGAAAGGTCTGTATTGAAATTGTTAGATACAGATCTCTTAACATCAGAAATATCACAAGTCTAAAATCGACACAACGATACTTCATGGAGCTAGTTTTAAAGTCACTACCTGAGTTTGCAGCAACAGACTAGCTGGCAGAGCATATAGAGCTCAGCATGCATAATTACTTTATAAAAGATAATTGGATAGAAAGATAAAATAAACTTAGAGAATTGGATGCAAATTTCCGATCAGTGAAGCCTTCTGATAGTTCCAATTTTAAAAGCTGAGGGATAAGAAGGAACACAGCATCTCTTTTAAAGTTGTTTTTCTTAGTGGAATAATTTAAAATAAGTATGAACAAAATATATGAAGCAACATTCATTGTGTCACATGAGTGAGGTGTGATGATAGAGTGAGAACAGAGTGATAGTTCTCAAGAGAAAAAGACACAGACATTTGGTGAACACAACAAGGAACATAGGTCTCAACCACAAATAATTATATTGCAACCTTTCCTATTTACCTAAACCTGAACAGCAGTAAGAGAGAGAAGAGCTCTTGATTTATTTTTGCCTCCTATTGTTTTAGGTAAACAGCAGTATATTCACCCTTGGTGGCACTGTTAACAAAATCACCAGGAGAGAAAAGAATTCTTGCACTTTCCTCATGTTAATACCTGCTCACTGAATTCAGCGTTTTCAGTCAGTTCGGTAGCTAGGGCAGTGCTTGAGGATACAATTTCATCATCCTTTTACTAACTGCATGATTTATTCCTTAGTTACATGTCTCTTAATTACTAAGACTTCAGCCAAACTTTTTTTAAGGTATTCTGTCTTTAGAGAAAATGTCTGTTTTAGATGAAACCAGTTAATTTTCTTTTGTCTAATCTATAAATTTAATAGGACAAAATGAATCATAGAAGTGAACATGTTCTTTTGTGTTACTGGAAAGTCATAACTTTCCATGGAATTTCTGCAGTTCACCCATCAACAAACCCTGACAAGGAGAGAAGGCTTTAAGGAAATGGGCAGGGATGATGTGGTCGTTATGGGAAGAATATAGGAAGTGATTTAACACACTCCCTGAAAACTTGGCTGTTTACTAAGGGCTGCTAACTAGCAAGCTATCAACTCAAGAAGAGGAGATTAAATTCTGTGTGTTGGTTCCTGTTGTAAAGTTGGTTTTAATTAATAACCCTTAGGGGTCCCACCCAGTGGCTAGATGAAAAAATATTGCCAAGTAAATGATTGAAATGTGTGGTGAAAAAACTATCACATTGGAAAGCAATTCATGATATAGCTGAGTCTAAAGACATACCCATAAAAGTTTGTACCTAATTACCAAAACCATAAAAATCCTGGCAGCACACAGCCAGGAAGCTGATCATTTGGTTAGAAAAAGATTATAACACAAAACTCTGGGGCAGAACATGCATCTTGTTACAAGAGTGGTTTAGACACACAGGGATGTAGGATTTATTTCAACAGGCAATAAGAAAGGATGCCAAAAAAGAGGAGTGGCAAAAGTTCTGGTGAAAAAAATTGTGTATTTGTGACTTTTTTTTTTAACAATGGAACACTACATCACCAACATTCTACCAACTTCATGGAAGGTAAGCTAATCTGGGAAAGTTCTCGTGTATTACGACAAACACCTGGAGGGTGGAAAGAAATCCTTACAGGAGCAGAAATAGTGGTGTTCTATCAGAATATATTCCCTGGCTAAGCTATCACTGGTCTCACAGCTGCTTTAAGCCAGTGAATTGCTAGTCCCTTATCCAGAGAAATATGATCTTAGGATTGATAAACTTTTGAGAATAAAGTAGGACAAGCTTGTTTTAGTTCAAATCTTGTACAATGGATTCTCCAGCTACTGCATCAGACTCAAAATAGTGGGACAGATCGATGGAATAAACTACTAAACCAGCCAATACACAAGAATGGATCTGTTAATACTGTGGGAATCATATCTGTGAGAAGTTGTAAGTTGGCTACGCAGGTGACAAAGTTCCACAAGAAGAACCCCAGATAAGGAATTCTTATCAGAAGCTGCCCAAAATCCTGTTCAAACAGAAATAAAACCCTTCTGAAGTCCATATAATGAGGTTGCAGTTAAACACTCAACTCAGGAGGTATCTGTGTGCTTCTCCTTTTACAATGAAAAAGGGAATAATTTTAAAATAACAGAGGTTTGTATTATGTCCAAGACTGGAGTATCATCTCTTGCAGATAGTGTGACCCTCCTGCATCACCATGGCAACACTGATAATTGGAACATATACCCAGAACTTATAGATATCCTGCATTTTGGAACAACTGAGGTATTGCAGATCCATGATAACCCACTTTTAACCTACCTACAGAAGGAATACTATCTGCAACATCACAAGGACGGGTATTGACAGTGGGTGATAATGTTACATTCACACTAAGATCTAAAGTTAATGTGAAATTACCTACATGTAGTTAATACTGGACATAAAGCTGTACATGGTTGTGACAACAACAGAGTGAAAGGGGTATTACAGGCATGTAAGGAAACTAATCATATGGCCCAGAATACTTACAGCATATGTACACAATGAGAAAATACACAGCAATTATTACATAAACACTCCTAATTATCACTGTGCAAATCAATGTAACTGGACAAGATAAAGCTACCATTGCTCATGGCTGTGTATCTTAAAAAAACATCAAGCCTACTTCTTACTAAAAGTGCCCTCCACTTAATGCAATTGCATTACGTACAAGACCCTATGATTATGGCTCCAAAATTAATTGCAATGAACATGTATCGAACATAACAATGTATACACTCCTGCATGGAATGAAACCCATACTGATTACAGTGACCATCTCTATGATGGTGGCTACAAAGTCACTGGCCAAAAGGATGTGGAAGTTCAAGAGATAGTGTTCAAAATCTGTTGGGTGAAATTGGTATATGAACTGAATTAAATTGATGCTAAAATCCTACCAAATAAATTTCTTGGTATTACAAGACATTGAAGCTAGGATAACCAGAATGATTTGGAAAACTCTTAGAGGAAAGAAAAGTAAAAATATTACAATAATGAACGTACAGCTGATCCCAAAGTCAGACATACACTCAGAGCAGTGCCAATGTGAGTGCTCAATGGGAGAGGAGCCTAAACAAAGAACTCGATGGAAAGGAAGAAGTAAGGGCTGATATTACCTGCAGCCAACAACTTCTGCATCTTCAAAAAGCAACTACCTGGCAGTTTCTTCAGGTTACACTAACTCATGGAAGTGGTACAGACCAAACTTCTGAGCTGGAAAGTGTAAGTAGCTAAGCTTGCTCCCAACATTTTTTGTAGCAGATATGACAGCAGGCTGACTGATGAGGCCCTTGTGCTTTTCAGTGTGGTATAGGGGACATTCACTGCTTGATAGAGGAGAAAGAATGAGCACTGGCATCAACGGCTTGGTAAATAGTTTGTTCACAGAAAAAATACAATTTAGAAAACTTGTAAATAAGAGAGCTCATGAATTATGGAAATAATGAATTAGTGAGTTCATTCATTGGATTAGTCTCTACAAAGATGATCCCACCATTGTTTGATGTCTTTATGTTTTGGTGGTGTTGTTTGAGGCAGAGGATTTATTTTTATGGTTTGTTTTTTAATGAGCTCATAAGCTCATAAAATAGAGTTTAATTTACAAAGAACACTCTGCTGTAAATTAGAGAGATCCAAAAAAACCATGACATCATATACAGATTATCTTACTTCATGAAAATTAAAAAATAATGCTTTTCAAGCCTTTTTAACACACAGCCAAAGATGATTCTGTTTATTATTTTTCCACAGCTATAAAAAAATATTAACAACATTAAACCATCTGGTACATTTTTACCAGATGTTGTATTCCCTACATGTGTCATAACTAAAAATAAGCCAAAAAATAGCCTGAAGAGAAAAATAATACTAATTGTTTACTTCCTATTAGGAGTTATGTGATAATTTTTCCCTCCTATTCACACTTCTCTAGTTTCCTTTTAGCATAAAAAGGTCAATAAAAATTGAATTTATTTCCAAAACCTGTTTTATTTCCTTCTCATGTCCAATAACTAAAAGCAGCTATGCTATAAAAAGGACAAAGTATAATGTTGCGGTGTGCATTTTGGGTTTTCTAATGTTCTGTATATTTTGTTATATGTTTGTAATGGTTTGTTCCTACACCCCCATCCCCAAACCCCGCGATGGTGTGTCCCTTGTGATGGGCCTTGTCCATCACCTTGTAAGATCTGGAAGATTCTGGGGAAAAAGCCCTAGGATTTGGCAAGGTACCCTGGTACCACCTTCTTCCATTGTCCTGTTAAGTTTCCCCATTCTGGGTCACACCCCCCCCTCCCCTTGGACTGGTGTGAAGTTCTCCCCTGCTCAAGGTACACCCCCTGTACTTAAGGTGGGGACAGAGGGGCTGCTGGGCACTCTCTGCTCTCTCTTGTGCACATGGAAGTAACCAGGTGGAATAAAGCCAGGTGAAACCCAAGCAGAATCCACTCTTTCTTCCACGCTGTCAACCACGCTCCAGCCTGAGGTTCAGACCCACCAAACCTCTCTCATATAGTTGCCAGAGAGCAAGCTAGCCGGTGAAGCAGCTCCAGGACACAACTATAGTATAAAGTTATGTTTTTAACTTCACAAAGAGAAGTGGTTTTGGGTTTCTCAGATTTTGTTTCAATGAGGTGTTGTTTTGTTCTTTTTTGCCCAAACAGGAAATCTTAAAAATGCCGGAAAAAAACTGGTCTGCTTAAGACATCAATTTGGATAGTATGATGTGTTAAGTGTCTTTGAGATAAAATGAAATCATAGTGGAAATTCGTTAATGTCCTGATACATAAGACTAAAATCATGCAACCTCATCTTTCTTCTCTAACATATCATCTGCCTGAATATTTTAATTGCAAAGGATAATGTCAGGGCTAAATCTTAGTTTCCAAGTCCTTTATTTGTCAAAGCTCCTAAAGGACAGGATAAAGACTCAAATGATTTACCAAAAAACCAAAAATAGATAGAACTGAAGAACATAAATATTGCCCTGAGCTTTCTGTCTTTTTGTCTTAGTGAAGAACTTTCTCATGCAGCTTCATCTAAACAATGTCTATTTTCAGAATATTTGCATGCTTCTCCTCTGAGAGAAGAAATGATTGATGGTGATGTCCACCATCCAGGTTGAGAGGTGGCGACCTCTGTAGCCAATCTCTTGACCTCTGTACATATCTATAAATGCTGGAGTCAGATTTGTAAATAAAGTAGAGAGAAGAGTTGATCCCTCACGATGCTCTGTGCCTGCTTCTTTTTCTGTCCCTGAAGTGGGACACGCCCAGCCTCGGCAAGCAACACATAAACCCAAAAGATTTGAGAGATTTGAGAGGAAACAGTAAAGAGAGAAGTGCTGAGCAGTGTTCCACATTTCTTATAGGTCTGACCACGTTTATAATCTTGGGAACACAGAATATTACTATTTTTCTCATTATTTCTTTATGGTATAGACACCTTTGCCTTGAAAACAAATTAATAAATTTAATCTCAGGAGACACTAAAAAACTCCAGGTGTAGGATTAAATGAAAGTAAGCCCTCAGTAGTAGAATCTATGTAAAACTGGAGTCTGATCCCACTTCTGAGTTGATCAACACTAGAGGATGGGATAGAATAATACGACAGAAAGGGAAGGCAAAAGCAGAGGCCCAAGTTTCAACTTGGCCTTCTAGCCATAAACAAGGTTTGCCAGCTACTCTTATCAGGCCTAAAATGTTAAAAACTAGAAAGTAAATTCAGGAAAATGGTAGTTTGGCGGGGAAAGTTGCATTTTACTACAATCCAAAATATTGTGACAGATAAGGCATTTCTGGAGCACCCCCAGAAAGTGCATCGATACATTGGTTGTCCATGTATGGCTAAATTCCAGGACAAGAGGTAAAGGGTGAGCAGTAAAGATAGTAACTGAAAGAAAAAGAACCACAGAGGAAGCAGTAATTGAAAGGAAGACTCAGAAATGTCTTAATCTTTGTTATATTTTAGGAAACTAACCAGAAACCAAAGGAAAATACAGTGATCACCATAATGCTGAAATCAGCATTTTACACTATGCAACAGGATTAAGCATACTGCTTCTTGATATTCCAGTATCCATTGTGATAACCAAAGTTCTCTGACTCCAGAGGAGGAATCCTTTCTATTATTAATAGCAGTTTGCTTCTCCTGAAGGTTTTAATAATTCACATGAAGGCATGTAGGGTAAAATTGCATATATATAATTTATATCTTAAAAAAAACATGAAGTAGCCCTAAGTGGCCCTCAGGCTGGCCATGCCAGTCAGATCGCCAGTTTGTCCTCATTTGCTATCCTTTTCCACCACCTATTTGCATCCTTTGAAATAAGATTTACAATTCCAGGTATAAGTCATCCCACTCATTTCAGAGCAAATAAAAACTCTAGTGTGACAGAAGTTCTTGTGAAACAAAGGCATGCCATGTAGAAGTCCTAAATACGATGCTCTGAGCAGGGAAAATGATCTCATCTCCTCTAACATGGGTCTCTGAGCAGTGTGATTTCTGAGGAGCTCTAGGAGCCTGTTTCTCCTAGTTTTAGCAATGTTGCCATGACATCCAGGAAATGAGACAAAATTAAGATCACAAATTGTGAATCTCAGAATATGTAACTTTTAGCCAAATGGGTCACAAAACACCATGTAAGTAGGGAAGAGCCACAAAAATAAGCCCCTTTTGTGACAACACTGAACTGCCTTAAAAGCAGCAATTCTGCACTGTTGTCAGGAGTCAGCTGAAAGGATCATGGAAAAAAGAAGAAAAGAAGAAAAAAAGTTTTATCCTCCAAATCTATTCTGCCAACAGAAACTGCAAATATGAGAACACTGTGTACGAAAGAAAGGGGTGAACAAGATAATCAAGCATTCCCAGATACTTCCCAGGCTGAAGGTCAGTTCTAAGCACTGGTGGAAACAATCCAGAAAAAATATGCCAGTAACAGCAACAACTAGTGTCTTGCAGAAAGCATTTAATTCTTCATGAAGTTTCACAAAATTTTACATTTGGAATGATGCTTTTATTGAAATGATTACGTATACCATGCTTCAGCTAACCATGAGTTTTTATATATTTCTTTCAATTATGTGGATTGAATTGCTTTTGTAAAATATAGTGAAACTTTCCATGCCAATAGGAGAATTTAACCACAGGACTGGTATAGCTGACATGGCTCAAAGCTGTTAAAATATAAGTGGGTATTTCTTTCCACAGAACACCCCTAGGTAAAGTGAATTTGTTCTATTAAGTTCTATTAAGACAAAAGGTGTCAATAATTAAAAACAGTAATTTAGGAAAAGATTTCTTTCACAGCACATTTTACATTATTGTTACCAATGGGGTGGGGGCGATGAGGGTGGTCTTAAAGCTTGCTCAAAATGAAATGCTGTAATTCTCTTATAAAACGATGCACCAAAAAAAGGGCATGGTCCACTTTGCTGTGGCCCTATGTACAGTTTTTTCCTTTTTTCCTTTTACCATTTTCTCTCCATATCTAAATATCCATTTTAAAGTAAAATCCTCTTCAGTGTTTCAATTGTTTTTTAAAACACATTCATACAATAGATCTTGCATAATATTATACAGACTATATACATACTGTATATATTATAGATACATACTGTAAACATAGACATTCATAAAAAAGATTACTTGGAAGGTAGTCACAGATTACAATAAATGTAAAGACTAAACAAATAACAAATGTTACTCTTTCTTTCACCTTTTTTTTTTTTTTGGCTGCCAATTTTAATAAACTCTAAACAGTTTGGATAACAGTTCTTCAGATGAGAACCAGAATTAGATACTTACTCTGATTTAAGTCTACTGGGTAATACAAGTGATTAGATATAATTTCAATATCTTTCAAAGTCTTTTACAGAAACAGGCTTATGTTTCTTCACATCTTTGAAGTTGTACTCAAATCCTTAGGGTTAAATATGGGTAACATAAATATTTGTACATAGAGATGTTGTCATTTACTACCCATAAGGTCAAAAGAAGCTCTGAAGTACTGCTTTAAATATAATTTACAGTAACTTCATTTCTCCAAGAATGTTTTGTTTGATCACAAACTTTCATAACATTTCACCCATATTGTTTTATACATTCAAGTCTGTAGTATTGATACTCGTTCCTCCACCACTACACTTGAAAAAACATATGGTATAATCAGATTATGCAGGGAGGGAAGGGAGTATGTATGACACCAACAACTTTCCCAGACAGTCTTAAAAAGAACTAAGTATTGAGAAGAAGCTAAACCAACCATAACCCAACTAAATTTGCTAGCTGTGGCTTTTGAGACAGTTTTCTTGGCTAGTTCCCATTTGGGATTTCAGTATCACTTTTTACTAGGATATGATCAATAAAAAAGAGGCAAAATAAACTTCCTAGACAGTTAGGATAAATATGAACTTTCAAAATTTTAGATCCTTTCAGAGTAAACGACTTACAATCAGGTTTACAAAAACTAATGTAAACTTCTGAGTTAAACAAGTAGCCAAGTCCCCTAAATTCTAATCTTAGTGATTCTATGTGAAGATTGGAATATATTGTCTGAATTATTATTAGGAAAAACAGGTTATGAATTAGAATATTAATAATAGCTTCAACTGAGAACAGATTCAGAGTGTATTTAAAATGAGGCAATGGTTAATTCATACAAAATAATTCATATCAGTTAAATGTCTGGTCTAATAGGCATCTTCTGAATATCATAGGAAGATTTCTTTAGAACAATAGTAATCTGTTGTTCAAACTTGAAACAGGCAATTGCTTCAGAAGAATAAAGTTCACATTAGTTAATACTAGTTCACTGTACTGAAACACTATATTTTTTTAATGCTTATAACTAAAGATACAAGCAAACTTCCTGTGATTTATGGAAACACCTATAGGCATCTTGTTCTGCAGGCACAATGAAATTTGCTCTTAATCACATTAAAATGGTATCTTCTTTTTGGTTTGGTTTGTTTTTCAGCAGTTCCACAGCTAAGAGGAAAAATAACTGAGTGCTTGAGTCTTCTTCCTCTGTTTACACGGAAAGCAGAGTAAGTTAGTTTCAGTGAGTGTTTAGCATGACAAACATTTTTTAACCCACATGGAAATAAGCTGCAGTGCTAACAGAATCATTCCCTTTACTGTGAACAAGCAGGATAAGCAGGTAGCTTCTTACAACACTCAGCTTAGTTACAACAGAACCAGTTGTCAGTCACAATAGAGAATCTCAAAAGATTCAGCTTGATCTGAATTGTCAGTGTGTTATTACAGGATAACAGCTCAGCCAGTGCACACATGCACTGTCTTGCTTATACTGACAGGCAGCCCTTTAACATGACACTGAATCTTGCATGGATTTCCTCTGAACTTTTCAGAAAGAGGGAAGACTACAGAAATGTAGGGAAATAATACCCAAGGTATACGTCATCCACAAGCTTTTATCTGCCTTTGAGTATGTAAGTCATAATTGGTCTTAGAAGTCTTTATAAGCATTAAAGCCAGATGCAAGTTAAAAGCCAAAGAAGACAAGAAAGTGAAAACATCCCATTCAGCTGGTGATTTTCATCCAGGGTATTAGTTAAACAATTTTATCTATATAAAACATAAATATTTGCAAATAAGCTATAAATAAGTCTATAGCACACAATTAAGACAAAAGACCATTGTATCATGTCGAATTCTCAAGGGTTAAATTCCTTTCCCAGCTATTGATAGCATTAGCATTCTACTATTTCGTGTTTCATTTCCTTTTGTTCAAAGGCCAAATTCATCTCTTTGTGAGAGCCACTGTAACTTCTTATTGAATATAATTGAAGAGGCTCAACTACTCCCAAACGCAATTGAGGACTTCATAGATCTGTGGGAGTTTTACCACATTTTTAGGGTGGGCTACAGGTCAGGTCAGCTGGGTTTCTTTCAGCCTCCACAGGAAGTTTAAAAAAGGCAACTGAAGACTGACCATTCTGAAAAACACTTTACTGAACAAAAATTAGGTCAGATGCAATGGTAAAACATGTTCATCCAAACAGTAAAGGTCACTGAAATGTATAGACAAAATTCATTATTTAAACAAAATCATCACAAGTTTTTTTTTTCCAGAGTTTGTACCTCAATTCTAATTTTTTATGTTTCTCATTTGGGAAGTGACCTTGAACTGGATTGCTTCCTTTTCATTTACAAGCTTTTTATTCTTACTAGAAAAAACCCACAGGGTTGTGTGAGTGTGAGTTGTGAGTTGTGTTTTGTTTGGGGAGTTTTTCTGGTGTGGTTTTTTTTTTTCTTTATTTTATTTTCAATAAAATGTGAAGATGTAATGGCATCTCCCTGAAAAAGTTAAGTTTTTAATCCCTGTTTATATTCTGAGAAATTACTCAGACTTTTTAAACCCTTAACAGTATCTTAAAACCATATGCTTTATGATATGAGAGATCAAAAATTGTCTTGTTAGAGTTGAAATCATTTATAATGTTTTCCTGTTCAAAATGTGACCTACTTTTAAAAGAAAATTTCATAACAGTGGGAGTAGGGAAAATTAATCACAAATATCTCATGATTTCTTTCAGGCCAGGATATAAAACATTCCAATGCTTATTAGGACACAAAAAAATTTTTCTTCAGAACACTACTCAGAGTCCAGAAACAAGTGATTTTCCCACCCACATAAGTAGACAAGTAAGAAAACTCATGAACATTTTGTTTTCTCTGGGTCAGAGTATATCCCTTTGGCTGGTTCAACTCCTCTGATGTAGTTGTATCAGAATTAACAATTCTGTTGTGTGGAGATGTTTTTGGATTTATCAGAACCGTTTTAGAAGACATGTTTTCTATAGTTAATTCTTTAAAGAATATTCCTTTAAAAAGATTGCTATTTGGACATTTATATGTAATTATTCTTTTTTTTCCCTTACCAGTCTTGTATTTTAACACCATCTCATGTCTTTCAATAGCTCAAGGACTGTGATTTAATGTTTGTGTGATTTAATGCTGTAAAATGTTATCCTGTGACGACCTCAACTCCACTAAATCATCCTTGAGGGAAATGAACAAAAGAGTAATCCACATTGAAACTTTAACCTGGATTCCAGTTACTAGAGTCATCAAATAAAATAAATCACAAAGAATCATCTCTTGTATCCTAGATGTCACTTAAACACATAGAGAAGCATGTCTATCTATTCTCTCAGTGCCCATTCACTGTAGGCCAATATGTAGTCCCACTACAAGAGAAGAAATTATTTGAATAATTGGTCACTATTCAGCCTGGCAGAAGGGAAGTTGGCACCCTTTTGCAAAAAAATGGACACCTACAGAAGTTACGGAGAAACATCCAAGTCAACTGAAAATACATTTTAAGAAATATTGAAAACAATAGAAGCTTTCATCAAAATGCCACCCTGGTATGCCTCCAGTAATGTGATTAACATTAAATAAGAATGGGCTTGGTAAAAAACCCAGTCTTAGTTAACCCAGTGTAAATCAGACCTAGATTACTTAATTAGCATGAGTAGAGAATCAAGATGTTCAGGAAGGATCATTTTCACAATACACAAGTCAATTAAAGATCATTGTATGGACTAGAAAGAGAATAGGAGTGAATAGATTAGGTGAGCCATTGGAACAGGTTTCCCCAAAGAAGCTGTGGATGTCCCATCCCCAGAAGTGTTCAAGGTCAGGTTAGATGGAGCCTTAAGCAACCTGCTGTACTGGGAGGCTTCCCTGTCCATGGTGGTGGGATTGGGACTAGATGATCTTTAAGGTCCCTTCCAACCCAAACCTTTCTGCGAATCTGTGATTCCATGATTATCAAATTTGTACACTTCAAATGGTTCTAATATCTACCCCTCTTGTGTCGAAGTAAATGACAGTAATTTAAGCCTGTTCATTAACAGCTCCTTTAGTGTATTCATTTTCAAGTGATTTATTTTTCAGATTTACCTGAGGTTAACATAATAATTTATACTTAAGCTGAAAAAGTGGACTCAGTTCAAAGCTGGCTACATGCAAATACACAGAAAAATACCCCCAGACATCTAATTTCACATTTTTCAATTTCAGTTTTTGTAGATGCCTCTGGAAGTGATATGACTAGTTCTATTAATGGCACCCAATATATTTTGGAAATTAATTTGTCTTCCTTATGTCCTGCAAAGAACTGCATTCAGAAACACAAAGGTAACTTTTGTAACAACACAGAAAATCTAAACCAAAACCTAGGAGTCTAGCTATATGATTATTTATAACAGAGTCTGCTTCATAAAATGTTTGTAAGAATCATGGAGAGCTAATGCAAACAAAATGCAGCTATCTGGATAGTCAGTAGGAAATCCATTAGTACCATTTTCTATATCTGCTTATTAAACTCATGAACATTGCTTTTGAATTTTGACCCTTTGCTCTCATTGCTGAAGGATCATCCGCAGTGTCTCACACCATCTCTGACACTTGCCTTTAAAATAATGACAGGCTGAATATATTTGTCCAGCATCAACAAATCATAGGATCAAAAAGATATGTTTCATTGCATTAGAATAATACCGTACAGCTAAGAATGCATTTTTTTAATCTCATCTTCAGATATTTCCTGAAGGAAGTTAGGATTATACAACTCATTATTGAGTTGCATAACTTATAAAAATAGAAAGACTGTGAAAACACTGCTTTCCAACAAAAAAATGCAGTGCAAACTTCTGCAAACTCATAACAATATTTTCATGACACTTATGTCCATAATACCACACCCATTTAAAGGTACCAAAGTTTTACTAGTTTATGCCATTACATATGTATTTCACAAAGTAATTTAGAAAGGTTTTCAGCAGTAAAACTGTGTAACCTGTGAAATTTCTGCATTTATATAAATTTCTAATCAAAACTAAGAAATAATTTTTAACAAACTGTCACTTAGAGAATTTTAAAAACTTACCTGGTTGTGGTAAGTAAGCATTCTACTACACTTGAAAAACAAGTTGTGTTTAAGGAGATGTTAGAAGTAATACTACATGACAGTAGCAAAAAAAAAATAGAAGAGAAGAATCTAGCTAGATATAACTTAGCCACATACTTCAAATGCTGTTTTCTGATCTTCAGTACTTTTGCTGGGCACTTCAGACTGTTTTCCTCCTTACCATCAGCCTGATAGAAACTAATATTTTGTCCCTGAAGAGAATTTATAGAAATTAAACATTAAACCCACAAGCTTAAGACCCCTTACCGTCTGAGTTTGCTGGGCTCCCCTTGCTTCTCAGTGTAACAGACACATGTGTAAACAACAGAATTTCCTGCATCCTTTTCTCATCTGCACTGTACTGGGACTTGGCCAATTGGATTATTTACAGCACTAAGGCCACTCCACAGTAACTTGAAAAAGATTCTCATTGGTCAGGCATTATCAAAACTAAACCCACATTTTTCTTTTAAGTACAAGTCATTTATACAAAATAAAACTTTTTGTCATACTGTTTTTCACTAAGCATTATTTGTTCTGTTTTTATTTCTCCCTCCCTTTCTAAAGACTGTGACCCCAGTCCCCCAAATGTTATGTGTAAGATGAAATTAGTTATTTGAATCACAGTACTTTTAGTTATTTGAGTCACAGTACTTAAGCAGATTACTTGGATTCTAGTACTCAACCAAATTACTTGGATTCTTATGCCACTATTTCTCCTGCTATCCCTCTTGAGTTTTAAATAGCCTAAAATAAGACTATTTTTTCACTCAGCTGGATGATATAACCTTGAAAATACACGTACGTTCATAATTCACTCTGAAATTAGCCATGGGCTATTGGAAGTTATGAAAAACTGTAATATTCTAGATTATCAGAAAGGTGAAAAGACTAAGGCAAGGAAAATTAGGAAAAAACACACCAAAACTTTGAAAAGCTCTTTTTGAATTAAAATTTACAGTTACATATTAAAATATAAGGTAAGAAATATTTCTTTCTGGAATACAAGCTCCAACATTTTTTGTAACCAACATGACAAAGAATGACACCAATGTCCCAAGCCTGATATCACAGCCTACCTAATTGGCAGGTCCTCAAGGCATAAAACTGATATAGTTAGACACAGCTGGGATGATTTGTCATAGCTGTGAAAAGCCAAATATTTCTCATTTAAAAAAATCCCTCTTAATATATAGAATGCTGACAACTCCTGTGTCACAATCTCAGACTGTGAAGACTGACTAACTCAGACTAACCCAAATTCCCTTTAGCTTTAAGGGATATATCTCTACTTCCCCACTAATATCCCAACACTGTTAGCAGCACTATAGCAGGTAGTCTTTCCATCATGAATAGTAGCTATAGCTGCATGACTCCTCTCTTGTCTGACACCAGGACTTTCAATTTATTTTTNAAACCACAACCAAAATCCAAGGCAAAGAATATGACTCCACACAAAAAAAACCCCAAGTGAAGAAAAAACCCCAAACAAAACCTAACACCACAACAAAACAAAACCACAAGTCTGCCTCAAATTAAAAACAAGCACACATACAAAAAAATCCTCAGCCCAACAAAATCCAAATCCAAACAATGAAATAAGGCAACAGCTACTTTATGCATCTTGCATGGCTTCTTTAGCAACTAAATAGATCCCATCTCCCACTGGAACACTCGCTGGCTACATTCATTACCCCTACTGAGGGAAACCGCTTCACATTTTAAGAAATCAAGTTATATGCACATCATAACTTAAGCTTCTAACTACTGCCATTTCAACCCATTCATGAGATTTCCCATTCATTTTCCACCATTCTTCATTTGCTACAATCTCTGAGTGCATCCAAGAAGGCTGTTCCATTGCCCATTTTTAAACAAATTTGTGGTTTCTAAAGAAATCGATGCACATTGATTTTGCCTGAAAGAAAGGGGAGGAACTTTGGTCACAACTGAAAACATCTTCCCAAGTAAAGATATGTAACAGAGAATTTATCATTCAAAAATAAACGCAAAGAAAAAAGTGTCATTATAGCATGTGAAGGAACTAACACTCCTGGAAGTGTCATTTAAGTACCTTTTGGGAAGGAAAACTGTACTCTTCAAGAAAAAAAGGCACCAAAAAATTATGTATAATAGTAAATATTAAAGCTATAAAACCCTCTCAGATTCTATTCTGTTTCATTCTGTTGTAATCAGCACTTCTTGGAGGAATCTCAATGTTATACCATTGTTAAAATTGCATGCAAATTTAACTAAAAAAATTACTAGAAAATTGGGAAGTTATCATGCTATTTTTTGTATCTTTATTTGCAAATATATTCTTGGTTTTTAGTCTCATTTGATCATTTATCTGGATGCTGTGTCACTGCAATAACTGCAGAACAGATGTTGCCAATATGCCAGTTTGCTAACTCATGACCTTCACATATGGAGCAGAATCGCCTTCCTTCAAGTCTTCATGTATGCAAACAATTTTTAGTTCATACTAAGAACATTCATATATGCTCGTCAAAAAAATGATGAGCAACTCTGGTCATTATTTTTGTAAGAAAATTGTACCAAGAAAATAGGATAAAGCATCAATAATCTAGAACATATGTTTTCATCTATGGCCTTAGTTGTCAATTGTGCTGTTGCCCTCTTGATTAGGGCGGGATAGACTCCCTTCACTTTGAGCACATTTGGACTTTGGCAGCATGCCTGACCTGCTTTTTCCAAGATCCATAGAGGAACATTAAGAGAACATGAAAGCCAAATTTTGAATTTTTAAATGTCAAGACTCATCCCTTTGGGGGTCACAAAGGAAGATGCCTGATCCTTTTCAGGATCACTGAGCCAATGAAGAAGATTAAATAATTTGTCTCAGAGGAAAGTTAGAGCAAATCTTTTTCAAAACATGGAAGTTTACAATATTTACTGTATTGATGCAATTTCCTTAGCAGATACAAAAAATTATCATTCAAGCCAAAACAATAAAGCACTTCAAATGCAAATGGCAATAAAACAGAACATTTCTCCAATTGAAATTGGAAAATAGAGAGGGGTATGAAACACTAAAATTGTAACCTTTTGAAATTGGGCTTCCTCCAGTATTCTAAAAAAAACATATACATATGCCAGTTCTTTTTTATTGATAGAAGTCATTTTGAGTCTTACTATTTCATACTATTCCACACAATTACATCCAAGTGAAACAATTAACATCACATTTCATTTAAGTATATAAGAATAGGTCCTCCTTTGTTCTACCTCAGCCCAGACATGCTCCCCCAGGTGATAGAGACACATAGATGACAACTTCATGTAGAAGGTACCTTCAAGGTGTGAAAAAGGAAAAAATAGAGACAAAAGGCCATGTAATTTTGAATCCCATTTCTACAGCAGAATTAGCAAAGCCCAAACTCATATAACAAAAAAAACAAACCTGTGAAGATATAAATAGTTAGGAAGAGATAAATCAGTTAAACAAAATGACCAAAATTGAGAATCTCATGCACAGTGTAGGAAAACATACTGTGGTTCCATTTGATAGACAGTCTAGGAAAAAGGCACAGGGTAATTATTGCCTAGAATATCTCTAAAATTAGAAATGCAATAAAAGGATAACATTCTCCTGCCATTTTCTTTTAAGTTCTAACAGATTCCAAACAAATCATCTTAGCAAAGCTTTGCTTTCACAAGGTTTAGGCAGTGTATGTATGGACGAGAGCTCTATAGAGGTGGCTTCTGTTAGAAGCTGCCAGAAACCTCACCTAGAGTCAAGATGGACCCAATGCTGGATAAGGCTGAGCCCATCTGTGATGGTGGTAGTGCTTCTGGGATAATGTGGTCGAAGAGAAATCCTCCCTCTGCACAACAGCAATTGTACCTGAAGAGTGAGAATGTGTGAGAGGAACAGCCCTGCAGACACCAAGGTCTGTACAAGGAGGGAGAGGAGGTGCTCCAGTCACTACATCAGTCTCCCCCACGGCCTGTGGTGCAGACTATGGTAAGTGAGTGGTGCCCAGCAGCTTGCCAAGGTCCATGGTGGATCACAGATCCATCTCTAGACTGTGGAAGACCCAGTGTTGGAGTAGGTGGATGTGTGAGGGAGGCTGGGACACTGTGGAAAGCCTGAACTGGGGCAGGTTTGCGGCAGGAGCTGTGGCCCTGTGGAGAGAGGAGCCCATGCTGGAGCAGGTTTGCTGGCAGAACTTGTGACCCCCCGGGGACCCACATTGGAGCAGCCTGTTCCTGAAGGACTGCACCCTGTAGAAAGGACTGACACTGGAGCAATTTTTCAAGAGCTGCAGGTCATGGGAAGGACTCATCTTGGAGAACTTCATGGAGGTCAGTCTCCCATGGGAGGGACCCCATACTGGAGATAGAGTGTGAGGAGTCCTCCTGAGAAGGAAGGAGCAGCAGAGATAATGCATGAACTGAGCATAGCCCCTATTTCATGTCTCCCTGCACTGCCTGGGGGAAGAATTCGAGAATTAAGTTAATCCTGAGAAGAAGGGAGAGGAGGGGGAGAAAGTGTTTTCAAAATTTAGTTTCACTTCTTATTACCCTATTCTGGTTTGGCTGGTAAGAAATCAAAATAGTTTCCCTGAGACTCTTTTATCCCGATGACAATTGGTGAGTGATCTCTCCCTGTCCTTAACTCATGAGCCTTTCATTGTATCTTCTGTCCCATGTCCAGTTGAAAAGGATATGATACACTGGCTTTGGTTGGCATTAGGGCCCTGCCAGAGTCAATCCACCTGATAAGGCTACATGGAGGCAAGATTTCACGAATAAAACTGTCTATGCATGCAACACCTCACTCCTAGCTAAGTAACTTTAAAACAGATCATAAAAATTAAAAGCAACATCAAACAGCAACAATGTAAAAGAAAAAAAAGTCTTTGTTTTATTCCAGCACACTGATAAAGCATAACAGGAAGAAGCTTATCTAGGCCTGATACTTTGCTCAGCTGGTTAGTTTTCAGTTCTGACTTTGCCTGTGCAAGTTAATTTGATTCACAAGTGCAAACAGTGATAGCAGATAAATGTAGGCAATTTATCTTGTACAGATCTATGCTGCTGGTTTAACTTCTTTGCTTATTAGAAGTGAAACAGGAAATAACTATGTATTACATTTGACATGTTGGCCTATTAATACTTTTCAGCACATTTTGTGGTAGCAAATATGTGGTAAGCAAAGTTGTGGTAAAATTACTGACATGCTTAAAGATTCTCTGTAAATATAAGCTTTACTTTCTGTTCTTCATTACACTGTTTAGTGAAAATTTACATATAGAACCTGAAAATTGACTACTTATGTACTAGTATACTTCAAAAGCCTCAGGTTGGCAGAACTACTACTGATTCTCAACAAGAAATATTAGTAGAGCAGGTTTATAAAAATAGGCTCTAAATTTGAAGATTCCTCTTCACTGGAAGCTATATCCGCATGATACTAGAATTTCAGTGTTTTCTGGTTAGGAAAAAAAATAAAATCAAGACTAGACACTTCAGTTATTTTGTCTGTTCCTGATTTTATTCCCAGTGTCTCCTGGCCAACTGATGATTGTTTTTACAAGGGCATATAGGGATAGGGCAAAGGGCAATAGTTTGAAACTGAAGGAAGATCAATTTAGATTAGCTATAAGAAAAAGGGGTGATTTTTTTTATATTGAGAGCGATGAAACACTGGAAGAGAGTGCCTGGAGAGGTAGTGGATGCCTTCTCATTGGAAAGATTCAAGGTCAGTTTAGGTGAGGCTCTGAGTCAACTGATGTAATTGAAGATATCCCTTCTCATTGTGAGGGGAACTAAGACTAGATGGCCCTTGAATGTCCCTTCCAACCCAAACTTTTCTATGACTTTTAAAAGAAATTATGGAACTTGCAAGAGTATGACACTTCAGCAGTTTCAAGATGAGAAATCCAAGTAAAAAGGCAAGAACAATTGATCTCCTTTTGTGATATACATATTACTTTCTACTGAATGCCTACATAATGTTTACCCTTTCCATACTTTATAAAAAACTCAGCAAAATAGTTTCCAAGTAAAGTCTCAATAAAAATATCATTACAAATTTCTGGTACATCTGATGGAAAAAGTTCATAATTTATATTTATGGCTACAATTTCATGTTGAAATAATGTAATGTTGAAATAGCAGCAACATAATTGAGAAGAATTTAAAAATAAATTAAGAATAAATTAAGAATTTTCCTTTTTTTAAATGAAAGAAAATGCTTCTAGTCTGGTATTTCAATATGAAAAACTAAAATGAATTTAATCAAAAAGATATGGTTATTCCTTGCATCCTGTGTAACCTGAGTGTAAAGGAGAAGTCACCCTGACAAATCTTTTATTAACTGCACACAGGTGTGATGCTGCTGTGGTATCTAGATTTGTCCAAAAATGCACGGATTAGAAAGACTTGCATAGGAAGGTACAAAGAAGGCACAGACAATTGACAGCATTTTGCACAGTATGATTTTTCAGTTCACCAGTTTTAGAGGAAATATATTTCTTGATGAGTCTTTCATATGCTTAGGTTTTGCAATTTTTCCTCCTCAGATATTAATTATAAAACAAATGGGGTTTTTTTTCATTAAAAGTTGACAAATACTGCAATGAGGTGTACCAGAAGCATATGTATCTCCCAGCATCATGTTGGGAAGGCTGCAGGATGAGATGCTACTTTGTATCCTTAGAATGTGAGTAATATAAATAAGTACAGCATTAGAAACAACCTTTTCTTTCCCCCCTCTCCCATACCATAAGAATAACAGTGTCTTCCACAAGAATAGCCCTGGCTCTACAGAAGGGATTGTAACAGCAGTGTGATGCGACTAGTGTGTTATCTGACCATACCTGAAGCAAGAAAGATATCTAAATTTCTACTACAAACATTGCCAATCCCATTCTGAAAAAGAAAAAAATGCAATTGTTCACAGTAAATGAACATTTATAATTTTCCTTTCTGATATAAAATAGTTATTCCTTTTACTAGGGTAGCATTACTGCTGGTACTCAATATTCAAACAGCAACAGTGACTGCCACAAAAACCTCCATCACTCTAAAAAGAGTCATTGAGTTAAAAAGTAGTGGTTTACTCACTTTTACATGAAACACTATCTCTCTGTCTTTAGGGCTGCCATTCTCAATGATGAAAATATCTTGTATCTTTAGCACTTTAAGTGACAAAATTTGGCAAGATGGAAACTTCCATGTTAGTAATCAAGAGAATGTTTTTATTTATGTTTAAATATCTGGACTTCATCTGTATCTATTTCAGAAAGGAAGCTATAATAATTAGGTTTTTGAATCATCAGATTATAAATAGCATCCAAAGAAAGATGTGTTTCTGATTTTTTACTATAGTCGAAAATGAATATGAACATCATCAGCATAGAGATGCTGAAAATTAGTGTCTTAGTACTACTTATAGGTCAACAGCAGTTAAAGAGGTCATAAAGGGCAAGAATGTATTTAGGATCTTTCTATACATCCCTGTGATTATCTTGATTAGGACAGTTGTCCTTACCCAGGATTAAATGGAAATTGGAACCCAGAACACATTTATATGGAGAAAGTCAAGTATCTGCCTGCTTTTTGTTTTCTATAGGATGAGTGTAATTTTAATTGGTTTAGTTTGCAAGAATCTTCTTGCAAACTTACTCTATTTTTTGTTATCTTACATTTTATTGTGAGAAAAATTAACCACATCTTCAAAACAAGCACTATTAATCACCTAAGGCTATCGTATACAACATAAGAGAGTACAAAAAAGAGATACACATCTACTTCCAACAGTATTACTGAAGATCATTGAGAAAAAAACCCCAAAACACTGGTCTGGGCAGAGTGTCAGGCAGATGTCTTGAATTAAAGTTGTGGTGCAAATCATTTTCAATTATGACAGCAGGAACAGTATTTGTGGATGTACTCATAGGTCGCAAATAGGCTGCATGAACTAGAAGAGGTTGTAAAAGAGAGCTGACATTCATCTAAAGACCCTATTTTTTTAATATAATTTGAAAAACACTCTTATTAAAAGTACAATGCACAATTTTTCTGGTTCTTTCCATACAGTCTCAAAGCCATACTTACTAATATTTCAAAATTTACCTGTCAGCAATGGTCTCAACAGATAAAGGCCCAGGAAGATGAAGGACACATCTAAGGGTCAAGATTGTCACAAATGTCACGCCCCTAAGATAACCCACACTTTTTGCAGTACATCTATTCTAAAAACATCTCTTCCACATAATCCCTCAATAATGAGGAGCCCATTGGTAAATGAAGCTATTCTAACTATACCCTTGAGAGCCCTAAAGTTAACACATATGGAAGGGACTGCTACAGGTTAGCCTGAAAAGTATATCCATTTCACAGGAAAGACTACTATTGAATTGACTGAATTTTATTTTCTATGGTTATTTTCAATGGATACATATCAGTGAGAAACCTGAGTCCAGTTTAAATTTTGTTTTTCATATTGTGACTATAGCTATGGCCATATTGTACAGCTTTTTTTACAGAAATGGAATAGGACACTGCTTATTACCTGTGCTCTGGTTTTGTCAGGGACTTAAGTATCTTCATAGTTTTTAAAGAAATACTAAGGCTGATGTCTGTACATTAAAATATATTTACTATTCCTCTTTGCACCTTCTTTTGAAGTTTAACTTCTTCACATTTTTTGACAATTTAGTGAACTGCTCAGCACTATTTCGTACTGCTTCAGATTATCCTCTCTCAAATGTATTCTGCTTAATCTAATTTTCTCTTTCTATTCTTAGTGACTTTCCATCATACTTAAGCACAGCAATGCCCAGCAGAAATGAAAGGATGAACTTTCCCAATATCCAAGATCCTGTCATAGATAAGCCAAAGAAATACATTCTGTACTGTTTAACTTGACCAAAGTTGATGGCTAGCATTTCTTCCGAATGAGAAGAAAAGGGCAGAGCAAAAGAGACAAAGAATAAAAACTATTCTGTGGAAACTTCATTCATTAGTGCAATTCAGACAGATAATGTGAGCAGCTACAAGGTCTAATATAAAATGTTAGCGACTTAATCCCTCACTCAAATATACGTGACAATTAAATGAAGATGGGAATAATATATGAAAATTTTGTGTGAAGGAGGGGAAACTAAAACAAACCAACCACATTTATGTATGAAAATGTCTGTAAGTAAGGATCCCTTCACTCTTACAGCAGCATCTTTACAAGTAATCTAAGAAAAATAGTTTTGTCTCACAGTGCAAGCATCTAGCCAGAAATTGTTCTTTGGCGAGACTTTTCCATTCCTTTTTCTGTCAAATCTCCACTCCATCCATTGCCTAGATTTGAGAGACATAATTTCCTAACACAGAAGGATTTCTGTTCCTTACTCCTTCTAATTTAGCTATGAGGACTCAGCTTTAATAATCACTAAAAACTGTTTTAAATGAAAAACATGATTAAAAATACGAATTTGCAAGAAGAAATATGCAGGCCAACTTAGGTATCAAATTAGAAATAGAAACTGTCTATAAACTAATATAATATTAACTCGAGTGTACTTAGATTAGTGATAAATTTAGTTTTATATATGGGTGGTGCCTTCCATCAGCCTATCAGAGGGATAAGCCTTGAATCCCTTAGAGTCTTGAGTTTTACTGTTCTACAAACAGGGACTGAAAGCTAAGGCCTGCTTATACCTGAACAGGTGATCAGCTTTTCACCTGTCAGAGCTGGGCCAAGGCCAACATCATTGTGAGTGATTGTCTTAAGTATCACTTTGTCTTGGGTTAGAATTTTAAGTTATAGGCAAAGTTTTCAAGGTAATAAAGTCTAGGAAAACGTTAATAATTAAAATTAATTACAAAAAGACTTACAGAAATGCTTAAAGAAATTTGTAATCATATCTGTGCATCTAGAGATTTTTATCTAGAAAGATCAAAAGATCTGTATAAAATGGTTGCTTGTTATCTATCTCTAAAGACTAAGAAATATTTAATAAACAGCTTCTATATTTCACTTTCTTGATCACTTTTTTTGTTTTTCTTCTCTCTGCTCACCCTCCAAGAGAGCTAATAAAGACAGAAAGGTGGTACGAAAGGAAATCACAAGCAGTTTTTAAACCGAAAAACCCCAGTATTATACTTTTTTTATATTTTGATATATTATTGTATTGTAACAATTTACTACACTGAAAAGATTTAGTGACAATTTATCTTATTTATCTTTTTTTTTTGCTAAAGCAGACAAATTGAAAAGTGGATAGTATTGTGAAGGAATGACAGGACCAAGTGAGATGGAAATTGTCTTTTGACTTTTCAAATAAACAAAACCAGAAACTTTCCAAGCAAGTGATAATTTTGTCTAATGTATACGGTGTTCAGAAAAGCAACTATAATTCTGCTTCCAGAACACTGGATACAATAACATTTTTCTTAAGAAAAAACCCCAGTGCTACTTTCTGTTAAATTTGTCAGTATTTGCTTTTATTCCTCTGGCAGTAAGGAATGTAAGTGGTAAAAGTTTGCCTTTGGCTAAGTATATCTGTTGGCAACCCTGAATGATCTAGTTGTTAACAGTCCCATGACTAAAAGAAGAGATTTAAGAAATAAAACTTCTTTTTTTCCATTTTGTTTTTCATATGTTTTCTGTTTAATTTTTTTTTTTTTTTGTTAAATCAGTGGCTGATCCAAACCACTGAGGTCAGCCTGAAGAAGTTAAATTTGTTAGTTTAACTTACATGTGGTTTTGACCTGGTCTTTACTCACAATTAATTGCAGTGTTGTGCTATGTATTTTGAAACAAAATTATCTCTTCACTGTAGGAAAAGAACCCCCACACTCATGTGGGCATATTTTTGCTGAAATTAATGTTATAGTCAGGCTACAAAGTATTTTCATTTATATGAAAATATAAATTAGACAACAAGGTAATATTCACTGAAAAATGAGACGAAACCTACTGCCTGCTGATTACCGTTCCCGAAAGTTGCATGTGTAAATAAAAGGAGAATATAAGATTATAAGGCAGAGATAAAACAAATGAACAAAAAAGGTTCATAAACCTGAAACGAATAGGCTTTCATAGTCAAGAAAACACTCAGGAAATAACAAAATCATCTTTGATGTGATTTTTTGTTTCCTTATTGGCTTTAATAGCTCCTAGATTCCAAGAGAAGTGACGTCGGGTTATTTAAAATCCCTTAAATGCTTTTGGCTTTAAACTGTTCTTTATGTAGATTGAGATCTGTCTAATAAATAATAAATTCTGCTTTATAAATCTAAATTAATTTTCTATTAATTATTATTGTCATTAGTTATTGATTTTTCCAGTCAACATCTTATATAATTAGAACACGGAAGGGCAATGAAATTCCTGAAGGGTAAGTAAGTCCTATGAAGTGTTTCTGAGGGAGATGACGTTGTTTGTTGGAGAAAAGGAGGCTCAGGGGACATCTTATTCCTCTCTAGAACTGCCTTAAAGGAGGTGGGGTTGGTTGCTTCTCCCAATAAACAAGTGACAAGACCAGAGGAAATGACCTCAAGTTGCACCAGGGGAGGTTTAATTGGGTATTAAGAAAAAAACTTCTTCACTGAAAGGGTGGTCAGGCACTGGAATAGGCTGCCAAGGAAGCAGTGCAATCACCACCCCTGGATGTGATCAGATGGTGTATGGATATATCAATCTATCAGTATTCCTTGTGGGTTCCTTCCAACTCAGGATATTCTGTCATTTTATGTTGCACCTCGGGATATGGTTTAGTGGTGAATACAGTGAAGTCAGGTTATTCATTGGATTTGATGATTTTAGCGATATTTTCCAACTTTATAAATTCCAATTTTATCTGATCTGAAAGATTGTTATCTTCCACAGTTTGAAATTCTGAGCAATATGTGAAAAAACAGGTTTAGTTAGCAAGCAGGATAGAGAAACCGGAAAAAAACTGCTTCCAGCAGACTATAATGCTGTGGAGGGTCTGATGTCATGGTGAGTGAGAACACCTGCATTACTATTAACTTTTTACTGCATTTCCTGCTGCGGGTCTTCCTGGGCAGCTGTGAGGACACTCAACCAATTGAAGATCCTCTCTGTCAAGGAAAAAATGCCAAAGGTGCCTGGCTCAAGTGCCTTGCACTAGAGCTCTAGATTTCTCCACAAGAATGGAAAATTACTTTACTCCTATCCTCTTCCAATCACTTAATACATCCCCTTTGTTCTCTCTGACTTGTGCAATGTTTAGATGAAACCAAGGAGATACATAACAAAATTTCCTCTCCTAAAGTCCGTTCCGTGGTTTTTTTTCATAAAGGGCTGAGCACACAGTTTATTTGTACTAGTGTAGTTTACTAGCATGTAACATTTCATGAGAGTTATGTTTGATGAAAATAAAATATTTTCTGTGCCAGAGGAAGACCAGATTAAACCGAATCAGAAAGAACATAGATAGAAACCTTTTAACTCCTGAGGCTAAAAAGCAGAAAGCATTATGATCACGCTAATGTTTTATGCTACAAAGGAATTACTGTCAACCAGTGCCAGCAACTGCAACTAGAAAACAATGATGATAGCTTGTTACTACGTTACCTAAGAATAGTATTTTTAATGTTTGAAGACGCTGAACAACTTTGCATTTTTAATACATATTCTGATTAGATCCTGTTCAAGTGCTCATCAAAGCCTTGTTAAATGCATTACCACTTAAATACACAAAAGAAGACCTTTGGGAGAGGCAACATATCTTCAAAAAGCTTGCTCAAAAGACTATTATTTTTTCCAGCAATATAAAAATGTCACAAAATATTAACTACCTGTGCAAATAGTTTCTTACTCGAAAATTATGCATTTATGGATTTTATAAATCTCTTACAAAATATATATATACGATGTGTCAGTTGCCATACTAACACAGCAAACAAATTAAAGGTCATAAAGATCAACAGAATGCAACTAAGAAAGAGAACAGGTTATCTTAATATTAAGCAGGATAAGATTGCAAGTAGGCCTTCTTAAAAGTTTGCTGAAGTGGACTACAACTAAGGTTAAAAGCTATTCTAGAATTTCTTTTTTTTTCCCCTGTGGCCAGAAACATAGTTAGCTCAAATTTGTTTCTGCTAATAATATTAATATTCTGAAAGAAGAAGTAATGGAAAATTTTAATAGACATAGCTAATCAAGCAATTTAACAGGTATTTCTGTTATCTATGTAAAATTGTGCTGAAATCAAGACAATCTTTGCTTCAATAAAATCTTCCATATATACTATGACACAAATAATTTGCAAGCTTACAAAACTGAACTGCATTGAGTTATGAAAACAACTAGAATTTTTGGGAATAATTTTGTATTTATTTTGTTGTTGTTTATTGAATATTTAAAATAACTATTTTCCTATCCATTTATCTTTTTTTTTGTTCTTATCTGCCCAAACATTCTTTATGAAATATTTGCTTCTGAAACAATAATTATGCTGCTGAAATATTTTTTTTATAAGTCCAATAAGGTATTAAGATATAAGGTATATAATAATCAGAAACTACAGTTTCTGATTCTGACAAAGAAATCTTGCTTATAGTTACACTAAAATGACAGGTTTTATCACCATGGCAAAATACAGAGAGAAAATGTTGTAAATGGAATTTTTTTTGTTTCTCAATAAAACTGACTCAGCAGAAAAAATGTTCTGGGAAAAATCAGGACATGTGCCAACATTTCTAGCCATGTGAGAAACATCTGTCACCTTTTGAAAGCCGCACTTGAACATATTGGCGTTTTCAGATGTTTATTGCTCAATTCTGGGAGGCATGTTCATGGATATTTCCATGTAGTTAGAAACAAATTGTGTTTCAAATTGACTCTATGTAGCTTCTGCATAGAAGATTACATCAGCTCCCATATCAGTTATATCAACAATTTTTATGGTGAAGAGAGTCCTGATTGGAGCTGATCAGTGAAGCTGAGACAATGGTACAGGCACTTTAGCTTAAGAATAACCTGTTTTAAATGGAGGATACCAAGGAAATTTTGATAAGCAGTTAAGTAACTTGATAACTTATTTATCCATAATTATGTTTACCAGACTTAAAAATTAGTAACAAACAATGCCTTTCCTTTCTGTGGAACATATTGTATTTTATACACTGTGAGTCAGACTATGGTATCAAAACTCACTTTTAATGTATGATCACATAAAACATTTGTTCTGTCAAAATAAGCTTTATCTATATATATATAGATAGACAGATAGATATAGATATAAAATTAATGGGCCAGAAATGTTGCCTAGCTCATTTCCAGAAATGAACACTGTGAGCAGACATTGAAGTGTGAAGATGAGCAAAATTGTTTGTGGAATTACACCCATCCTGAACCTGCCATGAGACTGGGATTGATGCCTTAAGTCTTAGCTTTTATGTTTTTCAGATTCTGTGCTGCCTAGGGGTGTAGTTCTGAGCCTCATGTGCTAGTAAGCTCTCTTCACAGAGTAGGCAGACAAAATAAATCCTTTTCCAGATGGAGACCAAGGACAACTTTCAGGCCCAAAAACATAAACAACAGTGGACTGAAGGGAGGAACAAGAAGGATGGGACCTCAAAACCTGAAGCTGTAATTGGACAATTAAATCCCAATATCAAATGGATCAAAACTTATAAAAGTGTGAGACCTCCTGACCCGTGGCCTATTTTGTGACCATTTTGGGTACACCGTGGGTGTAGCCCTGGTCAGGCTCTTGTCCTGCCCTAAGGTGTATCCTAAAGACCTTCCAATAAATACCTACTTTATTCTCTAGCTTTGTCTAGTCTCTGTTTCAGACCAGCCTTCCCAGTACAATATTGTATTTTTTTCTAATTCATTTAATATTGGATATTTTGAAACAAATTAATATAAACCAAAACTGTGTTACAGAAATCAACTTACTTGCATACAGAAATTTAAAAATATATTCTTGTCCTTTGTTAGCTTTGATAATTACCTTTCATTTTATCATATCTTGATACTTGCTCATGACTTCATACCTGCATTCAGGGACATGAAATTCCAAGCTAGACTTCGAATAGATTTGACTCATATGATGAATCCAGTGTCTTGAAACCTTATACTATGGATTTTTGCCCTTTTTTCCCCTTCTTTGACTTCGATTTTTTGTTTCACTGCCCTCTTGGCTTCTATACGAGTACTTTTCTCACAGTAACTTTCCTCATTAGTAGCTGTGTGACTCTCTGCTGCAGGGTTCAGCTGTCCCTGGTTTGTACAGCCCCTCTGCCTGACCTTGGCTCTGGTTCGCTGAGAAAATTCTTGTTGAGGTGTGAGAACGCAGGCGAACTAAAATAAGCAAGATATGGAAAGTAAAAACAGATGGAAGTGCAACTGTTGGAGCAGTGACAGCTACCAGCTCCAGGACTCTGAAGTACTGAGTAGAGCTGTAAGACCTTCCCTCCTGCCAGCTCCAGGGAACTGGAAGACAATAACCCAGCAGCAACAACAGAAGCAGCAGCAGGGCAGGTCGGCCTATTTGAAGAAGCCTGGCCCTTCCCCAAAAAACAGCTTATGTGGTCCCAGAGGACTCAGCTGTTTGCAGAGGGGTTGCAAACACCTAACCTAGGAGCTTACTACTTCTAGCCTGGTGTCACTTGTATTCCCCAACAAAAAATCCCTTCATACCCCTCAGCTGTATCTTGCTGGAGTCTCACAGTGAAAGCTGCCCAGCTGAGGTGATGAAAGAGGGTTTTACAGTACCCAAGTGTCCTGGGTTTTGGAGTCTAGATGGTATATTCTATTTTTCATCTGCTGGAAAACAGTTGGGAGGGGGTTGTTCCTCTTCATTTCTTGTTTACTCTGGAGGGAGGGGGGCAGGTGCCTTTTGATAATGGCCCAAAGGTCAATACCAGGTAGAGCATTGTTGTTATCTTTCATCATAATGGGCCATTAACACTCTCCCCCAGCTGTTTCCCCTTCCCAATACATACCCACATTCTATCATACCTATTGTGAGATGCTCCACCCAGTGGGAGGAGCCAGCCATTCTTGCCTGGATAAAGCTGGAACTTTAAACCAGGACAGTGTCTTGCTTCATCCGATTACCGGAGGAAGGCTGGACCCTTCTCACCCTCAGGACCCTTTTTTTTCTGCTATTGGATCATTTCTGCCTCAGCGGAGCTGTACCTGCCATTCCAGGAGAACTCACTTTTGGACTGCTTCTGACACCCTCACTAACAAGGTTATAGTTTTGACCCTGTCAGGGCTTTCCAAAATTGTTGTTTGTTTGTTTGCTGGTTTGGTGGGGTGGTTTTGTTTTTTTTTTTTCTTTTCTACCACATTTTTATTCTTATATTCTTAGTAAAAAGCTGTTATTCCTACTCCCAAATCTTTGCCTGAGAGCCGTTAATTGCAAAATTAGAATTTGGCGGGGGGTGAGGGGTTTACATCCTCTATTCTAAGGGGAACCCCAGTTTCCCTGGCAGATACCTGTCTTTCTAAATCAAGACACCAAGAAAGAATGGCTAGTGTACAACTAGCAAAACCTTTTTCTGTCCTATGAGAAATTAAAATAAAAACCGATTATTATCTGGAAATTTCTAACAATCACGTGTAAAAACACAGAGCAGAAATTTAGAAAGGTTAAAATGAGAGCACTCAATGACCTTATGCAGACATCTTAAAATTCTAAGTTGGTGACTGAAAAAGTAAAGATATTTTATAAATATTCAAGGTAATATAATTTTTAGAATATAAGCCCCTTTTTCTCTGCTCCCATGACATATTAACTGAAGACAAAACTTTTGCATCAACAGTTTTGTTGTTTGTTTTTTCTCAGTAAAAAAACATTTTGCTGAAACACATTTCTATCTATTTAGATTTGGTGTGGGTGTTCCATTAAAATAAAGAAGACTAAGGCATGCTATCCATAGAACAATGAAGTTTTTAAAAGCCACCTCACACACTATGGAATAATCCACAATGAAACTAATTTTCAGTTACTGGCACCTATGTTCTCAATGTAAGCAGGTAATAAAAGTACATCTAAATCATCATGAAGTGATTCATACCATTCTGATGAAATCCTGTTAAGAAATTCCAGCAGGTAGGTGGAAATTTAAGATTCTCAGAGTACCTAAATTCTTGCAAATTAATGTTAGCACACTGTTTCCCTTTCTTGAAAGTAAGACCATAAAACACAGTAACTGTGACTTCTCAAAAGGAAAGTCTCTGGCATAGCAGGTTATTAAAGTTTGTCCTTTAAATCCTGCTCCAGATTTTCCATGGGGCATGCATCTCTCACATTTTCCTTGACATTCATGGACATTTCCAATTTGTCCATATTGTATTATGAGGTTTAATGATAAAACTATAAAGACAGATGTTATTACAAATGCAAATAATAATAATAAAAAAGTTAAACTGTATTTTATAAACAATGGCATCAGGGAAAATGTAATATCTGGGATAAAAGAATGACAGAAATGACAAAAAATCTTTTTTGTATGTTTTTTCATATGTGTCAACTTTTTCCACATTCCCATTTCACTATGTAAATACTTAAACTCCTTAATACTGTTTTTCAGATTGGTATTGGTCTAATGCATGGAGTATCTACAGATCACATATAATACTGATTTATTTAACTCAAAGCCAACATAAATCTTCTCATACTGCGATTTTTTAATTAGATGTTTGTTTATATGTTCATATTCTTCAGAGCTAATGTTCTGAAAAGCATAAATTTTCTCTCATGACATTTCTCTGTGGAAGGGATTAGAGCAGCCTGTATAAATATTAGGTCCCATAACAACCATATGATAATAATATATTTTCTGTGTCTTTGCAGATGCAGTAAATGCATATAATCTATGTTACACAGGAAGCAAGTGACAGATGATATGGAATTCAGACTCCTAGACGCTGTCAGATTAGAATCTTTAAAATATGTGCAGAAACCCAAATCTCAGATATAGGAGAAAAGGAGAGTGCCAAAACAAGCAAATCAATTTGAAATACTATAAGTAAAAATGCTGGGAGGGTCCTTTTATTCTTGAAATTCAATCAAGACTGTATGATTGCCTGCCAGAACATAATGTTTTCAGGTCAATAAAAGCAGAATAATTTCTCACATGAACGGAAGAATCAGAACAGGATAACAGCAACCCTCAAAAACATTTTTAGCAGCTATCGCATTTACTCCCATATTATATTAGCTCTTCCAATTTCTGCTGCTCCTAATAATCGCAGGATGCCGACATATGTACAACTAGTTTCTGCCAATCCAAGCAAACCATAGAAAGCATGCTGTAATTTACAGTCCCAAGATGTTGACAGACTGGTTCACCAGCCAACAAAACATTACTTTCTTTTGCAGCTTCAAAGCCTGGAAGGAGGACATAGAGTTCTGTGAAAATCAGTGGGATGCTGGAAAGCTAAGGCATAAACTACGCTGTTCATTATAAAGATGCTGGCCATCATTCCGGAGGGGATATCACAGATCTAACCTCAACAATACATCTGGCAACACGGCTGTTTTCTACATAGGCTGTAAAAAAATAGGCTGAGAAAGCTTTTCTTAGGGGCCTCAGCCTGGTGTCCAGCTGTGTGTCGTTTTTGTGCACTACCAGATACGTAAAAGAGTAATATTTTATTCATGTCTGTGGTCTATCTAATTCTGTATCTTGTGCAGGTGTTTTTCTGATGAGTATGTTACTTTTGAAATGTTGGTAGTTTGAGACAGCATTTAGAAGATTCTTCTGTAATTTTTTTTTTTTAATCAACTACTTGAGGTTGGAAACCTAAAAATCTCTCTAGATTGCTGTTAAAACTCTTGTCTAGCAAATGCTGAATTTTTGCATGTTTAATTGTCTCAAACCCTAAAAGGCATAGGTTATATGTTAATACCTTCAGATCACATCAAAGAAAAACAAATCTTACTTTTTGAACCATGGGGAAACATAAACCCTAATTCTAAGCCTCCAACCTCAGGCCAGACAAAGCTAGGACAGAGCAAAGGCCATCACAGTGCAGCACTGGATGTTTAGTGACAGAAAATCCATGGTACTGTTTTGTTGGATATTTCAAATACAGATAATGATCGCTGTTGGTTCTGCTGCATCCTTCTATTCACACAGAACAATCCCACTTGCAGCAGCAGGGCAGCTCCCCACCTCCCACAGCCCTGCTCAGCCCACCCATGGGTCCAAGGATGTGCCCAGTGGGACAGAGGACAGGGCAGTGGGACAGGCATTGGCTGACATGCCCTGCCCCTACAGACTCCCACAAGGAGCTCCCCCCCTGCCCCACCAGCCCTCACAGTGGCATGAGGGTCTCTGCCTTGGTGTTTGACAGTCTCAGAGGTCTGGATGCCCTGGCAGCTCATTGTTCAGCTCTTCAGCTTGTCTGCAACCAGGGAAAGATGTTCTGCAGGTAAGATGGTGAATGGGGCATTGTTTAAACTCTCCATAACATAAAGCAGTGACTGTTTTTAAAAAGAGGACAATCCTTCCAAGTGGAAATTATACAGAGAGATATAATACAGAAAATCATAATAGTTACCAGCCCAAGAGGCTGGTTTTCTTTAACACAGTGTCTGTTTTTTATCACAGCTATTACATTAGCACCCCACAATCTACTTGCATCCTGTTGGCTCTACAAATAGAGATCTGCAGATGTTTGCTATTATCCACAATTTAGAAACTATTTCACCAAAGACAAAAAGAACCCTGGGAATTAATCACCCTCTTTGTCAAAGGGCCCTTGAAGAAGCAAAAATGTCAGAACCATTGCAAAAAAATAAAAATGTGTTTGGATGTCCATCTAAAACAATACAATATTGTTTTTTATTAAAACATTTTTTTTTAGCCACGCAAGCATATTACAGCGCATGCTGCAGTATCTATATTAACCCCCTCCATCAGAAGCAGAAAGAGAGCACATAGGTATTTGGTGCAGACCTAGAGTAACAAATTAACCTATTCAATTCAAGAAGGGTGGTAGTATCGTATGCATAGTGACACATAAACTTGCATGAACCAAGTGGGTTTATTCTTGAGTGGCTGATGAGATCTATAGGAACTAAAACTACAATGGTCAGTATTATGAAGTTATTTTTACTCACGTTTAATATGATATGCCACCTTACCCTGAAACTGCAAAAATCATTTCCCATTTTAACCGTGGAGTTACCAAAAAAAGACTAAGGAAGCTACAGAACAACTGTAATTACATTTTGTCCCAATTCTTCCTGCAGGTGTTGCATAATGTCTCATTGACATAATTTTCTACATATGTGAGGGACAAAATCAGATTTTTACATAATATCAGGATAACAACAAATAGCAAATTATTTAAATAATAGAAATTTCACTTTTTTTCCCCTTTGCTTTTATTTATAGTTGTTTTCTTCAGCCCATTTATCCTTTACATAACTGGAAAATTGTATCTATGCACTTTCTAGTTTACTTTCTGAGCATACAGTTAATTGTGAGTAGTAACTGACTGCTCTGGCTGGTAGGATCAAATAAAATTAAAACTCAGGTTGTAATACTAGTGCTTGTTATTATATTTTATGTCAATAGCTCAGAAACTTATGTATTTGCTTACTGAAGACTAATGAAATTAAATTGAGCACATAAAATACTTCAAAATTGTTAAAAGTATATTTTAAGCAAATTGATTAATACTGAAAACTATTATGAAATCTCATTATTTACCCTATACTGAATGCAATATTTAAGAAATAAATAACCAGGATCTACTAGCTCCATAAAAGCTGTCTGCTTGACTAAAAAGCATAAGTAATTTTTTTTCAAATGAAAATTATATAAAATAACATTATTATTATTATTAGCTGGACTCTGCACAAGCAAAATGTCCATGATCCAGCATCGGTGCAATAAGAATGAAGTAATATATAGCAAAATGAAGCATTTCAAACAAGAAAATACAGTTTTCATATTTGAAATATGTTGTCACTGATTTTGAGATACAACACAGGTAAGCTCTAAACATATGCTGTGACTATTTTTAGGTCAGTGTAGTCACCACAGAAGAAAAAGCCTTTTGTATAATTTTTGTAGATTTGTGTCTTTCCTGTAAGACACCCCAGGCTCCAACTACCAATGCAATGTATTTCCCAAAGATTTAGCCAAATGGCTACTTCTTACAATTAGTGATTTTGCACCCCAGATGCTAGCTCTGGCTTTTGACATGGTTTTGTTACAGGTCTCTGGGTTATCTCTTAAAGATGTAGTGCATAGACACCTGACTCTTTTTCTTATGTGCCTCAGATTTCCCATCTCCAAATCAGGAATGTGTTTTAAGATTTTCTAAGAATTTTTCTTTATGGAATCTACATACTCCTACCTTTATGGGAACAAGGAAAAATCTGAAATATTCCCTGCAACTGCAGAATCAGGCAAACATGTAAACTTTATCACCAGAGAGCAGCTCTGTTTTGATTATTGAAAATGTTATATGGAAGTCCTAAACAAAGAAATATGGTCTTCAGTGTGTCCAGACCATTAGTGAAGAGAGAATTCCTCTTCTGTAAAGGCTACACCTAAAGATTACCTCCTTCTCACTGCACTACCATATGGCAGCTGACTAGAACATGATTTACCCCAGAAGCCTTTGATATCTATCTCAGACCCTTTAATGGCACTAGTCCCTCTCCACCAACCTCCTATGTCCCTAGGCCATGACTGGAATTCTTACATAACCTGCAGTGTACCATAACCAGAGTATTTGCTTCTTGCCCTCACGAGCAGCTGTTTCAGATCTGCTCTGGTGCGACTGGTGAGCAGCACCATCAGACACAGGGCACTGCCTGGGGAGGCACCAGTTGGCACAGAAGGGTGCTCTGAAAGGAAGGGACAGAAGCCCGGCTGAGAAGAGCCTCCCTGTGCTCAGCAGTGACAGTGACGTCCCACAGGACATCGTTCCCAAACTCCACTGGAGGAACTCATCCTGCACAGCAGAGGCCTTGACCCAGAGGGAGCTCCCGAAGGAGCTCCAGCTCTGCAGGGATTTGGCTTCAGGGATGCCTGGGGCTTCTGGCTGAGACTGGGACAAGGTGAGCTGGGCGCCTTGCCTGCCTGCTCTTGTGACCAAGCAAAGTGTCTGCAGGAGGAGGTCACCAGACTGTGCATTGATAATGAGAAATAGTTTGGTATAAGGTCATGTGAAAGGGGAAAGAGTTCTCTTCACTAAGACCATCATCTGATCAAAAACCTTTTCAATACATTGACTGTACTCAATGAGTAAAAGGGGAAACCACAAACAAGAGCCCACAGAGACCCAAACCTGGTCACAGAAATGGTCAATAGAGACAGTGCCAAGGACCAGCCTGGGACAGAGGACAACCTTGTCTGTCTAGGCAGTCTGGGATGTTCCTCAGTAGCCAGGCAGGAGGAGCCCCTGTGCCAAGAGCTGATGGACGTGGTGGTCACTTATAACATCATAACACCTGGATCATCTCCATCTGCAGCTTCAAGAACCTAAAGTAATGAAGGGGGTGCAGGTAGACTCTGCTTATCAGGTGTGAAAAGGGAGCCTCCCATGAAAACAGATGCTGGAAGCTGGTTACTTCTGGCACTCAGAGGACGGCTGCTGCTCCACTGGTAGATTTCCAACTTTCTGACATGCAAAGGCTATCATTTATATGATATCACCCAACCAGACAATCATCAGGGTATCCGAGAAAAGCTGTGTAACATGGTTATCAGCAGGGAACCTTTGCTCCAGGAACACTATCATGTCAAATACAGATATAACTGAAAAGTCTGAAAGGGGAAAGATAACTCTGCTAGTGTTAAGAAACAATTAAACATTTTTTTAAAACTGAAAGAGCCTAATGATAAAGTGTCATTGTAGGACACGAAAGAAAGATGAAACTTCAAATATTTCAGAAGGCAAAGAGCATAGAAAAAAGGCTTTATTGTCTAATTCTTACTACCTTTTATAAGGTGTTCCGATACAGACTTAACATTGATGAATAAGAACGACACCTCTCTAATCCCATTGGTTAAACTAGAGAAACAGCAAAACACCACCTGGAGAAAGATTGTTCTGAGAAAGAATAGTTGTTTGCAAAATTGTTTTGAGAAGAAACTTTCTTGAGAAATTTTTCCTTGGGAAAAAGTTAGCAGCTGCTAGCAGGCTAAAATCTCTCAGACCCAGAAACATCAGGCCCACAAGAAAGTTCATTCTAATTTTAACTTTACATTCATTGTGGGTTCAGAGTGTAAGAGGAATGTAAGTCATTAATTTCTTAGCATGGGGAGACATTACCTTATTGAGTGAGAGTAATGGAAGCTTCCTCAGATCCTGGATTCTGAACAGTTCTATCAGTTAAAAAGAACTCGCCAAAAAATTTGACATGAATTCCAAAAGGATTATTTCTTTGCAATCATCTTTATGTGTCAAAAAAAGCAATACGTGCAAATACATGCATTCAGTTTTCTAGGCCAGGTCTAAAAATCGTTAGGATGTAAAAGTAATCTTTGTTTAAATCACGCTGAATCGGGTCCTCAAGAATTCACTAATTACTTTGTACATGTGTAATTCAAAGTTTTTGTCTGTGTACTGACTCAAGCTGCAAGGTTTTTATATGCCAGGTAACATCCCCTGCACACCAAGAATACTTCTAATTTTATCTGTCCATGCTATTACTAATGTGTTTTGACTTAAATTACACCAGCAGCAACGTTAACTAACAATAATTTAAAGCATATTTTCTTTTGTTTTCTTGTCCTTGCCTCCTACATGCTGAATATTTTTGCTATAAAAAGATGTGGCCAAGCTAGGAAGAAAATACGGTTGAATAAATCTTTATATTTCCTCTGTATCTCCCAAAAATACTATGAATATGTTCTGGTTCTTATAGTGATGGGCAAGCATTCTGGCAGCCAGCAGAAGGGTGAAAATTAAAGTATAATAAAGCTAAATACAAACCTTGCAGAGGACAGCTACCCAGAGTTTCATACATTTCTTTTGCATTCATTATTCTCTCAGAGTTTCAAGTTATAACAATACAGTGTGGCAACATGCTGAAAATCACTGCACTAAGCATAACAGAAATTCAGATGTGAAAATCACTCCTCAACAGAAGTGTAAATGTAAGCATTGCAAAAAAGGACTTCAAAGTGTCTGTAAACTTTTCTTAAAAAAAAAGAAAAAGAAAAACTGCATTAATTAAATTACATCATGGGCACAGGTCTGATAACTGCTGAATGACAAAAAACCCAAACCCACAAAGATAATTGCCAACAAAAACACAACAGCAATTTTGTTTCAGTAGGATAAAAGCTGTAAAATCACATTCTACATTTGGTTGAGAATGTTCCTGTATTATTTGTATTTCTTGAAGCGAATAGTGTTTGTTTTAACAGCAGAAAATCAGTTTGACTCCCACCAACTCTACGATGACTAAAATATAGATACCTAGCATTTGAAACTTTCAGAAGACGCCTATGAGGAAGGAGTGGATAGAAGGGGTTTTTAACCTGAAATCCAAACCTAGCCGCTGGTTTCAAATGCCATGGCTGGATGACAGCACATGTCCACCTAAGTGCAGGTGCTTGTGACCGTGCCCAGCTGTGTTACAAGGAGGTCACGAACCTGCTGGAGCTGTGCAAGCAGGGTCCTGCTGCAGGTGGGTGTCAGGACTGCTGTGACAGGGCAGCAACAGTCAGGGACACTGGGAGAAGCTGCTGGAATACCATAGGCATTGCTCCCGGGCCCTGATCAACACTGTCTGCCTGACAGTCTGGGAGTGGTGTGAGAAGAGATGTAACATCAGCATCCCGTGTAATTACCTATTATACTGTGTAATTACCTGTAATTGTCTATTACTTAGAAAATGCTGTATGCATGAAGTACTATTAAAACTTTTCTATAGTAGCTTGCTCGTGTTCTTGCCAGTGTTTCTAGTGTAGAAAGCATTTCCTTTATGTACTAGCATGCTGATCTGGACATCAAACTTGTTCCGACATTAATCTTTGGTCATCATTTCAATCTCTTCGAACCGACAAATCAGAAACAAAACAAAAACTGAATGGTCAAAACATGAAACCAAAACACCAATTATTCTAAAAATTAAATTTTGGAAGAAATAGATTTTTACACCGCTTAGTCAATAATATGCTTGAAGCTCTCTTCCTCATAGCTCTGATAGGAAAGAGTCAAGAAAAATACTCCAGATCAGCCATGAAATCAATATCTAGTGCATGCTGGATAATGTGTAAGTGTTCTCAGCCTGATTTTCAAATTACATAGTCCCATGATGTAGGAGATTCTAAATAAGTGATACATTATAAATGATAAAGCAAACTTTAAAACAAATCCAGCCATAAAAAATGAAAATATTATTTTTGCAAATACACCCAAGAACCACCAGGTGTCTCTGTAATAAAAGGAATGCATATAAAAATACATGAAAAAAATGTTTAAAAAGAAGTTTTAAAAAAATTCAGTCTTCAGCATATGCACACACATCTTCCCNAACAAACAAAACCAAAACCAAAACAACATCAAAAAACCCCACAAAACCCCCCCAAAACAAACAAAAAAACCCCACCCCAAACCAAACAACCGACCAACCAAAAATAAACCCCAATCCCAAACCAAAAAAACCTCTAGTGATCAATTCTAACTGTGTTAAAAGCCAAGGTTATATGGAAAGGTTAAATGTTAATGCAAGACCAGGCAAATCCTACTGCCAGTGTCAGCAGTATTATTGCCTTCAAAATTATGATTTTAATTCAGATTGTGTTTCATGTTGTGCCTTGCAAAAACTGAAAGGAATGTTATGCAAAGCACACTAAAAAAATCCCCAAAGTGTACCAGATCATCTGTAATTGTTCTTCCAATTAAACATGGATTTATATCATTACAAGTTTTACAAGTTTATCACTATGTTGAATTTAATTATTTTATATGACAAATGTGTTACTGGTTAGTTCATTTTATGGCATAGACTTAGGTACTGATAAAGTTATAGTGATACAAACCCATTGTCATACATAAAGTCGTTACGGGAGGATATAAAAAAGTACTGATATAAACACTTAGCAACATAAATTTGCATCTTTCTATAAAAATATTCAATACTGAATGATGCAATTACTGATAACCTTGTTAGTATTGGTATTAAACATGAAGACAGAACACTTCCACCAATATGGAGAAAAAAAATATATTTTTGTACATTTTGAGAATATATTTTAATTTATAAATTAGTAAATCAGTTTTTGGATTATTACTATAATTGAAATATATATTTTTCTACACTTTCACATAGCAGTAAAAAACCCATGAATAGCTGGAAATTTTTTTGCATAAAATCTTTGTGTAAATGTTCAGAAATAACATTTTGTAGACTTCATTTTGATGTTTACACATTTCATTTACTAGCTAATATATTTAGTAAATAATGAACAATGAAGTAAAAATATACAAAAAATGTACATTAAACAAATATTTAAATATAACCAAAAAATACTAGCATCATTAAGGGATACTACTGGATGCAGTATTAGAAGGTGTGTAACTTCCTTGGTTTGCCTTCTTCATTAGACAGCATCTCAGCTTCCTGGCTTTTCATGACTTCTCTTCCTCCCTCTCTTATCATAAGCTCTTGGTGTGGGTTTCATTACCACTAACGACCAAATCTAGCTCCAGAACTCTGCCCATATCAGAACACTCGTACATCTTCCTCTATGCCTCTTTTTCCCGTTCAAGCTGTCATTTTGCTTTCTTTCCTCCTTTTCCCTTGTCTTGGCCTCTCTGGCCTAGATGGGGGCTCTAGAGGCAGGTGTGGAGCATCACCTCCCACTGTGCCAGGGAGTGGTAGCCACTGCCAGGCTGGGATAAGGCCCAGGGACACAGAGTGTGTGGGGCAGGGCATTGCCCCACCAGAGGAAGGCCCAACTTGCCCCTTCCCTTCACACACATGCATCCAAAATGTTTTGAGCCAGCAACCTCCTCCGTTCTCTCACAGTTGGACGCCCAACTGTATCCATGTATTTATGCATTTATGAGTCCTTATTCAATATGGCACCAACTGCTCCTGTTTAATTGCAGGAAAGCTGCTATTTCTATCCATGAGATTCTGATTTTTGATAATTACTCTTTTTGACAGGAGCATGAGTTCCTCTATCACTTGTTGCTTGCAAAAGTGGAATTTCAGTACCCTTTTCCTTGCACCCTCTATTACCCAGACACAGTCTGATCCATATTCAATCATTTTGTGTGTCTGTGTAAAGAAGCATCACTACTGTGTCATAAGAAACCTGGAGAACCTTCCCTCTTTACGGAACACAAACCTGATGGTCTTGAAGCACAGACTTCACAGCAGCTGTACAAACATTTTAGGAAGGCAGTCCATTTCAGTCTCTTGTGCCACGTGCTGGCAAGAGCTGCAAATTACAAGAACAGGCATGCTGTCAGCCCGTAGTTGAAACACAGGATGGTGGAAAAAATCCTGACAGCAGAGGCACAGGAGGATGTGCTGACACATGGATGAGCTGTGCAGGGCACCTCACATTCACAGAGCTCACATCTGACCAGCTGATGCATTCCAGTCTCTGTACTGCGCTCTGCAGCATACTGGCAGGGCATAGTTGCTCAGTACAAAAGCATATTTTTCTGAGGTCTGTGCATACCTCAGCTGATCCCTTGCAGGCCCATAATCATGCCTGCATGGTGTTCTTTGTTCTGGTGCTGCAAGTGGTCACAGCTTCCTCTCTTGGGCTGTAAAGGCTATGGAGGGGTGCTTGCCTTTTCCCATCCTTCAAGTTTCCCTTTGAAGCTATCTATGCATTGTTTCCAAACAGGATTTATTACAAGCTGAAGGAGGCCACTTCTTTTCAAAATCTGGATAGTATATCATATCTGTATGTCAGCATCTGAAACAGATAANTGACAAGCTGTGTCACCCAACTATTTCCTAGCTGATTAGCAACTTCCCAAATCAATGTGGAAAAGACTGAGATTGAAACATTCTCTCCATTCTTCAAGCTGTTTGCAGCCAAGGAACACAACCTTCTACTTTCCAGTCTCCTTACCTAAAGGACAGTGTCACAGGAATTCACTAGAGAAAACCCTGACTTTTCTTTACTGTCCCTTCTTCTTAAAGTAATTTTTTGGCAAAAACATAAGGTCATGAATGATTACAATGGGACAGGTACCAAGCGCTGCAAGCGAGGAGAAAGGGTCCATTGCATCAAGCTTCCAAGGGTCATAAGGAAGTGATTTTCAAAAATCCTCATACAAGTCCCTGACACATCTCTCTTTCTGATATGTGACAGATTGGACTGAGCTTTAAGTTGCACCAAAAGCCAAAATTCAGTGTTTCAGGATGTAAGAAGCAGCAATGCTAGAAGAAGGGTAAAAGGTTCCTATGTAAATTACTGGATATGCAGGAGCTGAGAGGTAACAGAAGTTCTGATACAGTGAAGGTGCAAGCTACAGTTTCTTTGAGAAAAAATTATGTACAGATAATTTGTCCCCACACTGCATTCCCCCCTCCCACATACACACACACTTATACATAATCTGAACACTTACAAGCCCTTTTGGTCCTCAGTTAGATGTCACTACCTAGGGTTAACATCTACGCAGCCTCCTCTCCTGCATTGGGCTTCAATACAGCTCTCAACCTCCCTAAAATGCTGCAGGCTGGGAGATCACAGCCAGAGTGTTTCTCCTCTTTTACTTTCACAATCTCTCAGCTTGCACAAAAAATCTTGTGGCAAAGAATGAGAGGAAAGAGCTAAAATATCAGCAATCCACTTTGTTCTTCACCTTGTCATTCTGACCCTGCCTTCCTTCCCATCTTCTATTTCTTACCCCCTATCTGTTGATAGACTCTTGAGTAGTTAATGGTGAATGTCCTGTCACACTCAGAGGCAGTGCTGAAGGTCAGGGTCACTCCTGGGGTTACCCACAATAAAGCAGTTAGATCTTCCATAGCCCATATGGAAGCCCTTATGCTCCTCCCTCCCCTCCGCCTGTATCACAACAGAATAAAATTTCAGCAAAACTCTGTCAGTCAGCAGGAACAGGGGAACAAACACCTTGCCTTGCCTTGTCAGCAGATTGGAGAGGATGAGCTGTAGCTGCTCCTTCCCAGGCTCCTGGAGGTCTGAGCAAGCCACTGGGGACAATGGGATGTGCAGAGCCAGCACAGGTGTGCCCAGGGTGGAGGCTTCATTACTCACCTCTGCCACAGGGCTTGTTTTTGCCCTCACCCCTGAACACTAAAAAATCCTGAATGCTGCCTGGCAATGCAAGGGAAACAGCACTGGGCCAGGAGGGAGGCTTGTGCCTGCTAATGCCCTCCCTTCCAGAACCACTGAGGGCCTGGCTAGAGGACATTGGAAGTGGCAGTGAGGTGCCCTGGCCTTGGGGGAACTGTGGCCACGCTGTGCAGTGAGGAGGGCTTGGTAAGGGCCTCGAGAGCTCCCATGGGAGAGACAGGGTGTGAGCCTGGTGAGTCACAGGGAGAGCTGCCACCTCTGGCTGCTGGGTCCTGTACACAGCAGCCATGTAGAGGATTGATGAGGGGACACAAGGTTTGGGGCCATGATACAGGTCACAGAATCGTCTCAGTTGGAAGGGATGCAGAAGGATCATCGAGTCTGACTCTTTCAGTGAACTGATGAAAAAAATTAGTTGAGTTACTAAAAGATCAAAAGTATCTATAATGCGAATTTTATTAATTTTTGTGAGTTCTCTTAACACTGTTTGCTGCCTTGATCTCTTTATCATCAGTGTGACTTGCTGCTATTTACCATTAAAAAATGCTAGAATTGACACTCTTTTCTTTCAGCACTAGTAAATAAGCTCAGTCTACTGGCTGTTGTGCATGACAGAGTGAGGACTGAAGACATTATTAATTTATTTAATACTTACACTAAAACAGTCCTCAGTCATGTGTGAGACTGTTAGAGTTATTTTATTTTATCTTGACTGTTCTCTACAGTCAAGCACCACAGCTTTTGTTCTTTTAATTCTGAGGGACAGCATAGAAAATGGATGCACAAATTTTCTGGCTAAATAGAATCAGAATGTTTTCCCAAGGTAAAGGAGGAGATGAATGTGCCCGAGATGACCAGAAAATAAGTGTATGCACAGAAGCTTGGATCACACTCCTAGGACTAACAGGCTTAATTCACTGCTAAAAAGTACACACATGTCCTGAAGCGCTCCTGACTTGCTCTAGCAAGATGGTAGCTGGGAGCATATTGACACAAATAATTTACTACATTTAGCCACTGGCTGCTTCTGTGGTTCTCAGGAACAAAGGAAGGCATCAGGAGAAGGTTATAAACCAAAATAACCTTTTGGCTACAAAGATGGTTAAAGGCCTGGAGCACTCGTCCTGTGGAGACAGGCTGAGAGAGTTGGGGTTGTTCAGCCTGGAGACAGCTCCAGTGGGACCTTACAGCACCTTCCAATATCTGAAGGGGGCCGGCAAGAGAGCTGGAGAGAGACTTTTTACAGGGGCATGTAGTGACAGGACAAGGTGGAGTGGCTTTAAAGTGAAAGAGGGCAGGTTTAAATTAGATATTGGGAAGAAATTATTAACTGTGGCAGTGGTGAGACAATGTAACAGGTTGCCCAGAAAAGTTGTGGATGCTCCATCCCTGGCAGCGTTCAAGGCCAGGTTGGATGGGGCTTGTGAGCAATCCAGTCTAATGAAAGCTGTCCCTGCCTAGAGCAGGGGCTTAGAACTAGATGATGTTGAAGGTCCCTTCCAACCCAAATCATTCTGTGATTCTGTAGCTTCTGGTGAGCCATACCAAGCTCACAGGCCACAAGCTTAGCACTGTTAGTACAGCGACAGAGTTAGTGTCAAGATATGCTTCCCTCATACACCATTTTAAGAAACCCTTTTTATTACATTGCCTTTGGTTTTCCTGGGCCCTTTCCCCAGGAAAGTCTCCTTTAATATGGTGTCATGGACACATTATCCACCATATAATAATAAAGACGGGCACAAAGAATTTTAATCTTCTAAGTGTTTTATTTATGCAAATGTGTATTGAAATCAACATAGATATTCTGTTTACAGTGTTAATGAAACTTAGAAATTACTTCAAAGAGATTACCTCTTCAAGCAGAAGTTCACACATTCCAGAAAAACTAAGCCCACATTGTATAATTCAGACAGAGTTCCATATAAATCCTTTTCCATGCCCTTCTTACAGAGAAAGAAGAGTGCACAACCTGCACAAACAGACTGAAAATCCTGCAACAGCAAGATTCCTCTGCAAATCCCCCTTCAAGGCAAGGCCACAAGGCAAAGCCTGGCTTTTGTCTTTGTTGAAATTCCCCATCTATCAGGTTCAAAAAAAAATGGGACAGCAGGACCATTAAATCATCCTACACAAATGGATTGGAAGGAACCTTTGAACCCTTGTAGGTTCAATTTCCAATGTTTCATTGTTTGCTAATTTCCCTCTAATTCCCACTTTTCCCTGCAGTATATCCCAGGATTGCAACAATATTCTTTCTCTGTGCTTTTTGCTTCTCACCCTTCACTGTGTTTTTTTTTCTTTACATATCTCTTGTTCAGTTCATATACCAAATCAACCCTTTTCTACACAAAATTCTCCACTGAATTTAATAATTTATTTAATAGATTAATTCTGCATCTTCTTCAAACAAAATGTCCATAGTAGAAATAATAAAAAACACAAAACCCCCTTGACATTTCTCTGGATGTCATCTATCCTTATCCAGCTTATTTGGTTTGCATGCTACATGCTTTTCCCATGATACTTTTACCTGGCTATAGTGCAAGAACTATCTTTTATACAGATTTTATGCATTAAAGCTTCAACAAAAACTGTATAAATAAATATAGCATAGAGTTGTCTATGTGAGTGTAAATTTAGTTACAAAATAAATATACAGCAATTCATTCAATTTCAAGATAAAGTAGCTCAAGAATAGTTTACAGGTTATTTTTTTCAGGAGATGAGTTTGGCTTACTAAATGCAAAAGTTATAACAATCATATTCCATTACCTACAAAAAGAATAAAACTCAAAGCTGACAAATAGGACCTAGAAGGTGTACACAGTACTTCATTCAAATCTCTACAAAGCTATGCAAAATGTTTATTTCCCTTTAAAAGTTATTTAAAGCCAGTCATAAACTGTCTGAGTAAGAGAACAGGATTATACTAATTTAACAGTTACTTGGCTATGCCCATTTTCTCCCGTATGGATTTTCTACTAACAGATTGATGGAGTAAATTGTTTTCATTGTCTCAGTCTAGACAGTTAGATTAGGATCAAAAAGATGCCATCTCTCATTTGGTCAGACGGACACCACTTAGCTAACTGTGGTGTACAGAAGGTGCAATGCTGCGGAACAGAAATTCTCTGCATTCAGTGAATAATTGTCACCTTTATCCAATACAGATGTCAGGAACTTGTTAGTTCTCCCATCATTGGAGGTTGAGGGGTAAGGGGAAAAAAAAAAGTGAAATAGTCTTAATATTGCAAAATCCTTCAGTAAAATGTGAGGAGGAGGAAATATGTCTACCGTAGGCCAGACTTAGATAATTTAGAATTGTATATAGTTTCAGGCCTTGATCTATTTCTTAGCCTATGATATAGAAGTTGGCTTTTGCAAAGGGCTGGACAACTCTGGGGATTATCTGATGAATCCAACAGGCTATACCCACAAAACATTAAATGAACAGCAAATCTTCACCAGACCAGGTATGGCCCAGTGCAGAAGGTAATGAGTAGCCAAGAGAACATGGATCTACATCCATGTAAGTACAAGCACATGCGCACACACTCACAGAGCAGCCCAAAAATGAAGCAATTTCATTATTCAAAGAGATAATAGAACCTATCATTAGATGAAAAGGCTTAAACACTTAATTCAGAAGAACTGGATGATCACTGGAAAGAATCTATCATTTTCTGACAAAGATCTCAAACATTTTCCTGTACAGCTGAGGAAAGCAATTCTAGTATAGGGAGAAAGGATAACAGTTTACACTACAGTAACCAAAATGGAAATGGGATAGATCACAGAATCACAGAGTTAAGGCTGAGGTTGGGAGGGACCTCTGGAAGTGGTTTGGTCCAACCCCTCTGCTCAGGCAGAACCATTTAGAGATGGTTGTTCAGGACCATGTCCAGCTGGCTTTTGAGTATCTCTGAGGTGGGAAACTGATGGGCAGCACTCAAGTCACCCTCGCAGTGAAATGTTTCCTCATGTTCTGAGAGAACCTCCCGTGTTCCACTTTACGCCTGTTTCCTTTTGTCCTGTCACTGGGCACCACTGGCAAGAGCCCAGCTTTGGTCTGTTTGGAACCCCTTGCAGGTGTTTACACACATTAATAAGGTTACCCTGGACCTGCAGATGTGCACTGACAGAAAATACACAGTAGCTGAAGATAGGAAAGACTGTAACAGGTTTGAACCAAGGAGGGAATGACACGGATATTGAAGTGAGCAAAAAAATAGGAAGGCTGACACAGAAGGAAGGCAGGGGGTGAGCTCTACCGACGGCAGACAGCCGGCAACATGACAGGCGACACACGTGTCCCTGCTGGAGGAGGACGAGGCTTATTCTTCCAGAGAAGCAGGACATTGATTCAGCTGAACGAGACTTCCCCCGCTGGGGAGATGACAGAGTCTATGCACCCCGCCTTCCGTCACCGTGCCGCGGTGCCACGCTCGCCTCCCTCCCGGCTCCCCGGGCGCCCTCCAGCAGGGCGAACACCCCCGGGCCGGCCGTGACCGCGGCTCCCGCGGCGCCCGCAGCCCGCCCCGCCGCCCGCGCCTCCGCGCCTGCGCCGTGCGGAGGGGTCGGCGCTTCCCCTTCCGGCCGTGCCGCGGCTCTGTCAACATGGCAGCAGCGCCGGGCGGGCGGCCGCGCTGCCTCCTCTGGGCGGCAGGTGACGGGCGGGCGGCGCCGGCTCCGCCGGGCTGGGCTGCAGGGCACAGCGGGGAAAGCGGTGCGGTTGGGAGGCGGGCGGCGCTGCGGGCGTGAGGGGCCGGGAGGGAAGGGAGCCTGTCAGCTGGCGTGGGTGAGCGCCCCGGGTTGGTTCGGGCAGCACTCACGGAACGCTTTTCCTTTGCCTCGCAGTGCTTGCACATGTGGTGGCGTCAGGTGCGGGGTTTGTGGAGGATCTAGATGAGTCGTAAGTATTGGGATGTCTTGCCTGATTGCCAAGATATTATTTGTTTTCATGTGGGGAGCATGACCCCAGACTTTGTGCGTAGTGTGCTTGTGAAGAGAGCCACGCTGGAAAACATCGTGGCTTTTTTATAGCAGTTGTAACAGAAAGATTGTGTCTTGAAAAATAATCATAGAATATCCTCTGTTGGAAGGGACTTGCAAGGATCATTGAAGTACAATTCCTGTCCCTGCATAGAACTCCCAAAAAGTCACACCGTGTGCCTGAGAGTATTGTCCAAACACTTGCTTTAGCTCTGCCGGGCTTGGTGCTCTGACCACTTCCCTGGGGAGACTGTTCCAGAGCCTAACCACCTGCTGGGTGAAAAATGTTTTCCTGATACCTAACCTAAACCTCACCAGCATAGCTTCCTGCTGTTCCCTGGGGTCATGTCACTGGCCAGCAGAGAGAAGAGATCTGTTACTGTGCCTCTCCTTCCTCTCCGGAGGAAGTTGTAGACTCCCATTGAGGTCTCTCCTCAGTCTCACCTATTAAGGAGGTTCAGTTAATAAAGCTGAGAAATAATTTAATTTTTCAGTTTCTTTTAAGCTGTTACTATCATGGCGTTGCCAGAAATGTTCTAGGGCTTCCTTGCTTGTTCTTTCTTTTTGGTTGGGTAAATACATTGGTGCCTGCCCCGAGTAAAAGCTGGCTGCATTTAACCAAGTTCTTCATCAGAGTTTGTGGCATGGCTGCCACGAGGAGTTGGGAGAACGAGTCTAAATGCATTCACGCATGACCAGAAACGGAAGAGAGAAAGTGACCTGCAGGACTAGTTCTTGCTGCTTGAAGTGCCAGTAATATTTGTGTGAAAATGCGACTTAACAACAGAATTAATGCGGAGACTGTGCAGGAGTCTGTAGTCCTGCCAAGAACTTGGTTGTGTAGTGTCACTGTTGGTGTACTGGTTTGCTGTAGCAGTTTGATAGCTACATAGTTGCTGTTTCCCCAGGAATCACCCAAATGGTTTGGGGAATTTTTTTTGGGCAGATTAACAGGTTGATATCAAGTGCTACAAAGCAGCAGGATTATTGGAATTGAAAGAGAAGGTATGGAGAATAATAGCTGGTAGGGGAGGGAATGTTGGCATTAGATGACAGCTTTGGGATAAATTCAGCCAGTTAAAAGTGATGTTTCCATGAGGGTTCAATCCATAATAAGTAGCATCAAAGAGCTAAACTGTCAGGAAACCACTCGTGTATTTACAATATTGCTTCTTGATAGTAAGATCAGTTGAGGCATAGTGGTTTTATGGGTGAGGGGATGGGAACATCCAGAAGGAGTTCTCAGGAGAGACACAGCAGTTTCTCTGGTGTTGTGAAAAAGTAACTGGAGCGTGGGAACTGTTTGGACTTGATTTTCAAAGCTCGTTTCTAAAACATGCTCATGTTTTCAAGGGCTGAAGATGCATTGCACTTAGCCTATCAGTGCTCCTGCATCACATTCCCATATAATGTATCCACATGTGTGTATTTAAATGTATTTGTTGTTTTGGAGTGAAGAATCTTGATTCTGTTGTCACATAACTTTTTAAAATAACTGATAAAAGGAAATCTTACTTTAAAACATTTTAATTTTTCAATTACAAAACTATACAGATGCGTTTTTTGCAATTGAGAATAAGAATTGAAGAATTGTTTAAGGCAGGTTTTGTGGGGGAGTTTTTGAATGTTTTTTAGCTAATTGGCAAATGGTGAGAGAGGTCAGGAAAACAATTTAAATTTAATTAAAGTTAAAATTTAATTTAAATAATTTAAATTTTAATTTAATTTTGCAGTAAACCAGGTAACAGTGACTGGTGAAGTTTCAAGTTTTCCATTTTATAGCTGCCTAAACATTATGGAGGTTCTGCTGTTGCTGAAAGCTTTGTGTTGTGTTTGAATTTTAGTAGTTGTGGATAATGTGGACTAGTACAAGGCACAGGTCCCTTTCCTAAGCTTACAGGATATAGGAAAACAAAGAGCAGAGCAGAGCTGACAGAGCTGGGCTGCAGGAGGGATGCACAAAATGAGCTGTGGTTCCTCTTGCCTTGAGCTGTTCTGATAGCAGATCTGCTGCCTCAGGTCAGTACTCACGTTGTGATGGGTGTGGACTTGTTCTAGTGTGATGATGAAGCAGATAAGTAACCTGACTTAAAAAGGAAGTGTTTTTCTGTTTATGGGACGGCTCAAACCAGGATCAGAAGCATCAGAAATGGTGCAAGGAGGAAGCAGGGAATAGCTGCAGCACCTGGGTTGTTTTAAGGCCCTTGGCATTGTGACCTTGGTGTTCAGTTTTGCTTCTTGCTGGTTTCTTTAAACTGTTCGTTATTAAGTGGAGCGCTTGGTTTAAGTGGGGACTGAGAGAACATTTGGTCATGTAGTTGGGTTTGAGATAAATAATTTTGATTCGAGGACATGCATCACTTCTGCCATCTTTCCACCAGTATGATTATGTTTCTGTCAGCTGACAGGATTGCACAGGACAGTTAAAAAGAAACACTGAAATTCTGTGCTTGAAAAACATATTTATAGGGCCTAGAAACAGCATCTTCAGAAAATGCTTGACTGCTTATTTGTAGAGAGATTTCTGTTTTTCTTCAGCAGTGTCTTGAACTTCCTTGATATTGTCTAGTAATTTAATCATTGATGTTAGCAAAACGAGAGTGAGTTTTGGTAGTTGGGATTTTGTTAAACTTCAGATTTTAGCTTCTGTGGAAGTTGATTAAATAGGTGCATGTAGATGAAAAATATGTTGAAATTTATTATTATAAAAACTACAGTATTTTTTTATACAATCTTGGGTCCAAGTTATTAAACTCTGTTGGAAAGCTCAGCCTCCAGATGTGTCATTCTTTCTCTCTTTTGCTTTTGTCTGCTGGCAAGGTTGCGGTCTACCTTTCTCAGTACTTTAATGCTCTTTACAATTTGCCATGACAGCTGTTCTGTGACAGAAGGAGGAGAGCATTTAATAGTAAATTCTTCTTATACAAAGAAAAATTGATATTCTAAATTGAAGCACAGCCTAGGATCTTAGGATTCAGTAACTGCTTTCTGCCCCTTGCATCATAGCCAATTATTTGGCATTGTAATTGGAAGTTGGCTATAGCTCTGGTGGAGTTCTCAGGAGATGCTGGGCTCTCACTGGTTCTTTCATTAGCTCTCTAGTGCTCAGCGTGGTGAAGTAAATTTTTAGTGAGGTTGTCAACTAAGCAATTTTGTGACTTAAAAATGCTGCTTTTCTTTAGCAGTTCCATAGCATGGTCTCTCCAAATACCTTTCCTGCTGCTGTACAGGCATTGCAGGCTTGGTATGACATCAATAAAATAGGCTGGAATTTGCCAGTGAAATGATGCGATTCTAAGTTTCAACCACTCAGCACTGTAATTAGATTGTATTCCTGATTTCTCAATTATTTCTGTCAAACAGTAAGGCAGTATCAGCATTAGTATTTCTTCAAGGCCATTATGGACTATTACAGATTCAACTTTAAATGAAATGTAATAAATTCTGCCTACTGCTTATGAGCCATTTATAGGCATGCTGCATATTGGGAACTGACAAGTTGGGCTATAACTTGTATTAATTGGATCTTAGAGTGTAAATCCACACTTACTGCATAATTATATGTAAATATCTCATTTTGCAAGAAGAGTGGTGCAGTAAGAATGTTGTATTGTGTATGTTATAGTGTGTGGCTTTAGTCCCAGTCACTTTTAAGAAGCCTATCTTTTACAAAAATAAACCTTGTTTTTAGTAAACCTTATATCTAGCTAATTTAATTCTCTACATAGAACTAGTTAACTAATGCAGTAATTCATAAAATCTTGTAGTGACAAAAATGAAATGTGTGAGCAACATTTTGGGAGGTACCAAAGAACTTTGATTTATCAAGCTTAGTTTTGTGTTAGAGATTTTAGAATTCAGTGACACATTTGCAGTTAATAAAACCAGTCAATTTAAATGCCATTTGTTTGGCATTAAGAAAATTCAGTAGTACCTGTGTATCTCTGAGTTTCATCAATAACTTGATAATTTTTATTCCATTAAATTGATTTCTTGGTTGGGTACAACTGTAATAGAACTATAAACTGACACACCTATAGTAGAATGTTAAAGGAGGTTGAATTAAAATTGCTTCTTATGTTAATATTAAAGATAATTTAGTTCATTTATATTTAGTAAAACCAAGATTAACAGTTTGAACCAGTGCTCAAAGAGTCAGTATTAGTTGGTATATAAAAATACAACAACAAACGTATTTATTATAACTAAGACAACTGCAAAATACTTCTTCCCCCTGGATTCCACATACTAGTCAAATATCTTTGTTTTGGTGTGTATTCTTATTTCTTGCTGTTTTTCTATTTTGTTGGGGTTTTTTTGTCTTAGGAAATAGTTAAGAAGCCTAACTGGCACTGCTGTATGTGCAATATCATGTACAGGAGCAATATTACACAAAAATAATAAGCATCTCCTCTGTTTCCCCACCCTCAAAGAAAGAAACAAACCAGAAATTTTGTATCTATAGTTTTATTCTAACCTCATTGCGGACTCTGCCTGTTTCACACGTGCACTTCACTATTTTATTTTCAGATCCATAATTTATTGATTTCTTTTTTTTCCCCTTTCTAGGTTTAAAGAAAACCGTAAAGATGATATTTGGCTTGTAGATGTGAGTATGTAAGAAAAACAGGAAGATCTGCTGGTGCAAATCAAAAGACAGACTGCACAGCGCTACACTCTGCAGTCAGGCTGCTTCATCGTTGGGAAAATTGTTTGTACATGGTGCAGAAAGTCTTCATGGCAGTAATTCTGACAGGATAGATCAGCAATCTGTCTGCTGCTGAGGGTGAACTGGGAATAGGCTGAATTGACTGCTGAACAGCCTGCTGAATAAGCTTCAGTCTGTATTTTGCAGTCCTTGAAAAAGGAAAGCAGGTTACCTAACACACTCAGGAGGTGATAACCTCTATTGAGAATTGTTATAGTTCATTTCATTAATTATATCAGCTGATTTGTGTTCTAGACTTCTGTTAACACTGAAATATATGAGAACCCTCTTTTCTAAATTATTTGGAAAGATTCAATGCCTCTTATTTCAGGGACAAACAGTCTTTAAAAAGATTGAATTGAACTTGCTTATGGATGGAGGTAACATTCCTTTTCTCACCCAAATATCTACTGTAATTTTCAAAATTGCATTACCCAGAATTATGATTTTTGAGTGGGAAAGACTATATGTGCTAATTCGGAGTTATCAGCAGTGTATAGCAAGATAAAACTCAACTTTTGTGAAATTGTGACCTTATCTTGTTATACCAAAACATTGATATCTTCTGCCTGTTGACAAATTCACATTCCTGAGTAGATTGTTTATATGATCTTTTAACTTTCAAAAAATTAATGTTGCCATACACCCTCTTCCTAAATAAGAAATCATATGATAGTGCAGCAATTTAATGCATTCTTTTCAAACTTGGGCTTTCATATTAAAAGTAGGACTGAATCGTAAATTCTGCTTGTCATGCTAACCTTGTAACTAACTTGCAATTTTATTATGACATAAAGAGTACCAAGACTGGAAAATAAGAAGTCTTGCTAATGATTTGAGGGTTAATTGTAGAATCAATTTCTACTTTTTTTTAATTAAATGTGTTTGCTTCTCAGTTTTATGCACCTTGGTGTGGCCACTGTAAGAAACTAGAGCCTGTGTGGAATGAAGTGGGCACAGAAATGAGAAACATGGGTTCTCCAGTAAAAGTTGGGAAAATGGATGCAACTTCCTTTTCTAGTAAGTATGATTTGTTTAGGGGTAATTTCATCACAGCCTCAGTTTTGAAACCATTCTTATTTTTTTCTCGTAGTTGTTCTTTTGTGTCATAGCACAGATATGCAAACAGTAATTGTAGAACAATTTCCTGATTATTTTTCTTTCTAAAATTGACAGCTTGCTGTAGTATGTGCATTTTGTCACGTTTGTTTCTGCTGGAGTAGGGAATTCTTCCTGACAAATGGAAAATAAAAGCTTTTCAAAGAGCTGCTTTTGATATGCCTCGTAGAGTGCTTTTATATAAGCATTTTTATGTGGTGTGTCTCTTGAGAGCATCCAGTTATAGGTTCCTTCTATTACTACTGGAGGAGTGCCTGTGTTCTTGTTCTTACTCATTTCAGATAATGAAATGACTTGCACAAAGCCTGCTGGAATAACTGAATTCATTGCACCAGTGATCACTGCTCAGCTGATTTCTTCCCATGTTTCTCTGTAAATGTCTTCTCAAAGAACCAAATTCAGTGCATTCAGTGGGATTTTTTTTTGCTGATGCCTTTTATATGTATTGAGCTTTTCAGAGAAAAGCTTCGGTACTCAGAGAAGTGTTTTGGGTAGACGTGAGAGGATTGCTGAATGCTTAACAGTACTTCCTTTGTGTGCCTCTTTATTGTCAATTCTCCTAAATCTGTGTTGAACCAGGAGGATATTTATAAGGGAAGGTATAGGGAAGAGTGGAGCCCAAGTGAGATCTATATGTAATAAAATTTTGTAAATAAATGTAGTGTTTTTAGTTAATATCCATTGAATCTGATCATTCAGGTTTGTTGCATTTGCCTAAAATGTTATGCAGAATACTTTTCTCAGTGGTATTCCAGTTTTTCCTGTGCTTAGATGTAGGAGAGTTTGGTCTTTTGAGATTAAAATGATTTTGTCTCAAAGACCAATTTGTTGTATATATCTTTTTCTATAAAACCAAATAAATATGACTTTATGTTTCATCTTAAAGATACTTATTTTCTATAGAAGAGTAAGTCTGGAGAATTAGAAGTTTCAAGTTCATGCAACCAGGTAACTTCAAAATTGGGAATAGATTTCATGGTTCTCTAACTTTCCAGTCATGTATATAAAATTCTAAATCATATAAATTGTATAAACTCTTGCCCTGAAATATTTGTATTTGTCATCATGTTACTGATGTTTTAAAATCTTGTACTTTTTACCTGAAACAGAATTGATACTATGTCTTTGTCATATAATTCGTTTTTACTTACATAAAAATTACTAAAAGTTGCAAGGGTTCCTTTGTGCCCTGGTAAAGTTTTTCTTCTCAGATTTGCTACCGGTTTCATGGTGTCTGATAAATCTTTTGAAATAGTTTTATGCTTTCATTTTGAAAGTGGAAATTTTACATCTGGATATGAAGAACTCAAGTCAGCTCTGCTTAATACGTTTGCAATCTAAAGATTCTCTGAAATCAAAGTAGTTCAGTCTTGAAAATATCAGAAGGAAATGCAGATGTAATGCGTACGTGTCACTAGGAAGGAACATGAGTGGTTTGCAGGGTTTGTGTTTATAATAGGAATATGAAATAGTGTGAAAGAGCTGAACTTTGGGAAGCTTGTTGTCAGAGAGCAGGGATCACAGGTGAGCATATAAATCATCCAGTAAATGTTGCCTCTGGTAGCTCTGTGGAATGAGGATACAGCTCTTGTATCAACAGAGCAGTCACCTGCTTTGGTATCACTGGAATTTTCAGGTTTAGTCTCAGGAGTCCACTGTGTGTGAGCAGAGTAGAGATACATCACACCTGGGGCTGGCACAATTGCTGCTGTTTGCCTGTACTGTATTCTTCATATCAAGAAGTGGAGGTGATGATGCAAATAAGTGATTTCCGTGAAGTTGAGAGAATTTGGGCTGGAATGCTTAGAAGAGGTATTAAAAATTGTCTCTTCTAGTTCTCCTAAGCACACACAAGAGCTGCACAAGGAGAAATAAACTGTTGACAGCTCTTGTGATTGAATATTTTACTGCACATTTTAATGCATTGTAGTTCAATGCAGTAGAGCTGTAAGAGAAAAGGATCAGAATCAAATTGATCCTCATATGTGGTTTGTTGGGTTTTTTTTGGTTTTTTTTTTGTTAGATGCCTGTAGGTGTGCTGCTGGTTTTGTTTGTAGTGCTGTACAGTAAGGTACTTGCACCTGATCCCGATGAACAACCTTAGGGTCAATTTCTAAACTCTTACTGAGAGCTTTGCACACAAGACATCCAACATCTGCTTGCTGTGGCATGTCGTTGGTAGCTTCAGAATGGTTTTGTAACAGGCATTGACTCAGGTCCTTCTTCAGTGCAGGGATTGTTATCCAGCAGGGAATTGCACAAGTATTGCCACAATTTTAGACTTAATCCTTTTTTGAGACTGTGTAGTTTTAACTTTTGGAAAAAACCAAATTTGCTGGAAAATGTAGTTTAAGGTGGCAGTTGCTATGTTCACAAGTGGAAGGGATTGCACATTGTACTCCTCCAAATGATGGGAGCAAGATAGAAGGTTTTAAACAAATTGAGCTGGGGCAAAATTTCTGCAGTTGTTTTGCTTTTTACCATTTTAGTAAGCAGCAGGTAAGTATCTGCTTAGAAAGTGCCTACTTCTGGTAAGATTCATGACAGTAGACATTTGCTTGTGTGGAATGTGATTTAAAAACCTTTTTGTAACAACTGCAGTACGATACTGCACTTCATGTTAGCCATTACTCTAGCACATGAGTAATTAATTGTCTTCTCTGTTTCTTTCAAGCATTAGTATTTACAGCTCTTCGCCCTCAATGCTTAATTTTTGCCTCTTATATTTTCAATCAATTGTATGTGCATATTCATGCCTGCTATTTTTGGTGAAAGCAGACCAAGCAGGTCTGTCCAGGGGATTCCTGTGACATTTGAGTTGTGGCACATGAATTGGGAGGCTCTCCTGGGACCCTGCAGCACCTCTGAAAGAAGTCCAAAATTTAGCGATGTAGCTTAATAACAGCAAGCTTTTCCTTGAAAGCAAGTGAAGTAATTCATATTGAGCTAAGTGGTATTTTTTTCATTTGCTTATGTGGCTTGAATAGTAAACCATGCTAAAGATTAGGGTAGGAGAGGAGAAAAAAGTCTTGGTTCACTTTGGCATTAATGCATTTCTTTCAGGTATTGCATCTGAATTTGGAGTGCGAGGCTATCCAACAATTAAACTGTAAGTTGATCCTTCCTATTGAATTTCTATCAATGGTTTCATGACAAAATAAAAATAGCCCTGTCCATGTAGAAATCTCAAACCCGTGTAATGTATAGTCCAGTATAATGTATAGTCCAGCACAATGTCATGTTAAATAAAGACTCAATAGTTTTGAATACTTTTTACTGTGGACATACTGGGGTTTTAGCAGCTTATTTTAAGCAAACAGTATTCCTAGTAGCTGACAATAAGTCTTGTCAAGTTAGTTTTCTCAAAAAAGGAAGCAGAGGTGTTAAACTTAATAATCTTTAAGGATGAAAAAATTTTGTAGCATATAGAGGCATTGAAAATTCCTCTGAATTTCCAACCTATATGGATTCAAAGAAAGCCTATTATAATTAGTAGAACTTACTTGAATACTTTGCTAATGCAAGCATGCTACATCCCCTCTCAGCAGAGTACCCTAAGCTGACCAACACTTCACTGAAGCTTAATATGTAAACTTGAAAGGTTTTGCAGATTATTTGATACATTTCAATTATAAAAAAGCATTAAAGAAGTTTATATGCTTTCCTTTTACGAGGACTAATCCCTGAGTAGTATAAATGTTGAGTGTGTTGGGTTTGGTTTAAGTGTGCAGTGTTCTGTCCTTTTGGGGAGGTATTTTAATATGGTCATAAACAATTGTTCTAAATGATCTGTGTGCTTACAAAGTAAATGATTGACGTGCACTAGAAAAAAATAATTGTAAAAGAATTTAAAGTATTTCAGCAAGTCAGTAAATCAGATACTGTGCAAATAAGCTTTTATTCAATAATTCCATTGTATTGTATTAGGGAATTTTCTATTTTGCTGACCACTTCTGCTTATCACTTGCTGAAAGGTGACTTAGTAAACATGTAAAAATTGAGAAATTTTACACGTTGAATGTAGATTGGATGATTGTTTTCTGTTCTCTTTTTGTCTTTTTATTTATCTAGCTTGAAAGGTGATTTGGCATACAACTACAGAGGACCTAGAACCAAAGATGATATAATTGAATTTGCTAATAGAGTGGCAGGGTAGGTATATACTTCTCACAGACTGGTTCTGCTGACTTCAAACTTACGTGGGATTTTGAGGTGGGCTAAGACTCATTTAAAAAGAATGAGATATTGAAGTTAAAAACTATATGTACTATATGTGTGGCTGCATGGGAGACTGGTATTGACTTAAGTTTATTTATTGCTAAGGCCACATTTCCTGGCTGTTGTGCTTACATTTTGAATTTTCTTTCATGATGGAGACCTTATTGTGACCTTCCACTATATAAAGACATCTTCTAAGAAAGATAAAGAGTTTATATCGAGGTCTATACTGTCAGGATAAGGGGCAATGGTTTTAAACAGAAAAAGGAAAGGTTTAGAATAAATATTAGGAATAAATTCTCTACTGTGAGGGTGGTAAGACTTTGGAACCAGTTGGCCAGAGAAGTTGTGCCCCATCTCTGGAAGTGTTCAAGGCCAGTTTGGGTGGGGCTCTGAGGAACCTGGTGTGGTGAAAGATGTCCCTGCTCATGGTGGCATGCTTGGACCAGATGATCTTTAAGATCCCATCCAGTTTAGCCCAGTCTGTGATTCTGTGACCAGTAAAAGGCATGCATGTTTACATGATAGCAGCGTTTGTAATAAGATCTAAATTTCATATTTAAGTGTGCTATTTGAGGAATATAACATTGTTACTTGGGGGGGGGNGTGGGAATGTTTTTTTTCTTTTAGTATAAAATAGAATAATAACTTGAAAAACTAAATTAATTTGCATTTTGGAATTTATTTTTTGAAAAACAGCACAAAAAACTGTATGACGTTTTCTTGTGAGTTTTTATTGGTTTGGGTTTTTCAGGTTGCACAAACTGAGATTTTTCTTTGCCTTTTTTTCCCTTCCCAGACCTCTCATCAGGCCACTTCCTAGCCAGCATATGTTTGAGCATGTGCAAAAGAGACATCGTGTACTTTTTGTGTATGTTGGTGGTGAATCTCCTTTAAAGGTTTGAAGCTTGAATAAATAAAGTTACTTCTTTTGGCTATTTAGGGAGTAATTTTAAAAATCTTTCAAAAGACTGAAGTGCATGTTTGTAACAAATTCTTGGGGTCATTGACATTTATTAAGGTGATTTTACAATCTTATGCTATGAGCATGTTTTCTAATTTCTCTTTGAAGATAAGGTATGTCAAAGTTTTTGTTTGACGCATACTAAAAGTTCAGAAATTAAGAAAACATTGTTTGTATTTTTTCAGGAAAAATACATTGAGGTTGCTTCAGAACTAATAGTTTATACATACTTTTTTTCTGCCTCAGAAGATGTGCTGCCTGAGGTAAGCTGTTCCCATTCCTGCTGCTTCCAAAGAAATGGCATTTTTCTCCTCATCTATGTAATTTTGCTGTTTTGATGGCACAGAGATGGCTTCTTACAATATGTTTGACTTTGGTAGATATCTAAGTAATTACACTGAAACATATAATGTTTGAGTCTATATGGGGAAAGAATACAACTCAAATTTCAGCCTGTCACTGCTTTGTTTCAGCCAAATTACTTGTTCAGTTGTATTAATAAAATTAATCAGAGGACGAGCAAAACTCAATGTGGGCCACACAGCTTGCTCAAGAAAGTAGATACTTGGATTTTTAGCCAATGCAAAACTCTTGTTGCCCTCATCAGTTCTTTCACCAAACACTTTTAAAGCTAGTTAGGGGGTTTGTACCAGCATGAATTACTGCTGGTACTCACGTGATCAGAAGTGAAGAGGTAAGTTATTTTCATCTTGTACAATACAGCTGATCAACACAATAGTCTTCCCAGGGATCAGCCAGTCCAGTCCACTGGCTGCAGAATTCTCTTGTGGCTTTTTTTGAGGATTCTGTGACAAGGAAATTATTTACAGTTCATCACAAGGGTGGAAAAAATTGATATTATTGTAGTGAGTCTAACCATTGTTGCTTACTTGTAGCAAAATTAAAAGACTTTTCCACTTATTGTTATCTCCAAGTGGGACCTGTCATCCCCATGCCTACTAATATGTGACTTTGAAGTTAGTTGGTGATTAATGGGGTGAGAATTAGCATAATTTGGTTTGTTGGTTTTTGTTTTGTTTCTATTTTTTAGGCAGCTGCATTTTACACCACCATAAGTAGAACTGGCCTCCTTGTAGTGTATTGTTAGTTCTCCAGAAGCCTTGTATCAAAAGCTATCTTAATTTAAATACTGCTATTTGCACTTCAGCTTCAGCTGAGGAAGAAAGGTACTGTTCAGTTGTGCAGTGGAAAGAGTAAAAAAGGGTGGAAGTCTTTGAGGTTCTGTAATCACACTGTTGTAAGCAGTGAGCTTTTTTTTCCCCACAGAAGGTAATTTCCCACCAGAGTTATTTAAGCTGAAGTAGTGATGGTATTCAGTATTCTATGAGAGAATCAAAAATGTTAGGAAATTTCTGGTTGCAAGTTGTAATGAGCATTTCAATGTTCATTGTTAGGCTTTGTTTCATCACCTTAGGTAATATTGTTTCAAACTTTAGGCATCTTTGCAAGCTTTAAGCTGTACACAGATTGATTTGTCCTTCAAAGATGTTAAATTATGTTTCGGGCAAGTAAGAGAACAAAGCATCATCTAGGACTACATTTTTGATTATTCATATCAGCTATTATATTATAAATTACTGCTTTTACAAGAAAGTTAATGCAGAATGACAGAAGGCGTGTCATTTGGAAGTGATGCTGTCCTTGCCTTTCCAAAACATACCAGTAAATCAGACAATTCAGATGACATGATCAAAACTGGGCTTGTGATGCAGTTCTTTCTTAACCACACATGCTGTTAAAATTTTAACTTAGAATGCTAGCAAGCAGTAAGAAGTAGATGCAGTATTTTTTCTATGGCAGTTCACTAAGAACATGAGCTGAATAAAATTATTTAGAATTCCAAGAGAAAAGGTTCTACAGCTTGTTTTTAAATATGTTGCTGACCACCTTAAATATCACGTTTAGCATGGTGATACAGGCTTTTGTTGTTTGTCTAGATAAGGTCTGTTGGCAGCCCTGTGTGGTGAAGCTGTTTCTTTATACTCCTATCAGTCTGAAGCATAGGAAATAGCCCAGATTTAGTGGCACGTGTTACCAGTGGTGCTATTTTACTCTGCAAAAGTGAGTGTCCATTTAGTAGAAGTAGCACTGTGACAGGTATGCTGACAACAGCACAAATTGGGAACTGAGAGCACGATGCATAAAACCCTCAAGTTACAATTTCCTATCTAAAGTCTATGTCCAATCCATAAACTATTCTTCATGCTACTGCAGATACCAGTAAAAATCATGTTTCTTTTACACTTTGTGAGATCCACCTCTCAAAAATATATTTATGTTTTGTAACTTTTAATATACAGAAGCTGATAAATTTATGTTGGTATGTGTAGACAGAAAATACATAGGTGTCCTTAGAAATTTTCCCCAGAACTGCGTTTACATGTGTTCAGATGGGGTTTTTTTGTTTAAAAATCTTGATCTTCCATGGATTAATTGAAACCTGACTCTTGCAGTATGTGACATTGCCTGAATTGCCTGCTGTTATGGTCTTCAAAGATGGAACATACTTTGTTTATGATGGTAAGTAAAACTGGACATTACCTTAAGACAAGATACTTAAAGCATATATGGAGAAACTGAAGGAGGTGGGGTTTTTTGAAGGGTATGTAGGAATGCTAGGAAATTCCCCAGTTTTAGGATAAATAGCAGCTCCTTCATGAAGGAAAAGAGAAAAAAAATACTAGTTCTGAAACAGAAGTGATGAGGTTTGCTTTGTGTTTTCACTAAGATGTAGCTTCCAATATTACTGTTCTGCCTGCATTAACCTACTTAGAAAAGTTACTTCTTCCCTCACTGTACAAATCCATCATGTACACAGACTACTTTACCTGGCTTGTTCAGTGTGTAGGCTGTAGGACAGCCACCTGAAACTGCTATTTCTGCAGTGTATATATGCAGTACATACACCTGCCACTTCTGTGAAGTGTATATCTGTATATATGTGTGCATATCCATAAAGGAGCATTATATTGTGCTCAGACTGTACCATAAGGCCCATGTGTGTTGGAAGCACGTACACACACTCAGTTACATTGCATAGCCTGGGCTTACAAGCACACCACTTATTTGCAAAAGCATCTACTCTTGCTTTAGATTGTTTTAAATGCAAGTGGTTACTTCTAAGTTGAAAACATCACTCAAAAGATTATTCTGCTGGTTTAGTTCCTTAGGATAAGTAGTACCACAGCAAAATATTTCAGATTGGCCATTAAAGGTATTCTTTGTGACCTTGTAGAATGGATGTATTTATCTTCCTCTCCAGGAATTAAGGATTAAAGGAATTAGGATTTAAGACAAATTATTTATTCTATAAATAATAAGTATGTATATATGGTTTTGGGGTTTTTTTACTTGTGATTTGGATTTAATTGATGGTATGTATTAGAATCTAAATCTTAATAGGTTAAAACATCTAGCATCTTAAACTTGCCTTCAGTATAACTGATTGATTGATCAGTCATACATGATTATTTGTTCATTTACATTCACAGTGCTGTTTAATGCATCTGCTTTTTCTTGATCTTTCTGTTTCATTTAAGGACTCTCACAAATACTGCTTTCTGTATTTTTATATCTCTACTTTGTCTGAAACAAGTTATGTACACAGACCTGTTTCAAAACAGGGTTTGAACCTCTTCCTGTCTGTACTGGGTCACAGGTAGCACTGAATATAATGTTGTTTATCCTTAATTTAGAAAATAAAATCATCAAGTCAACTTTTTATGCTTTTCTATAATACATTTTTTATTTGACAATTGAAAATAGCTTTAGAAGTTTTAAAATTTGAAATTCCCATCAAAGTGTGATAATTGGTCAAACAAGAGTAAAAGGAAAAAAAGGAGAAAACTTAGTGGTTGCCTTAATAGTATTGAAAGAGTAAATCTGATGGCCCACCTCTTAAAAAAGTGTAATTTTTTTTTTTTTTTAATGTCAGAGTATGAAGATGGTGATTTNATCTTCACGTAGATGGCTTTACACTGTATGAACTCGGAGATACAGGTGAGACAATGCTGCTCCTAAACTCTTTGACGTCGTGTACTAAACAGTAAGAAAAATCAAAAGAGTACTAAGAATATGTTTTTAAACTTCAGAAATTAATCAATACCAGGTTAGACCTGATAGTGGCAGTATTTTACTGATGTTGGACTGACCTGTGACTAGAGGTTTCATCCACAGTCTACACTAGTCCATTCCTCACAACATAAAAGTTAGTGTGTCTAATCCTATGGTAGTCACAAAAATTAGTAGGACTTTTAATTTAAGAGCACCTTACATTTTTCATAAGTTGCATATTACCTCTTAGAATACATGCAGGGAATTTTAAAACTAGATTTAGAAGTATCAAATATGGATTGTCCAGAAATCTTACATCTAGTGTATTTAGAAATCTTTGAAATAGATGTGGCAAGAAAGAGAGACGAGCATGTATTGAAGTGGACTTGTCCCAGAGAACTGCAGCTTTTCTCTAGCGAAAGTTCTGCAGGCCAAATGAAAATTTTGCAGCCAGGTGACCTCTGGAAAAGGCAAATGGCTTGTACTGTTCTTGAGGTGTAAACACACTCTGAGGTGTCAGAAAAAATATTGTGTTGATTTTTCCAGGCCAGGACATCTTATCTTCTACATTCCATTTCAAAATACTTACATTCAATCCACTTGAGTTCTTTCAGGTTTTAATGAGTACGAAACATCTATGTTCTTACATGTTTGTGAAGCTAATATTGTTACAACTACATTTGAAACAGTTATTTACAGAAATACTGTTGCAAGTTGTTTGAATGCAGCATATTTTTTCCTGTTACATTTTTGACTAACAATTCCTCAAATTACAAAATAAAAAAAAAATGAAAAATACTTTATTAATACACTTGCAGAAGCCATCATTTAAAGAGCTTTATGTATTAATACTAGTACCTGGATTTATTTACATCATCTTTTGCAGGTCCTTGGTTGTATCCTAGTGTATTCATTACGTAGCATCTTAGGGTGGAAAGAAATGGGGTAAAAGTGAGAATTGCTGTATGGAAGAAGTGGGATGGGGAGAAGCTATTGCTATTTCACAAGGAAGAATGGGAATGAATCATAGGTCTTGCCCTTAAAACCCTTCAGTATTACTTGAACAAGAGTGACTTTCTGTTTTTGGGAGCAATGCTTCCTGTGGCATGGTGATTGATAGGAACTGAGCAATTGGCTGGCTTGGTGGGGAGGATTTTGAGTGAATTGTGGCATCTGGAGAGAACTGAAAAATCAGCCCTCTGGAGCCTTGGGTTAATCTGGTTGATGACTGCACTGTTAACAGATCTGCTTTCCTAACTGCAAGTACTTGATCTGGAGAAACTTAGGCCAGCTTTTTAAACATACTTTTATCTGATTGACCACAGCACTCTTTGGGTTTAGAGTTGTTTTTTTTTTTTAATCAGAAAAACTTCACAAAGTAAATCTTGAAAAGATCAGTATATTCTGGTGTTGACCTTAAAGCTGCTCTGACAGAGGGCTGTGAACTAAATTTTGTTTCTGATATCATGAATTCTGGGCTCTGCCAGTAAATTTTACAATTTTTTTCCATAATGCTCACAACTGTGTAAAAAATAGTCATTATTCAATCCATGCAATAGTGATTTAATCACTTAAGATCAGTTGTAATTGCTGCTATGTAATAGAGGTCTCCATAGCCTCATGTTTAGTTATATGCATATATGCAGCTTGAGGAGGAAATTAATTTTTATCTGCATTTTCTCCCTTTCAACTTCTTTCTATAGATAGGCTTTTCATACAATTCTAGTGGTGTGGCATTAAACCCCACCTTAATTTATTTTCAGTATTTTTAAGACCACAGAATGGTCAGCTTGAAGAGGCCTTTAGGCTGTGAAGCTGGTTTATTCTTAAAAACTAATTCCTGTCCCTGGAGAGTGCCTGATCTTCTAAGTTGACATATTTCCCACTGGAGAATGTGTGTTTCTTTTTAAATGGTTTCAAGAATTTTATTCCTTATTCTAGGAAAACTTGTGGCTATTGCAGTCATTGATGATAAAAACTCTTCAGTGGAACATACCAGGTACGGAATTGAGTATTGGCGACACTATGGGAGAAATGTGCTGGTGTGACATAGGGAAGTTTGGAAGTTTCTTAAATATTGATAAATATAAGTTAAATGAGTGGGTTTAATTTGTAAATGTTCTTATATTTTTGATTTAGTGTACTAACTTTACTTAATTTATGGCTTGGTTGAAGGACTCGTGAGTTCACTGAGATGGTGGGAGTTCCTGTATCGCTCTTCTGCCATTTGTTAATGAGATCACAAGAACAAATGGTGATCTCATAGCTTTTAAAAGCTGTTGTGTCACCTTTTAAGCATAGACAAAAGTGCTTGAGTTTGGATGACTTTGAGATTAACTCAGTGAGTTTAAACAAATGACTGTACTTCAGTTCACTCGCATTGAAAATTAAGCCATCCATGTTTATGTATTAGTTGTCTGTGGAACTTGAAAGAAGGGATATTTTTGCTGGGCTTGGAGCTGAAGAGACTGAGAGGAACAAGACCTTCCCTTGTCCTTTTCTGGTTGCATATGCAGACTAAAAAATACTGTTCAAGTACTGTGTATGCTATTTTCAACCTTTAGGAGCTAAGCAAGATGAGCAAGGTGGTTTTTTTGTTTGTCGTTTTGCTGGTGAGGTATGAATTGCTTCTTACTGGGGAAATCTTGAGGCTTATTGCTTGTATTTAGAAAGAGTTTATCCTGGATTATCAATGCAAATTTTTTTCCTTCCAGGTTAAAGTCCATTATTCAGGAAGTTGCCAGAGATTATCGGGATCACTTTCACAGGTAGGCACGCATGGTACTCTGTGTTTTAATTGGACTTCTGCATTAATGTTTCTAAGGCAGCAGTCACTTTTTTTTTCCTAAGGGAAAAATGTTACAGTCCCTGCTTTTGTACTTTTATTCTGATATTTAATAGGACCATTTCATTAACTGACTGTGTATCATAATGCTGTGTTCTAGATCATCACTTTTTTTGAATTGCATGCTGACTGTGTGCTCTCATTTTCAGTTTTACAAAAAATATTTAAGGAAGAGCTTTTGTTAAAACCCACTATTGTGCTTTCTTTTTCATAATTTTATTTTTAACTACTTGTCTAACAGGGATTTCCAGTTTGGCCATATGGATGGAAATGATTACATTAATAGTTTACTAATGGAGTAAGTAATTCTTATTTGAACATTCTTTCTTTTCTTGAGTTTGTTACCAAGTGTGTTTAATTGCAAATAATCTGATAAAAAATTCTTGGCTTTCACAACTTAAGAAAAAAATCACTGTCATCAGCCTGTACCATAGTATCAATTATTTCTTAAATTAAACTGTGTACTTGTATAATTTAAGATTAGATGTTTGGCTTACTGATAATGCTGATTGACAAAGCTTATCTTTTAGGTCTACTTTGTTAAATTACTTGCTGTTAGAATTGTGAGGCTTTCATTTGTGATGCATTTTTAAGACATGCACAGCAATGCAATTCTGCAGAGAAGCATTGAATGCATGGAAGATACTGTCTGCACTTGATATGTACATGGTATATTTTGAAATATACAAGTGGTTTAACAAGGTGCTTAACTATGATAATTTTCTAAAAAATGCATAAAAGAGAGTTGAGTTGCTTGGCATTTGTGGTTAACTACTACTTGTCCTCTGGCTTTTGGAGAAAGAAAGGAAAGGAAAACCTGAAAGAAAGGAAAACCAGGAGTCAGTATTATAATTCTGTAAGTTTTCCAAATCCAGTTCTCAGAGATCAGAACATTATTTAAGCATGTGTTCATGCCCCGAAAGATTCTAGGTGCTTCATGTGGACCCAAAAGCATTTTGTAGAATGCCTGCAGATTAACACCTGGTTTAAAAACAACTGTCTCTCCATTAAAATTATCTGATTTGATTGAGCTAGTGCTTTATAATTGCCAAAAGTGAGACCTTCCTCACTTGATTAATTGCTTCTCCTGTGCAGGCTCTTATGTGTGTCTGCTGTCTCATCCTGTTTATCTGTCAGAAAAGTGTTTGGTTTTTTGTCTGGGCAAGTAGGGAAGTTATTTTGCTGATTCAACAATGTCATTCCCTTCTACTCTGCTGAGTGCCAGCACGAACGTGCAGAGAAGGAGGGAGATGAGATGCCTGAGGGGAAGGAAATGAAGGGAAAGAAGACAGAATTGCCATTGGAGTGGTAGTGATCTAGTGGCAGGGTCTGTTCAGCTGGGTTGTTTAACTGAATCAGCAAAATGCCTGATTTTATTGTTAGTAGTATATGGAGAGTTCTGGGTCAAGTACTCACTGGCTTTTAATTATTTTCTAAACCCAGTGTAAACCTTTCAAGCGTAAGTAGGAATTTGCAAAAGAATGCAGCAAATTATGTTCAGAGTATCGGCTCTTCATGTGGCTACATGAATAATTCGAATTAAAAAAAAAAGTATAGCAACTGCCTCAGTTTGTCGCCAGATGGCAGCAAGTAGAAATAGAAAAAATCTCAATAATGAGAAATGTATCACAAAACACTTTTTTACTGTGCCAGATGCACACAGGAGCGCATTCTGTTTGCTTTACAAAGGGGAAAATATTGCATGATTTCTGGGGATAGAATTAGACCTTGACAAAAGCACATTTATGAACTTGGCTGTAACTCCATTAGTAGACATTATAATTCTTCTCCCTTCTCAGCAGTGTATGACCATGTTTTTGTTGGATTAGAAATGGTACATTTAGAGTCATGCACAAAAGAAGAAATCAGAATATTATGTGTTTTAATAAAAATACATAATTTTACCTAAAATTTTACTTAAATATGCTTTTCAATGTTTTATTGAAACAAAAAAATACAGCTTTTTGATAAGCTAAGGTGTATAATATCACTGTCAGCTATAGGTGTGTGTAGAACTCTCCTTTGCTCTTGGAAGGAACGCGTTAAATGTGCTTTTGTGAATTTTTGTATAGCATAAAGTATCTGTATACGGAGGTTACCTTTCAGGTGCTCTGCAACCAGCTCCAAGAACATCAGTTACCAGACTGTTAAATGCAACAGAAACACTGCATCTAATTAATAAAACTTATTCTGTTTTGGCTGGGAGAACATATTTTGGCAGAAATTGGTAACTTGTTACCAGACACTTACAGAAACACCTGACTTGGTTTGAGTGCCTTCTAATTAGATTTCTTCTTTGCCCCTAGTAAGAAAAAGATAATAAATTCGTGGGAAAATGTTATATTTTGTGACTGTTATGTTGCAGGTGGCCTCAGTGTACAAAGTTGTGTTATTTGGATGGTTTTTTTTAAAGTTCCAGTTAAAGGATGGCGTTATTTTGTTATCCCTGTAACTGCCCTTACGTTTTCTGAGGTGCCACCATGCTTTCAGCTTCAGTACTGGGAACAGAGTCTGCACCTTAAATCTCAAAGTATTCAGCTTTCTAGAAATTCAGAAAACAGTCATATAGACGTATTAAACTTTTTCACTTTTAGGTTTGCATTTGAATTAAAATCAAAACCAAAAACCTCACCTGAAATGTGAGAGGAAATTTCGGATAAGTTCAGTGACTCCAAAGAAAAATGGGCATCTTGAGTAAATAACCATATTTTCATTACATAGTTTACTATTAATTGATAGCCTCAGATAAGACTGAAATCATCATCAATTTTACATGGATTACAAACGTACATAGATGTCACTATTAGAAAAGGGTGAAAACGTAGAAAAACAAGGTTTGCATTGTTTCTGCTGTGAAGGAAGTACTTGAATTCATTACTGACAGAATTGTAGAAGATTGATAAAGACTACAAAAGATTTTAAACATGTTTAATGTATTTAAATCTTTCTTTCCAAATAGTGTACTTTTGCCGAGTTAAAATTTTTTAAACATGCTCTTATTTTGAATTTAATGCTACAATGAACAGAAGATTAAGCTGATTTGTGTCCAGAGATAATTTCTAACATTTTTTCGTTTTTTCTTTCCAATTATGATGTATTGCACATGCACATGAAGGTTAACTGCTAAGTAATAATTCTTTAAAAACTCAGTTCCCCATAAGCCATACCTAAAAGAGCTGAAGGAAAGCTATGCCTGGCATCGTTTATTCTTTTGACTTGACCAGCAGAGGTTGATTGATAAAGGTGATCAGTTAGACAATGGTTATGTGGGATTAAATTTTTGAGTTACACTTCTGCCTCTGTGAACTTAAGTACTTAATACATATACATATCATATACAATGCTGTTATTTGTGATCTCTTACTATTTGGAAAGTCATAAGGTACCTGATTTGCAGCTGCTCTGGGTATGAAAAATGCTGTAAGCTTCAATAGTGTAACTGACACAGATGTGAAGGAAAATAATATTAATGAGAAACGTGCCCATACCATTCATGTCCACACCACACCATGCTGAGTATCTTCCCCCTTTTCTCCTGCTTTCTTGTTTTTAAAGAATTATTATGAAGAATACACATGAAGTGAAGATTAATGGATTTCCTTTTGAAATGATGTAGGGGTTACTTGAATTGGAATATTTCATATGGTAGTTCTTTAAATATATAAACTGTCTGCTTTATGTTTCCAGTGACTTGACAATCCCTACTATTGTTGTATTGAATACCTCCAATCAGCAGTATTTTCTACCAGATAGGCACATTGAGAGCACAGAAGACATGGTTCAGTTTATTAACAATATCCTGGATGGTACAGCTGAAGTAAGTCTTCACAGTGGCTTGGAATATATTGGTTAGTGTTTATTTCCTTGGATGCTAAAGTAAGGAAAAAAATTGGTTATTCTGATAGTTATGCTTGTGTTTAATATTCCTGTCCTGTCTTACTGTCTCGGGTGCTGTCACTGAATATGTGATTGTAAATTCTGGAGTCATGCTGTTGCATGTTGTACAAAGCAAGCTTTCTTTTGTTTATAGCATAATGTTAGCTGGCTTCTTTTGATGTTCCTTTTACTGGTGCAGTTGTAAATGGAGAGATTTTTATTCATGTCCTGGTTTGAATTAAATACATTTGTTTGAAATTTTGAATTAAAGTGCATAATTCAACTGCACCCTTTCTTTTGGGTGGAAAATTAATAAATCAAATAGCTGGAGGAACTTCAAATTCAAAAAACAGTGTTATACTTGCTTTGAATGTTAGAAATAGACACAAGCTTACTCCTCTCTGTTCTAAAAATAAAAAAGCTGTCTTTTGTTAAAGCAACAAAGTTAATAACCAATTGGAATTTGTGACTTGGATAATTTTTTGAGTATTTATTCCCTCAGCGTACCGTAAATTGGACAGAAAGCTATGTTATGTCGATAAGGAAAGAAGTCATGGAGCAGAACTTTCATTTGTGCTTCTGGGGAAAGAAGGCTTTCCCACGAAGGGGGCTGATAGCTAATAATTTGGCTGTCTCCTGGGAGAAGCCTGCTTTTGGTTTAAGCCCCAAGTAGCTGTATATTGAGCACCTCCCGTGTTAGCTGAATCCCACTTTACATTACACCAGCAGTGTTAGGTCGTTGGCTGGTAATGGCAAATACTGCAGGAGAGATTTGTCGTATGGGGTACTTGGGTTTATTTAACCTGACTGGTTGATGTGGAATGTGATATAGGTGGATATATGTGCTACCCAGGACTTTACTGGCCATGCTTTTACTTGTGGTGTGAGGGGTATTGCTATAGCTTGGTGGTTCTTTGTTCTTAAATTCTTGCTTTCTGGATGGTTTTTAAGTCCATTGAGTTATCAGCATCTGTTAGACTCTATTTTTATGTATCTTTCTGGTTGTAAGTGTAATTGTTTTCTGTCTTTTTTTTTTTTCACTTGGAGAAAAATCATTTGTGATGCTTCTTGTTTGTTGCTGTAGTGTCACTCAGGTCTTTCTATCTTTTGTTTGCAGTATCTCAGCTAGAGTGATTAAAAGTCAGTCTAAACTCACATCTCTGTGCAGTCCAAAAATGCAGGATATGGCTTCATTTAAGCAGGCTTCATTTAATGTGTCTGTAGACATAAAATGGCACTACTTTGGCTGCATTCTCTGCCCAAGAAGTTGTGCAGCTGTTGAGGAATGAGAGGCTTCAAACTATGCTGGCAAACAACTAATAGGATGCGAACTTTCTGAACCACAGAGAAATTGCTGAAAAGTCTGGCATTCCCCCTCCTCTTCCTTGGGAAGTGTTGGGTTATTCTTCTGGACTTTATTCTTTATTGTTATTTATAGTTACCTACTCTGTAGGTAACTTTTTGTGAGTCTGTCTTATATTTGTGGACTTCTTTTGCTATTTGAGGGGTTTTGGTCACATCATGTGCTGATGAGTTGACTTCCAAATATGAGTTTTTCTCTGTCTCCTCAAGGAATGTGAGAACTGGTCCTGTTGAGTAGACAGACTGCCTTTTGATTGATATAGTTGCTTCAAACACTGCTCAATTAGGGGGCAGTATAGGTACAGTCTGTCACTGCTTGACACGGGTTTTATTTATTGCACCTTTGTATCTTCTCTTTGCTTCTTAGATTTTGCTACCTGTGCTGTCTTAATCCTTGAATGGATGTTCAACAGCTTCAGGAAAGTTCAGAACAGCTCTGCAGTTTCACCATTGTTACATTGGGACAGTTGCTAGTTTTTGTTTAATGTTTCTTTATGGTAAGAGAGAGAGTGTCAGCCCATTGTCCAAGTTGGCACTGGTTATTTAAAGCAATTTTGAGAGACTTTTTCATGAGACTACTGAATAATCTTTGCCCAGGCTTGGCAAGTTGGAGTGTCTGGGCATCATGAGATGTAAGAGTAATTACCTCTCATTTCCTTCTAAAGGGACTTAAGATTGCAAGGTCTGAAGAATGAACTTTTGGAATCATAACTGAAAAGTGTCAGCAGTTTTGACATGGTTCCATTTGAAATTTCAGGCACAGGGTGGTGATGGACTTCTGCAACGAATCAAGAGAATAATCTATGATGCCAAATCTACTATAGTGGTAAGTTTTATTTTTCATTGAATTAGATGATGCCCTTGTCAGTCAGGATACAAATACGTTCAGGGGGGTTTTAAAAATATTTTATATGAGTTGTTTTATATTGTGTATTATAGGTATATGTATAGGTTTAAGCCAAATGAACTTCTTGAATACATTTTTAATAATATGTGTGATAAATATTCAACATATCTTACTTTCTTCATTTTTCACTGCTCTTCTGTATGCCTGACATGTATTTTAAGGGATAGAACAGAGAAAATCCAAGATTTTTTCCTTGACCCTTTTGACATCCTTTCCTGAAACTGGTACCACTTCACTTTTCTGCAAAAATGTTACATTTTTGGTTTAATTACTTAGAGCTTAAGGGGATTGAATACAACTCTTAGTGTGGTTTAAAAAGCAAGCATTTTTATCATCTTTCTCATAAGTTAATTATGCTTAAGAAAATTTTGTTTGGAAGATGTACACAAATCCATTTCTTCACTTGTCCTACTCCAGCAAATAAACCTGTGCTGTGAATTTAAGTTGAAACTCACTTGTTTCTAAATGAGCATCTTTCAAACATCTGTGAAAGTACAATATTTAGCCAACAGTTTCTGAAACCATTAATCCTTCTTCCTGTGCCATTAAGCTACTCCTCAACAGGAAGCTCTCTAGAATTTTTCTGCAGATTAATTTTTGAGAACAAGACGCAAGAAAGAAGTGAAACCTTTTTCTTCAAAGTGTTTTTTAACACTCTTTGAACAATTGTTCCTAAAGCTTCAAAGAATGCATAGGATATGCAGTTGTCATGTAAGCATTAAGTATTCCAATGCAATATTGTAATATTTGAACTTCTGTGTCATTTTTTATGAACTTAAAGTAGAAATTGTTGAAGTTGAGGTCTCCATGCCATTTTTGCAGAAGAAAGCAAACAAACCAACTTTATTAAAAAAAACCAAAACACAAAGCCATGAGAATAATAAAACCCAAAACCCAAACCAAACAAGCAGAAAAAACAAAATAACATACCCATTAGGACAAGAGGACAGACTTAAGCTGTGCCAGTGAAGGTTTAGGTTGGACATTAGGAAGAGGTTGTTGATGGAAAGGGTAATTGGGCATTGGAATGGGCGGCTCAGGAAAGTGATGGGGGATTCACCATCCCTGGAGGTGTTTAATAAGATGTGGCACTTAGTGCTGTCCTCTTGTTGGTGGTGTTATGTCGTAGATTGGACTTGATGACCTGAAAGGTCTTTCCCAACTTAGTTGATTCTGTGATCCCTCTAAAAAACACTGATTCTCATTTTGAATGTTTTTGAATAAATACAGAGTGATAAGAGAAGTAATAGTGTAACTTCATATATTCACTGAAAGTGGTTTTTACTTTCTATTTCAACAGTCTGTGTTCAAGAGTTCACCACTGCTGGGATGCTTTCTCTTTGGGTTACCCTTGGGGGTCATCAGCATCATGTGTTACGGAATCTGCACGGCTGATACAGAGGGAGAGGTGTTTGAGCATGAGGGGGCTAAGAAGGAAAGTGGTGATCGGGAGCTCACAGATGAAGGCAGTGAGGAAGAACAAGAGGAGGAAAAGAATGGAAAATACACAGAACTTTCAGATGGAGAGCTTAAACAGAAAGACATTATGGAAAAGAAAAAAGACTAACTTGTTTAGCAAGAGAATTCTCTAAAATTTCCAAATAGACTTATTTATTGGCAGTTGTCTTTTACTGATTATCTTCATGAAAGAGGACCGTTTTATCTGCATAATGGTAGTTTTGACTTGCATGTATTCACATTTTCTCAGAAATTGACAGAAAAAAAATGGATGTTCTCTTAATTGTCCTTAGTAGATTAACAAAGAGCAATTTAAACTGAAGAAATTTTCAGGTACAGTTCTACACCATTTTTGTAAGAGTTTTGAATTGTTCATTTCCAGAATAGAGATAATGTTGCTCGACCTTACTCTCTATGTGATGAACTGCTACTAATATAGCCCAGCTATGCACTCAATCATATAGAATTAAAGCTGAAAACAAGGAAAGGTTAAGAGAGCAGTAAAGTGTTTTTAGCTTATAGCTGAAGACAACTTACAAGTTTTCTAAGAAGTCCCATGTTCTACCTGTTGCACATTATTATGGGAAAAGAAAAACCAAAACAGCAAACTTTTCTATTTCCTCAAATTAAATGTAAATTTTTGGGAATTGGAGGACCATTCTACCATGTAATAATATAATTATTAGCAGTTAAGAATGTTTACTAGATACAGGATGTGGGAATTATATGCTAAGTTAAGTGTTTATTAGTGCTTTAGCAGCTAAAAATATTGGAAAACTATGTTAAAAAACCTTTTACAACATGATTGCCTGTTAATTACTTTCTGTGAGTGCTTGCACACTTAGAGTGCAAAAGATCTGTAAGTTTTCTGAATCTGCAGCACAGCTTGATAAAGGAAGACATCAATATGAACTCCTTCTGACTCTTTGTATAAGTCTCCAGTGACAAGCTTTTTGAATGGTTTATATTTATTTTATAGTGTTTACTTGAGATTGTTATATACATTTGAGAAAGGTAATTCTCTTTGAGAGTGTTACCTACTCTAAAGGAGGGAGTTAATGGAGCTTAATATTAACACTGATGGAGATTGATCAGTATAAAGCATTTCTGTTTCCTGTTTCATCATAAAAGCCACTTTTAATACAAACCTGTGACTGCGAAAAGGACTAAATTGTGTCCAGCGCTAAAACTCTCCAACAATAAACTATAAAGCAGCCTTTGGCATCAATGTCATGGAAAGTACCACAAAAACAAAACTCATATTGCTCCTACTCAAACTATTCATGCTGGGGTTTTTCCTTTTTTTTACTTCTTTTTTTTTTCACCTTTTTTTTTTTTTTAAGGCTATATTACTGTATAATACAAAATATTATGTCCTCCTTATAAGGAAGCTTGATCATGTAGGAAATTGCTATACTATAGCACTAAATTAAGGAATTTTAAATAATAACCATGAGTAAGCTTAAATAGACGAGTTCTATGTTGGGGTAAATTTGATGACGCTGTAGAATCATAACCAGGGAAAATGTATAACATCCTTTTTCCCTGTGGGAAAGAAACTTGTTTCGTCTGTTTCAGTAGCTTGGTAACAGCTGGCTTCAGGTTGCCATACCTTAAGTAGATCTCTGACTTGAAAGATTTTGGTTATCAAACAGTATAAACAACATGTAAAAATATTAGGAATTTTTTTGGAAAAATTCCATGTCTGATTATGAATACAAACATTTTCCTTTTTGGAAGAGAGATTATAAATGAGATAGGATGCTAAGGACAGGTATCTGACACAGTGGGTTTTTTTCCTTTTTTTTTTTTCTCTGTTTCCTTTCTATGAATTGCCTTTTTTTCATTTTTGTCATTATAGCCAGTTGTACACAGTGACTTGAGTTTTCTTGCTTTTTGTTGATGTTTTATTTTTTGGTAGAACCTTTGAGAGGTGTAGGTTTAGCATATACATGAGGAATAGGTGCTTAAAAATGCGTTTAGAAAGGGGTGTTTTTTTAATGGTATTGAGCTCCCGAGTTGTTTAATTGAAAAAAAAAATTAAAAATCACTGAATGAAAAACCCGTATACATTTCTTTGGACTTCTGCACAACTCAGTGCTGACAGTCAAAATGTAGAACTATTAAGGCAGTAGTATGTTTTCTTTGTCTCTTTTCTTAGGATTTCAGTACAGATCAGTTACATATTTAATGTTGGCTCAGGCTGGAAACCTGCAGCTTTTGACTTAAAAAACCTGAAGTGGTCACTGAAATGGTGCTGTTCCTTTTCTGGAGTGTAATAAAAAGAAAAAAGAAATCCTGAGTTCTGCTGCACTGCTAAGAGCTGTTTCAACATGGAGCCTTCTTTTTTTTGTGGTTATTTTTGTTTGTATTTATAATCAGTAGTAGCCAGTTGACTTGCTGGGAAATATTCTGAGATGTAGACCTGAATAATGATAAATACGGTGGAAGAAACTGATCACTCCGAGGTCTGTTCAAACTGTAGCACTTAATAGCTGGAGTTAAGAGGAAAGCCTGTATGTTGGTCACTTCTGAACTCTAATATCCATCAGATGCGTACTGAACTGTTGAAAATTAGACTTGAAATGTACTGCGGTTATCATCAAATCCTTCCCCCAGCTATACTGAACAAGTCATGGGCAGAAGAAAGGGGGACAGGTCATATACTGGGTGTCAGAAGTGATGGGAAATTAAGGTGTTTGCTGTGGTCACTCAAGCAAGCTAGAATGCTGTCTGAGGAGGGGCATTTTATTTCTTCAGTCTCTAGAGGTTTCTTAAAGCAACTACACTGTAATGACTTTGGATTCATAAAATAATGCTGCTTTTTTTTAAGTCCAGTGTAAGCCTTCTGTTTTTCTGTAATAAAAAGAATTCAAAAGAGCTTGTTTCCTTTGGATTGATTTACAGTGTCAAGCTTAGATGCTATATGTTGTGTAGGAGACAGTTTCCTGGGATGTTTGTTGTAAGTGTAGTCATGCAGTGCAGAAATGCAGCTGGTATTCCTGCAGGATTTTGAAAATAGTCTCTAGAGGTAGGAGTTTATATTTACTTGTCTGTGATTTAGTGAGCACTCTAGCAGTATAACACAAGTGAATTTCCAAAAAATAGATTTTAAAATACCAGACCTACAGGAGTCTCTGTAGCAAAGGGAACCTGAGTCAGCCTGTCCTAGCTTACATTTCCTTCTGGAAGCACTGGAATAGTCTTGGCATTTGGACGTGCACAGTCTCATGCTGCTTCGTTGTTTACCTGGGCTGATTTAACAGCTCTTGTCCACACTGTGGTGCTCACTGCTTAAAGGACGGGAGGATTGCACTCTCAGACATCTGATGTGATGAAGATGGCACAAAAGTGCTTAATTCTCATGAATTAAGACTTAAGTAAAAGGTTCAGCTTGCTCTGTTTTGGTCCAGAACTAATTTACCGTGTTCCTCCTTTGTCAGCGTGTTTGGAGAAGCAGTTGTATTTGGAGGAGTGGGAGGGTGGAGAATTGTTCTGTTGACAGCCAAAAGCTTAAGTCAGTGAAAAGGGTGCAAAACCAGAGTTCATTTCTCTTAAGCTGTTGAAATCTCCTGAGACTACAGATGTTTCAGGCTGTATTATCCTGTGACAGACTGTTACTGGCTTTCAAATCTTCTCAGGGAGGAAAGCCACTTTCTGCAGTTTTGTTCTCATCACTGAGCACATCTCTAACAGATCGAATCACACGGATCTGTGGCGCCTGATATTGCTGGAACCAACAAAGACCATTTTGACAGTATTGTGCTGAATGCTTTGTTGAGCTCCTGAGAGGTTTTTGTAAACTGCCTAGGCAGTGTACATGCTCCTGAAACAGTTCTCTAATTTCCGAAATTTTAACTATTTTAAAGGATTATTGTGACTATCCTGTATACAGTTCACTGACATAAAGCACCATTTAGCAGCTGATATGAACTCTCCTGTTGCTAGCAAACTTCCTTCTGCTTATACACTGAGAAGTAGAAAAATGCAAGGATAGCAAGGATACATAGACTACAAGTATTTTACATAAAGCATTTTTTGAATGGAGAATTGTGGCTTTCAACAATAAAACCTCTAAAGGTAAGCAAGGAAACCTCTAAGGTGATTACTAGTAAGAGGCATAGTATTGCTTTGTAGCTCAGTTGCAAGTTTGGCGTAGTCTTCCTCTGCGTTGATGACTGCCCTGACCAAAATGATGTGGGTGGTTTTAGGCTGTCTTGAGTGAAGAGATGGAAGCTTTGCTAAGCTCTACGGCTGACACATGCAGGGGATGAAAATGCATAGACAGAAGTAATGGGAATGGGAGAAAGGAATGGAGGAGGGCCATATGTCTCGTGCCATGAACTATGTTTAACATAAACTCCCACTGGTATGCATGTAAGTCCTTCCAGAAGAAATCTTCTGTTCACTACTTACTGTACAGTGAGCCTTTGGCTGTTAAATTTGCCTGCCATTCGGCGAGTAGTAGCGTTACTACCAAATCAAGGTTATTTGAGGAAGTTCTTCCTGTTTTTCCACAGAAATTTACATCCCCAAGTTACTCAAAATAAGAAACTTTATTGGTGATCACTTTTTCAAAACAAGACCCGAACTCCAACTCTCTTTTGTCTTCAGTTGCCACACCACTGCTTTAAAGGAATGACAATTTGTTGCATAGTTAAATTTGTGCTAAGGTGGCAACTTTTTGTAGTCTTAATGTTTTCGGGAATTAAAGATCCAATCAATAATGTAAGATGTATATTTTCATCTTAAAGAAGTGCCTTGGGTTTTTCTAAATTAAAAAAAGAACACCCCATATATTGCCATAGTGGCTGCAATTTTATTCTCTTTACTTGCATAGTAAATGTTTACTCGATCTAAAGTAGACAGTATGCTGTTCATACACTGTTAAAACTTGGTCACAACACTAAAAGAAAACAAAAGGACTTTATGACTTCAGTACCTAAGTTTTTAATCCCCTCCCAAAGTAATTTTTTCTTTTGTCATTGAGTAATTTTGACTTGAGCGGACTGTAACTTTTCTGTTAATCTTCTTTTTTTTTTTTTTCTTAGCTTGCTTTTATAAAAGCATTTGTTTGAATGTTGTGACAGCATACTGTACTTGAGAAATTAAAATGCAGACTGGTGATTGAATGGCCACTGGGTATTTTTGTTTATTTCCTCTTTGCTTTTGTAAAATACATCTTTTCTTGGTCTTAACTTTGCATATTGGGCCAGTTGAGCCACTTCTCCTTAGTGCTTCTTGCAGGATCAGACAATTCACTAAACATACCTGTTGTCCTCAGGTCTATATTATAATCTACTTGATAACATTTTCTGAAAGCAGACTAAAGTTGAAATAAAATAAAATCCCCATACATATACCACTATCAAAATATCAGAGTGCTTTTACAAGACATTTTTGGAGATTATTTTATCAACAAACAGTTAAATCTTCAAGTCTCAGAATAGCTTTCCTGTCCCTGAACAGAACATTTGGTAGAACAGGAGATACTTCAGCAAAAGGATGCTCCTATCGTAGGCTGGACCTCAAAGGGTGTAGATGGTCTGTATAAAAATATAAAGTTTCTAGGAACAAAATTGCAAAAAAAGGAGATCTTCTTTACATAAAGTGGATGATAGCTAAGACTTTCTTCTTGTCAGTCACTATGAAAATTAATTTTAAGGGTATTTCCTGCAAAAGGTAGGAGAAGCACTTGTTGGCCCAGACAAGCCCTTGACAATGCATTAGTTGCTTCTAAGATGAAGGAAGAGATCATTTGCCTTCAACAGATTTAACATTTAAAACCTGTGTCTGGCTGCCAGTGGAAAAAATAATTTTAAATTATGCTGTGTCTTCATGCAAAGTTGTGCTTTATGCAAATAAACACTTCAAAATTGAGCTAAACCTTGAGATGGCATTGTTGTGGTACATATCTTCCACTTTGCTTTCCCATCTTTTAAAAATACCTTTTTTAAAAACAAATGCAGAAGGATTACATAATTTTAGTCTTCATGGCTTATTTATGAAATCCCCAAATGCTTCAATTCCATCCAAAAATTCTGTGGGTTGCAAGAGATGGTTCAATATATTGTGGTGTTAACTTCTTAAGATTTAGCTGATACTACCAAAAGTAAGAAGATCAAAAGTGTTTTGTAGTGGGTTGAAGGAGAAGAGGTAGTATTTTCTAAATGGAGGTATTGTTCTCAGTTCCTTAGACAGATAGAAATACCAGAATATGAGAAGTTCTCTTTGGACCTCTAAGGAGCTGGGAGCTTCTTGTACCACATTGTCGTGATTTAAAATAGAAGGATTTCTAGCAGAGGAGGGGTAAGTAATATTTGATTTCTAAATGAGGATTTAAATTAAGATATGAGTCTGGAACATAGTATATAGTTTTTACACATTGCAAACATGTTGTTATAGTTTAAGTGGTCTGTCTTAGGAAAGCTGCCAGTGCACTGATGTGAATCTGTTGGGTTTTAGTTTCCTGAGAGCACCTAGAATTCAAGCATAATTCAGAAGCACATGGTTCTTTCTGTGGGCTGTAGCTGCCTCAGCTTCAGATGTCAGAAATCTAAATGCTAAGATACACTAAAGATAACACTTGGAGTTGCTCACTTAGCTCTGCAATGGCTCAAGCCATGTATGGGAAATTAATCCAACTCAGGCATTGTGTTTTAGCTAATGGAGAATGATTATTTGCGACTTAAACAATCTCAAGAAGAGAAGTTGCAAGCCTTCTTTTGGTTTTGCAAATGGTAGTTAGGAGGTGGGAGGAATTTTTCATACTGGCATCCTTAACTGTTATATCTAAAAGGTGTGATCTTGGCTAGAAATGTGCAGCAAGGCTCGTAAGGGAATGAAGTTTGCAATGAGGGCTAAAGGTATGGTGATCTTGAAGTAAGACTGTTCCTCAGGTTTAGCTGCAATGGAGGCTAGGAAAGAGCTGTAAAGTAAATGCATAATAAAATAATGAAGCTTGTAATATCCACGTTCAAATGACATACTACTCTACCATGCCAGTCATCTTTAAAGACGGTTAATAAGCCTGCGATTGTGTCAGGATATGATGTACCTCGTTGGTAAGAAAAAGGGATGTTTGCACAGCACTGGCAGTTCTTTTCACTTCCCTTCAGAAGGAATGCCTCCATGCTGACCCTTGGTGTGAACCAGCACTGCTGATCTCCAAGCCAGTTGCTTTTCCCACACAATTTCCCAGGAGCAGGAGCTTGACTGCACAAAGCAGCGTCTCTGGTGACCAGCAGCTTTGGTAGCCTGTGTTGCACACGTGTGGGTCACCCCATGGTGGCTTTCAGAAAGAGTTAGAAGTTGGCCACAGTGAAGAGAAGCCAGAAAAGTGATGGTAGCAGAGACTTTAGGAGCCCCAGCTTTGACACCCAGGATGCGTGGACAGCTTTAATGGCCATCTGAAGGCACAGGGGAAAGGACGCTCTACACACTTCAAAAAGTCAACATTGCATTGCTGTGATGATGTATCATAAGGTGAGGGAGAAAACATGAGGTGCAGAGGTGAGCAGACACAAAAGCCTGTGGGGTGTTTCCTCTGCTCAGGCTCATGCATGCTTGTTTGACGCTGGGACAAGGCCACTCTATTTTGGGGACAGCAAGTTCATGATCATAGACGAAGGTTGGTCTGTGCCTGTTGGTCCTTGGGCAGTGAACTTGCCCTGTCATGTTTCAATTAGAGTGCAGACATGCCAAGGAGCATTAAGTTCAGTTTCTGGCCATCTTCCTTTGACGTGAAGTGCAGTTTTAAGTGAGTTACTTAGGCCATAGTTTCATTATACTGCAACTTTAATGACAGTGCTGGCTTAAGGAGTTTCTATCCTCATACCTTTGTAGGCTGTCCTTCAAATTATGGCCAGGCAGGCTGTTGGAAAAGCAGTGCTGTGAGTGGAGCAATGAACTGACCCTTGGACAGAACATTGTGACAACGTATGAGAGAGCAGGAGTTTGGAGGAAGCAGCAGAGTGGTATTAAATACCATTTTAATGGTGTTTCATGACAAGCTGGCTATGCTGACTGAGATATTTATTCTGCCCTTTACTTGCTCCCTTCAGAAAGCAAAGGTGATTTGGCCAAGTCCTTACAATGAAGAAACTGTGGGTTGCCATCTCAAGATCCCTCTTTCAATAGTGAAGTAATACTGTTTGTAATGTCTCTTAACATCTCCTTTCTAGAAGAATATTAAAATGGAAGAAGAAAAACCTGAAGCCTTGTCATGTTAGACAAAATGCATCTTGCAAGGGGTATACTGGGTAAGAGTGAGAAGGATGTACAGAGTATAACAGTGGGGAGTCACTGTCACAGGGATGACTCACTAGGTTATACATTTGTAGACAAATTCTGCTTTACAGCTCTGCATGTGCATTTCAAACCATGAAAGGCCTGAAGTCTGAGTCCAGACTCAGCAATCCATTTCATTTGTGCATGACTACTTATGCAAATAACCGAGAGAAACAGAAGCTACATTATAGGAAGGAACAGGATTTTCAGACTTGCATTTTAAAAGAAAAATTTGTTTCATGTATAGAGAAAACAACTAAAGAAATTTTAGACTGACCATCTGGCATGTAGCAAATGCAAAATTTTTGGTATCATTTTCTGTATGAGAATCTAAGAGCTTTATGAGCTGGATAGATTTAAGGACTGTTACAAGAGAAGGTCAAATGAAAATCTCAAATGTCTGAAATGCTTTATTTTGGAAACACTTCCCAAGTTAGATGACAACAATGTGAATATAACCTTGAAGAAGCAGAGGAGACAGTACAAAATGTTATATATTTTATATTCCTAGTAACTTGATAGAAAAGCAAAAGGCTTCTTTAACTGTCAGTGGCCAGAGATGTGTGCTGGCCAATAGCAACAGCATTGACCCCTCCTTGTTACTGAAAAGACCACTTTCTTCAACCAGGTGATCACTTCCCTCTTGTATCTGGCAATTTATCCTGATTTCTTTCACTTCTTTTCCCCATTCCTCTAATTTTCATTGTCTCCTTTGTATTTTGCATTCTTACTCTTTTATCATCTTGTTTTCCTTGCCTTTCCCCAAGCTTCTTTTTTTTTTATTTCTCATTATTTCCCTCCCTTTATAATAGCAGTGATAACTATACATAAATATAAATATAATAAAACCCAGATAAATACACATAAAAACCAGACAACATTGTAACAATAAATGGTTAGAAATTTTCATTTGGGCTACTGTGTGACCTCTCACATAAGGAGACATATCCTTGTTTCATAAGGATTTTGTTTCCTTAGTGGTCCAACATGCTCAGTATTCTAGTATTTTACATAGGTATGCTCATTAATTTTGACTGGCTGAGTTGAAAATAATGGGCTATTTTATTATTGAAATAAGATAAAACTTGTTCCAGGTAACTTGCAGATTTAAGATTTAACAGATTCGTATGCAGTACAGAAAACATGCTGTCTTTTCACTTTTTGCTCAAGAATTACCATATTTCACTCCTATATTTAGAAAACTGTTTTTATATTTGCTCCTTTTGAATTTTTGCAGCAGTTAATGCAGGATTAAAGGCTCCCCTTTAGCAATGAACGTCCAGATAAGCATTTGCTGATTAGTTTTATCTTAAACTCAGATGATAAACATGGTCTTGCAAGCTACTTTCTCCCTATGCATTTATTAATTTCCACAATTACTGTAGAAACAAACCTATCTGCTTCTCTTAGTATTCATATAGTTAATCTTTGGATCATCAATTGGTGTCCTGTTAATTACAATATGTATGCAGAGCACATTTTTTCAGATTTAAAAAGTGACATGGGCTTTTGATATTTTTTTTTGAGAGTCCTTTTCTTTCTTCCTTGTCTCCTGTTTTTATAGTTTTGAGTGAAATCTAAAGAAAGATGATGTGATCTAGAAGGGAATAATTTTAATGCAGTGGCACAGCGTCTATGAAAAACACAAAGGTCACTGTTGAAGAGTTGATGTTCTCTTGGCAGAACTATTTTAACTGAGCAGAGCTAATGTTCTTTGTTTTTCCAGGCTGCTCAAATGGCGCCCTGATTTTCAAATAGCCAAGGTGTACTCATGGAGACCACTTTCTCCTTCCCCTTATTTGTTAACATAGATAGAAACAAACTACCTTAGAAACAAACTACTGTGTCCCATGCAACTGATAAGCCATGAGGGTAGTTCTCAGAATGAAAAGATCTCATTTTCCTTGTTTGAGATATGACCAGTGCTTATGTAGTATTTACAAGAATAATTCCCAGTTAGTCCAAATAGTTTATGCTCGAATAGATCTATAAAATCTCTGTGGATTTTTCAGATGTTTCTACCACTGTAGTTTTTTAGCTTTTTGCAAGGTAATTTTTTTTTCCTGTTAATTGCTTGTTAGACAGTGATATTGTGTTAGCAAACTTCTGGTTGTGCAAGCCCCAAATTTCTGGGTAACCTACTGAAATGCAACAGGAAAAAAGATGATTCAGCAAATGCTGTCTTGTAGAATGCAACCCCCAAACATCACAAAAGGTAATTTGTCTGTATTCATTAAATCTTAGGATTAAGACTGCTAATTAATATAATTTCTAGTATCTGTGTCTGCTACAATGAGCTGAAATGTTCCATTTTTTTATGGTGCTGTTTAGGCTATGCCACACCCCAAGTCTCTCAGAAAAAAAAAAAAAAAGTATTAACTTGGTTCTGCAGCACTGTAGTTGAGGTCTGGTAAACTGTGGTTCCTTGAAATGTTTGAACCATGATCCTGGGAGATAAAAGACTAAGGTAATATGTAAATTAAATAGAAGTTTCTTCTTCAAAGCAAAATAGCCTTTCCCTTTCAACTTTCTAAACCACAACTGGTTGAAACAGAATTCTAAACTAATTTACTTTACTCTCATTGCTTTTACATTCCATTTAACAATCAGCACCTTAATGTTTTTCTAGAGTATGTTGCTGCATAATGGTAAATAATCTAAGTTTATAATTTTACAGACTCCATGTAGCTGCACAGTTGCTATGAAATGTCTTTATACGTTAACAGTGGAAGCATAGAAACAATTGAACTGCCTTTAAAACTGAAAATCCCAGTGAGAGACAAAATATAAAGCTTCAAAGTAAATTCATCGTTAATGAAATGAAATTTTACACCCAGATCACAGGTGCTGTCACACAGGTAACAATGATAATATGCCTATTTAAATTAATATCTAATGTCTTTCCAGTTTAATACATTCATATGAGGGCAATATTAAAGGCTTGTTTAATTATCCATACTTTAAGTCTTCTGAGATTCAGGAAAAAATCACACTAATGAATAAAAAGAGAAAAAGATTATAACTGTCAGTCATTTGTATAATTCAATTTTTTAACAGCACATGATTCAGTTACTAGGGAGATTAATAGAGAAAATATTTTTTTTTCCCCCTGAAAAATACTTTTAGAATGCCAGGGGAACATCTCTGTAGTTAACACCTTACATTATTTTAACTAAAATTTAGGCAGTACTGGACAATTGCTTGTGAAAACAGACCATGGAATTTAATTGGGATTTCAAGTCCTAATCTTCCAGCTGTTTCTCTCAGTTAACATGGTAACATTAGTAAATACCAAGTCTCTGAATCTGTGTGTAAATGTGGGATCTTAATAATCAACGGCCTAAACCAGTCCTCCTAACTTGAACTCCTAGTTCAAGGCAACTGAAAGATAATTGAATATTTAGAAATAATTCAATTGGGAAACAGAAAATCATAGCAAAGAAAAAAAAAAAGAAAATTCAAATAATAATGTTTTTTAAAGTCTTTTCCTTTAATGTTTTCTCTTTGCAATGTTCTAACATTCATTCATGATCCCCACCACTCAGAAGAGTCATTTTGTGACTCTTTAGTTAAAGTCAACCAATAAAACCCAGAAGTGGCTTTTAATGCTTCATGTTTGAAAGTAATTGGTCAACAGTTTAAATAATTTGTATAATTGGTCAAGTGGTCAACTGTTTAAAATTCTGGCATATGTATTTGGGAGAAAGATGATTGTCAGTTAAAAAATCCTACTAGTCAAAAGAGGGGCTACATTGCTACAAGGAATCACAGGTTTGATTCAGCTCTAAAATCATTCCATGTGTTTAAGTTAGGATTGAGTCAAAGTTGCAATATTAGTTGTAGAGCTAAATTATCTGCTGGAAGCTGTTTTTGTGATTTTTATAAACAAGTTTTCAGAAATGCTTTGATTACCCACTTCAGCTGTCTTTTGAGTAATCGAAAATAATACCTTTCTGTAGCTAAAATGGTACATTTGCTTGAAAATTACTTTGCTGTGCTGTTCCAAGTGGTCTTACAAAATGTCAGTGATGATGCTGTTTCCAAACCAAAGAAAAGAAAAAAAAAAGGAATTCAACCTTATTTTTATTTTTTTTCTGAAGCATGACTACTATAACTCCATGCATTTGGTTTTACTGTTGTGACTCATCCATGAATATGCTATTTTTCTCCATGCTGGGATACTCTTCCGTTGTCTGTATTTGGGACAGAGGCAGCAAAATAAAGTGGGTTATATTTAGATGTTTGTTAATTTTAGTATTTTTCTCCTCAAACAAATTCTACTCAACTGTAGTTCGTGAATGTAGACATTTCTAATATGAAGGTACTCTGGTCTGTTCTAGAAACATTTCTCGTGTGGTGCACCATGGAACAGTCACAGAATTGAATTTCTTACACTACATTTTCTTCTAAAATGCAGCTTTTAGAACTGTCTACTAACTTCTCTTTTTTTCAAATATACTTCAAAATATACTTCAAAATAGTAGAGTGTTAGCAAACTTCTGGTTGTGCAAGCCCCAAATTTCTGGGTAACCTACTGAAATGCAACAGGAAAAAAGATGATTCAGCAAATGCTGTCTTTGTAGAATGCAACCCCCAAACATCACAAAAGGTAATTTGTCTGTATTCATTAAATCTTAGGATTAAGACTTAAGTTCTTTTTCTGAGTACTCAATAGCTCAATATGTAAGATATTTAGGCAGTTCTTCACCAAAAGAATGGAATGCCAGTTTAAAGGAAACCAAGAGCCACCTCCACTTAGGTGCCTGAATGCTCTTCATAAACACATCTTAGGTCTGCATCGTCCTGGTAATACATAAGTGTTAGCTATTTTGGCAATCTGACCATACTCTCTGTAGGATTTTTGTGTAGGAACTCCTGGAAAGACAATAAAAACTTGTATTCTGTGTGTGTGTCTCCCAGTATTTTCTATTTTAATGCTTGTTTTCTGTGTTTGTTTCACTAACAGAAAAAAAAAATCCCAGGATACTGAGCAGTGTACTAGCTGAGATATGATTACACTTTGCCTATTTCTTTTGAAATTAATAGTTAAGTAACTAATTAAAGGTGGGCAAATAAGTCATCAAATGATTCAAAAATGTGCCATATATGCCTTACTTGGGTACATATTTGCACTTCTGATATAACAAATAGTTTGTATTTTATCATGACATTTATTTTAAAAAGGCATTTTATTCCATGTTTGTTTAGATCACCTTTTAAGCTGTGTTTTATAGTGATTCTTAATAAAAAATGAGAAGTTCAATTCCAACATAGAGTATAGCAAGCACTCGTTTTTTTAAATAATAATGCATTTTTTTTCCTGGTTTATGGAAGACCTTTTTTTATTTTTCTAATAAACTTCTTAATTATTTAAATTTGTCTGAAGGAAAAGTTATTCAGATTAATAATATGTCTAGTAAGGAATATTGATATTTCTTCTGTCATTTTTTTGCTCCAGAAATTTCTGTATATATTTTTAAATGAACTTGAAAGACTGTAAGCTGAGTCTTTCAGAAAGTTAACTGGCATGATATAGCCAAACTTGTGTAAATTTTATATCACACTGATGGATTGTCAGAACAGATACTTTTGAAAGGTCGGTACAATAGCAGGATACAGATTTGAATACAGATTTTTCATTATATAAACAAGGATTGATATATGAGTAAGATAAATTTGTATGAATAAACACCAACGTGCAGGAAAGAATTATCTAATTTTCAGCAGATTATAAATGACTTTACAAATAAAGTACAAATGACTTATAAACAAATGAGTATGGTTCATAACTTTGTCATGATTTCCACCAAATCATAAATACTAACTGAATATGTATGGGAAAAATCATGAGAAGAATATATTTTGGTCAGGAGTATAGGCAGACTTTGAAGGATGTATTTACTTATTTAAAAGATGTAATAAATCTGTTTCTCAGTGTGGAAAATCTACTGGAATTTTTGACACAAAAAAGTTGTGCTGCAGCATGCATTACAAAAGCCTAGAAAAGTGTATATGTGTCCTAATATAATATGCAATTTATAATTATATATATGTCTATCAAAAAATTGGTTAAAGAGGAATACTGCCATAATGGCAAACAAGGGCTGAGATCCAGATCAGCCCTGATGTTTTCCTAGATTGGAAGCTCTTTGATGTCATAATGAAAGCAGTGGAATTTCAGTACAATTGTGTAACCTGTTCTGCAAGAGTGATTTGTTGACCGTAGTAAATGACAAATGTCAGATAGACGTGCTCTTGAGGTGCTGCCAGCCTGTTCCCTCAGCGCACGAGGCTTTTATAATGTGTTTTCCATCCCTTACGCACAGCTAAATGGGAATATCCCTATAATTACAGTTCTGTGTGTCCAACACCAAGCATCTGAAAAAATATATATCTCTGGTTATTGTGTTGGGATTAAACCACGGGCTGTGTTATTAGCTTGCCTGTAGTGCTTAATGCTGATTGTAACTACATTGTTTGTAAACCTTGCATAATATCCTAAGCCATTATTGCTCTTGTTCTGTGTCCTATCTTTTATCATACTTTACTGGGGTTGTGTTTAAATTATATTGTTGTGGGGGGTTATCAGTTTTAATTTTTTTTTATACTACGAGTATAAAATGGCAGGCATCTCACTTTGGGAATTTCTTCAATGTGGGCAATAAAATGCTCCGGGAATATGTACAAACCGGCCTCATCATGGTGAGGTTGATGAAACGCAATGTGTTTCTTTGTGTCTTAACATGTCTGTGGTTTGTATGCAGTTTGTTGGCTTAAGAAATGCAAAACTGCAATGTATCATTGCTTGGCAGAAGAAAAATAAATACTTGCCAGGGGAATAGTTTTGATTAGACTTGGTGACATTTAATTTTTTGGAAAAGAAAAAAAGCAATAAAAGATTAATCAGAGTATTTGGAAAAGAGGGAAGATTTTTTTTAATTAAACAATAATCTCTCAATACTGCTTTGTCATCATCTTCACAATTTTGGTTTTCTTTCTGTGCTGATGTGTCATGTTTGAAAAATTATTTTTCTGAACAAGCTCAAAATTAGCAGTAGGTTAAAAAAAAATTATTTACATTGGAATGTGTTCACCTGTTGTGGGGAAATTCACCTAATTTTGCCATACTTGAGATTAGAGGGAAAAAAAAGTGCTTATTTGATTAACAATATGATTTTTTGCTGAAATTGTGGAGAGGGTAAAACTTTGCCGTAAGGGCTTTAGGATTAGGTCACATGCAATTTGGAAGATAAGAGCTAAAGTCACACCTACTCTGTAGGTTTGAAGCAGCTTTTCCTGTATATCTGGAGTCTGGTTCTCCTAAGTCCCGAGAAAATGTTACGGTTACTGGTGCATTGGTCATATAACACACTGGTGTGTATCACTCAAAAAACTGCAAAGAAGGTGCCAGTTGCAATTGGTAGTGTTAATTGCAAAATTTAAAAATAACACCAAGAGTTGGTAATAGTTACTTCGTTAAATATTTATCTGACACTATGGCATTAAACCAAAACCAGCTCCAGATGTCATGTCCAATAGGTATTTTGTTACTTGTCCATGTAACCGGAATGATTCTTGTTCTCAGAAAAATGGAGCAGTGAGGCAGCCTGGGAGATCTTTTCTATTCCTCCTGGCAATCAGTACATGAGCAGTGAAAATTGGTCTGACTAGAAAGTGGAAGGTGACGATTATTCTAAGTTAGTTTCACAGAGGTACGCGCCTGAGCTCTTGGGTGGTGATTTAAATTATTGTAGTAGTAACAGATACACTGATACATTTTCTGTGAGATGGTTTTGACTCCTTTTGCCCCTCATAATAAGGAGAGTCTGTCTAATACAAAGATGTTTTCCCAGATCAGTAAAGAAGAAGAGATTTGTTACCAATAAAAAATAACAAATTAATTAGCTACACTTGTTTTCTTCTCCAAAGAAGCACAAAGAATTTGAACTTAGGCATCATCAAGCTTTCTCTTCCAAAGGAAGATGACAAAGTTTGGGGCTGGTGAACCAGGCTGATGACAGTCACTACCCACACCCTTTGTCATTTTCCTTTTAATGATTTACTATTTGGCTGATCATTAGCTGGGAAGAAAAAATGTTTCCATAAGCAGTACAAGACATCCAGGCTCATATCCCTAATTATTATTCTTTGGAAAGATGACAGCACATTTCACTGTAATTACTGCTCAGCTGGATGTGTGCTTATGAAAAAGACCTCATTTCAGATTATTGTACGGGATGTTAGCATGGCACTCTCTAATGTGTGATGCTTGAAACCAGTAAAAAAATAGACCTGATAATCTTATTGATTTCTTAGTGTAGGAAAACTATTTGCCATAGAAGTTGTGAGTATTCAGCTTCTTTGCACAGAAACGGGGAAACTGGATGCTAAGGGAAAGCTTTAAAACATAATTGAGTTCACAATTAGACCAAGACATTACTGAAGGCAGCTGTATTAGTTCAAAATGCAGCAAACCCAGGCTATGGCTACTGTAACTTCAGCAAGCAGAGAATCCATGCTTGTAGGGAGAAAACTTGCCCAAAGCATTTTAGTACGTCCTTAAAATGCAGTCATATTTAAAAGCTGACTAGAAAAACTGGATGGTGCTGCTTGAAGTATGTGATATCTGGGTGTGTAGGTGTCTTCTTGCTTATTTTTATGATGCAATTAAGTTGTCATTCCACTACTTTCATCATCATGAAATTTTCCTCAGATGCATTAGGAGAAGTTGCCTGTGTACAGAGGGGAGCAGTACATAGCAAATAATTTCTGAATTACTGGTCATCTTGGTATAAAAGAATGCATATTCAGTTCTATGCTATGTTTTTCAATGTGTGAAGGAATTTCATTGAAAGTTGTGAAAACAAGTTGTCCATGCCAATTTTCAGGACAAAACAAAGCATGGAAGATGTAACTAACACCTTGCACGCATGGCAAGATGTAACTAGCACCTTGCACTTGTCTAAAACCAGTCTATTAACTTACTTAAAATTCAGTTCAGTGAGCATAATAACATTATATACTGCATCTTGCTAAAAATCTCTAATCAAACAACCAAAACAGCTGTCTTCCTGCAAAATCTGTAATGACTTTGATGGTATAAATTAATGCTGAATCAAGAATAACTACGCAAAGTTTTGCCAAAACGCTTGCAGTGTACACACGACAGCTTACTGAATAACAGCTGTATATTGAATCTCAGTTAAGCTCAGGTAGTTTCTTAATGTTAAACCTTCCTCAAAATAATCTTGTAAGACTTCTTGTCTCTTTCCATTTTGAAGATGGTAACACCCATATAGTCAAATACAACATATTAATGGGTATTTTTCTTAGTAAAACTTGTTCAATATAAAATTAGGTGTGTATCAGAGACTATTGTAGAAAAGATAAAATAGTATGAAGAGGTCAGGTTAAAAATCTGATTGTAAGCCACTCTGTGTGAAGGTGCTTTATGACACCTCATCTGTCAACACGTATGACATCAAAGATCATCTTGCCAAAAGGCAGACACCTCAAGGCAAGGCCAAGAATGTTTATTGCAGTAAAATGAAGCCTACTGACTCAGGAACTTCTAGTAAAGGTAGAAAAGGGCCTTCAAAGAAAGGTGTAGGTGTTTATATCTGTGTCCGTATGGCTGGATTTGTAAAAGAGTTGGAAGTATTTGCTGCATCATTCTAAGATCACATTTGTGCGCCATGCTTGTACAAGAGCTGGAAGTATTTGCTGCTTTATATTGAGAGACATCAGCCAGTCCTGACTTATGTTTTGACCTCCTTCCATACATTGCCATTAATGGTTGAGGTGACCTGTCTGGCCCTTATGACAAATTAATGAACTAGAAGTAAAAAACTTTCAGGAGCAGAGTTTGACTTGGATGAGCAATCAGAAGTGGACTGGAACCTACAACACAGCTAAAAAAATACATAAAAATTCTTCCATCAAGGGGGAACAACAGCTATTGCTTTGGTTTGTGCTATTGCCCGTCTCCATCTAAACCAGCACTTCCAGCTCCTTACCCCTCTGACACTTTTTGTTCTGTGTCTTGTGCTGTACTTATACTGCTGAAAACAGAGCTCCATGTTTCACTGAAATCAATTGTTAGTCCCCTACTACCGGGAAGACTGTGAAAGCTGAGGAAAATACCATTAGACCAATGCCATTGATTGGGATTCCAGCAAATGTGTTAGTCATTAGTCTGCCCAAACCTGCTAATTATTCCTGAACAAGCAGAGAAAACAACCCCAAAGTGACACCAGAGCCTACAAGTGAGTTAATATGCTATTTCTCATTGTAGGAAGCGTGCCTGTATATATTTAAAAAGCAATAAAAATTGGGGTTTGTATTTCTGATACAAGATTCCTTACTCTTCATACACATGACTGTCTTCTTTATCAACCATATTGTGTATATGTTTAAGATATCTGCTGCAGAGATCTATCTGAAAGGGACAAGAGTTTAAGGAGTCTGTCCCTGCTAATTTTACCCTATGTTTCTTCTACTCCGAACTGAATCCCAGATGATAACAACGCATTTTTAGGTTCAAAATAAGCAATGCATGGAAAATTTCAGAAATCTTGAGAAAGTTACACCACTCAGGTGTTGAACTCAGTTTGTTAGAATAAAAGTATTTCCTCATCTCTGTTTTTAACATTAAATAGTTCTCAGCTGAAATCAAGAGCTCTTTATATTGCAAATAACTGTACTTGAAACTTACTTTTTTGCTGGGATGGAGATCTGTATTTTGAACCTGTGCCCCAAGATGTTGAACTCTACTCCTATATAACAAAGTTTTAAACAAACATCTACTAAAAAAGCATTAGAGGAGAAAATGGATATTTTTAAACAACAAACAAGCTTCATTAAAAATTAAAGCTTTAAATTAAAGAACAGAGTAGGAGCCAATTTGCATTCTTCCAGAGAGTCTCAAATCTCCTATGATCGAACCTAATAAATGTCTCACCTTGTTTTTTCTTTCAACTCCCACTGCTCAGAGTGAGTCTCTTCCAATTAGCATTGTCTGTACAGGTAACAGATCCATGAGATGTACTGGATTGTTGGGGCAGTTAGACTGGTGGGTTATAATCACAGGCTGGGTGATTTATAGGTTTCTCTGTGTGGGAAAGTTACTGCTCAGTGAGCTGAGGGTTGAATTTACAGTAGTGCTAGCTTATTCCAGTTCCGGTTTTAAATATAGTGGGGAACAAGCTCATTTGAAAGTGAGCTTACAGTACTTAGAGGAGGTCACCTGGCAAATTACTCAGCTATAAATTTTAGCTTTAGTTTGTGAAAAGGGGTTGGAGCGTTATTTTTTGGGGAGGTGGTTTGGGTTTGGGTTTTTTTGGGTAAACATATCAAATTTTTCTTTTTATTATAACCTACTAATTGAAACTTATGTAATGTTTATGGTTATATTCATTCAGTTAACCCGGTCATTGTTGTTGCTGTTATTAAGGTATGTGGGTTAGCATTTTACCTAGGTTCTATTCTAAATATGTTGACAATATGCCTTAAGCACAAATTATGTTGCCTGCTGTCATGAGGTACATATCCTGTGGTTGACCTTTCTGAATTCTGCATACCCTGCGACATTATAGGGGTGTGTGTTCCTCATCTGCACCAGAGGTATTGAAAAAACATCCTACTGCATGGAGCAAAATAGTGGCTTACACCGGGATCTCAGCCCAGTAAAAGGGCTGAGACAAGAGAGCAAGAAGCTCCATCAGAACTCCAAGTGATGGTCAAGCTTGGATGGGATGGGAGCTTCCTTGAAGGAATTTCTGGTTTCTTTGTGTGAAGACTGGTGGTTTCGTTGTGTCAGAAACCACCTATAATTATTTAATGCTACTAATTTCCTCCAGCTTCTAGAAAGACAAAGCTGCCATGTACTTCTTAAAACACACACAGACTTCTTGTTTAAGATTTCATTTGAAGCATTTCTTTGTCCTAATTCATCTCTAAATATGATGTTGTAATGCTTGCTTACACTTAACAGAGTACCTGCCTGTGCTTTCAGGCTTTTTAATGAAAGGCAACTTCATTGCAAATTAATTTATTAATTTTAAGAAACTCTGGGTGTGTTCTGTGACAGGGTTCATGTTAGTTTGCCAGCCTGTAGCCCTTGTAATATGAAGCTTCTAAATGTCAGATGTGGATTCCTAACAAATGTGCTTATTTTAGAGTCAACCTGTGGCATCTGGTTTTTTCTTCTCTATCCCTTTTCCTTGTTAGACATGAATATTCCTAAACTCTCCGGAGCAGAGGGTGGTGCCACTTTATGATTTCAATTGTACTATCTTGACAGGTATCTTTTTACGCTGCCAATCATTGCCATGAGATCAACTCCAGGGCCAGTGATCAAAGAAATACAATTATATGACCAAGTACAAAAAATGATCTTTAGGGCTGCTTGTTGAAACATGCATAAGTTGAAAAATGTTTTTTAACAACTGCAGTTACCCCAGCTTTCCAGTAGATGAGACTTTCACCAAAGCACTTGAATCTCAGTTCACGTAACTTCTGATTCCTTCCTTTTTCCCTGTTGAGTTGTCATTTTGTGTACCTTTTTCTTGAAAGGATTCCTTGCTTGGATGCTTGATTTCTGCGACCTCTCTATTGTTCCTAAATATATTAGTGATGCAGTGGGACTGCATCAGTGCCATTCACAGGTGTTCTTTCTGTGATTGCAGTACCCTGTTGTTCATTCCTCACCCTCTCCTGGTGGCTTAATGGGCAATTGAAATCTGTGGAGGTTTTGGACCCTTAGCAGCCCCATCACTTGGCTTTGTGAATGCTCATCATATGCCAATCTATTGGAACATAAGTAATATTTTAAAACACCAAGCCTACTGTAAAACATGAGTGTTGTCTTACTGCTGTAAGGCCAACATCAAGGCCATCAAAGAAACTTAATAACCTAAATGGCTTAAATTCTGGAAGTGCCTAAATTGTCATAATTATGCTGTCTTGCAGAATTTTCAGGCTTGCGTCAGGCATATCATCTACTTTGTATGTCGGAGAATTTTGAATGTGTAAGATCCTGAAGTAACCTCGAGGACAGCTTCTGTGAATGATGAGTAAAGTGTGAGGGGAAAAAGATGGAGGCAGAGGGAGGGGAACTCTTTCTATCCTTTAGGAGACACTTTGGACAGATGACAGCAACCTGCCTTGGAAGTCAGCAGTCGGGACACAAGAAAGGCCATAAACTGACAGGCGAAATCTTTCTTTGAGCCATATCTGTGTTTCCTGATTGTGCTCAGTTTCCCATGGCTCTTTTTTGGGGCTGGTGGCCCTGTTGCACGGATGACCCGAATGCAAGGAGTATGATGCAGGGCTTAGCAGGCAAAAGGTGTAAGAACAGACTGAGTGCATCAAGAGCACTAGAATACTATGATTTTCTGCCTTGTTAAAGATTCTTACTTTAGGGGCATGAGGTTTGGGCTTGAGTGAGAGGACCAACGAGTCTGATAGCTGTGAGCTGGCAGCAGCAATTGGATGGCTCTGCAGACTGATAGGCAGGAACTTGGGTATCTGGGAGGCTTTGCTTTGGGGCTGGGCATCTATATAATGATCCTGCAGAGACAGATAGGCACCAAAGCAGCTTCAAGGATCTAAGCAAGCATACTTACTAAAGCCAGTGACTCATATCCATACAGAAAGTGTTCTTCTCCTGATTCAGGTCTTTATTATTTTAAACGCTTAATTAAGTCTCTTTGAACCCACAGGTGCAGCCACTTACTGATGCTTATTTGTTTTCTTTTATTTGTCACAGGCTTTCATTTACCAAGACATTTCAGTCAGAAGATGGAAATAGATGTATTTGAGGGGATTTTAATATGTTCTTGGAAACCGTGGCCAACTTTGGTGCTTTTCTGTTCTGTTCCCTGGATGCTAGTATGTGCATCTGCTAGTAGGCAGGTCTCTGGTGGCTGACTTGATCACTACATTCCCATTTTACAGGCTGATTGAAAGTTGAAAGTTGATTATGTGCGTATGGCTGTTAAATTATTTCTTATGAAAGAGTGGTGTTTTAAATTTTTCAGTGAGTTGAATTTTAATAGTCAAATGGCAAATACTAAGAAAAAGGAATCTTTCAGATGTATGAGACATAAATGAAATACTTAGGACTCAGACTTTTTTATGTCTATCTACTGACTAGCCAGACATTTATAATGTTTGGCTAACATTTTCAAAATATGAACACATTGAAAATTACTTTTACTTTCAAATGCATCAGTCATACAAATCTTTTTAACCGCTCCCTTCCAAATCTACCGTTAATGTGCTGATTTTTCTCTTTGCTTTAATTTCTCTGAAGTTATTTCACAATACCTGAGTTGTTAGGCTATGCTTACTAAGTTATTTCACTGTTTGTTAAGCTTTTTTATGTCATGATCTCTTAAAGCACTGTCTAGAATCCAGGCTGTTATGCAAATCACTGAACTTCAGTCATCATGTCTGAATCTTTCTATATCTATGAATGAATCTTGTGTTTAGTTTTGGTTTGTCTGGGGTTATTTTTTGTTTTATTTTAGGGTTAGGGTTTTTTACAGTCCAAAGGATGGTTTTGAGGGATTCAAAAGGTAGCTTATGAAGTAAAGCATGGCACAGAGGCATAAGGAGGATAGGAGGAAACTAATACCACATGTTCATTCTGGTTTTGCCACAAGAAATTTTAATCCATCTCTCCTATTTGCAGGCTGAAGTATTCACCACTGAGAGTGCCAAGAGAACACTGTTGTGGTTGTTTTGGTTTATTTTATTAAATATGTCTGGAACTTAAATAAAATAGCACAAATTTTGTGTTAAAGCATTAACATGGTTTTTATTCACAGATATTGTTGGAAATTGTTTTTAAAATTACAGGGGGAGGAAGGTGGAGTTGGCTAAGAAGCTCTAAAACTATGTGCTAGGAAATAAATACGTACGAAATATAAACAACTTATGTAAGTTTTAGGTTAAATCTTATTGTCAACTTCAATTTAGTGCATATTCTCTGCATATTTTACAATTTAGCTGGAAAAGTTTGTAATTGATCATTTTTTTCTGACCTCCCCTTGGAGGGAATGCTGTGCAGACTTTCTGGAATAGGGGCTTTCTGCTTATATTATGCTAAAAATGTCCACTGTTTATCATATTCTGAGAGTGTAAATTTAGCTTTAGTCTAGTGTTCCTTATTGTTTTCCATAGCTGTCTGAAGATGTCTAGCCAGAAGGAAACAGTAGGTGCTGGTATTTATGGCAACTTTGGATGGCTACAAATGATGGCTCACCCTGAAATGTGTTTAGATTCATTCTGGCTTTAAAGTATTTTCGAGACAGGACAAGCTGTGGGACACCGAACGCACTGCGCTACAGGTGAGGTTACCAAGAGCTCTTCCCTCCCTTCAGCCCCAGGACTCTCCCTAATAATGCTGGAAGTTAAAATGAATCATTTATGAGCATCAGTAGACACATGGGTGGGGCCTCTTTTAAAACTGGTATTTTGTTGATGCAACACGTGTGACGGCCTCTTAGTTCTGAATATAAGTGTTACTGAGAGGAAATTAGGTTGGTTCTCAGAGGAGATCAGCCAGACCTTGCAGTGCGTCTTGCTGAGCAGCTGGTATCCCCACTAGTACTGTGCTTCAGGTACCAGTATATGTGGAAGAAAAATGGAAGGTAAGTGTCTTGAAACTTTAATATCCCTTAAACCAGGACTGAAAACAGAAGTAATTGAATGTTCATGTGTACAGACCTAAAAAAATTGCACATATTTTTGTGTAGGGATTACTTGTATGTTTGGATGGTGTCTGTGGATCTAGTAAGAAAGGGGAAAAAACAACTTTTGAAAAAAACTACTCTGAAGGAAAAAGAGAGCTATGGAAAAGATTTAGTGAAACAACAGCCCATTGTGAAAATAGGAAATAGCATGGAAAAGAATAAATTTTATTTCCAGCATAAGTTACAGAGTGCTAGGTTTCGGTATTCTCCTGCTAGAAGTAAATATTTTCCAATGAATACCGAAATATTCTGCCTTGAATGAAGGAAAAATATGAATTGATAGAAAAAAAAATGTGACTGGTCAGGTTTCTAACAGAGGCAGAAAACCAGTAAGAAATGTGAAACTGAATTGCCTTACGTATTTTTTCTGAGCTGTCTTTGGTTAGGAAAGCAATCATTAGCTCCTTTGTGATCCAGTTGCAATACTTAAATCTGATAAGCAAACTGTGGGCTGACTTTAGAGAACTTCCCTGGGAAACGTAATATCTCAGCTCCCCGATGTTCCAGTTCAGCTGGATTACTGAGTGGATGAAGAGTAGTTGTCTTGGTTTACAAACACCTCCAGAGACCAGGCAAGGATCAGGTTCTTTCAGTCTTCTTGACCACAGGAATTTGTCATGTGTGCTATAAGCACTTTCGGTTTGACCAGAATACTTGGTGTTATGGTTGGCAACTGTCATTAAGATATGAGATTTTCAGTTCAATTCTCTTGGTTTTTCTTGTCAGCAGGTATGTTGTATTCATGAGCAATAATGTCGTAATGCACTCCTGTATTTTTTGGTTATTGTTTATCATGCATATTTTTATCATGGGTAGCACCCAGATCTGCATTTGTTGCTGATCTCTGTGGAAGATCTGAATGACCAAAGCATTACCAAACTCAAATAGTTAGATGAGAAATAAGATTATTTTTATTCAAGGAAAACAAATCAGAAAAAAATGCTCTTTTTTTTGCCTCTTCACTACCTATCCCACCCCCTTCCCTTCCCTCCTCCTCCCCCAATTAATTTAAATTATTTAATTCAGGATGTGATCCTGGGAAACTCCACTTTTTTAAAAAAAATGTTTTAAAAATGTCTTGGTCCCAAGGGCTTAGCTATGAGTCTCCCCTTGTGTGGATACACCCTTGGTTCTGCATGGGAAAAATTATTTTCCCTTAAATATTAATTTTGTATTCAATGAGGTACCCATGTAGTTAGAGAAGTTGCATTGTTAGATTTTTCTGCAGGCTTAGTAGGACCAAACTTAACCTTTAAAATTACAATAATATACAAGACCTTGTACATCAGTAAACCCAATTTCCAAAACTGCTGAGAATCTGTAGCTCCCATCATCTTCAATTAGAGTGAGGAACTTTGGAAAATAAAAAGTTGTATGCAAATAAGTAAAGACGAATGCTGCCACCCATCCTTCTGGCACCAGTGTCATAATTACTCCTATGAAATGACTGATATGCAGGCAGGATGCCTAAGGGGGAATCAGCCAAGATTTTTGTCAAGCTAATCACAGCACCTGGACTAGATTGTCAGCATTCTAAAATGTCACAATTTGTGAATATTTCCTTTTCCATTAAGTTCCTCAAAGATATCTGCAATTTTTTTTTATGATTTTGAGGGTGCAGACTGAGATATTTGCATGCATATTTAAAATTATTTAAATTTTTGGGTAGATATTTACACATATTTCTTCCTTTTTCATAAATCATTTAGAGTGCCACTTAAGCTTTCAAATACATACACAAATTATCAAGTTTTTTTATTTGTTCTATTGAATTTTTTTATTTCTTTTATAAAACAAACCCAAACATCTCAAATGATAGCATGTGCAAAACTGTAACTGTCTGTAGACAGCATGTTGTAATGTGTGGAGAGAATATTACAATGCAAAGTCAACTTTTCAAGTAGAGGTACTAATATTGTCCTTCAGCATCAGGTATTTATAATACAGTCAGGCGCTATATAAAAGAAGTGAAACTTGTAGCACAGCTTTAAAAATCAAAGTGTTAGACAAGTTTCCATCTGCAAGCTAAGAAAGTGGTGAACTTGTAAAGGAACTTTTATGGATATATCTCTCAGTTTCAGTCTTGCTGAATTTTGAACAAAGTCTTGAATGAATTTTGAAAGAGTTATCTTTCATCATTGTCTCCTCTTTCACCTAATCTTAACCACAGTCAAAGTTGGGAACTCAATTATATGGGGCTTTTTCTTTGTGCTCCTTTCTCTGTCCTGCAGTAATTGAGCTGGGAGAAATCGACTTGAACTGCCCTTCCAACTGCCAAATACATAATACCCATTTCTTCGGAACTGACAGACAGATAATAAGGAGAGGGCAAGCCTTTAGCTTTTATGCTCGTTTCCAAAATCGGGAATGGGATGACTCCGTGGACCAGGCTGCTTTCACCGTGGAAACAGGTAGCCACTCCCAAACAGTCTGCAGTCTTTCCTAGTCCTTTGCTGGTTAATATTTCCCATATCTTCAGAAAACTTCTTTCATAGCCTTCATATTCTCATAACCTACTCATGTTCTGTGTGAAGAGACTGCCTTCCCCATAATCAGGCAGTTCTTCTAACATGTAAAGTTTTCTCACTCTGCTAGAGAAGTGACAAGTGAAAAGAAATCCACCCTTGGGAGCTTCGCCTTGCAAATGATGCCTAAGCAAATTACTAGCCTTTTACATGTGCTTTGTTTAGTAGTCTGATGGAAGTGGTTTTTATTTTCCTGAAAAGGCCTCAGACCCTGTGAATCAAACGAGACGAAATGCACCTTCCCAATGGGCAGATGTCTGGATCAAACCTGCTGGAGTGCTTCTTACAAGGTTCATCAGCCAAGATGCATCAGCATCAGCGTGTTTCCTCCCTCCAATGTCTGCATTGGCCGCTATATTCTCAATATGCAAATCACATCCTGTGGTCACACTTACCAGCGGTGTCTTGGAGATTTTTACGTCCTTTTCAACCCCTGGTGTGCAGGTAAGAACTCCAGTGACAATCAGACAGTTTTAAGACAAATAGCTAGTGATGAGTAAAGCTGTTGAAGATATTTATTGTTTAGCTGGTACATAAAGGATGTAGTAACAGAAACAATGAGAATCAAGGAGCGATTTAATTTTGTTATTTTTCTTAGTGGAAGTAGGGGTGAGGTATAACTTTTTTCCCCCCAACTTCTACAGTGTCTTGACATGACAGAAAGCATTGGGAAGTTTCCTTTGTTCATTAGGAAACACATTTTTCCTGTGAGAGTGACTGAGCACTAGCAGAGGTTGCCCAGAGAGGTTGTGGAGTCTCCATCCTTGCAGATATTCAAAAGCTATCAGGACGTGGTCTGGGAAACTGGCTGGAGGTTGGACCAGATCACCTCCAGAGGCCCCTTCCAATCTCAACCATTTTGTAATTCTGTGAATACTGTGTTATCATCATAAAATTATATAGTAGAAATACCAATCAAATTCTGTAGATCTGGCTCTGGTAGCAAGAAATTCTGGAGTCTGTAGGATTTAACCAAAATCATTACATGACAAATACTCACATTGTCTGTGCTGATTTTATCTAAATCAGAGACACAACTCTATGTGCTGAGTGTTTGACTTGTAGAACAGCTTACTGTGAAGATAAATTGCAAGCTCTTCCATTCATGTGTTCAACAGCAGGGAGACTTAATAAAGATATTATCTAGCTGTAAGTAGGAATGAATTGTCTGTAAGTTCTTAAAGTGCCCACAACCTTCAACATGCTTAAAAGTATAAATCAAAAACTGGTAGGAAATGAAAGAGGGATCCAGTGATGCAGAAACACAGAAATACTAGAAAGGTACGTTTTGTCTGAATGAAATCTCTCCATCTTTTCCAGATGACCCTGTGTATTTGGACAACCAGGCCCACAGAGAAGAATATGTTCTGAATGAACATGGAATACTGTATGAAGGAGTTCACAAGCACATAACCTCTCGACCATGGCACTTTGGACAGGTATTTTTTTAACACTTGTTCAGAAATCTATGTCATCCATATACTGATAAATGAAATGTTGTCTGTGTTTTTTCAGAAATGTATGCTCTATTTGTAGTGCAAAAGTTTTTAGGATCAGTCCAGACTATGCATACACAAACCAAAATGTCTGAGAATTTCACTGTAGCCCAAATAACTTGAACCAAGTTTTATCTAGTAAAATGAGAGCAATTGCAGAATGTTCTGGGAACAGGTGAAACAAATATTGTTCTTCTGAAGGGAAATGATTCCATTGGTCAAACAAAAGTAAAAATGACATGCTTTCGCCTTTGTTTTTCCTTCAGGCATATAGGCAACACCTTGCAGAGCACTAGGAGCTGTGCTCGATTTAACAAAAGAAAAAAAAAAAGAAAGAAAGAAACAACAACAAAAAAAAAGGGCAGGAGAGGAGAGAGGGCAGCTCATATAAGGGAAAAAGACTGGATTATTGATAAAAAAGGTACTTTATCAGTGTCAGCATACCATGATGCCTATGTTACCCTCTTTTTCCTCAGTTTGAAGATGGGATTCTGGATATCTGCTTGAAGATCTTAGATATGGGTGCGAGTTACCATCACGGCTCTGATCGTGACCACTGTTGGCGCAATGACCCTGTGCATGTCAGCATGGTGGTGAATCACATGGTAAGATCTGTGAGGGTGGCAGACCTCTGAATAGATCAGGTCACACTTCATTATATCATAGAAGGACAAACTGCACGGTAATCTAACACAGCAGGAGACCCGGGAAAATCCTTCCTGTGCTCAGATTCACAGGAAAATTAAACTTGTAACGCTAATCTCTGATGATTTTGAGACGTGCTTAGAACGTGAATACGTGGTGAGCTATTTGAAAAGGTGTTTTTTCTTTTCTCTTTCTAGATAAGCAGCCATACCGCTAACAGTATCATGAAGATTCCAGAAAACAATGATTACCTGAAAGGAACAAAACCATTTTCCTGGAATGGAAGTGTCCCTATTCTACAGCAGTGGTATAGTGGCAGATGCAGGCCAGTCAGATATGGGTACTGTGGATCTCTTGCTTCAGTAATGTGCACAGGTATGATATTTCAGTTTGCCCTTATCTGGTTTATAGAGAAAAGAAGAGAGAAAACAAGGATCAAAAACCTCTGGCCCTAAAAACTACTTGAAGAATTTCACTCATAAGCATTTTACTAAAAAAGAAATGAGTATTTTTCTCATGTTCCTGATATAGGGTTTACTATAAAGCTTTTGCTTTCCTATATAGGCTGAAGAGCAAAAAAAGTAGTTCCATCTTCTCTGACCTTTACATTATGCAGTTATCAATACTGAAACTTTTATTAAAACACAGAGCAAGTGCATCATCATTGAATCATAGAATTGTTGGGGTTGGAAGGGACCTTTAAAGGTTGTCTAATACAACCCCATTGTGGAGCCAAAATTTATGCTTTGGGTGATGTTTGAAGGATGAGAAAAACCACTAAGTTATGAACAGGAAGATCTCTAGTAATGTCTTCTCCAAAATACAAAAGCATTAGGCTATATTCTCCTTTTAATGCAAAAGATTAGATAATAGTGCACTAAACTCTACAGACAAAAGATCTGAGTTTCAACTTTATACCATTTATCTACTGAACCTGCTTCTACATTGAATGAAGAAAGTTAAATTGAAGTTGTGTAGATGAATCTATATGTACCACACTATTTATTAAAAAAAAGGAATTGTGTTTTATTAATGCAGAATCAGGTTAATGATTTATGAACTTAAAACATCTTGTTTTGTGGGGGTTTTTGTTTTTATTTCAAGATGGAAGAGCAAAAAACCATTCCTTTCTGCTAGGCTTTTTTCCAAACCGCTTTTCAAGAACTAAAAAGAATTTTGAAGATACTGCATCCCAAATATTGCTTCCTATCCATTGTGTTTCTATAACTGCAAATTAGAATATAAGATAATTATTTATAAAATAAATGAAGGATTTGTCTGATTAATTGTGATTTGTAACAATTCATTCGTAATTTTTTTCTTACAGTGATGAGGTGTTTGGGAATTCCAAGCCGTGTTGTCACAAGCTTCTGTTTTCCTTGCTCAATTGAGAATCCCCTTGGTATCAATGAGGTTTTTGATTCTACTGGTAAAAACCTCTGCGGCAAAGACAAGCTATGGTAAATAAGAAAAATATAAAATTCTTTTGCCCTTTTAAGGAGTCAGATGATAGGAAAACTGGTATAAATTTAGCAGATCAGTGTCTCTCTTTGGTGCATCTCTTTCTTTAGTGGGGTAATGCTCTTCAGTTTCCTAAAAATGCATTTGAAAACTATGAAATGACTAAAGAGGCAGTCTACTCAATGTAGATTTTCAAAAAAAGAAAAAAACAAAACCTCTTGTGAGAATCCATGCTGCCTGCTTATCTTTCTCAGCTGAAAAAAAATAAGGCCATCAAACTTAGTAGCTGTGAAAGTGTAAAGTAGACCATGAAAGGCTAGGGAGAATTTATCACTAATTTGGACTTTTATCTTCAGTCATAATCACTTAGGTGATACCTATGTTGTCCTCCTGATGTTCCTTGTAATGGATTGCTTCATTCTTATAAACCTTCCAATTTCTGTTAAACAAAAGAACTGTGTTGGCATGTTATCACCTAAAAAAAACATGTTTTGCAATCAAGTCTGTGGGGTTCTGGAACAAATTTCCAGTCTGAGTGACATAAAGCAAACAAAACCGCTCCTGTCACAAACATCATTAACAGTGTTAAGACATACAAAATCTTCCATTGACTAAAAAATTATTGCTGACATGGTCTTCCTCTGTCATAGACACTAAACTTGGTAATCCAAGAGACATCTTTAGTTGTATATTCTTTCATTCTACAGGCGGTACCACTGCTGGAATGAATCTTGGATGGCTCGCAGAGACATAAATCAGTGCTGTGGTGACTGGCAGTGTCTGGATCCAACACCTCTGGAAACAGGCAGAGGTAACTTAACTATAATTGGAATCATTTTTCTCAGATTACATTGCTGAGTTTCCCTACTCAGGTTACGATGTGCTATAACATTTTTGTTCTCTGGTTTAGGCTCAGCTTGCAGTGGCCCTACATGGGTTCGAAGCATCAGGGAAGGGGAACTGGACTTGGATTATGATGGCCATCATATGTTTTCTCGAGTAAATTCAAACTATGTTGGCTGGCTTTCCCAGAACAATGCCAAAAGAACAAAATTTTTCTGTGACACGTGGCCATGTGGACAGCGTCTAATCACCAAGAGTGTTGGCAGTGAGCAGTTTGAAGATATCACTGGAGCTTACAAGTATGAACTAGGTATGATGAAAACATATTAAATGGATTAGAGGAAATTTTACAGGCTAATCATATAAAAGTTTCAAAGTAATCTCTCCTGTGTTTGACTGCGCAAAACAATCTGAAAGTCTTTTCATTTTTGAGAAAGAGGCAGATGATTTTGTCTTCAAAGATCTTGATTTTAAAACTTATAAATATATTTGGATGATTCAAAGAAAGCACATACTGNGGATAGGATAGGATAGGATAGGATAGGATAGGATATTTCAGCTGGAAGGACCTACAATGACCATCTTGTCCAACTGCCTCATGTGACTGAGGACTGGTTGAAAGTGGAAACATACTATTAAATACCTCTTTTTAAGGCACTGACAACCCTGGCCCATCAACCACCTCTCTAAGAAGCATGTTCTAGTGTTTGACCAGCCTCACAATAAATAAATAATTCCTAATGTCTAGTCTAAACCTTCCTTGGCACAGCTTTGAACCATTCCCATGCTTCCTGTCACTGGACACCAAGAAAAAGAGCTCAGCACCTTCCCTTCCTCTTCTCAGGAAGCTAGGAAGAACAGTGAGGTCACTGCTCAGCCTCCTTTTCTCCAAACTAGACAAAGCCAAAGTTCTTAGCTGCCCCTCACAGGACATGTGTTCTAGTCCTTTAAATAATACTGTTTCTATGTATATGTTTTAGTCTCGCCTTTAAAACAGATTAAAATATTATTATATAATTATATATTATTATTAGAAATAATCTAAAAACCCCCACAAATTCTTCTAAACCTAGGATTAGCACCTTACTTGTTGCTTCTTGTACTAGGTCTGTCAGAAAATATGCCTACTTTTTAAATTCCTGTATTATTAGCATATTCTGCTGTTCTTACTTTGGGCCAGGGATTACTGTTTTTCATATTCCAGTAGATGGGAGGAGTTCATCCAGCAAAATTGCATAAAGGCATGAACAGTAGATCACAGCTGATTTGCAAGCTCTGTGGGGTTTTTTGGTTGATTTTTGGTAGGTTGGTTGGAAAACAATTGATAGTCTCTTTGTTTTAATGGTCTATTTTGTCTTTTGAGAGAATGATAGCATCTCATATTCACCCTTATTCTTTTAAAGAGTTATATTTTGAGTTTTGTTCTAACTATGCATCTTGAGACTTACATGACCATTTTTATATTTAACTACTTAAAAGTAAAATAAGGTTTTTAATTTTTTATTTTCCCCTGAGGTATTTATTTTCTTCTGTGCATTCGGTCTGCTGTATCTCATATTTCATATTATCTGGTGCATTTGTTCTACAACAACCTGCTACTTTGGATTCCAGGAAGAAGCAGCAATAAATTTAATTATCATTATTATTTGGGTAGAATAATAATGGGGTTCTTGTGCCTCCAGCAGATTCATTATCGTATATCTTCTTCAACAGGTTCTGTGAAAAACAAAGAGGCTTATTACCGGGCTTACAGAAGAATTCACCCAGGCTATTGCAATGCTTCCAACTGCCATATCGACAGAGAGTTATCATCGCTGAAAAACCCATTTCTGAGCGACTCCGGAATTAACATGAGGTTGAAGATGGCTAACTGCCCAATGTATGGTGAAGATGTCCAACTCAACTGGCTGCTTGAAAATTTGCGTAATGAGAACAAAACCCTGAAGTTTAATTTGTGTGCACAGATTATAACCTACAGCGGTTGCCCAATGGAACAGTTTTGGAAAGACAGTGTGAATGTCACATTGGGTCCAAGGGAAGGTAAGAGGGTGAAATTGTTTAATACCCTGGGTTTTTTTAGGAAATAGTTGGTTTTTAGGGTTTGTGGAGACTTCCTAATAGTGGTGGGAAATGAAATGTGTACAGGATTAAACATCGACAGCTAAATTCCCTTTAGGGTGGTCACTCAAAAATCAACATGATGTCAATACTACATGTATAGTTTAAGGTAATTTGTAGTCTTTCCTTAATTTCTCAAGGTTTAGAGATTCTTATGATAGTTTAAAAAATTGTTTCATTAAAATTTTAATTCTGGACTCTACACTCAATACAAAGATAAAGCTGCAATTGTCTATCAGAACTGTTTTCTTTGACCAGAAGGTATCAGCCAGTGTAAAACACTTGCTTAGAGCACCCAGACATACCATGGGCTGGGAAGTGCAAATGTGTAGCAGAACATAAACACCTGCTTCCATTGTTGATGTCTTTTTCTGGAAGAAACAAGATCCCTTTAATTAAACCACATCATTATAAGACAAAATTTCACATTGATATTAAAATTCTATTTTATGAGGCTTTAATTTGCCTTTATTTGTATTATTGTTTTAAGAATGGCACTGGAAGGAAAGATTCCAAATTTTGCTTAATAATTATCATCATCATCATCATCATCAACTAATTTTGCAAATTCACTGATAGATGAATTGAAAACTGTGAAACTGATTGCTGAAGATAGCAATGTATCACTCTTTTGTCTATTTTCAAAAATACCATGATAAGTTAATATTTAATTAAGTCATTGTGACTTAAACTTTAGGAGGAAGGAAAGTGGGAATATTAATAAAAAAATCAGAAAAAAAAAGAAATTGTTTGTTTTACAGTGAAAAAAATTCCGCTGTGCATATCATATAATCAATATGGACCTTATCTCTATGATCACAACATTATGAAAGTAGTTGCTCTCTCAGACCCAGAGTGTGGAGAAGTTCTGATGGTGAGCAGGGATATTGTGGTCAACAGACCGCCTGTTATTGTAAAGGTAAGGAACTTTAATTATGAAATTTAGGATCTAAGGAACTGACTTGGGAACTCTTATTGGCCACTTCCTAAGTACATTGCCAATAAACTTGAAATACTTTACATTTTTCTTTTATCTTATTGCCTTTTTTTTTCTTAATTTAGTGAGATTGATGTGATTTTTAAAGTGAAACAGTTGACTTAGTAATGTATAGAGATCATAGAAGCAAGTCAGAAAGAAATGTATATTAATAACCCTTTTAATTTGTTTTCCTTCCATTTATTTACCTCGTCAATTTTGTAAGGACTAAAAAGCATAAAGTGTGCTTGTTTCTCTTTTAACTAGCTACTGAGCCAACCCAGACTGAAAGTGCCTTGTACTGCAGAAATCTCCTTCTGCAATCCTCTCCAGGAAGATATGAAGAATTGTGTAATGACATTAGAAGGCTGCGGTTTGTTCAAAGAGCCGATGACCATTGAGTAAGTCCATCAATTCTTGAAATGGGGATAGTATTGGGGGTTGAACTAAAGTGTGCAAGTTGAGAACAGGTTTTGAGAGAGACAATAGTTGTAATATTTTTGGCATTTAGCACATGAACAGGACATTTTGCCTCTTATTACTTTGAGACTCCATTAAAAGCCTCAGTCCTCTTGAAACTGATGATCATTTAAAGCTGGCAAGGAATGCCGCTGCTTCAATTTTCTCAAGATCTAATTTAAGTGGGTGCATCAAATATCTGTCTGCACACTTGTCTTTACAAGAAGTGCTAGCTGGGTCCCCATCCCTTACAATACTATTGAGTTCATAATAAAATTCCTCTAAATATTCATGAACTGGAACTAACCACATACAGGAACAATTAGAGAACGACAGTGAGAAATAGCAATATGCATTCTAAGCTCATAACACCTTAATCACAGGAAACTGAAAACTTCCAGGGTGCTGTAACATTCTAGGAAAAGTAGCTGTTCATTAATATGCATTGCTTCTCTTCATGACAAGGAGAACTGACAAAAGTATGACTAGTGTTGAGGGCAAGAAGTTAAGAATTGTTCTCACTGAATAGTAATGAACTGGATTCCACAAAGCTGCCTTGTCGAACTGCTGGAAACGGTAAGCAATAAATACACCTTTGAGGCAGAAGGGTGCTACATTTTTTAAGAATTCAAGTCAGTACCAGAAGTGATTTTCCAATTACAGAACTGAGTGTGGGAGTCTTCTCTTGGGACAAAAGCTTTTACCATGCTTTTCACAACAGAGAATATGGGTTTTTTTGGAAGAACACAAGAATAACAAAGCTGCCATAACAGTTTGTTTCTAAAATATGTCATAACAAATCAAACTTAATTTTGCGTGCTCATCTAGTAGTGCTTAGGTCTCCGAGTGCTAAGGATTAGGGTCCTAATTCTTTTGTCTTGCTCCAGTTTGGGAACGCTGGCATCCAACCAACAGGCACGGACCGTTGTGGAGTTCACACCTTACAGGCTCGGCAGCCACCGACTCCTGGCCAACCTTGGGTGCCACAAGTTTGCCTACTGCAAGGGATGTGCCAAAGCCGAAGTGTGCTGCTCCGCAGGCCAGAATGGTGTCCTGCCCATCAGCCAGAACGGGTCACTCCCAGTGTGTGAGAACGGCTCCGTCCCCACGAACGGCTCTGGGCCTGTCCCTGTGGCAGACCCTGCGTTCAACTCCATGTGTGAATATATATGTATCCCCGTGTGCAACCCAAACTGCAGTGCAGGGGGGCAGCCAGTGTATGATTTTGTGTACCTCCCTGCAGGCCATCCTTTATGCAACTCCATCTGCAACCAAGGCTTCAATCCAAGCATCAATCCTGGTTTTGAGATGGGATGCGATCCTGGCTTCCGCGTCGTATATGAGACTGTACCTCCTGCTACATGTGCTACAATGCCTCCATCCGTGTATAGCTCCATGCCAGCGCCAGCAGCCAACCCTGTTTCCACCCCTATGCCTCATGTGGTGTTTGAGACAGGTCCTGCTCCCACACACCCCTCTGGCAGTGCAGGGGGCCCGATGTCCTATTCTGTCTCTGTCCCCGCGAATAATGCGGTGAGTGCGTTGCTGACCCACTTCATGGCTGGACCCAATCCCAGCGGGGCAACCCAGGCAGTCCCTATGTCTGCTCCACCATCCTACTCCATGTGCTCTCCAGTAGTCCACACCATTGGTAATCCCATGCAACCTCCAACTCCCCTTTCAGTGCCCGGTGCCTCCATTTCACATGTCGTTTGCGGTTCCACACCCTCTCCCACCACCCAGCCTCCGTGTGGCCCGGGAGCCACCGTGTCCTCCCAACCCCTCAGTGCCGCGGTAGCCCACGGCATGTGCTCCCCGGTGGCATCCCCAGTGCCCCGCGCTGCTGACCGTAGCACCCCAACAGTGCTGCAAGTGGGCAGTGCCTCTGCATCCCACTCACTGTGCTCCCCAGCCCCCCGTCCCGTGGGACCCCCGGCTTCCCACTCGCTGTGCTCTCCAGCCCCCCGCCCAGTAGGGCCCCCTGCAGCCCATTCCCTGTGCTCTCCCACCTCCGCCTCGCTGGTGGCCGTGGAGGCCCGCCCTGCCAGCTCTCCTGCCGCTCAGCCCTTGGACTCCTCAGCTGCCTCCTGCCTCCCGTGCTCCCCATCCCCCCGGCCCCTGGCAGGCGCCACAGCCCGCTCCCTCTGTGCCCCCATCTCTCGCTCCATCTCCCAGCTTGTGGGCACCTCTGGGTCTCGCTCATTGTGTGGTTCTCAGTGGGGCGCTTCCTACGACACCACCACTCGCTTGGGCTCCACGTGGGGTCCCTCCTCCCGGTCACTGTGGAGCCCCGAGGGGCGCTTAGGCTACTCCTCGACCCGCGCCACCTACGGGTCACTTACACGCCCCCCGTACAGCTCCTTGAACCGCTCCTCCTACACCTTATCCCGCTCTGGCTACAATACCCTCCCCCGCTCCACCTCTCCCTCTCGCTATGCCACCCTGACCCGCTCCGGGTCGTGCCCCTCTGGCAGTACCCTGGCTCTGGCAGGGTCCCGCAGGCCCTGGAGTCCCACAAGGAGCACTCTCACCTATTTCAAACGCAAATATCTGTAACGGAGAGTAACCTGGGAAAACCTAAAGGCAGTGAAATAAAGCCTGTGTGCAGATGCTTTACAAGAGGTTAGAAATAGGGTGATGAAGAGCAGCATGCTGCTCCAGAGCATTTATCTATGGATTTGAGATGTGCCAGAAAGCAGGCTGCCAGCCAGCTGCTGAGGGATGCATTCGATGTAATACTTGTATGCCTTGAGATACGGTATGGTGGAAATGACAAATGAATGTGCTCCCTGCGGAGCCGTCGTGACAATAGTGGCACGGTGCAGGTAAATCAGACTTACTTGCTCAGTCAAGCTGTTTTATAAATGATGTGCTTTCACTCGCTCTTCTCTTGATTTTTTTTTTTTTGCAATGCACATTTCTCAGATCTCCCTGGCCTACAGCACTCGTAGCAAATCTCTCTCCCTGCATGAAATGTGCTGTCCTTGGGATGCTGCAGAGGTGACAGCAGACGTGCCTTATGTCTCACCTAACAGACATTGGGCCCCTGAACCCCAGCGTTGTTGTGGCTTAGGTCAGTTCTGCGTGCACTGTTTCCCTCCTTGTGTAACACTGAAAGCTGGAGGTCACAGTGCAACTAAATTGTTACAAATCAGCTGAAGAGTTTACCTGCATTTTTTTTTTATTATTATTCTTTTTTTCTTTTTGTAATAATATTTTAGCTTTACTGCTCTTGATGTATTACAGACCTTGTATCAGGAATCCAAAGGTCAGGTTAGAAAGTCTGCAAAACTTGATGAATAATTTATATAATATATTGACTCACACAACTGTTTTTCATGTAGCATATTTCAAAAATTTTCTCACATACCTTTGTACACATTTAGGTTACTAGGAATAGGCCTAATTCCACAGCTGTGCCTTTTTGATTGAGTATAGCTAGGAAAGGTCTGTCACTAGACCTGAACTTAGAAAAGGAAGTATGATGTTATCCTTTCTTTCCAGCACCCAGCCCTCCCAACTGAAAGGTAAAGAAGGTGAATGAAATGTACTGCGTCTTCTTCAGATGATGGTACTGTTCCAGTGCTTTAGGAGTTGAAATTATACATTGTCATAATGAAAATATCCCTGAATTTTGGATTTGCTCAAAAGAATTTTAAATTTGCTGATAGCACCTCCCATCCCTCCATTATTTTCCTCTAGTAGTCCATTAATTTTAGTAGCAAGTGTAGTGGGGTTTTGTGGTAAGGTAAGTTTGCTGGTGCTGCAGAATATTCAGCCATGTAGCAATAGTATTTCAGTAGTATCACTGTAGTTCACACCCCTATGTGATGAGACGAAGTAACCTTCTGAGGATTTTGCAAAAGTGTGGTGTCAGATGGTATTTATGGACATGCCAGCACTATCAGCCACATAGTAATTCTGAGTATGGTAGAAGAAAGATTTGCCTGGATATTATAGTAGAGTGATCATAACTCAGTGACTTGGTTTTTTTTATTCAGTTTCAATAGTCTGCCTTAGCTATGTGCTGAGAATTCCTTTGCCTGAGTGACAATAAAAACAGAAATTTAAAAACCATCTGTCATTCTATTGTTTTGGTTTTGTTTTTTTTTTTTTTTCAGTAATACTTCTTAAAAAGTGATGACTAAATCTCTGCAAGTGAACTGGTTTGTGAAATCTTCACTACATTTCTGTTAAATTTCCTGTTCTTTTCCTCAAGGTCTGAAAACAAGGCTTCAGAATATGATCTGAAGTTAGGGGAAATCTGTAGATTTCTTATTTTAGCTGAAATATTCTGTTTGATATTAGAGGAAAAATGAAGCCATCATCTTTCCTCTCAATAAACCTTTCGACTTGTTGCATGAGTTTTTCCTTTGCTCTGTAAAACTCTCAATCCACAGAAATGCCAAAATGAACAAACCTTTGGGTGGTGGAGGAAGAGATAGAAAAGATACTAACAGTATTTACTTAAGAAAATAATGTGATTTTTTTGAGGGGGGAAAGTGTTAATAGTGCATGGTAGCTACGTATTTCTCAAATAGCATTTCAGATTCCTTTTCCCAGTAGTGGCATGACTTCTCTGCTGCTCCTAATTTCTGAGAAAAAGCCTGATTGCATATTTCAGAAACTCCAAAGACTTGGCCACTAGAGTTGTTGAGAGTGTGTGCAACCTCCACTCACACTCTTCCTGCCATATATGCTGAATATGCATTGCTTTTGACAAATGGAGTAAGTTCATTCTAACTAGAACCATAGGAGAAGACAAGAATCCTTTAAGTTCAAAATTATTCTAATACTGAAGAAATGATATTGAGGCTGTTGTTGTCTCATACACATGACTTTAAAAAAGGGAACTTGTAGTCTCCTATCAAAGTCTGTTGTACAGTCTCTTACTCGTTGAGGGGGTGGGCAACATGTCTACAACTAAAGAAAAAGAGGCCCCAAACAAATAACAACAAGAAGTCCACAAAACAACAGAATTTAAATTATCTCCTCCTTAAGTGTTTATGAATGGAAGGGTCTAACCTATTTTTTATAAGGTAGTTCCTTTGTCAGGAGACATGGTTGAAATATCCACAAAATTTCCAGTTTGTTTTGTGGTGGCTTGGTTTGTTTTTGGGTTTTTTTTGGGGTTTTTCTTTTTCCATAACTGGCAAAGTCAGACCAAAACGACTGTCTCAAATATACTTTCTTGCAATAAAACCCACAAGATTTTTTTTTCAAACGAATTTATTAAATATATTGAAGATTAACAGTATTCAGTAATGTTGTATGATACATAAAGAAGTCTATATCAGAGAATGAAAAGCCAACTCTAGCATGACAGTTATAGCCATCAGAAATTAAATACAGTACTGTCATATTTATATGTTCAGGAATAAATTTCTTATTTTAATCTCAGTTCAGGCATGGATTTTATTTAAGTGAGGGAAATATATTCGCATTTTTCCCTAGGCGATGAAGGCGAAAGAAGGTGTTTGCTCATGCATTGTTATAGTTACCCTATCTGTGATTTTAAAGTATAAATTGGACTAGTGAAATTTATTTTTGTGCCCAACTGAAATAAGGTTGTATTTATTTTAGAAATGAGGAAGACTCTAATATGTGGTAATTTTCAGTTCTTATCCCTAACAGTTGATTAGACCTTTACAAATAATTTTTTAAATGAGAAGTTCATATGATTTATCTGCAAGTTAATGGTTTCACTTTTAATGCTTTAGGTTTGTGTTCCCTTGGACATTTGCTGACAGCATATCATAAAATGCTTGAGTGAAATGTGATTTATTTTGATATATTCCATTACCTGCAAGAAAAATGTTGAAAGGTTTAACTCAATGAACAAATTTCCTACCAAGCATTAGTTATAGAGGTAAATTAAATTTTATATATTGTATCAGACAAGAAGATTAAATTAGGGAAACACTGTAGTAATTTTATATAGTGTTAAAATAAAACAAAATATTTTGAAATATATACTATGGATTGTATTAAAAAAACCCAACTCAATATGCTAACCAGGGAAACATGAAAATATTCAAAATGTAAAAGATAACAAGAATCTATTTACTTGCTATGTAGCAATTTTATGTCATCTATTGTGTACTTCCATTATATCTGACTTTTCAAATGCTACATTTCATGCTACATTTGCAGAAGTGTTTTTGTCGGAAAGGTCTTTATTCATAGAAGGAAATCTTTTCCAAATATTTTCCAGGTATCCCTTCTCTTTCTTTCCTTCAAAGGCTTAGATGGGAGGAATTTCATCCACGCCTTTGTATGTTCTTCCTTCTTCTTTGTCTTCGAACTGCAATCTATGTTACATAATGTGCTTTTATGCTCATTTGTATTGAGTAACTTCCTGACTCTGAGTAACATCGGAATAAAAGTTTAGTACAAGATACCAATGCAGGGCTGAAAGCAGAAACTAGTCCCAACCTGAGGATCAAGTAGTGTATGTTGACAGCTGAGCCCTCATTACTATTCTGTTACTGGTTTATAGAAACAAGTAAGTCTGCTACCACATTAATTTGGATTTTAAATTGTTTTGTAATATTCTAACTGGCCACACCTGTCTAGCTTTCCATCTAATCATAACCTTTTTCTTCTTCTCTCCTGAGAAAAGTTGCTGTTGATGGTGTTCAGTAAATGGCTTTATTTATTTGAGCAACCTGTACCTTTTTGTACGTTCACTAGCCATCATACATTGGAATTGCATGGGTGTTTTCTCCATCAGACATGTTTAGTGCAGGCTTTCTATCATTGCTGCAGGCTTTGGATAAAGAGCATTCACTGCTGCATATGACTTGGTTGGAAAAAACAACAAAATTAAACATCTAGAAAACCAGGACTTATGTGTAAATACACTCATGGTATAAATAAATGTCACCAATATACACCATTTCCTTTTAGAAAAATTTGTTCTGTGATTCTTGTTTCTCTAATTCCTCTTTCTGAATATCAAACCTCAAATTTCATTAAAACTATGACAATATGTCAAGTTAGCTTTAGATTAATTAGAACTAAGAAAATGCTTGTCTTTGAGATAAATATTACCAGGAATCCTTGCTGTTCCAATCTGTTAAAATATACCAGTAAACCTAATCCATCATCTTCAGCAGTTTCTGGGTAGAGACCTGAGACACTTGCTATTAACCCTGACCTAGAAATACTCTGTAATTCTGACTGAGCTAAATGTAGCATCTTCATCTCTAATTTTTGCTTATCTGCTAATTTCATTCTGACCTTTTTTTGACCTTCCTCTCTTTTCCAAACAGGTGGAGCAATTAGAATAGCTAGAGACTCCTCAATTGCAAATATCATCAAAATTGCTACAACAGCCTTCATTAGACATTTCAGAGTACCTAATTGGGAATTCTGTCTTCAGAGCACAAACATTACAGGACTCAGAGAATACTGAGGTTTTTGTAATGATCTTATTTCTCTCCTTCAGGTGATCTCAGTCAATTTTATAGTAGCATGAGTCATTAGGGGTCCCAACAGTACATTAGCTGAATACTAAAGTGCACTTCTCTGCATCACTGACTGAGGCCATTTGCCAAGGATAATATCAATGCAGAAGAAATGATAAACAGGATTCATTGAGACCCGGTTTCTAAAAAATTTGCAGTGAAACTTCATATGCTCTTATAAAATTAGATATAAAGTTTATTTGAAGACCATCGATCAGAGAGAAATAAGATATAGAAGGATGATTTAATACAAGGCAAAAATTTAGACACTAAATGCCCAAAACTCCAATTGTGAAGTTTTTGTGATGAATACTGCTTGGTTCTGCTGATATCCAAATTCTATATTAAGATATAGCCAATATCTTAATTCTTCTGATATGTAGGAGCCTTGCTGCTTCTTTTTAAATTTTGAGGTGCCGAGATTTATGTCCCAATATGTATCAACTTCTGAGCCAGTCCGATCTGCACTGAGGCCGGTGTACTTCTCATTAGTGTTAAGCTAAGTCGTGGTCCAGAAGCTATGTATTTCCAGGCCAAATTCCTTTAAATGATCTAATCCTTGATGTGCTCCAAATGAAAATAACACACACATATCTGCAAGGTTTAAAAATAGCCCTCATAATTTGTATTTAAGCTACATTTTAGTGTTCATCTTTAATGCCAAACATGAGTACAGTTCCAAGCTAGACCCAAAATCTAGGACACAGTTAAGTGTATTATCAATATCCCAAAGGATTTGCTTTCCTTATGTTTCTCCCAGGATATAATCTTTTCTTTCCCATCTGTAACAGAATGGTGCTGTCTTTCTTTTCCCCATTACAGAGGAGACAGTAATTTTCTCTGTCTCAGAAGGACATTTCTGGAGGCAAAGGATATATTCAGTTCCAGTAAGCCAAGAATCAGATAGGAAACCACATTTTGATACAAATTTCCCAGGTATTTGATGCCGATTGTACTCTGAAAGAAAGGTTTAGCTTTGTTCTGCTGATTCCCAGAGGGATGGATGAAGCTTTTGTTTTGAGTGGTGTCGGTAGTCCCCATAACATAAAGTTTTTTCCACCTACTCCTTTGCTAAATGCTTTTTGCTTGGTTGTCTCTAGAAAGCTGAAGGTAAACTATCTGCTAACATTTCCTGGCTCCTTGTCTGGACCACTAACACACTTGCCATCCAGATAGTGTTATATTCCTCATTTATTTTAGAGTGGAATGAATGTATTAATGAGGAAGAAGGCTCCTAAACATCAGTCTTTACAGAGATTAGGTAGAAAAGGCATTGTTGACTCAGTAGATGTTTCTGGCTCACCTTCTTCTGTCCTAAACGCATTCATCTCTGTTGCCTTGTTTCAAAGCTTGGCCTGTGTGCTGCTCTTTTAACAAGTGGCTAGGGACAAGAAGATTTAAATTGTAAAGATGGAAATTACTTGAGTTGCTTGCAAATGCCATCTTTATCTTCTGTATCTTGGTCAATAGACCTCTAGAAAGCTGACAGAGGAAAATATTTGCAAAAATCTTGTGCCAGGTACTGTCTTCAAAGATGAAATAATTTTTATAGTTACAAATATCCATATCAAAATGTATATATTTCCATCTGCGCAAGTAAAATTAAGTAGAAAAATGTTAATTGTGTATAAAATTTTCTCACAGCAGCAGTCTGCAGTCTTTCAGTCAGCGCAGTAGAATCTCAGTCATGTACAGATGCCCCCAGCTCCATGGGGCCTGATGCTGCCATGACTAAAGGATTAGCACAGACAGGTATTCTGAATAGAGAGGATCCATATCTGGAGAGCAAGCAAATTTGAAATTATCTAGGAATCTCTATTCAAGGTCAAGTGGTGGAAGTATTAAATAGTTTACATTTGTGTTATTTTGGTTATATAGAACAGCTAAGTAGCTTTTTTTCCCTTTTTTTTTTAATATCAATAGAGCAACAACTAAGAGTACTAGTAAATGAATGCTACTAGGACTAATAAGAAGAGTATAAAACAACTTCTGAATGTGTGGATGATACTTGGCTGCAGCTTTTAAAGCTCATGATTTATTTAGTATGTTTTCATTAAAGAAGTTTGGTTCTACTCAGTTTGGTCTTGTGTTTAAGAATAAGTTACAATAGGGCTAAGGCACTGATCTTCCTTTCACAAGTATAGACAAACATATATTGTTGTACTGGATCTAAAATATCTTGTCTATACATCTTAAAAAGTTAAAATATTATACTTTCAGTTGTAATGTAAATAATTTGTTGACATCTCTACAGTGGAGAATTTCCCAAACAGCTGCACTCCTCTTAAAATTGCAAACAATATTTTGAATTGTGATATTATCTGGGGTTTTCTTTGTGCGAATCAGCAAACATCTGAAAATAAGAATAGAAACATCAAATCTTTTTGTTGTAATATGAAAGCAAATAATGGAAAGGAGGGTGTACATTTTTGTTATAATTTAATTTTAAAGCACTTCAGAGCTAAGAACATGGGAGTTTTCAGCAATATATTTTGGCTATAGTGCAAATTGTTTATCATCTTAGGACTCAGGTAGGAGTAAGACAAAATTTGACAACCTATACTTAACACAGCTAGACATTTTCATGTCAATAAAAAAACTTGAAGAGGCAAACTCGATTTGGATTGCAAATTTTAAGATGCTTTAGCTAAGCTCTTATGTGAACATAAGAGTTTTGTCAAAAACTATTAAAGGGTAAATTGCAGCTGATAAACTCCTATTATTATTTTGAAAAAGAAAAGGAGCTCTTCCTTAATGAGAGATCTGAGTCCTGCTTCATTATTTGGTACCATGTTGTGTTTGATTAAAAGATAATGACATTGGGCACTCATCTATTTGGATTTGAGTTGCTACTATAAATCAGGATATGAATCTAAGTGTACTTAAGTAGAATAATGTTTAAGTAAGCATTATCTTCACCTGTTTCATTGGGACTGAAAAGTGCTTTTAAAACAGAGCAACTGTTTAATTATTTGACTGAGTCGTACCTGATGTGAAACTACTTTTCACCATATGGCTTAATGAATCCCTAGTTAATAAGCTGTGAATGCTACATCCAAAAGATAATAGAGAGAGTGAAATATGAGCATTTTAATTCTAAGCCATATGTCTGGCATATTAAAAGAAGGAAAACTACTAGGTGATTTGTGATATTGGATTGGAAGAATATAATTACTTGGTTTTGTTTAAAAACAGGATAGAATAATACACAAGTGAGATTTTTTTATGACAAAACATCTGATTAAAGTAATACTAAACAGATGAAGAGGTAATGTAACATACTTAGTAATGTAAGTATTTTTATTTTTCTCCAAAAGGAAAACATCCTGTGTGTTGATTCAATAGTTCAAGTGACTTGGATGGCAGGACCAAATGCGTGTTTTTTGTCTAAAAAAAAACATTTTGAGGGATAACACTAAAAATTTAAGTATTTAGAGCTTGAATGTGAAGGACCTTAAAATTAAAGCTCATCAAAGCTTTGAAGTAAGTTATTTGAAAGGAAATAATTGGCATCCTGTTGTAGACACTCCTTGTGTCTAATATCAGTACCTAATGATGCTAGAATATCCTCTTTTAATTAAGAAATTTTGACATCTACTTTCCAATGTCTGGTAGAATATACGTACTCTCAAAAGAGTAAAGATTTGCATTGAATATACTTGATTTGCTATTAAGGAAATCTGCTTGAGCTTTCTGGGAATTCAGAGCTTGTACTGCAAGTTTTGAGCTTGCCTAACATCTGTCAGTGTTAAAATCCTTGATTTTAAATTTGCTGGATTAAGGATTTTGCATTAAAATGTGAGTCTTTCTCTATTTTGTGTTATTTATATCCAAGATTATTGAACTGCATGTCAAACTTTTTTTTTGACAGATGTTCAGTGGGAATATTTCTCATTTTTGAGGTTATAAGAAATTTGAATTTGTATTTTTTATATATATGGGAGATGATTCTGCTTGTCTGATCTCTTGTAAATGCTTTGGTATCTGGTCTGTCATTCTGGAAGTGTTTTCATGTAGTTGATGACCATGTGATTAAAACCCCAAGGAGGAGCAGCATAACATTTCAAAAACTTCCTGTGTGCAAATCTTCCCTCATCCACCCACCCATTTGTAAGGCTGGCTGTGGGCTGGGTCCCAGCCTGGTGCAGCCATGCAGCCATGCAGCCATGCAGCAGAGCTGTGTGCCAGTGGCTGAGAGAGGCAAGGCCCTCCCTGTCTTCATCCTGCCCTGCTTTGGAGCTGCAGCTCTTGCCTTTGGTCTTGCCGGAGCTGGGTGGCAGCTATCCCTGAGCCTCCTACTTCTTCATTCCTGACCCTAACAACCACCCCAGCATAGCTTCACCTCACCCCTGTCCCCATGTCCCTGCCAGCCCATCCTGCAGCTGTGACCCTGCTCAGGCCCTGTTCTGCCCTTCCTGCTCAGGAACCACGGGAGCAGATCCCATACTGGTGAGGTTCCTGCCCTGCTGGCAACACTGTCGCACTTTGCTCTTGGCTTCCTCCATTGAGCAGCTTCCTGACCAGCATGCTGACCTCCAGTTAGAGTTTTCATTCCTCCCAATTTCTTCTAGGACTGACTTTACTAAATATTCCTTGGACAATTTTCTTTTATTTCAGATCTGACATTGTATAGAACAATGGGACAACCTGCTGATGCATAAAATCATGTTAGGTGTCTTTCTTCCTTGACCAATTCCCAGCTTGACATGGATCCTGCAGATATCAGTGTCTGCAGTCCTGCTGGATTCAGTGGAGCAGGAAGAAACCTGTATAGAATTTTACTGGATGAGCACTGTGTGTATGAAGGGCGTATGAAATCTAATAAGAATGTTTGATCACCTGAAAATTGTATTCTAAGTATTCTAGTAGTAATTTATTACCTATATTTCAGCAAGGCTTTCACAATACTTTTTTTTTTCCATTAGCAATTTATCATCTTCTTCATTAGTAATATATCATGTGCATAATAAGCATTTATTACAGTTTCTCTCTGGGTTGAAATTATGTTTGAGAATGAAAATATAAATGATTTATTGACACGGAAGGATACTAATTACTGACAAAATCCCTGGAAAATTGGGTTAACATAGAGCTTTGGCATTGAGATGTTAGCATCTATCCCTCCAATAAGTTTTCAACCTTAACATTTGCCTGTAAAAAATAAATGTCACAGCCTTACTCATAATAAATATTGAGAGAGCAGATGTGTCTCAAGTGGAAAAAAAAAAGAACTTTTGAAAGAATGAACATGAGGTAAAATAAGTTGATTTTATTCTTGATGTGATCAATAAACAATTTCTTCTGAAGAAGTTATCTGCTTGAAAGGCAGAAGTTCTTAAATAAACCTTGTTTCCTCTTTCCTTATAACTTTATTCTACAATAATTTTCCTTTTAAATTGTGAATTATTTGCTACTTTTATGGATGTATCAAAAGTGACTAGTATTATTATTGTTAATTATTTACTAAACATTATTCTTAATTACTATTGTCCTGCATTTTAGGCTCCCAATGTACAGTATAAATAATTTACAGAAACCAGCAAGAAAAAGGACAGGCCCTTTCCAGATAGACAGATTGCCTCAGTGCTGAATTTTTTGTGATCAGATCCCCCAAATGTAACCAAACACACCAACAAATGTCATAAACTTCCACACAGTGAACAAAGGAAATTGCCTGTCTCAAAATTATCCCATCCAAGTCACCATGCCAAAGGACTCTGGAACTATGTAGCAGGGAGTATGGACCAGAAGAACAAACTATGGATGGCTGTAGGTGACTCAGGCTGAGATACAGTATGATTTTACAGTTTAGATTTTAAGGTGGAGGGAACATTTGATTTTAAGCATTAAATCTGTATTTTACCCAGTAACTGCTGAAGTGTCTATGAAAACAAAAGCAGAAGATAATTTTGGAGTGCAGACAGGAAAACAGGGATTCTCTCTTCCTAGGCTAATACCTTAAATATTGGGCTACCCAGACATTCTCATCGCTTCTCTACAACTCAGAAAGTTCATGACCCGTACATTTCTCTCCATTCAGCAGCAGGGATTCCAACTGAGAAGTGAAAGATATGTTAGGTATGTTGCACAAAACAGCCTAGGAATAACATTCTGCTAGTTAAGGGAATTTCCCACTCCTGTGAGGATGAGCTATACAGCAGTCTGTGGAATACCAGAGCTAACGTCGTCTCCTCCCCCATGAAAGAAAACAGTAGCTGCATTTTATAGGAATGCCAGTGCTATCAGCACCAAGTGTGTTAAAGAATGTTTACCATGAGGATCTTGACCTGGCTTTGGTACAAATCAGCTGCTCACACTCCTCAGGGTATGAGTGGGATGTGCAAGATGCAAAGTTTGGCCACTTTGAAGAAACAAACTGGGTATATACAGAATTACAGTGCCTCCAAGCAAAAGTCCTCAGAACTCTGCATGTAGGTGCCTGCATCTGCCAGTATCTCACTTTACAAGGTTTAACCCACTGTGAAATTCACCTTTATTTAACGAAAAAATAACAAATGCTAAGGTGAATTCTGAAGATGCAAGATACCTCTCTATTTTCTTATGCAGGAAACAGAAGCTGGTTCATGAAATAACACAGTTAATTTGATTTTTTTTTAATATATGAAAAATTCACAGATGTCTTGCTTATTTTTTTAAGCCATAGGTGCTTAAATATGCTGGCATTGCATTTTTACTGTTTCTTCATGACATGCAATCTATGTGATATGCTTTTTTTACTTCATTTTTCATTGGTTTTCTTTAAGCAGACTATTTTCATTTTGCTTTAAGTAGCATTGTATTCATTTTAGCTAATAGCTCTTTGGAGTGCACAGAATTGACTGAATGATGATGACATCATTTCATGTTAGTTTATGTCTTCATTAAGTGGCACTACTACCTGATATTATTGACAGTGTTTTCTTGACCCAAATATTGACCTTTGTGCTAAAAAACCCCAAACAACACCAACAAAGGCAAAACAAACAAACAAACAAAACCCAAAACAACACAACAAAAACAAACAAACCCCCTCAAAATCAACAAAAACCCCAAACCAAAACCAAAAAAAGCCAACACCACCAAGCAGCTGAAGAAGGTTCTTTGAAAAAACATCCAGCTGGAAGAAGGAGGTTTAAATATAGTTGGGGGTTTTTTTTGCTGTTGGCTTTTTTTCCCCAGGTTAATTATCTCAGATGACTTCCCTGAGGTAGTTCATTGCAAGGCCGTATGACTTCATGTGCCTGCAGTTATGGGTGGAGAAATAATCACCCAGGAATGAGGGGGTGGTGGGATGACTCTTTGATGATTAAGCTGGCTTATGTCATATTAAACTGGTTATGAAACTGCAGTGTAAAGCTACTCCATTTAAACACGATAGTCAGGGTCTTTATAATTTATAGAAATCCTCTGTAAGTTCTATAATTTACACAGCAGTAATGAGTAAAACCAGGAAACACAGGAGAAAGCAGTAAGATGAACATAGTTACTACTAAAATGTTCCCAGCTATTACTTATTTCTGAATGGATTTTGGTAAATAGACATATATACATGAGGAGATGCAACAAAATGAAGCTCAGGAGGGCAAAAAATTACACTCTTTTAATTTCTGTGACTTCAACAGCGCTCCTCATTCAAACTTAGAGCTTTAATTTTTTGCTGGCAGGATACCTATGGAGTTAGTTGCAGTTCCCTCTTCATGAAGATCATTTTATTGGTAGTGCCTGCTCTGTGCTTTGGAGAGTCTGCAGGGTGTGTTTACCACCATAACACGTATTTGAACATTCCTCTGAGTCTGATTATTTTTACCCAAACAGTACAGGAGATTTCTTCACAAAGCTAAGGAATGCAAAGCCATACTCCCCCTTGAGGAGCTACAAATAACAGGTTTCATTGCAAATATGAGTATGTAAACTTATATACCCATTTTACTGCATAGAATTTATAAAACCATCACGAAATGTACCTCAGAAATGCTTAGTTTTTCTGTGCTCAGGCAAGTAGTCAGAACAATCTGAATGCTTTTGCTAAAAAAATGCATAGAACAAGTGAGAGCAGGAAGTATTTGCAAATGTCTATTTGAATAAGTGAGTCTGAGTCACTTGGATAACATTTGCAACCATTTTCCTTAAACAAATACGGAAAGAAGGAAAAAAAAAAACAAGAGTGCAAGCAAATTTTAATCCCTGCTGTTTTTAAGAAGGACTTGTTTGTGAATGTCTCTGTCATTAAGAACTTAGTCCAGATGTCTGTGTGTTCATCTTTGAATCTTTCCAATGTCCTTCCTTTGCTAATAAAAATTGCAGTCATCCAGTACAGGAAAAAAAAGCTATTTAATTAAGACAAATGAAGAGTACAGATAACAGTAAGACAAAAATTACTCAAAATGAACTATTCTACTGAAACATGTTTATGCAATTTGGAATAAAAAAAACCTCCAAGGAATATGGGTTTTTACATTCTTCCTGATGTTTTACATTCTTCCTTTTCCAGGCAGACCTGTACTGGAGTATCAGGAAATAGGAGCTGCCTTATAAGATGTAGACTAGCTTCTCTACTTCTGGAAAAGCTTCACTGAGTACAGTATATATAGACCATTTTTTATGCCCACTAACTTTCCCCTTGGCTCTTAAAAGTATGTCTGCATGGAAATGCAAGTGAAATGGGAAAGTTGAGCAGTCGATGCTGAGAAACCAATATCCCAAGAATATATGCTTCAATAGTACATGTAAATGGGTGGAGCTTATTTTCCTGATCATCTTACACAAAAGAAATGTTGTTCATGTGTTCCAAGATGACATTGAAATGTAAAGCAAAGCACATAAGGGAGATTTGAGAGGTTAGCTTTAAAAGCACATCTCTGTCCCATAATTCTAATGCTGATGCACACACTATAAACATATGTGTATGTATCACACAGTGATCTTGTACTGCTGAGCAGTGTTCACTCCAGAGCAGTACATTCCTGAAGCCTCTGCCCAGTCAGCTGGGCTGTTCTTTTTCTGTACTTGCTTTTACAGTCCCTTTCACATCGTGGTAAAACATGAGGTGAATGAAATATATCTTTCCGTGAACGCTTTTTAGGTTCTTCCCCTGACTGCAAGTGCAGAAGCAATTGTTTGTGATTGCTTGAATAGGCATGATTTTTCTTTATCAATTCCTCATATAGCAGACTAAGTCATGCTGCGTCCTCTCAGCGTGCCCTGGAAAAATGATACAAACTTATTCATTCACTGACTGCATATGCCGTGCATTGAACTTACACTCCAGTGAGAAAAGATAATTTCAGTCAAGTTAAGGGCCTATCAATCACAATAATTCCTGAGTCACACAAACCTGTATGATTTTTGTCAAGATTAGTTCTTTACTCTAGCTGAATTTTAGGAGAAAGAACCTGAAATAACCTAAGTGTTTCATGTATACACCATTTTACTGCAAAACTGAAAAAAAAAATATAGCTTACATTTTTTAACCACTTAAACCTATACAATTAGGTCAAAAAAACTATTGAGGTCAGGACCAGATATCTAAGTCACTGGGAACTCCCTGTCAACACATAAAAAATCCATGCCAAAAATCCCATTCATGCTTCCCCGGAAAGGCACAGCTGGAGTTAATATAGCTTTCCCAGGCAAGTTTATAAGCATCAGGAATTACAGGGTGTAGCATCACCCTAAATATTTCCATTTTATGAACATGACATACATTAAGTGTTCGGTTTTGGAATGTAAATGCCACTGAGACTGGCAGCTGAGTTGAATCATCAGGCAGGAGATCATCTACAATTGCAGAGACACCGAACCTACTGCATGTCCTGCTTTGAGTATAATGTCATGCCAAGAGAAGGTGAGGTTGGAAACATGGTGGGAGGAAAAAGGTGATAAACAAGTTGTTTCCTTATTTTTTGCCTCTCCATGTATGTAGGCAAAATCTATTTCCTATCCTCTCAAAACAGTTCCCAGATTTATCACATTCATCCTTGATTTTCTAGATATTTTAGCCTAAGACCAATGTAGATTTCAAGGCACATTTACACTGAAAAGTTTGGACAGATGTGAAGTTATATGAAAATATATTTTGCAATTAATGGAAGAAAGTGGATTTGATATACCCCAAAATTACGTAATTTGCTTTAAATTTTTCTTCCAGTAAAAACATATTTTTTCTCCATCAAATCAGTGACAGAGTAAAAAAGGCATGGAGACAACAAATGTTTATTAATCTCAACGCACCCAGTGAAAATGAACAGGGTTTAGCATGATGATTGTTAAGCTACAAAACGAGGGAGAGCATCTCCTCTAGCTGGCTGCAGCCGAGGTGCTTAGCAGAGCGTGGAGAGAAGGTGAAAGAAAAGCAATGAAACATAAAGCATCAGGGAAGAACTGAGACAGGATGACATGACAGCAGGTAATGACTGGGAAGGGGAAGGAAAGCAACGAAACAAATGATGTGTTTAAAGCATAAAATGAAGACAAGCAATGCTTCACATTCCCTGCTGACGGGCAATCCGTGCTTCATTAGGATACCTGGTATTTAAGAGAGGGAGAGGGACTGGGGAGTGTATAGTGTGGGACTGAGCTGGCAGGGAGGCTGCTAACAAGGTCGCCTGAGGGAGTGGGGACCCAGCTGGGAGCTCTGGAATTGGCTTCTCTCTTGTGGTTTGTGAGAAATGGGGTTTACACACCACACAGTGCACAACTGTACATGCAATCTGTACATGTTCGTTTTGTGCTGCTATAAATCAGTTTCATTTGAAGAATCTATGCTAATTTTGAAAAGCAACTCCACCTAGTAAACACACAGGACTTGATCTTTCAGCTTACCCAATAAGGAGAAAACGTAGATCTGATTTTTACATAAGCCAAACTGTTGGTTGAGATCAAAAAGGCTTCCTGCGTTCTGTAACTGACAGCACCCTCCAAATGTCAGCATATAAATATCCAGCTTTACTATGGAAACTTTTAATTATGGAAGCTTTAACTATGGAAACTTCCCTCCTATAATTCTGCTCCTAAAATTCCTTTTCCTCTGATGAAGGAACAGAATAAATTTGCTTCTGCATCCCTTTTCTTCTTTGCACTTTATCTTCTCATGCTGACAAATGCTACTATGTGAACAGAAAGGAAAAGAATGGGTGAGCAGGGATAGTGGGTAGGTAAGGCCTCATGACAAATGTTTGCCTACCATGTGTAACAATTTTATACATTTACCTGTTCAACAAGGTGGGAGTGAATTCCTCTTGACATTAGGTAGGAACTTTTTGCTGCATATTGGCTTATATTAAAGTGGTTTAAGTGATAATGCATCACCCTTTCCTCTATAATGTCCATATACTTTCTATACTACAGGTTAGTAGTGGAGGTTTTTTAGCTACAGCTGCCACACCATTCTCAGCCAAAAATTGCATGATTGGCCAAATGTAGGACAAATGTACAAACAAATTGTTGCAGATAGAGAAAATAAAAAAAAGAGTCATAAAAGTACTAAAAGTTTTGGGTTTGTATTTCAAAGACATTTAATTAAGACTAAGACAAATCCCACAAGAAGGTTGTTGTCCAGTTCTGATGGAAGATCTGCAGTTTAGGATATTTCAGGTTCTCATTCCTATAGCTCATGCCAGCTGGCAGCTTCTGCAAGAAGCTTCTACAACAATCAGCTTCCAGCTGATTGTTCATCAGCTGCAGAAAGCTGAATTCCGCGCTTCCATTCTCCAATACACTTGCAGCATTACCCGTGCATCCCTTGTAACAAGGAGGTCAGATGAGTTATTCTGCATCTGTTGAGATTCCCCCCCTTGCTGGAGGCATTGCACAGCGGCCTTAATCAACAGATTTCTAGCCCTGTGCAGCTTTAAACCAGTAAAATACTGTGGGATAAACAAGAACATCTGCTCAGATGGTTATTCAAGGTTTAGTTGAGTTTTTCAAAGTACGATAGTCCCAGTGTTCACTGTGTTGGGATTTCTGCACATTTGGTGGAATGTAGCTAAGAATGGAATTGAAATGGCTGATTTCACCTAGGTGTTTTTAACAGTGATGATGATTTAACCATGGTGTTTTGTGACACTGTTTTGTGGGAGTCTTTCTCGATTCTACAGCTTCAAATTTCTGACTGTTGACTATATAATGTAGTAGTAAGCAAGAGCTTTTTATTTGTACTGAATAATTCTATTGTTTAAACTGATACAGTATTTGATATAGAATCCAGAAATTGTAATATTAGATCCTTTATAGTCTGTCTTGTCTAGATACTTCAGTGGGGTGAGGAAGCTAAGTCACACCTAACAGAATAATTGGAAGTCAAAGCCAACTGGATTTTCAAACCTTGTAAAATTCTCAAATGATTTTTTATTTTAGAGACACACAATATTCAAAAGTATGTTGCTTTAATAGTAGGGTATTAAAGGTGAGGCCTTTTACCCTTGTCTAAAAATCTTTCATTCTCTTTGTATACCATTTAGTTTATGAATTTTTAGAGATATATATCACACTGCATATGACTCGTAGAATACTGTAGGCTACTTGGCTTTTTCCCTTGGAGATTAATTCTAACATTCAGTCACAACAGATGGCCACGTTTGCAGTGTCCCTGTTGGTGCCAGGGTGTACTTCCTGAGGTGAAGGACTGAGAACAGAAATAAAACTTTTCCTCAGGAAGTCTTGGATGGTGCTTTTGGAGGTTGGGATTTCCACACAATGCAGCCCGCAAATAAGAATCACAAATATTGTGTCTGACAGGGTACCAGACTTGGCCATGCAGGAGTATAGAAGGTAACATTAGAGAAATACCTTAAGGAATAGACATATGCCAAATAAACCCTTATGAATTTGTATGCTGTATCTCATATCTCAAATGAGAGCTTTTAAACAACGTGGAGGCATAGTTGTTTTCTTTTTATGCTTTTGGGTTGTTTTTTTTTTCCAAGAAGACAATGAGACAGCTAGTTTACCTCATACCTCTTCACAATTAGCTGTTCTCATTCACCTGTTATGCCATATGTGTTTTCCAAATGATGTTGTCAGTAGAAGCTCATTCTGGAAAATGCTTTTTTGTCCAAACTGCAACGTTCCAAATACCCTAACCATGTCCAGCCTAGAGAGGGTGTCACCTGACATCTGTACAGAAATCCACACGTGTCCCCAAAGATCTCACAGCAAACAGTTCACCCCACCTTGACTGTGCTCCACACTTCTTTTGACTTCCACCTCCCTCCCCAAAACTACTTTTAAATATATAAGTCAATATCCAAACTGTCAGAGTTTTGGAGACAGGGGACGTTCTAATTGCCCTGAATGGTCTGTAATGTCCTTCTTTTCAGTCCCTGCCTCTGAAACCTCTCCCCAAACCTCTTAGGGAGTTTGAAACCTGTGTGCAAATTGGGGTCAGAGATGCTACAGCTGTAACCTTGGAACATCTGAATGGTGCAGGGGAAAAGGGAGTGGGAGTTCTGGTCATTTCATCACACATTGCTTTTACTCCTCTTCCTTCTGAAGGGAGGATTCCTCACACTTCTCTCCTGCTCCAACATGAGGTCATTCCCATGAGACAATTGCCTCCATGAAATGCTCTGTTGTGGGTCCCTTTCATGGGGTGCAGTCCTTCAGGAACAGTGTGGATCCTCCATGGTGTCACAAGCCACCAAAACTGCTCCAGCCTGACCCTCTCTCTCCAAGAGGGCAGATCCTACCAGAAGTCTTCTCCAGTCCAGGCTTCCCATGAGGCTACAGCCTCCTCTTGACATCCACCTGCTCTGGTGTGGGTTCATCCATGGCCTACACCTGGATATATGCATCCATGTTGTCCTCTGTGGGCTGCAGGGGCACAGCTGCCTCACCATGGTCTCCATGGGCTGGAGGGGAATCTCTGCTCTGGCACATGGAGCAGCTCCTCCCCATCCTTCTTCGATGACCTTGATGTCTGCAGGGCTGTTCCTCTCACATATCCTGATTCTTCTCTCTGGCCCCAATTATTGCTGCACTGCATCTTTTATCCCCAGCATATCTGTTATCCCAGAGACCCTACTGTTGATGTTGACTGGCCTTGCCAAGTGGTGGGCCTGTCTTGGAGCCAGCTGGCATTGGTTCCATTGGGCATGGGGGAAGTCTCTCTCAGTTTTCCACAGAAGCCACCTGTTTAGCCCTCCCCATTCCCACCACTGAAACTTTGCCCTGTATATCCATGGAGATGGGGCAGCTCTGGCCTTGCTCTGGGAATGTCTCCTGGAAAGGCTGCATTTATTTCTCTTCATCCAACTCAGCAGAACTGCTGGCTGTCTACAGTCCATGGGGATAATGTCTGGCAGACACTCAATTCCAGGCAGGCATTATCCGCCCTCTTTCTGTTTTAGCAGCAGGGCTCTGTCTCAGGTCCACGTTGGCTGGTGTGCTCTCCAGCACCCCTTACAGTGCCTGTCTGGTGGTCCTTGCCAAGCAGTGGCACTCTCTTGGCTAGTGGAGGTCACTAATTTGTGACAATAAAAGCTCGCAGTTCTATCATTGGCATTCACGGTCCACATATTTCAGGTGTGAGACCAAGAAGTTTTCTTCCCCTTCCTCAAACGGATCTTCTCAGACAAAATCTGCATCGTAACTTTAGCTCATACAAACAAATACATGCATTTGCCAGGAGCCTTTCACACCTCAGTTCCAAGTATATTGAGAAGTAAATTGCAGCCAACATTATTATAATATGTTAAGTAATAAAGGAATATTGTTTCAAATGTGGCACCTATCTAATGACATAAAGACTGTAGGGCCTCATACATTCATAGAAAAATCTGCAGCCAGTTGCAGTGTTCTCAGAACTTGCTATGGTTTCTCTCTCATGTTTTCTTTCTTCTGTAGTACAATGCTTGAATTGGTTCTGCACTGAAATGAAAAGACACTGGAAAGAAAGCTTTGTAAAGGAAAAAAAGGTCGTTACTATATAATAGTTACTATATCTTGCTGTGCTTTGAAATAGTACATTTTCTGTCAGCTATTTGCAAGAAAAATATTAAGAGACACCTTTGTTCAATCATCATGTTTGGACAGTGGTGACAAAGATCTCGCACATACTCAACTTCTCAAGACCCAGAGCTCATCAATGTACTAAAAAAGTTAAAATTCTGAAGGCAACAAAATGTCTATTCTGCAAAGGGTGAGCAACCATAATTTACTGACACTGGCCTTGGCAAATGACCACATTGTAGACCTTACCACATAATTCAGACTGCACTGCTCCAGTGCTTGGTCTCTTGGCAGTGACTTTATCAGTCAAACTGAATCAGTCCTAAGTCCTATCATTATCAGGGCAGTAACTCCTCTCAAGTTTCAGGGCTTCCTCACTTGTTTTTTTCCATTTTTGTGCCATATTGTGTCCTGAATTTTACTTCATCTTCTTATGTTGCTTCCTTTTTCATGTTGCCCTTACTATAATAGTTCGCTATGTTCTTTCAAGCTTTCTGTTTTCAAGAAAGGATGAAAATTGCCTATTCCATTTGCTTGATTCATCATTAATTGCACTTAGGTTTTTTATTTTTTGTTTTACATTGATTTTAAGATCACCTTTTACTCATATGTGTAAGTACATCCACTCTAAATATAAGTAACTCATCTTGACAATATATACCGCTGTGATTTTGCTGAAAGCCTGAGAAGAAGGCTTGAGATGAAAACCACTGATGAGTTAGGGCAAGCCAGTGCAGAAAATTTTACCTTTATTCAACATTATGTCTAGATTCAGATCCTTTTTGCCTGGCAGGAAGTACAAAAAGATTGTCTTTTTGCGCAGTTTTGGATGATCTCTGGCATTTCTTTTATTGCTGCCTTCATTGTTGCTATAGGTTTTTTTAAAATATGCTGGCACAGGTAGGTGGCAGTAGAGACACACATTTAATGACAGCTGGTATAGCACGTAACTACTATTTGAGTAGTAAAGTTGTGTATTTAGGCATCATGAAATGATTTTTGATAAACCAGTGTCCACCAGCAAATGTCACACCCCACTGCAGATGCCAAACAGTGTTAGTAATTGGTTGACATTAAAGATTCTTGCAAATCTCAGATATTGACATAGACCTGGAATCGCTTAAACAGGCTTCTCACCTCCCCAGAGTCTGTCTTAGCTGCTTCTTCCTTGGACAAGGTAGAAATTCAGTGTGAAGCTTTGGATTTCAAATACAGCTCCAATATTTTTTGTTTTTTGTAGTCAGTAGCAAGGCCTGAGCTTTTTTTTTTGCTCAGGAACATGAATAACAGATGTATGTAGTATTTTCATTCTGAAACACTGGACAAATTTAAACTTGGTGCTGTGGAGTTGTTCATCATAGCTATAAATGAGCTTATTTTTAAAAATCAAGATAGAAGTGTGTCTTTTTGTTAATTGCTATGAAACAGAAGTTTATAAAATTTCCCCATTTTAAAACCTTACTTATGCTTCTCAGATACAAATACATTGTGAGGTAGTTTGTAAGAAGACACACATATCTCATCTGCTTTAAAAAATCAGCATGATTTCTGAATTCAGAATTCAATGTCTACACACAAATAAATGCATACTACATGGGTGAGTTTACTGTAATTACAATACAGATGCAGGGTTTTTTTATTTTTTTCTGTCCTATTTTTAGTACTTATTTGAAAGCAATGAAATATTTGTATAGAATAGAACAGTTACTCAAACAGTGGCTAGTTTTCTAAAATGAAATTCTGTCAAGAAAAAAAAAAAAAAGAGGATATGGCAGTAAAAAAAAGTAACAAAAGCAAATGTAAAGCCATCTGCCAGCCTAGTCTGCCAAAGTGCCAGATGCTGCCTCTAGTAGACTCTGTTCCAGTGCTTTGGCATCTGGATGGTCCTTTGTAATGAGATAAAACTTAGACAGTTACTGACTTTTGTGGATATATGTGTGCTTGGCTTAACAATGGCATTTTCAGAAATCAAGCTTCAGCAGAAGCCATCTTAATCAAAGTAGGTAGGTCCAAGCCTTCAAAAAATAAAAAAGAAAAAATTTACAAAAAGAAAATAAAAGTATTTATACATTATTTACAATAACACTAGAGAACAGATTTTTGTAATTTTTGTCTCTTTGTAATAAGTGTCAATGAAAGTTATATGTAAACTGTTCTTTAAAGAACTGTGCTAAGTAAAATACAGGCAGGCAGAGAACAGAAGTAAAGAGTATTTGTCATTCTATTTATGTGATTTATAGGACAAATCATAAGAAAAAAATTTAGGAAACAATTAAAATATTCTGCCTATCCTGAATAAGAATAGCCATAGCAGAAAAAGTAATTAAAAATTGTATAGTTTCACACAGACCAATTTTAAGAGTTAATCAAGAAACAGTACGATAAGCATAATTTTTTTAGTCTAGTAAAGAGTGAAAAGTCTGCTCCATGAGTTCCTTGCAGATCACAATTATTTTTGTGAATACATGTTCTTAGAGGACATTCAGACCATGATTACAGACAATATGATACCATTTTGTATATATATATTTATATATAAATATATTTTGTATATAAAGATATAGAATAAAAAAAATAGTGCTGAGATGTAATACATTGTAATATCATCCAAATTTTTGGAGCTTAAATTTCTACAAGCTCATGTGGAGCTCCGAATAGTTGACTATATAGCTTAGAACAACTTTAAGGAAAAATTTTTAAGGGAGAATTGTGAAAATTTGCTTCTTGGTTGTCAAGTTGATAATCTTAAATCAAAGGCATTAGCTACTTGAAAATCTACATTTTAGTGTTTATCATAAATGTGATTTTACCAATTCGTCTTACCAATAAATGTGCTTCTGCTGAAAATTTGAGCTGAAAAACAAATAATAGAAGAGTTCTCCAATATTCTTTGAAAGTAATACTGTAACTTTAAAATTTTCCAGAATTGGCCATAGTGGACCACAACCATGTCAGTGGAAAGATGTAGAACAATATTCTTTTGTGTAGTGTTACCTTTTTTTTAACAGCTGAAATTTCCAAAATATACCATACTTTGTGAAAGCCAGGAATGCAGGTGCTCATGAAGTCTGAGAAAAGGGTTAGGAATTTCCCTGCTGCCAAAAGGATGATGAACCAAAGCCTAGATTGTAGGTGAAAACACTTCCAAATGCTCTCTGAAAATAGCACTGCAAACTCTGAAAGCCTTTCACATGCTCTTTCCATTTTCATTTTGCAAGACTTTCTATGACAAACAAAAAGAAGTTGTATTATTTCCTCTTCATGAAGAATGACTTAAGATGGATACTCAATGTTGTGCATCAAAAAAAAGCCAGGAGCAATGTATGGGAGCAGAGGCACCTGTTATTAAAACTGGGTGTGAGTCTCTCTGTGTATGTGTGTGTGACACGTTTTTATCTTTCTTCAGTTTTGTTATTCATCAGGTCTTGGTTACAAACAGACAGCACAGAATGTGTTTTACTACCAACAAACAAACAAGCAAACAAAAAACCCAAAAACCACATAAAACCCCTCCCCTCTTTCTTTTTTCTTTTTTGTCCTGTTTATCAACACTGAAAAGTATGTGTTTAGCTTTGTTAATCATGCTCTAAGTAGAAATGGGAGCCTTTAACTCATGCAGAAGATGGCATGTTATTATAAATAAGTTGTCACATATGAAAATGCAAAACCTGGACTCATTTTAAGGTAGTCAGAGTGACTGTTAATGGAGAATTGGAGAACTGGAGGAAATGGTAAGAATAAGGGAATCAATGGAGCCTGTGAGGAATTTCAGTACTTGGTGGTTGCAGATATTCAAGCAAGTGTAGGACAGCCAAGGTGAAGGACAGCTGTTATGAAATTTGTAATTAAAACATCTGCAATTTGTGTTAAGACAATTAAAGGGCAACAGCGGTATGTCAGCTTTTAAAACAAAATTATAACTAATTCCGTCAGCTGGTCATTTAGCAGCTAACCTGGTCATTTAGCAAATAAGGATGACTTGTACTGTTAGTCAGCAAGACATCATAAAACTTTAAAGAATTTTTTTTTAACTACGTGTTGTGTGCGGGTAAATATACCTTTCCAAAGCAGTGGGTCAAGGAGTAATTCTGATACCAAAAAGACTACTAATGGAAGAGGCTATGTACCAAAAGACAATACTGTTATGTTTCTATAGCCAAGGTTATGTTTTATGTTGGTTATACCCAGAGAATGCCTGGCTGCCCTTTTCACGGCACTATGTCAGTCCTTTTACATTCAGTGTGTGATGTAGGGAACAAACTGGTTAAACAGCAATTGACTGGCAAACAACCTTTAAGTGCATCTGTACAGTACTTTAGCTTAAAAGCACACCTTGTACCTTTAAGGCTCCGATGTTAGCACAACAGTGTTTCTCTCCTAAGTAGCTCAAAGTAAATTCAGTAAGGGGTAAATTGCTTCGGTTACGCTCAGTTCTGCTAATCCTTCTTCTTCACCTCGTTTGCTCTGGTTTATGTATAATCCCTTCCCTCTTGGCTCAGGTGTCTGTTTCTGAGGAAGCTCATCAACATTTTTTTCCAAAGAAATCTACTTCTTCCAAACATTAGCAGGGCCCCATGATAGCAGGGAATAAGTTTGTTACTTGTTTGTCTGTTTGTTTGCTTTTCTACCTTTCTGTTACTATTCAGATGTCTTATTTTCCTGAATAATAAAACCAGCATGTACATTGAACTGCACTGCACAGTTTTTAAAAATTTTGCCTCAGAAATCATGACTGCAGTGCACACTCTCCCCTTTCACTCCTGCCCTCTTCTGCTGTATGTTAACATCTATAGAAACCAAAAAGTGAAGGGAGAGAAGTTGAACTAATTCAATGAAATTCAACATTTCACATGAAATTTGAAAAGCACAGCAGCTGGAAGGCACTTGCTTAGGCAACATTTTGTTCCCTCAAAGGCTCTCATGCTCTTGTTAGACGTCCAAAATATCTAATTTCTTCTCAGAGTATAGTACTACACCTGCTTTTGCAGGTCTAGTATTACCTTCTCCTCTTCAATTATTTAGTAAGTGTATAAATTAAAGCCAGTAGTTTGGACATTTTTTTCTTATATATATCTTACAAAAACCTCTGTTTTCTCATTATCTCAGTCCTAAAACTCTGAGAAATAAATGCAGGGGTGAAAGGTCTAAAATGTTATGAAGCTATTTGTGCCAAAGGGAATTTAATGATGATGTCTTAATCCCCCAAAGCAACACCTCCAAAACTGACCTATATAGCTAAAAGTATAGTTGTACATTTAAAAAATGTTACAAGGAGTTCTGCTGTTCCCTATCAAGACAGACACAGGTAAGCAAAAAGGGAATTATTTCCAAGCACACTCTGTTATTCGCTAATGAGCATAGAGTAGATGGAATAATTCTAATTGTAGAGGAAAGGTGGGTGTTGAAATCAATCATAATTACTGTAGTTAATTGGCAGGTTAAACATAGGACAGAGGTATGTTATGGTCTGCAACAATAGATATTTATTGCTTATATACAGCAAAACATTCAATTTAGTCTTTCTTGTTGGAGTTAATGAGTCTTTTCATCGATAACAATATTGGTCTGGTAATTAACACCAGACTATATATAGGAATATAAAAGTCTTCTTGATTTCAAATTTGACTGTGAAAAGTAGGGGGGTTTTGTACAGCAGGAGAGGTGTTGGAATGAAGTTGGCGTGGAGAAGGTAGACAAAGGATTTTTCACTAAGTACTTGATTAATTAAGTTGCACTTTTTTTTCTTAATACCAAAATCAATCATTGAAAGTTTGTTCTAGCTGTAACTATATTAAATTAAGTAAATTTCCCTTGTTGCTAAGACCAGCAGAAAAGATAGGACCCAAAGCCACAAAGGATGCCAATAGTTTCTCCATTAAAAAAAAAGCTAACTTAATTTCTCTCTTTAGTTTTATTTGTCCCTGTGATGAAGCAGGATCTAGTGTGATTTCTCTGAGGGTTGCACTCTGACCCTCACGAGCCTCTTCTGTGTCACCTCAGACCCCTTGGAGCCACCCTGGCAGAACGCGGTGTCTGTGGCCAGCAACTGCTCTGATTACCTCAACAGATGTTTTTCTCTCCAGCAAAGACATTATGTTGTGACATAATCTTCTCATTTTGCTACTCCTTTCTCATTTCTTACCACTTAGCTTATTTCCTATGTCATTTCTTCTCTATGTGTTTTTTGTCCTCAATTCTCTGCTCTATCTGCAGATTTGTACCACTTGATCTGTATCACCTATAATCTTTCTGTTCGGCCACCAATTCCTTTTTCTCATANTTTTCTTTTTTCTTTTTTTTTTTAATACCTTCATTATCAGTCTTTTCATCTTCTCAGACATCTCAAATACATCTTAGCTGAAAATGGGACAGGTGCAGCTCATCATCAGCCATTCAAAGGGGATAGAGTGATTGCTGAAGTTCCTCTTAATGATTTGTATTGCTTCTTATTCCCTCTTCTTTCTCCTTCTCTTTCTTTGGCCCAGTGAATCTCTGGAATTTCTAAAGAAATAAAGGGAGAAATCACACTCTTACACCTTTCTTACCTATTTGGGTTTACTGGAAGGATTCTAATACATAACATACTGTCAACTAGTAACATCAGATAGAAAAATGCTGTGAAATGCAGATCTGGAGGAGGTTTCACTCTCTGACTTCCTGGAGAAAACAAGAATTTTGACCTTGGTTAGTCACTTCACATGAATATGTGTCTTGAATGAACTTCTGTTCCTGGGCCTCACTGAGTTGCCTCAGGCAGGGGCGGTGCCTGAAGACTAATGCTCTCTGTGCTGGTTTTGGCTTAAACCATTCCATTCTCCAACCAGCAGAACTTGGTCGCTGTCTGCCCTCTAATCACCCAGTTGCATCTACAGAGCTTCATTTTGTAGTTCCTCAATGGTCAGATTTCAGCTTCCTAAAGTTTCCTTCTTCTTAGAAGGAATAATAATAATAATAATGTAAATACTTTTTAAAAATGGAGTGCTGTTATTGTCACCTGGTTTTGGGTTTTTTTGTTGGGTTTTTTGTGTTTCTGATTAGACATGTTCAGCCATAAAATGTTGGGATTATCCCAACCGGAATTGTTCATACATCGTTGGGGGAAAGAAAACCCCACAGAAATATGGTGCTGCTGTCACCGTAAGTAATTGTTTTGCAAATCCAGAACAGCTGTGAAAGCCCCAGTGCAACGTGTCCTGGTAAAGCAAATGGAGGCAGAGGAGCATGCTTCCACACACAAAACAATGGTGTCAGGACAATAAAAACAGGTGAAAATATGATTCTTCTGTGAGACTGCTTTCATAAAACAGCTGCTAAAAAAACTGATTAAGCACTAGGATATGACTCTTACTTTCCACCAACTCAGTAAGAGGTTTTTAAGTTGTGAAGGTCCTGAGCTGACACCTGATGTTGATTTAAAGAGACAGGTGATTATCCACAAAGTGAAAAATAATGTGGCATTATTCCCTAAGGTATGAACTGCAATAGCAATCAGAAAAGAGATAGAAGGGTACTGTAGTAATGGAGGGAGTGCAGTGCTGACACTGGTGGAGATGAAATGAAGTTGACAGGAGTTTCATTTCGGAGTTGGCTGCACTGATGAGGCTTGGGTAGTTCTCAGTCCCCATGTCAGCTGTCAGTACCACCACTCACACCTGAGCCCCTCTCTCTCCTCCGTCCTCTCCTCTGCTTCAAGCCCCAATTTACAATTAATGTTTTAAATTATCCGGCTAGTGCTTACTATTTCAAAATAGTAAATAGGACTAGTGCTGTCCTATTTCAGAAAGTCAACAGATGGGCCACAAGACACATCATTATTTCATGGCTTGTGTTTTCTCCCTTAGCTTGAGAAGAATAACTGGTTTTATTACAAGCTACCATTCACTTTTCTGTGTTTCTGTTCTTCCTCTCCTCTCCTCTCCTCTCCTCTCCTCTCCTCTCCTCTCCTCTCCTCTCC
>VZDJ01007755.1:24764842-24795776 GCA_008694505.1 Cyanoderma ruficeps | reverse complement strand
CCCTCTCCCTCTCCCTCTCCCTCTCCCCATACCTTTCAGAAAAAAAAATGGCTGTTATTTTACACATCAAAGGAAGTTTAAATATATGAAGCTTATTATTCTCCTTTAATTCAGGATCTTTGTGTATTACCATGACTGCAGATTTTTGTACAGGTCTATATAAGGTGGAGATCTCTTATAGCTCTAGAGTTTATGTAAAAAAAAAGGAATAAAATTCCACTTATTTTGCATGTCATTCATATAAACATGACCTGCTGTGCTAAAGAGAAGCAGTTTTCTTTTCATCCTGGAAATACACATTTTCTTGTAATTGTAGTATGTGAGATGCATATTATTATTTCATCAGGTCAATAGAGGCATAAAGTAAACTCTGTCTTAAAAAGAGGGGGCACAGTCATGTGGGATTCCAAAGCTACTTGCCTCAAAATTTCATGTATACAATTTATGTTTTCCCTTTGCAAATTTCATCCAATTATACACATCTTGCATATTCACTACTATCAGTCATAAGAAGTGCTGCTTAAAGGCTGATGAAAATAGTTTTGGCTTTCTGTAGTTCTTCTGCACCCTTAAAAGGCTCCAGATTCTCTCTTGGCATTCTTAGTGTATGAGATACCTTGAGACACTGTGCAATGCAGGGTTATTGTTATTAGCAGATACAACTTTTGTTGCCTTGGTTTTGGGTATTTGCTAGGAAAACTTTTCCACCAGTGTTGCCAAGGAGTGAATTTGACCTGTTTCATAGTCTTCTCACCCGTTATTGACAGAATTCTCATTAAGTGCCTGATATTTTTATTCCTGAAACATCTTGGTGTTGCTGGAAGCATATCAATTGATAACAGAACACCTTTTAAATAAATTCAGCATTGAACAAACACCTGTTCGTGAAATCTGTAGCTCTCTCTGTGCAGTGTGGTAGCAGATGCTCTTGATGAGTATGATACAGACTGACAGGCAAGTTAGATACTAATGAACTCCACTACTGATGAGTCTGGATGCTCTGCAAGATTACGTGACAGAAAAACTCTGTATTTCTCTCTGAAATAAAAATAAAAAGGGCAACCTTTCTGCATGGAGGACTGGAAAATCGTTTTTTTAGTTTTAGACCATCTAAAGATCCAAAGTTTTATTTTATATTTGAACCAAACTGAATTCTCCAGAGATTCTGGCTTTTCCTGTGTCTTTTAGTTTCAGATGTATACTCTTGCAGAAAAGGATTTCTGTTCAAGGGAAATGAAATTTCAGAAGCACAGGTAGGAAATGGAGTTTGTGCTGATAATACTGAGCTGTCTAGATAAACATAGAGACACTGTTAGTCTTTTGCAAAAGCTGACACGAGATGTCTAGGCAGAAAAGTTTGTACAAATGCCAAAAGTGAACACAGAGTCCATTTTTTAAATTTTTTTTTTCCTGTGGACTGGGAAGTAGCTTGAAAGTCATAGGCAGGTTGAGTAAAATTAAATTTTTCTGCCAAAGATTTTGGCCTCGTTGCTTTGCTGCATTGGCACAAAAACATGTGGTGCAGCCACTAAGGCAGAATAGGATAGAATAGAATAGAATAGAATAGAATAGAATAAATTCAGTTTGATGAAACCTACAAGGATCATCTAGTTCAGCTGCTAGTGGGACCTCTAAGAGATGAATCAGAAGAAATCTCAGAGTAATGTATCCCTGGCATGAATTATACTGTCGCTGGGAGACAACTCTACTTGCTCCTAGCCCAATACTGTTCCTGTTCTGTTCTCTTGCTCCCTCAGCATCCTGTGATGGCAGCCACCACCCTCTGTGCTTCCAGGTTTTTGCCCTAAGTAAAAGTGAGTTAGGTCTGGTGGCAAACACAGTTCGTTACTTCAGCTATGTCTACAGCCAGTCCTGAAAGTGTTTTAAATGTCCAGAATTCTGCTTCTATGCATAAAGCTTAAGAATGGATTCATCTTTAGCAAGAAGCTAAAGCAATGAAATGTTGTCTTGGTGGGAGCTACTGACAGCTACAAACATGAGATTCTTGGATTGAAAGTGAAGGTTCTTACCTGCGTGAATGATAGCATACAAACCTGTAAAATAGGCACAGGAATAAACGTTCATGTTTTCCAAGAGAGATTTACACTGAGCCTAGGCTTCTCAGAACATTCAGCTCTTATTTGGGAGATAATATGGGAAATAATATGGGAAGTAAGGTGAAAAGGTGTCCTAACAACGTAAAGTATTCAAAGTGAGAGTAAGACTGTGAGAAGCAGTGAAAGGCCTGCCTGAGTTAGCTAGGGACAAAATGGCAGAAGAAGGTTAATGTAGATGAGTGTGAAATGATGCAAAGAGAACTCCCATCCCCTAACTTCACCTGTGCAGCGATGCAGTTTAACCAGACATTTGGGAATCTGACCTTAGAATTGTAATAAATAGTTTTTGAAAAACTCCATGTCCAGTAGCAATTGGAAGCAGATAGGTTAATAAAAATTATTAGGAAAGGAACCATGATAAAAACACCTTTATGTCTTCATTTCAAATCACTAAAATCTATTAAACTCTGTGTCATTCTTGTATTTTTATCTCCTGAAAAGTATTACACCTTCAAAGTGCTCAGGAAAGGACAGTAATAATGATCAAAGGAATGAAATAGCTTCAAGTGAGTAAAGAGCTACTTTCTGTCCTATAATTATACCCTTCCCAAGGCATTTCCTATGAGCTTCTGTTGAGGACAGGATGCTGGGCTGTGAGGACCTTTGATGTGGCCTGGTATGGCTGTGTCTGTTGTGGAGGGAGGAGTATAATACCAGGGCAAACCAGCAGAGGTAAATTTCACGGAAACACAATATTCCCCACTGCTTTCCTTTGAAGAGGTGCTGTTTTCCTTTTACAAGGGAAGTGTCAGAGTGAGTAAAGCTGTAAAGGAATTCAGATTAAGCACTGCCTCATCTTGAGAAGTTCAAACACACACCTTCCATCTCTAAGGGAATTTCCTCCCTAAAAGGCTGGAATTAAAGCTATTCTCCAAATAAATATTTAATCTGGTTTTCTAGTAGCATTTGGCTATGTCTTCATTAGCAAGCAGCAAAGCAGAACAGGAGATCTTTAGAGTGAGTTGAAAGGAACCCAGCTCGTGTGCTGGGGGTGGCTCCAGGGATGAACCATGGGCTAAGGGAGTCAGTGCAGGGTTTTACTTCAGAGTCAGACCCTGATACAGCATTCCATGTTAATATGGGTCTGCTCTGTGGGAATCCAGTTCTTAGGCCTGTGCACAATCAGGCTAGATATTAAAAGGAGACTGATAAACCTTGTGTTCCTTTTCTCTGATACAATAATTATCCTTGTACTTTTTTTTNTTTTTTTTTTTTTTTTTTTTTGCAGTACAGCAGAATTTTGAATAGAAGAGCAAAAGAGCAGAGCAGAAAGAGCAGAATCATCTGTAAACAAATGTCTAGGACAATCCCCAGAGGATGATAAGATGATAATATGGGTCTGAGTACCTTTGGGTTGAGAATAGTGCTGCTCAGCAGAATCCTGCTGAGTGAGGTATTGCACTATTTCCATCAAACTCTCCTCTCAACCTCTTTACAAATGAAGGTACAATCCCATCTCTTCTGCCAAAAAAGGCACCTAAGATTTCTAAACAGCTAGGCAACAATGACTAGGTGTTTAGAAATCTTAAAGTGATATATGAAGCCCTCTAACGTTCATCCTAAAAGAGAGAAAAAAGAAGTCACTTCAGTTTCTTCGGTGTTTTTAAAAATCTAATACCTGATTAGTCTTCTCAGAGGTGTGTAACTTTTTCAAAAATTGCAAATAGACCCAATAGTTACACACAGCATAAGAACCCAGTTGTAAAATAGAGCTTTTTTTTGTCTTTAACAAAAAGAAAAAAAAAACAAAAACCAAGGAATGAAAATAACATTCCATCGAGGGCTTTCTGTCATATTCGGCATCTTAAGATCTTCCAAACCCTTACATTATGCTTTAGATTGTTCTTTCAGTTTATCAAATAGTGAATTGCTAGAAAGAGATTTTCCTAAAGAACATGTAAGCAGTAATTTGCTTCTCTTCACTTGTGTCTGGCCTCCCTCATCTTGGATTTCAATGCTAACAGAAGCTGCATGTGTGGGACCAAGGGCTATTTCACTTTTCAGTAGCCGGAATGTTATTATTTGATACTTTCTTCGCTGATTTGGGTTTTATAGCAAGGTTTTAAACCTAATACCCATTTTCACCCCAGTGAAAAAGTAATTCCTTTTCCTGCTATTATTTTTGCACTGCTTATGCTGTAGTCTAAAGATTCATTTGGGGTTAAGACCCTATATACCCTGTTGCCTTTAGATACTAAACAAATTCCTCTGAACAGTAACGCCTATCACATCTATAGACATAGGTGCTGTCTAAATTGTAGTAGTTTCCTGACAAAGACTGTGAAAGCAAGAGCTTTAGCCAAGAACACAAGGAATTTTTCAGCTTCTTATGTTTGGCGTTTTTTTTAGTTGATTGGTTGGTTGGTTTGGTTTGGTCAGGGTTTTTTTTATTTTTTTTTTAACTCCCAGCAATTTTCAGACTGGTTTTCACAACCCAGTTCATTAACTAGCTCCTTTAGAAAATACCTCTCTAAAGTAGTACAAATGTCTTTGGGTTAGCCATTTTGTTGGCCTGAAGTAGAATGGTTAACTGGAGCCAGAGAATGCTCCAAGTTCCTAACATATCCACAGGAGTATCAAGGGTTTGCTGCACAGCAAAATACTCATTGCATTAAAAGGGCAATGACTCTAAAATTTTCTGAAGGCTCCCCACTCTAAGCAGCCATCTATCCTGTCTTATTGCCTATTTTTTATCTGCTGCTAATTTTTCCCCTGTGAGAGGTTGTCTGGCTGGGAAAATAATGCAATCCTCAGCTTTGATTTCAGTGGAGAAATATTTCCCATTGATATGTGCATGAAATAAGTCAAAGAATTTGTTTTTAATTGCTTTGTAATAATAGTTTTGCATGACCTGTAATTGAAAATACTTTTCTCTCAGGTTTCTCCTTAATTAAAAGCAGCATTAGGTATTTCCTCACAGTATAACCACGTGAAACAAGGACAAATGCTGGTTTCTGCACCTGGGACAGTGTAATTCTGCTAATATATAAGTATACTTATATGGATATAAATATATATTTATATGGATGTACGTATAGACTGAGAGACAAGAGGCATGCATGCAGCCCTGCAGAGAGTGATCTGGAGATTTTGCTTGATGGGAAGTTCATTATGAACCGTGGGTGTTCCCTGGTAGCCAGAAGGGCCAACTGTATCCTGGGGTGCTTTAAGCACTGTTGCCCTGGGTTTTCTGTCTTTTGTCTTAGTGAAGAACTTTCTCATGCAGCTTCATCTAAACAATGTCTATTTTCAGAATGTTTACATACTTCTCCATTGAGAGAAGAAATGATTGATGGTGATGTCCACCATCCAGGTTGAAGGGGTGGCGACCTGTGTAACCAATCCCTTGACCTCTGTACATATCTATAAATACTGAAGTCAAAATAAAGTTAAGAATAAATAGTTTTCTACAACAGCCATCTCTGAGATTCATTCCAGTGTTCCTAAATTGGGACACGCCCAGCTTCGCCCCACGACAAAGCACAGTGCAGAGAATGGGTCAAAAGAAGCAGTTGTCCTGCTAGACCACAACCCTGCTGTGGCTTTAGCTGGAGTATTCTGTACAGTTCTGTGCTCCACAATATAAGTAGGATATAAAAATGTGATGTGGTGACCCCAGGTGGGCAGCAATGGTGAAAGGAGTGGAGGACATGCCTTGGTATGGGTGGGTGAGGATGCTGGCTTTGTTCAGTTTGGAGGGGATGGAGGGGTGACCTTGTTGTTGACAATTTCTTCATGGTGGGGACAGAGGTGGGGTGCTGATCTCTACTGTCTGGTGTCTGGTCACATGATAGAATGGCCTAAATTTGCAGTTGGAATTTCAGTTTAGATACTAGATAAAAATTCTTTACTGAGGGGATGGTCAAACACTGGAACAAATTCCCCTGGAATGTGGTTATGGCCCCTAGACTGTCAGTGTTCAAGAAGCAATTTGGAAATGCTCTTAGACATATGTTTTAGTTTTTGTGTTACCCTTTCTGAAGTTAGAAGTTGGACATGCTTATCCTTGTGGGTCTCTTCCAGCTCAGGATATTCTGTGGTTCTGTGATCCTGATACAAAGGTAAACCTATCCTTTAAACCCATCAGAAGAGAATTCAGTTCTACTGTGTACTTTTTTTACAGTTTTTCTAAATTATATAGTTCAAATAGATATTCATACTTATTAATGTGTTCCCCCCTTCTTTACAGAATTTTGAAAAATGGTAAGTAAACATATTCATAAAAACCTATGATAAGGAAAACGAGAATAAAGCAATACAGAATGTACTTTTCCAACTTCAATTTGTGTTTACTTATAAGAAATACTTCTGTGCTTATCACTACTTATAGTACTTTCACATAAGCCTTATTTACAGTTAAGCTTGTTCTAATAATTAACATAAGCCCTAAACATATTGAAGAACAAGATAATGCTATTCAAGTTTGAAATATAAAAACCTACATGAATGTTGAGATAAATACTTTCTAATTTATAACATATTTTGCAACTTAAATCTTACTCATTTTAACCGTCCTATTTTCAAAACATTTGTATAATAAATAACTACTTTAAAATCCGACTGTTGTGAAAAATAAATTCTTTTATGCATATAGGTATAGACACAGATCTTTAAAATTCACATATTTCCATTGAAAACTCTCTGATATTAAGCAGCTGAGAAGCTGGACCCTTGAAGTCCCTTTAAATTAGTCTACAATAATTGTAAATGTACCCAATTAAATTAATCTAAAGCAGGTCATGCTCCATTTCAAAAACAGCTGTTTGTGTAACAGAAGACAAAGAAGTATAAATCCTCAAAGTTCAGTGGATGAGATACAGTAGTAGTTTATGGATAAAACTAGACTTTACATTACAAATCAGCATGTGAAGAAGTCCTTTGAAGTCAAAAAATTGAATCCTTGTAGTGTCAAAGTCAAACTGTTCTCAAAGAAAATGTACTTACATGGAAGATTTTTAATTAGATATGAAAGGACAGAGAAGAAAGACTGACAAGTCAATTCTTTTCAAACTTACTTGAATTTAGGCAGTTGGTACCTTTAGCTATGTCCAGATTCTCTTTCAAGTGAATCTCCAAAGGCCAGAGGAAAAATGGCTTTATTGTGCATAATTCATGCTGGCTTGGATAAAGCTGGATATATTTTGACTACTATAGATTTTTTCTTTTAGTTTTTTAAATTTGTTATTTATTTTGTTTTAATTCTAGACTATTTTCTCTGCTGTCAGTTTTTCCCTCCACAATTACATGATTTGACTTAGATCAGTGAAGACAAAAGTCCTGCTATCTCTGTGTGTCACCTCTTTCCTTTTTCTCTCTGTTGCTGACACTTTATCTTGCTTCTGAAGATGAGATATCATTGCAGTCATTGTGATTTTTCCATTCTAGACAGTCTGTTTACTCCCACTGGGTATATTTTAAATTATGTCTTTAAAGCAAGGTCTTTCTTTTCACTAACGTCAGGCAGAAGAGACAGTAAAGAACAATCCAAAACACAGAATGCTTGGGTCCTTGGGTTCAGCTAAGCGTCGCAGGAAAGGCAGAGTCTTATCTGTTAATTTTATCCTGATTTATCTTCATTGCTTATCTAAGCATTTAGCTACTCTATTCACATTTAATTTAATTATGTTCTTAAGGACAGCAATCTTTAGCCCCAGCAGCATTGTGGTATTTCAGCACTTTCCCACTACAGAAGATACAGCATCTACTTTCAATAGTAGAATTTGCTTAAATAGTCATTTCAACTTGCAAACAGCAGAGCAATCTGAGCATAACAAAGAGTTTAAAGTATCTTTATTACCACAGTGACATTGCTATGAAAGCAAGGTCTGCATCTCCCTTCTTATAGTCTTCTTACCATATTGCTTGGATGTATATTACTTGTAAAAAAACCCCTTTTATAGTTAAAATTGGGACCTAATACCCACCACATATTTAGCAATACCTTTTTTGAAAATCATTTCCACACGTAATTCTAAATAAGGAGAAGATATTTTTTTTAGAAAGCCTAAAAATACGCTTCATTTTTGCATTACTTGTATATATTAGATGAATTTTATGGTATGAACATACTAAAATTGAGTATGGAATAAATGCTATTGAAAGCATGAGAGACTTGCTGACTTCATGTTTATGAGGGATTTTTTATTAATATAAAAGTACTTTGTTAGATGCTTGAGAACTAAAGTGCATTCAAGAAGAAAACTCTGGAAGAAAACTATTGTTTTATAGATTCTTATTACAAAGTAATTTTTGACAGTGGATTTTTCTCCTGTTGCTTGCAGTTATGGTAATCTTTCAGGATATAAAATTAAAGGAAAAAAACTGTATTTAAATTTTTGGATCTTTTGAGTTATCCCTGTCATGTAAATTTCGTGCACTCCTGTGCTTAAACTGTGGGAGCTGCTAAAACAAAATGAGGGTTCCAATCAATTTCTGTTTTCTTGCAGAAGGGGAGAAGAGTGAAGAGGGTTGTTAACCTAGTGGTCATCTGGAAATCATGCCATCTTAAATATTTTAATCCCTTTTGATTCTGAATTCTTGAGCAAAACCAAACTATTAAAAAAAAAGAAAAACAAACNAAACAAAAAAAAAAAAAAAAACCACAAAAAAACACAAAAAGGAGGAATTTGAAATATCCTGTTGGTAAAGGTGTTCTAATTAAATATTGGTTCAGGGAAAGTGTCCAGTGAAATTAAGATGATACTCTACTGTTTTTTAGGAAGAGCTAACTCTGTTTTACAGAGCCAAATAACACTATTCTCTAGCTCTGTCTTTTCAGGGAAAACACACAGGGTCCACACAGCTGAACCTATTCAGCTTCCCATCACTGGTTACAAACACATGTAATTAAGTAGAGGAGCTCCTCAGAGGATGCTATTGAAGCACTGCTGCCTCTATCTGATTTACATGTAAGTGTAGGTATTAATATTATATAGCAAGTAGAGCAGCACACAGGGTTTCAGTATTACTCTAGAGGCTTTTAGATCTTTACTTGAGATAAAAATGAATAGAGAACTGTAAAGAGAAATCAGTGTTTTCAGCCTATTATGACATCCCTGTTATAGCATCTTAACTATTTAATTTGGAATTCTGTATATAAAGTCAAATTCTCAGTTTCATAGTATCAGTTTCTAGAGACCATTTGAGTTATTAATAGCTAGATAATTAGACATCTGGAAAAAACCTGAATATATTAGATATGAACTTTTTTTTCTGTATCTGTGTGGGAAAATAAAAAAGAAAGCTTTCATCTGAATGATGTTCTGCGTTGCAGCATTTCATTGTGTCCCGTACACACAACCTCTTGGGATGTTATTGTAAAATCTGGATGTTCTATATAAATATCACCATTTGTTTTAGAGTATTTCTGTCTGTTGTAATAAAAAGCCCTCACATTTTAAACTTTTTTTAATCTAAATATTTTTTATTGTTTTATGTGGGACTCAGATGTTTAGGAAGAATGGCAAAGAAAAGTGAATTCTCTACCTTTCAATGGTTCCTTCCCATCAGACTGACTTCAAATTATTTGTTTCTGATTATGAGTGAAACACATACGTATGCTTGCTTCCTACAGCACTGGAATAGTCTCTTTACCCCTAATTCAAAATGAGACTGAACAACTATTATGATCCTGTTAGATGTTAGACTTCTACTTTTTTTCTTTATTTGTTTTTGTTTTTCTTTTAGATTGATGCTAGTGTTATTAGATACAACAGTAAGGTATTTTACAGAACTTCAGTGCTACAGAGCTGATAATTTTTTTGTCTCTTTTTTCTCTGGCTGGACATCTGGTGGCCATTAACAACCAAGCATTCTGATGTGTTATTCATCTGTGCTGATATTGCACAAAGGATTTTGCCACCTGTTCAATTTTTAGTCACTGAATAAAATTATTATATTTAGATGGGAAGTTTTTACTGCTTTGAGTTGTATGTGAAGGACATAGATTGGAATGTGAAGTTCAGCAGGCAGTGGTCACAAAACATTCTGAATCCCACGATTTTGAATCTCAAGGAGTTTAATTCCTCAGGGAAGGTTTGCTTGCAGTTGTTTGAAGCTGCACATGTGTTCACAGACATTGAGTAGTGTGTTCAGCAAACCTCTGTCTCAGAAAGTATAGCTGAAATTTTTCCCATTGATTTTTGAGACTTTGCATTTTTAGAAGAGAAGGGATTCCACACTCTGGCCCTGATTATTTCTCATTGATCTGAGATCATGGTTACAAACACTCTGAATATAATGAAGGAACAAGCCCACTGACAAAATTAAAGGAAACAGAGTTACAGAGCTAATCTCTCTTTATCACCTGTATGCCAAATGGAACAAGAAGAGGTTTTTAAAATTCAGGCATTTATGATGGAAATCTAGTCTCAAGTAAAGACATGTCATCATGAATTTCAAGGATCCAGTGATATTTGGTGTTATATTCCAAATAATGCTGAAATTTACCAAAAAGTTAATAGACATGAATGCCTTTGAAAGCTTCCAGAGGGTGAGCATGCCCAACTAATTTTAGGTTTCTAAATTAAGGGTTAGTCACACAGGAGGTGAACCTCCTTTCTGATCAAGGCTAATCAAGAAAAACTAGAACCGGTTTAGAATGTACAAAGTAAGGTTTAAAATGTACAAAATAAGGTTTAAAATATACAAAGCCAAAGGAGATGTGATGTAGACAAGTTTGTGCACAAAAATGAGGTGTCACTGCTCTACTTAAGGCTTGTGGCTGTTCTGAGGTGATCAGCATCAGAAAGACTAATGTCTTGGGAGAATGTAAGTAATGTCACCCTGTGTGAAGAGGGAAAAATATTTTGTATGTTTGGAATAACATAAATTGCATGTGATACAGTTGAAGAAACTTCGCTTGACAGTGAGTTTTCTACATCTGTAAATATGTTTGTGTATGTGTGGAATCATGAGATAGATGAAGACATTTCTTAGGTATTTTAAAAAAAGGAAACATCCCTGGTTCCTCCAAACTCTTGAATAACTGTAATCTCAGAAGCCTAGAATTTTTGCATTAAATTCTTATTTCAGTTGAATATATCTTAATGAATTTACTTTGGCTTTGTCTTTAGCTTTAAGATGAGGTGTAAGGACAAAATGTATCTCAGTGAAATACGTAATTTCACTTGGGTTTTGCAGTATGTTCTCCCTGCAAGCTCACAGAAATTCCTTACAATTAAACACTATTTCCTGTAGGGAGATGACTGAAAGTCTTAAAGCCTATAGGAGTTAGGATCTGTGTTACCCGTTTAAAAATCTCTGATTTTCCTTTAAATGTCACAGAATCATCAAGATTGAAAGATACCCCTGAAGTCATCTAACCCAGCTGTCAACCTAACACCATCCTAATCACCCCTAAACCTGTCCCCACATATATGTAAAATAATGATACCAAATATTTTGTGCCATCTGAAAAAAAGTAACCCTACTTCATTAAGTCACATATGCAATAAAAATGACACTTTTAGATTAAAATGACTTCAGATGCTTCAAATGTGAAAGTTGTCTTCCACCTCTGGTTATATTCTTTGCTCCTCCTGTTCATAGGGAAAAGAGAGTTTAAAGAGGGAAAAGAGAGTTTAAAGAGGGAAAAGAGTTATTATGGATCACCTAGTTGAAACCTGTCTAACATCAAAGCCAAATTAGGATGCTCAAGGCCATAGCCACATAATAAGTGATTGTACTGTTGCATTTCTTTGATATTTCTATGTACAAAATAGAACTCAAATTTACTAAGAATTTTGCAAAACCTGTTTGATATTTCAGAAGTATGAAGAAGGTGTGTTGTCTCCCTAAGATCTTATTTTAATTTCCCTGTAACTGATTTCAGAATCCCACAAAATAAACAAAATATTTTTGGGTTTATGAAGACAGAACTGTATTGTAATGACAAAAAACCCCCCAAACCAGCCAAACAAAAAAAACCAAAAAAACCCCACCAATCTTTTTACATCGGTTTTCTAAAATAACTAGTGAAGTTCATAACAAAGTCCATAAGAAGTATAGTTCACCAAGGCAGGCAAAATTTGGTTAACTTTTGTTAACTTAGTCAAAAGTATAATAGGAATGTATCTTCTTTCTTTCAGGGTAAGATCAATCATTTTAAATTTATTAGAACTGGAAGACAGCTATGTTAGTACAGACCTAAAATGGGTGAACACTCATTAACTAAAGAATGAGATAGAGAAGATGCTATGAGGAATATAGGTACAAAGTCTCCCTCCCTACCAACAGATGCATTTTATTTCTCTGAAGTGATTTTCACACAGCTCTTTATGTGCAGAATTACCTTTAATGTATTTTTGTCTCACATGCAATCTCTTGATCAGCTTCTAGCACAGAACAGATTTTCAAGCTTTGTGTCTGGCATGCAAAAATCCTCCATTTCCATATTGTCACACTGTCCTTCAAACACTCCTGCTAGTATATTAATAGGGCTCCTTAGATGTTTCCTTCCACTTCCTGGAACCTATGCTAAATGAGATATGTATCCATTTCTGGAGGAAAAACAAAGTTTCTCTGATCTTTTTTAACATTTCAAATTTTAAATGCTGCTTCAAAGTTATATTATTGCTACTATATAATATATAACAATCAGTAGAATTTAAAGAGTTGTCTTGCAAATATTGCAGAGTTTGTTTGAAAGGCTGGACTGCTCTCACTTTTCATTTTCTTCCATGATATTAACAGGAAGTAGGGGTACAGCTCTACTGACTCCACAGAATTGCATGGGACAAAATATTTTAAATTGGTAGCCAGATCTTTAAATTTCAAAGTATTTTGAATCTAAATGTAGTTTAAAATTAATTTTATTTTCTCAGCATTCTACAGAGAGAAATATCTATTTATTCCACTTGAGAATGCAGGGATCTTACAAAGTATTCAAAGCTGGATCATTGCATAAATAGTACACAGTTTTTCTCTCTCTGGAGCAAAACAAACTAAAACAAAAATTGTACGTGAAATGATAATTAATTACTTTTCAAGTGAGCAGACTGGGATATCATAGAAACATTTTTATTTGAGATGATGATACTAGCATATAACAGGTTTTGATATGTGAAATAAAGATGTTTCTTTTAAAAAGTCATGCATTGACTATGAGAACAATAGATGTGATTTTTAATATTGCATCTCAACTGGAAGGGATAATTCAGTATGCAACACCTGAAGTTTTTTTCCCAGAAGTTGGCTTTATTCCACTGCATGTACTGTAACATAAATGTGTCCATTCTGGAACTACAGTGTCCAGAATCTTCTCCCAGTTGCAACTGCTTTAATGGTCAACAGTGGCACTGGTGTGTTCTCAGGTAACAGGTTGGCCCATGATTTTCTGATTATTTGTTCCTAAGTATTGTATCTTCATCATTTGAGCAGTTACACTGAAATGGAACCTCTGTGAACACAATACATCTATCTTTAAAAAAAAATTTTTGGTTTACTTTTTTTTTTTTTTTTAGTAGGTAGTATTAAACTTTCTGATCTGTCCTGTACTCAGATGACTGAGTATGTTTTCTTAGCTCCTCTATTCCTGCAAGGTTTTAGACTACAAACAAGGAAAAAAATCAGTGTGGACTTCACTTGGAAAATTTGAACTTTAGTAAAATTATGCCCTGCAGATTTCACTAGCTTTAATCTGGACTTCATCCAAGATCTTTCGAGTTCCAATGTGCTGAGTTTGGATGATAAAAGGACAGGCCACATGAGACTGCATCTCATTACACAGCAACACAGATTCAACACAGAAATATCAGTTTCAAAATGGGTAACTTCCACTTAGATGGCAAAATACCTTATTGAAAAGTTATTTCAATGATTTTGTGTATAATAAAAAAAATTAATAGTATATTTACAAGTGGATTATATTTATTATACTTTCTTTGGCTACATGGCACTGCACCTTCAATATCTGGGCTGAGAGTGTCTTAAATATAAATTTATGCTCTACCTCTTCAGAAATCAGTATTGATCCTCCTATAAGGTTGAGACTTGCTGGTGACAGATACAAATAAATACAGGATAATGGCACAGGTCAGAGCAAATGCAGTTTCAGCCATAGGGAGATTCACAACATCTATATTCAGTTTGGGATCCATAAGCCCACTCCCAAGAGCCACTGTCTCCACTAACTGAAGGCTTTATAGTAGCTTGTCAGCACAGCTCCTTACTCCAAGACTCTCAAATCTGGTAAACACCACCTAAATGGGTGTAAAACTTTAAAAGGGGAGTTGAACTGCTGCAGAGGTTCAGAAGCACTCTGTAACTCATCCCTCATATTAAGGCCAACTACCAGGCTCCCATGGAATATCTGATTTAATCCTACTTCTGATTCCTGAAGAACCCTCTTCCTGTGCTCATTTTCACGGGTACAGTGAGGGTTAAGAAAGTAGAAAACAGAGCAGGCAGTTCTCTTTTCCATGTGGCTGCATCTATTTTTCATTTAATGGTTTTCAGCACCAGAAAGGCTAGATTTTATAGCAGCTATATTTCCTTAAATCTTTCATGACATAAACTTTTTGGGTTCTTGTTTTCAAAAGTTGCTTATCACTGCCAGGTTTTCATCTATTAAAGAAATCAAATTTGTTCTGCTTTCATAACAGTACATTATGAATACCACATGGTGTCTCTGGCATTTGCTATTTTGTAAATTAGTTTAGAAATACCTGTGGTGTTTCTTAGCGAAATGATTGTCAATAAAAGAATTAGCAGTGTTGACATTTAGATATTTATAGAACCCTCTGCCGTTCAATAAGATAAGATTATAGTAAAAAGAAACCCCTGTGGATTAAATGCACTTTATGAAGACAGCTGATCTGTTATGTGCTAAAATGTCCCGTTATTTCATAATATCTATTCTGATAGCATGTTCTGTCTTGCAAATCTATGACTAGCTGCCAAAGCATTTCATTAGCTAAATGAACCATAATAGAGAGTGGATGATGTGCATGTGCTGGTAATCATTTATGTAGTTTGAAGTGAGACGTCTTACCTTCCGAATGACCACATTGTTGCGTGACTTTTCCTTATCACTTCTAATCTTTCCGAAAGCTGCTGAAAAATTTCAGCTCTTTTGGTAATAGCCCGGTTACTTCCAGCATGTGGGACACCAATTAGTGCTCCACTTCTAGTGAGGAGGAGTGGAGTGAGCACAGAATTCTCTGGTAACTCTGCTTAGAGCATTGAATTTCCTACCCTGGAGGCTGTACTCAGAAGCAGATAACACTAAATCTGTGAGGCATAAAGAGGAAGTTCTCTGGCCCTCAGTGGAAATGGGATAATCTGCCCTGCCAAACCATTTAAGCATACCCTGCTTTATTCTTCACAGATACATGAAAGTCTAGGGCTGAGGGGGAGCCAGGGACAGGAACACAATAAAGTAATGGTCAGACATGCAGTAGTAACCCCAGAGAAAGAATCAATAGGAAAATTATCAATATTAAATAGCAAGGATGACAGGTCATCTACATAACTCCAAACACTGAGATTTAGTAATAGTTTGCCATCTCAATCTATATCAATTCAAGCATTTTCTAGTTTTATGTTGTCAGTGCAAGAGGCAGTCAGTTTAGTTCATTGGTGGACTTTGCTCAGATTTGAAATATACCACTGCAGTCTGCCTTCTTCGTCCTTAATACATTCTCAGGTGTTGCACTGATGTCATGAAAAGTTTATATAGACAACATAAAGTACACACAGAGTTGTTTTCTTTCTGCTCTTGACTAATGGGAAAACTCTCAGTTGTAATAAATTTTTAACATGCAAAAATTTTGGACAAAGTTTATTGTTTGCTGTGGATCATATTTTCAAGTACTATAAGAGGAAAGTAAATCCCAGGTTGATATTTGTTGGTTATGTGACCATTTCTAATATATCAAGGTGTATATGATTTGTTTAAAGTAGATATCTGAATTTTTCTGATACTTTCTGTGGACATCTGTTTTCAGTTCCTTACAACTTTGTTACAGTTTAATCAATTCATGCAGACATTTTCAAGAAGACATTTCTAAAATATGCAGAACATTTCAAGGAATAGTTCAGATTAAAATAATTGACATTTCTGAGGAGCAGGTTGGGAGAAAAGTGTTATTATATCCAAGTTCAAAAAATTTTCACTTTCAAAATTTACATTTACATTAAAAATGTTTTTTCAACTCAAAATTAAAGAGTGTTTTATTAGCAATAATGTGACTTACCCAGCTTTAGTCACATTATAAAAATTACAAAATTTATTTGTTACCCGTACAGAGATCTTTTTATAACTTACCTAAATTACAAGAAAATAGAATTTTGTACATGTTGATAGGATTGTAGCAGACATGCATGGTATTTCCAGGCCTTTTTGTTCCTGCCTTTTCCTTCTAGTTCTTCCTCTAACCTATTAACATCTGAGTAGGGGAAGAAAAGAGCTGAACAGGCTTGGTAAGAGTCTGTCTTCCTTAACCATTTAATCTGCTGTCCGTAGCTAGCAAGCATGAAGAATAAGAGGATGGATGAGATAGGAAGGATGATGAAGGATTAATGGGCAGATTTGGGAGTAAAAGGGAGGAAAAAATTGCAAGGAAAAGAGTCAGGAAGTAAGTGAGCATAAATGATGAAGTGTGGTATAAAACAGTACAAGGCTGAGAGCAGACCAGACCTAAAGCTGAGCAGACTCGGGGCCCTGGGCGGGGCTGTAGGAGGAGGTAAGGAAATGTGCTGTGTGAGGGCAAATGGTAGAGACAGAGCAGGGACAAAGGGCAGTGCAGAAGGCTGTGGGGTAGGTTGAAACATTGTTGATCACTGCAGAAAATTCACCTTCAAAACCCAGAACTGAATGCACAACTGATTACATCCACGCTTTGCTGCTCCCAGCATTGAATGATGGAAGAAAAACTGGAAGTGTGCAAAATAGGATTCCAGGCTACAGTTGCAAATGTTTTAAAAACATATGAATTTAAGAACTCTATCCACATCAGTTCTGATAATTCTTAACTAAGGTCTTAATTTTGAGCCTCACATTCTTTTTTACTTTTTTTTAGCTATTACTATTAATGTTAGTATAAAATATAGGTTCGTATTTCTCCCATTCGGAACGACAGACTGAGATTTAGGTCTCTTGCTGTTCCTATGACAACACACCCAGCACAGTGTTTCTGTCACTTTCTAATCAGCAGGTCCTTTTTCTTCCTTCTGTGATTTACCTGTTACACAGTAAAATCAGTTGACACGTACAGATAGCTAGCAGAGGCTGTTCGCTTCTTAAACACAGAACTCATAGCATCAACAAGAAATATTAAATTATATAGCTATAAATTAAATACCATGGATGTATGAGAAGTTCGGTATCAAACTGTTCCTGTACAGAAAGTACCTTACCCCAGTCTCTTCTGACCAGTGAAGTAGGTTGTATTGACTCAGTGTTTATCAGTTTTACTTGATACTTTAGAAAACCTTTAGTCATGTTACCCCATTGTGGCCAGCTGGTATTTCAGAGTTGAAATCTTGGCTGAGTGTTCCTATTTCAATTTGAGAAATTAGGAGTAACCCCTGCCATGATAAAGCAATCATTAATTAATTAACATTGGGATGACATAATCTCTTAGCAACAGAGAAATACAAAAAAATCTCATAGATCAATAAGGCTTCTGTAACTGATTTTTTTTCAGGGAAGAGATAGAGATAATTCACCTGTAATATTTTTACAGAAAAAAAAGAAGAATTTTGCTTTAAAAAAGCACTATACTGTAAAAACTGGCATTAGAGCATCCTGGCATGAAGTTTTGAAATTTTCTTCAGTTTCTGGGTGCAAGATCTATTTCTATGGTGGAATAGGCAGTATAACATACTTAATAGATGCTGTTGTTTCTATTGCAAAAGAAATTATAATGAAAAATGTAAATATTGCTACTTTGACCTTGATTTTTTCAGAATACAGGCCAGCAGAAAGGAACAGTTGTCTGCTTAGAACACTACACATTTAGCTATGATGATATTTTTTCTATGAAAGGTCTACATGAAGCAGTCATATTCCCTCTGACCTTTTAATATATTTTTATCTCATATAAATGCCATTGAGTTGCAAGTGAGTGTCATTTAGTGGATGCAAAAATCTTTGTACTGTGAGGACCTCAGTTTTAAGAGGATCTTCCCCTGCTTGTTTTTTCAGGAACAATGCAAATTTTTCTCAAAAACTAGTGGGACTGAAGGCCCATTTGTAGCTTAGTCTCCTAAAGACAAATTTCTGCTAAAATGCTGTATAAAGAACACTTTCTGATGACCACTGAATGGATCTGATCTTGGGGGTCCTGAGGGCCTTTTGCAGTGACAGATAATTTTTTGAATCTTGTGAGTTGCTTCGGGTCTGTGAAGCTTCTTTTTTCCTACCCCATGTCAGAACCTTGCGATATTCAGCCTTTTCCCCATCCTCTTGCTGCTACCAAACCTTTACTCTTTTTCCTCATTTGATTTTTGGTCAATCCTTCTTCCAGCAGAGAATATACAAAAGCTCTAAAAAATAGTAAACCAAAAAAACCTCAGGAATTTAGATGTCTTACCTTTACCCTTTTTCTTTCTTTTCCTTTTTTTCCTTTAAAGGGCATATTACAAATCTGTTTTCCAAGATAGCTCATGACATAGCTCTGGTGTCTCATAACTAATTTTTTTTGATCATCCAGGTTTTATTTTCATCTCTGCTACTGAGTTCTTTGCTACCTAGGTTAGGGAGAAAAAAAATAAGGTGATATTTGCCATTTCCCAAGTTGGCAGCATTTTAATGGGTTTTGCGGTCTGATTGACAAAAGATTAATTATGAGAGTGCAGAGAAGTGGAAGTTACCTTTTAATTCCAGCTATCTTTTCTGATGTTGTATTAATGATGTAGTACAGTGTTTTTCCTGCCACCTGAAATATATTCTGGGTGTATTTCTATTTCTCACTTTTAAAATCCTGAAACAGTCATCATCCTTTGTCTTATCTAGGCCAAAGACTACCTGTATTACTTTTTCATTTGTAGGAATTTACTTTATCACTTCCAAATAACTTCTATTTCTGCACTGGTTACACATAAAGGTGTTGTTACACAATCTCTCCAAACAAAATCTGAGTGCTAGTTGGAGAACACATATTAATTCCAGTTATCCTTGTAATTTACATATCACACATTCCCTTGTTGTCTGTTACTGTCTCATCCCAGGTTATTATTAGGCTCTATCACCTTTTCTTTAGACATGGAATGGTAGGTTGCAAATGTTTGCTGTCAGTTGTTGAGAAATAAAAATATAGTTTGAAACTGTTTGGTTTTACTAAACGAAAAAAGAGCCTCAACTAAGTTTTTGTCTAACTTTTTTCCATTATCGGTGTTGACTTCAACATTATTATGGGCAGAATAATAACATTTGGATAGATCAGGGTAATTACCCCATGCTTTGGCATATTCAGTTTTCCACTATTTTAATTGGATGGTATATAGAAGTATTTAATGTCTGCTAAAGAATGTATCATAAAAAAGCCATTACATGTTCTAACATCTGTTGATATCTAAAGATCTCATTTTGTACTGCCTTCAAGGCAGTTCCATTTCACTCTTTCTAATTTTAGTATGGACTGGGAATATTGCTTGACTGAGATCTTTATCTCCTTGTTTGTATTCTCTTAAATCTTCCTTAGGAAGTTGAAGTTCTTATCTTTAGACATACCACAAACAAAGCAGTATCAGCTCACTTTGGACACAGTTGCAACCAGTATTCCAGCCTCTGTTGTGCTTATCTTAATAAGTCTATGTTTTAGAGGCAGCAGTCCCAGTTTCTGATATATGCTTACGTTGCTCCAGGCTAGCAACTTCTAGAATGCACCAACTAAACTGTTCCCCAGGGAACACACCCTGATGGTGCCAATTCCATCACTGCTTCTCTTTTAACAGAAAAATATTCGTTTTATTTAACAGAAAAATGCAAAAAATATTGCATTGAAGAGGTAATATATGAGCTCTGCATAATGGATTGCCATCTGTAATGTTTGTGAGTCAATCACAAGCCTTTGCAGCCTCCTCCTCATGGGAATCCAAACTACAAATGATTTCAGTTGTGTCTCACTCTTCAAGACCTAGTTAGATGAGCCATTGCTGCATGACCAGGTCCTTCATTCTGGTATAAACAGTAAACTAGAACTTTCAGAATATGCAAATGTATTTCACAGATATCAACCCATGTGTCTTCAGGTCGTAAAGGATTGCATTTTCAATCAATTGGGCACTTTGGATCTTAAAAGTAGTGATTTAAAATAATTTAATATTGGATCATATATTTGCTATGGCCATCAGTAGTTCTGGAAATTTAGGGGAAGAGAGAAACATTTAAGATCTTTTTGCACATGTTATTCAATATAGATTACCCTGTCACTGAGGAGTCTGTCCTAGCAGCAGGATCACAGTTTGGGACAAGAAAGTCCACTGTAGGCATGACTGCATATTCCCCACATATAGTTTATGGCTCCTGGAATGATAATAACAGATACAAGTAGCTGGAACCCCAAAAATGAGATTTGTGATGTGAATAAAGTAGAGAAAATAACTATTAAAGAAAAAATAGGATGAGAAATGCAGCAAGACTTGTTATCAGTTCTGGCTTGTATTTATGCCAGTATACCTTCCTTATAAGAACTTTCTTTCCTTCAAGAGCTGTACAGATAATGATGACATTGCTCAAAGTACAAAGAGGGATTCATATTCCAAAGTGCATTTACTATATTTTAAAGTAAATCTGTGATTTAATAGTTTCAGATGCTTTACTTTTCTGTACACTTGGTTTCCCAGCTACAGAGTTCCCCATGGTCTTTTATCTTCTATTCCATGCCTACTGTTTCCTTGGATTTTCTATTAAATACATCCTCCAGCAAGATGATTCATAATGACTGAGTGTCATCACTGATGTGAGATCGTGAAGTTTAGATGGAGCTTAACACTGGTCTTTCACTGGTAATTTATATTTTCATTAAAATGTTTGAAAAAAAATGTATATTCAGTGTAATAGAAAAAAGATTAAAAGTTTCATACTTTCATAAATGATATTGTAAATACATCACCAGATTAAGAGTAGATATGTGTTTGGGAAATATATAGAAATTAGATGGTTTCCAAGGCTAAAACTGAAAGATCCACATATAATCCAAATTTGGATATTGCAGTGTAGTGTGAGAAAGAAAGGATCATACTTTTTTAAGTAGAAAACTCACAGTGCAGCTGTGAACAATCATTGTGACAAGAAAATTTCCATACATCAGAAGGCTGAGAGGGATATATCATGAAACTCGTGAGCATACAGAATGCTTCTCATGATGTTTTGTTAACAGTAAATATTTCCTTTGCAGAGGTCTTTTGGATGAAGGTGTTTCTGGAAATAAGTGGATTTAGTTTTTATATATGATTATAATTTTAATAATTTGCGATTTACACATTTATATTTTCTTTGATTAACAAGCTTATCATCTAGAAACACAGGTTTTCAAAATACAGTGAATGAATACATTTCAAAATACAGTGAATCTTATAGGGTGTGTTTCCAATCTTTATTGTGTTTGTGAACTACTTAATCCAGTGTTGTGGGTGTATGGAAAACATGGAGCATGTTTGCCTGCATGAGCCAATGTCTTCAAATATGATGACAACAAATGGTGCTTATATGATTCAGAATTTCTGAAATTTGAAACTTTGCTGACCTACCAACATTTACTAACATGAGAAGAAATCAACCAGAGAAGAATCATTGCCACTATAGCGCAGAGTAATTTTCTGAATTATAAGAATGTTCTGAAGGGAGAGAATTGACAATTGCAGTAATTGTAAAGGAACCAAAGAAACCCAGAAGACAAACGATAGAACTAGAAAAAAGGAAAATATAAGTAATTGCAATTTTATAGCCTTTTTTTTAGATTAAAAAAATTATACTTTCTGTTTCAGTACTAGATCAAAACTTATAATTAGTAACACTTTTTCTGAAAAAGTGGACCTTAATCACATCTGGTAACTTCATGGATCAACTTGTTACAAAATGATAGCAATCTGAAATCTCTGAAAGAAATAAAACAACAAAAATTATCCTCGTAAGAACTTAACACATTTTTTTTTATTTTCACAGCTGCACTGATTTAATTTTGTTTTCAGAATATAAGACTGCTTACATTTTTCTCCTTCTAAATATCAGTCTTCTGCTGGGTATCTGGGATTCGATGTATGTGGTAGCAGATGATCTTTTTAGAAATTGCAGCAAACTATATGTTGTCAAATGTGTTGTTGTGATAAGACAAACCTTTAACAGCAGATTTTCCTTTCCATAGATCTGATTTTAACACCCCCAAAAAGAAAACAGCTCCTTAAATTCAGAGAAAATATAGAACAGAAAAAAAGCTATATTATGAAATATTATGCACAGTAGTGAATTATTTATATTTTATTTAATTAAATAATATTTTGCATTCTGATCCTCCTGGTTTTCTTTCTGTGTTCTTTTCTATATATTTTCTGTGATGAATTCTATAGATTTGAGATTATGGGCCTTAACTAGTGCATATTTAGTAAGAGAATTAAATCTAGAAAACACACCAGAACCATAATTTCCCTTTTCCCTGGTTAAGAGGCAATCTTTCACCTTAATGATGAAGAAAGCACATGTTTCTGAATAAGAAAGCAACCATGAATAGGATATGGAAGCACACAAGATGCATTATAATCTGACCATCAGTGAACGCTACTGAAATACTACTGTCAAGCCCTTGGACATGCTGCTCTAGGCCATTAACACACAGTCACACTACTAAGGAGTTATTCTGTCCTGAAAAGCACGTGATGAAAGTCAATACTGAAAATATAACTGGCAAATCTCTCTGATGTGAGACTTTTTATTGCTGGATTTCGTGTATGTCTCTTTCACATGTGTAACATAATATGAAACTCTTCAATGTTTGGGACCTGACTCTTCGGCACAAATAAGTCCCATAGCTTGGTTAGAATGAGCTGGAGGTATCTTTTTATACAAGTGGGATATCTTACCTGGAGTTAATTTTCCTCAGATTTTTTTGTGAAAATTTAAGAGAATTGGAAATTTTAAAAATACTAGATCTTGACGAAATCCCAAATATACTTTGTGAGTTTTAAAGTCCAAATGCTTTAAAAATTCTTTGTTACAATCTACTGAGTCTGTTTGGGGTGAAGTGGATTTTCGTCATAGCAGTCTGTATGGTGCTGTGGTGCTGTGTTTTTGATTTGTGCCTAATAGAGTATTGATAACACACTGCTGTTTTGGTTCTTGCTGAATAGTGCTTGCACAGCATCAAGGCATTCTTTTGTTTATTTGTTGGTTCATTTCCTTGTTTTTTTCCACTCTGTCCCAATATCAGTTAGGCGGTCCCAACATTAAAAAGGCTGGAAATGCTCCTGCATTACAGCCAGCTTGAACTGACCAAAGGGATATTCCCCACCACATGATGTTGTATCTCATGACAGAGGCTTGGGCAAAGGAAGAGGAAGTGAAAGCATTTGAAGATATGAAGATATTCTGTCTTTGCAAGAAGCCGTGACATGTGCTGAGGCCCTGCTCTACAGAAGGTGGTGGAGCATCTTCTTGCCAATGTGAAGTAGTGAATAAATCTGAATAAATGAATAAATCTTTGCTTCGTTTGGGTGTACAGCTTCATTTAATTATTAATCTGTCATTTTGAAAATACTTTCAAGTAGCAAAAAATTACTTTATTCTTAGGCATTATGTCAAGTCCTACTCTCTCTTACAATAGAGGGGAATAATCAAATCAAACATGGATGCATATCTGTGTCCACGAAGATTAGCTTTATAGGTATTTACTTTAAAGTACAGATTAAATGAAAGAGTCTGCTACTAGTCAGATTCTGATTTTTACTTTTGAGAAGTTTGACAGTGTTTCAGAAGCTTCAGAAAGTATTCTTAGGTTTACTGAAACAGGGACTCTGGTCTTTGGTCTTACAGTCCATTCAGAGCAAGAAAGGGAAATTCAGCTTCCCTGGTAAACTTTCCCTCAGCTGGCTTGGTTCAGAAAATATATTTTGTCAGGAATGAGCTGAAGCTTTGTTATATTTGTCTGAATAGCTTATAATTAGCTAAATATAAAAAAAACCCAACAAAACTCTGCAGTAAAGGGAATTCCTCAGCTTCTCTATTATTTCATCTTATTTTACTAATTAGGAAGTTTATAAAATATCTAGTGAAATATTTACCATAGAATTCCTTTATGCAAAATTAATTTACTACTGGACATAGCGATATGGAGCAGAAGTAACAGCTTTTTCTATCCACTTTTTTTTTTGTGTGTGAAATAATATTCCTCTTTTTTTTTTCCAGATAGCTTTTGAAATAGCCACCAGAAAAAAATCAAACAACCTCCTAACAGCCTTGCACTTTGTTATCTTACATTTTTTTGGCTCATGCATATTTTTCTCACCTCCTCTAGATCTTTCGTTAAGTGAATATGTAGTTCTCATGCTAAAGTATCAATTAGCAGGTTTAGAAAAGGGGATGGTTGTGACTTTCCCTTGTCTGTTATTCATTACAGCAATAGATTCTTTCCTGCTGTGCTTCTTCCTCCGTATCTGTGCTTTGGTCTTCACCTCCTACCTAAGGTAAAGTACAGTATACTTCATCAAAATTTATCTCATTGATCACTCTATTGTGTGTCAAGAGAACTTTGAATTCTGATGCTGTCCTTCTACTTGACACTTTATTACATTGTCTAGGTTGTTAATGAGGCACTAAATGGGACTGGTCCAAGGCAGGTTGTATGTGATCATTCTTAGTTTAAGGCGCTAGAGGTCAGTTGAGATTCTTCCTCCAAGCAAGTAAAACAGTTAATACCTTGAAACTAAATTTCTAAGTATCTGTCATTTGGTCTTTTTTATAATGAAAAAACAGAGCTTTATATTGGAGTCACTGTTGGCTTTTTCTGCTTTATGATGAAATTAAGGTTGAAATTTTTTTTCTGGGTGAACTTAATCTTAAAACAACATAGCACCAATGTAACTGGGAAGTACAAATTCAAAGGCATGGTAGCTGTTCCAAATCAATTCATTACCATGAACATTGTGTTTACCTGTGAGCAATATTGGAGCAAATACAGAAACAGATGTCCCATTTTTGATCAGTATGTGCAGAAATCAGCATGTCAGGGGCTGAATATGGATGCACTGCCCATTTCCTCCACTGAAATGGTTGACTAAAAAACATTTCTGTCTCACTGGACCCTGAACATAGTTTTCCAATTGAACAGCTTTGGAAAGAAATTGTTTACATCAACAACAAATTCATGGTAAAATGTCTGGTGAAGGATTTGTATCTGACATCATGGCCTTCTAGGACTTATTTTTCTTTCTCCTTTCAACTAACTGGCATGCGTTTTAAACAGATTACTTCGATTTTATTTTACCTTTAATGAGATTTAATGCCATCCCCTACAGCTGAGCAACAGTAATGCAACATGCAATCAATTTATTGTTTTCTTGGGCATTTAAAACATAAAATGCCAAAGGTGTCAATGTGTTTGGAAAAAGTCTTATGGCTTCACTACTAACAAAGTGCAACAATTCCAGTTTCAGGTTTTTCTTCCAAATACTCAGCTTCTCATGTTCTTCTTCTCTTCTCCAAGGAGAAGATAACCTTTAAAAGAACAAAAAAAAAAAAACCAACAACCCAAAAAACTAGACCTTTTGTTAAGCTCTTTCAAGTGCTATGAAGATCCTGACATTTAGATATTTACTTAGGAAATTAAGACATTTTTAGTAATTTAGCATATGTACAAAAAAAAAATCTTAATATTAAAATCTGACAACTGTAGTGACTATTAGACTCATCTTCTCAGTACCAAACAAAAAAACCCCTCTGCTTTTCTGTTCTGTGTTACTTACTCTGAATGAAATCTTCTACAAAATTGAGACATATACTTGCACTGATCCCCGTGCTGTTTCCTTCCCATTCATATCTCAAATCACCAAAGGATTTTAATGTTGAAATGAGTGATAATTAGATACTAGGGTACCTGTAGAAGTCTGGCTCGAAACACTTTGCAGTTGCAAGCCTCACATTATACAGCAACAAGGTAGATCACCTTAGCCACTATCCTCTCTGGGAGTGTTGACATTATAAAGTCACAAGTCAGGAATCTCAGATGAGAGTGATATAAATATAATGCTTTTGTCTCAGTAACCAGGGGCTGAATTTGTAAACAAAACTTCAGAGGGTACCCTGGTCGGCAGAGAGGGATCACTGTCACTTTCTTAGCAAAAGGAAACAGATGGTTTTCTCAATGGCACAAATAGGTACTTCACGCCTGAAATTGTTGCTGAGGAATGATGGCAACAAGATGTCTGTCTACCTGCCTGTCCAAGGAGGTAAATGCCTCAGTGTGATAAACACAAGAGTAGCAAGCATGGAGACAATCTGTCTAAGATTAGGCATGAATTTCCCATAAGAAATAGGGTGATACTGAATTATACTGGTGTGCTTTATGGACCGGTGACTTTATTTTCAGTTTCCAAGTATTTGTTATTATATCACCATTTTAAAAATGGCAAAGAAAAAAGAAAGTAAAATCAATATTATCCATTAAATTGGGCTAGTTTAAATAATCTGAATAATCTACCAGGCATCCAGTTTTGGGTGATTTTTTTTGTCCAATAACAGTGTATCTCAGTGGCAGATTTAGAGGAAAAACATGTGGCTTTTCAGGGTAACTCTTAATAAGACTATGGCTCTTTTACCTGCAATTCCTACTTCATTCTGTATGCCCTTGCCACCTTTGGTGACATATAGTTCCACCCCAAAGCACAGTCCAATCTAAGTGTTGAATGAAGAAGCAGTCACTGCTTCTGGAAAATTGGTGTTTGTGCACATAAAAGCAGGAAGAGCATCAGATACAGTACAGTTAATTTTGATTGCATTGGAAATGCATTGAACAAACATTTCTAATTCTCAGTTCATTTAAATAGCTGCTTTGAATGTTTCCTCTGAAACATTGTAGCTGGAAAAAACTAATACATCTAGTCTTTGTCTTTGGTTTTTAGGTGAAAATTCAATTTTATATCTTCTCATACTCTCCTTGCAGCCAAGCAATTTTTTTTTGTTGGAAGTATTTAAAAAGAGAGAGTTTCTTGCCATTTTCCCCCTTCCTTGTTTCCTTAGAGAGTAATTCTACTGCTAGGCAATACTTTAAATCACCTTGACTAGCAAACAAATGGATTTTTGCACACCATTACAAACAAATTTTATTGTCACAAAAGAATGAGTCACAACAAGCCAAGGGGCTAAGAAGGCTGCTCATGAACTCAACATAACCTTATATTCCTTTCATTGATTTCATGGAAAATGTCTTAAATATCTGTACCAGCACGGCAGGAAATACTGAGGACCATCAGTGGTGCAATTAAATAGAACAAATCACATTAATTGATTAAACATTCATTTTTACTTCCCTCGTGTTTCAAAATAATGTTAGACTAGCTCAATCTGACACTGTTAAGTATACATAAAAGACATAAGCAATTTTTATTTTTATTCCTATTTTTGGATAGAGCAATGTGTTGGCATACAATAATACATCTGACTTCAAAGAATATTGCTTAACTTGTAATTTCTTAGAAGAAGCAAGTAATTTAAATAACCAATTTCATATTCCTTTTTTTTCCCTGTCATAATTTATTTGAATAAAATTTTACCTAAAAATTATCTCTGTTTCAAAATCAGAAGCTTAGAAATGGAATAAGAATATATTTCAATGTGGAATGTATTTACACGTGTACTTGCTGTCTGACATTCAGAATCACAGAATCTCAGAAAACAATGAACTGGAATGCCCTGTTGAGTCCAACTCCTGGCCCTGCACAATGCCATCCCCAAAAGTCACACCCAGTGCTTGAGAGCATTGCCAAACTGTTCTTGAACTCTGTCAGGCTTGGTGTGACCACTTCCATGGGGAGCCTGTTTCAGTACTCAAGCCCTCTCTTGGTGAAAAATCTTTACCTAATGACCAAACTAAACCTTTCCTGACACTTCAGGCCATACCCCTGAGTCCTGTCCCTGGGCACCACAGAAAAAAAGATCTGCCCCTCTTCTTCTCCTTGTGAGGCAGTTTTAGTGGGCAACGAGGTCTCCCTTCAGTCTCCTCTACTCCAGGCTGAATAGACTAAGTCATTCCTCATATGGCTTTCCCTCAAGACCCTTCACCATATTTGTTTCCCTCCTTTGGATACTCTCTAATAGTTTAATGTCTTTCTTATATTGTGGTGGTCAAAACTGCACATAGGACTGAAGGTGAGGACATACCAGTGAAGAGCAGAGTGGCACAAGAATCATTGTTAGATTTTTTTTTTCTCTCCTCAATATTTTAACCCAAATGAAAATTCAGTTTCCCTCCAGCTAATGAGTGTCACAGAGTCGTGTCACATTAACTGTTTTTGTTTGTGTGGCAAGGTTTCCACAGCAGAAGGCTGCAGAGGTGGCTTCTGCGAGAAGGCTCCAGGAACTGCTCTCATGTTGGACAGACACTGTTCTACTCGGCTCAAGCTCCAAGATAGACCCGCACTGGTCAGAGCTGAGCCCTTCAGTGACGGGGATAGTGCCACTGCAACAACATATATAAGAAAGGGCAAAAACTGCTGTGAAACAGCAAATGGGAGAGAGGAGAGAGTATATGTGGGACAAACAGCCCTGCAGACAAGATCAGTGAAGAAGGGGGTGGAGGAGCTGCTTCAGGCACAGAGCAGAGATTCCCCTGCAGCCCGTTGGGCAGCCCATGGTGAAGCAACTGTGCCCCTGCAGCCCATGGAGGTCCATGCTGCAGCATATATCCACCTAAAGTCCAGGTAGAAGCCCACAGGTGGATGCCTGATAAATCCAGTGATGGAGCAGGGTCCTGGCAGGACCTGCAGCCTTGAGATGAGGAGCCCATGCTGGTTTGCTGGCAGGACCTGTTATCCTGTGAGAAGTCATTCTGAAGCAGACTTCCTGAAGGGTTGTACCCCTAGAAGACGACCCATATGGGAGCAGTTTGTGAAGAACTGTCTCCTGTGACTGGGATCCCACATTGCAGGATAGGAAAAGTAGGAGAAGAAAGGAGAGGCTGAGAAAACATTATAAACTGATCACAGTCCCTGTTCCCCACCCCCCTACATTGTTGGGAGAGAGAAGGTAGGAAATCTTGGAGAGAATTTGAGCCTGGAAAGAAGTAAAGAGAGGGAGAAGGTGTTTTTAGATTTGATCTTAGTTCTTATTATCATATCTTTTTAAATTGGTAAATAATTGCAATAATTTTATCATTTAATCATAGAATTATTTGTGTTGGAAGGGACCCCTAAAATGAACAGGGACATGTTCAACTAGGTCAGGTTGGTGAGAGTCCTCTTCAACCTTACCTTGTTGCTTCTAGGAATGGGGCATCCACCTCCTCCCAGGGTAATCTGTTCCAGTGTTTCTCTGAGTTTTCTCCAAGGCAAGACTGTTTCACCCTGACAGTAACTGGTGAGGTATCTCCCTATCCTTATCTCAACCCATGACCTTTACACAACATTTTTGTGCCTGTCCTGTTGGGAAGGAGAAGTAATAGAATGACTTGGTGGGCACCTGGGAGCCAGAAAAGATCAGCCCACCACCTACCAAATGTTTCATTATAAGTATTTTTATTTCTGCAAAATAAAAAGTGAGAAGTAAGAGAAGATATGGGGAGCTATGGCCTAAAATGCAGAAGACTGGAGTATTCTTCTGTCTGGTAAAATCAAATATGAAGATTGTTCTTTATTTTCTCTTCTTTTTTTTTTTGCCATTTATTAAATCTCTTTCCATCACACTTAGAAAATAATTATTTTGTAGGTGCATACATTGCAAAGACTCGTTGACACTGTTGAAACTAAGAGAGACAATAACACTAAAATTTGCATTAAGAAGAGATATTGTTCCATTGGACTTCACATAGGATTGTGAACTAGACCATAAATACTAACTCTGGACTCCTGTAGCATGTATCCCAGAATATTTACTGAAAATTTCAGTACTACAGGTACCACTTGCAAGAGAATTTCCAAACCCTTGATATTATCCAGTACATTCAGGACAAGCTTTTCCACTTTCTCTTCATTCATATTTGATTGTCTTAACTGCAGGAAATAAAATCTTCCCTGGTTTCAGCAAATGGATTTTGCCCACTAAGGTAACAGATGGGGATATTAGCATACCCAACACATAAATAGATAATGATTCATGCTTATTGTTTGCCTTTTGTCTTAGATTTTTTTGCAAATGCTATGTGGTCTATCTGACAAAACTCACATAAGCAATAGAGCTTAGAGGAGATACTTTAATTTGTTTTAATTAAATCTTTCTGCAAAATGTTTTGCAGCCCATATGGTGGCCTCCTGCTCTTTTCTATACACTATGGAGAGAGACTTGTGTCTTTATTTCTCTATTTTTCAGGTTTTAAATTAACCCCATACTGTTACATTTGTTTCCTTCATTTCTTTTCCCCTGTGAGTTTCTTAAAATATGTGAGAGACAACCAACTGCCTGAGATTGTGGATTCAGCCAATCCACCAAGAGCAGAGAAAACTGCCCATGGTGAGCATTCACTTCCCACTGGTTTGCATCCTGATTTCAACTGAGAAAAATACTAAGAAAACATAAGGAAACAGCTGCTTTTTTAAGGGGAAAATAAGCTTTACATGCTGATTGTGTCATTACATCCGTTTGTACGATATCATAGAACTTTGTGGCATATACACTGTTGGTTTGCTTTTTCTTCTCTTCTAGTCACACTTTAATTAAACCTAAATCTCATCTC
>VZDJ01007755.1:24740353-24764751 GCA_008694505.1 Cyanoderma ruficeps | reverse complement strand
CCCTTCCCTTCCCTTCCCTTCCCTTCCCTTCCCTTCCCTTCCCTTCCCTTTTTTTCTCTCTTCTATTGACATTTTTTGAAGCCTGTTTCATAAATCATATTTGTCAGTGCATTTTTGGAGGCTGAAAAATCACTTGGCAAAAGCCTGCAGAATCCATTGGATAACACCATGTCTCAGAATAAATCTTCTGACGTCTATCCTAATGTATACTGATGATGATGTACTTAAAATTTTATGTTTCAACTCATAGCTCTAGACAGTATAAATTTGTGGCAGCTGTCAGGACACAGTGTTCTGTATTATGGACATTAGCTGAGCTTATGCTATTACTTCACAGGTGATACCAGGGCTTCTACATTTCCAATTAACTCTCGGACTCTGAACTGCAGTCATTACCTAAGCAGCAGAATGGAAACAACTGGTGACAGACAACAGTCATTTCCTGACCAGGTTCTGGCTCTGTGTTGCACTCCTGTTGTCATGCTCTGCTGGAGCAAGGATATGGGAGCAGTGTCAACAGCGATGGCCTGTTCAAGTTAATTGCAGCTGCTGCAGAACAGAGTAAGGACTGAAGAGTTCAGGGAGCACTCTGTGTTTTCACTGAGAACATTTTTTTTTTTAAACACAGTTTGGGAATGTTCTATAAAACAGAGAAGCAAATAGAAGGTGAAAATCTCATTAAATTTGAAAGATGGAAATGGAGACTGCCTGCTAATTCCTGAATTTTTGTGTGCCCAGAACTTCTTACTGCAAACTGGTATAGATGTTTCTATGGGATTGGATGAGCAGCTCCTGTTCCACGACTTTTTGAACAGAACAGATAAGACAAAGCATTTACAGAAGGGATTAAAAGTTCTCAACTTTCTTCAGAATCTGAAAATTGATAACTTACTAGGGAGAGGGGGAGGAAAGGATGATCCCTTAAATTGCCAGTTGACACACTTAATACCATGGACATATTTTCTAAAGGAGGGTAGAAGTTTAAAAAATTGCTTTACGTTTGTACTCAATCTTTACATTGATCTCAGTGTGAAGTTTTGAATGCTCAGCAGGCATGTAGCTCTGAATTTAGTGGTCTGAATTTGAGTGCAAATGTGACATTTTTGTCCTTTATTTTTATCTCAGCTTTTGCTCCATTTGACTCCAATTTTAACATTTATGTCCTTTCATTTCATCCATTTATGATCAGTTAGAGCTTTCAAGCCCCCAACTTTAATGAAGAACTCTTAGCCCTTGGTCTGTGATGTTCATAAACATTTCTTCATCTTGTTCCATTTTTCACTCACAGTACACAGCATGAGAATACAAAAATCTACAAGGTAGAAAGAGTCAATAATACCTAGCTGCAAAAGAGATTTTTGTTTGACAATTTTTCTGAAGACTGGAGTGATACATAAATATACAGCAGTCAAATGGGATCCACAGGGACCCCTTTAAGATCTTTATGAATATTTGAAAGGGCACCTGGAGCCATGGCTACACAGGACAATCAATTGCTATGAATTTTTATTTCCCCAAGCACTCAAAGGGAACAGTATGATAGGTATATGTATTATCAGCAAGATTCATTTAAAGAAACATGGGCCTTATTTTGATAGGACCAAGGGGAAAAATACATGATTCATAATTAATCTCCTTTAAATTGAGGTTGGCAAAGGTTATTACTTAATTATTGGAATTACGTAAAACTAAATGATTCCTGGTTTGTTGTTTTTTTTTTTTTAGATGCTGTATAGTCTTTTTTAAATTCCAGCATTGCGTCCTTAAATATTTGAAAAACAATCTCAGGAGCCTGCAGAAATGAATAATGAAAAGAAACACTTTTTAAAATAAGAATTGAAAATAAGATTAGAAGTTGGAATTTTGGAGTTGTCCTTCTTTCCTTTCTCTTTGGAACCCTCTCTTTTCATAAAACCTTCTGAAGAAGAGTTCAGACCTTTAAGCTTATTTTGATAGTCATCAAGTATTTAAAAATTGCATATTATATCATAAACAAGTAGAAATACTATTGTATCACTGGAATTTCCATTGTCACTGTAATTTATATATCTCTTTTGTGATACACATATGTAACAGGTTATACCACAAAAATAATTATTCATGCTTGTATTGAAGCTGTAAGAAGAAGCATTATGTCTGTTTAAACTAAACTATAGCACCATCCGTTTCTATTTGTTTGTTTGTTTGTTTGTTTTTTAGAGGTCTGGCCAGGTCCCAAATGTTATTCTTAACAAAGCCCAAGTTCAAACAATAAAGAACTAACTGCAGTAAGAAAATTTAGAAAAAAGGAGTAAATATAAGGAGTAAATATACTGCAGAGATACAATACTGTACACCTGGTATAGAAATGAAAACTGCTGTTTGCTTGTGTGGGTACTCAACCACATGTATAATCATAAAAGTGGTGTGTAGGCACCTTACTTCTTTGAGATCTTAAATTCATTCTCAGAAATCCAACTATTTAATCTTCCATGACATTACTGGCTCCTGAAATTATTTGTAGAAGAACAATTTGAAAGACTTGAGACAGAAGGTGTCATTGTTATTTTAAGTTACTCTAAGACACATGCTGCTTAGTTTTGACCTTTTTCAGTGTAGCTCAAACTTTCAGGAAGAATAAAATCCAAAATCCGGTTGCTATTGTGTAAGTTGCAAATAGTATAAAAAAGTTGGTAAATTCTAAGAAGCCAGTAGGCAGGGATTTATACATGAAATAAAATATTTGTTTGGTGATTATTCAGGGTCCTCAGGGCATAAACTTTTTCTGAAAAATCAATCTGAGAGAGAACTGTTTTCTCTTTACAGTATTTCATATCTAGAAGCTACTCACCATAAAAGGTATTGAATCCATTATAAGCTTGCAGGATTTCTGAAAATCATGTCACAGTTGAATTTCTTGCCATTTCCTCAGATCAATTCTGTAAAAGTAATTTTTTAAATGCCTAAAGCTAAAATACAGCTAATATATACACAGATCAGTGATCTTTGTTTAATGGGAGAAGAAGATTTAGTTTGATGGTTGTTTCTGAATATTGTGTACTGAGGAGTCAGCTCAAGCTCTTTTTCATCTACAGATAGTCATTGAAAGATTGCTGACCTATGTAGGCATGAAAACCTTGTTCAATGCTCAGATATATATGACTGACTCCGAGGTCTTCCCGATTAAAAAATGAACTAAAAAACCCTCAATATCAACTACAGAAACTTTTAAATATCTATTCTCCTTCCCCTGTAGGCCACACAGTCATTTAAACAGGAACTTGGCTATCAACCTACTTGAATCTCTCTGCACTCTTCTCCTTGCTGTAGTCGACAACTGTATCTCCTTGTTATTTTCAGATCCTTCCTTTCTGCTTCCTATTCTATATTTAGTCTGTTATTAGAAACATGTTTAACCCTCCATTTTCAATTATATTGATATATGCTAATGATTCAAATAGCCATATTGCAATTACACTACGTGGGCAGAATTTCCCTTCATGGCTTCAAATAAATCTTGTGCTGTAGAGCTGAACAAGGAATTTTCTTCATTTCAGTGTATATAGGAGACAGCTACAGGTAACAGTGATTTATGCACATTGTTCTTTATGTGTATATAAGACTCAGGCCTTAGGACAGTGTTCTCAGTTAAAGACACAGGAGGAGGAGGGTGTTAAGATAATTAACACAAACAGAACAAGTAAAAACAGTGATGAAATGTCAAACTTCTTGAAAGTTTGAACACTGGCAAAAAAGATGGCCAAGGTGCTCTCATAGACTAAAAGCAGGCTTAGGATTTTTCTGCCATGTAATACTGATGGCAAGACTGGAGACACCTTTCCAGTGTCCTTTATCTCACTGTTTTCGCTCTAGGCCCTTTGTTCTAGTTTCATGCAAGGTGCCACTGATTTGCCAACCTTTCAGTATTCTCAGCATTTAGCCAGTTTCCTGATCCCTCCATTGCTCTTTTCTGATAGAAGTTTTCTAGTCTGGAGGATTTGACTAGAAGATTCCCTGTGAAAAAATATACTTGAATAGAGCAGATTTTTTTTTTTTTAATTTAAAACACCAGTAGAATACAAAACAATAGGGTAAAGGCACTGGAGTGGCATCTTCACTACTTCAAGCCAAATCCCTTGACACTTTAGAAACAAGCAATACCTAAAGTAAACATATCTGAAGTTTTCCTGGCTCATACTAAAATCTGTGATCTGCTGTAACCGACTGAGAAATAGACAAAATGAGTCACAAGGATAAAAATCCATAGTGATACAGGTGAGTGATCGGTCCTCCTTGTAACTGATGTTCTGGCTAGAGGTAAACACACAGAAATTTTATGAGCTGAATTCTCATACCCAAGTGCATGTATACTGATAGAAAATTACTACATGGTCTGGTTCCTCTTTTAAAAAAATTCCATTTTATAATTGCGATGTAGCTTCATTTGGTGAAGGCAGTTATCTGAAAACCACAGTAAAATCCTTGTTGTGGGACTGTAATAACACTGTTTCTTCATTTATTTAAATAAGACAAAGGATCTCTGCTATACACTTGTGTAATTAAGGACATCAGTAAATGGGATCCACCTGTCATAGCAACAGGCATTCTAGAAGAAGCTAGTTTAGGAGCTGCAACAGAGCCATGAGGCTTCAAGCAAAAGCAATAAATTTAAATAAATTTGCAATCCAGAGAATACAAAGAAGAATAAATTCTGCCTTATTTTAAGGGAGAATTTCCTCAGAACTGGGTAGGAATGCGGTGTACTTGTTAGTTATACAGGTGGATTGGTTTTCATACACATGAGTGGATAATGTAGCATATCTTGCCAGAACACTGAGGTTTTCATTAGATTTTCCCTTGCTCATCAAGTGGACGTGTCCTGTCTTTTTATTAGACTAAACATAGAGAAATGTTGCACTGATGTGGCTGTAATGCAGTCCTGACTGGCAGGAAGATAAAGATCCTTGGATTTCTGTTTGTTTGCAGTCTGCATTTCTTTGTTGCATTTGAAGGTTTCTGAAAGTGTGTCTGGTCTTTCAAGGCCTTGAAAATCCCTTCCTGAAAATCACCACTCTTTTCATACTGTGAAGTTTTATGCTCAGGCTTCAAGATTGTTTTCATTGTCCTCTTTTTATCTAAAACAGTTAATGGGAATCTATACTGTATGTGATCTGACTGTTAATAACCTCTCTGGAGTAAAGAGAAGGAAGAAAGAATTCATTTGCCCTGTTGAGTAACCATCTTCTGCCTCTGAGTCTATTCTGGTAAAGCAGACAATCTTCTGCTGTCAGCTCTGTCTTCCTCATCTTTCCCTCCTGGTTTTTGTCTTTAAAAAGGAGCAGCAGAGAAGAAGTGCTGCACCAGTGAGGTGCAAATGTCAGGAAGGATCTGCACCAAACCATATGTGTAAGCTCCATATAGACAAACTCTGCAGTTCAGGACTGTGTCTGTGTACATGTATACACTCACACATATCATATTTATGCACACAAAAAGATAGGATGGTAGAAATGAAGAGCAAGAAACAGGGAAAACCCCTCAGGATCTGCACACAATAAACAATATGTCACTAACTTCTTTACTTTACATATTCCGGCAACAGCAGCCAAGTCATTACATCGACACTATACCATAAAACCAGTGAAGATTTAGATAATCATTGCTACAAGCTATGTTTTTGGAGATTTCTTTTTTTCAGTCCACAAAATAATAGTAATTTTGGTGTATTTATTAACACTTTTATTGTATCAGTTATTTTTTATTTATAATAATTCTCCAATAAATGATTTATTTTAAGAGGAAATAATTCGGTCTGCTACACATCATTAATTTCCATGTACAAAAGTTGAAAATCTATGGAAATAATTTACAAGTCTAATGTGAGTTCTGGATTTTTTTTCTTATTTTTACCTCCCTGCCCTGTTTCTGTCTTATTTACAAGCATTTTTCTTGAGTTAGTAAATAAACAATAGCTGAAATCTTTCATATTAATTAGCATAAAATGGCATTTGTTATAGCAATATTTAGCAAAGCAATCTGATCCGGAGGATTAACACTGAAACTAAGACATGAAAAAATGCATGATAATTGAAACCAAATTCACCAACCACACAGGGGATCACCCTTTTAGATATAGGTCTTGCATTTAATCCGAGATAGTATAACCCTGCTCTGTGGACTATGATAAATTGCTTAGTGTGTGTCTGCTGGGACATGAGACGACAAGATATTATTCTTAACCCCAGAACTGTCAAACATGATTATTTCCACAGAAGCTTGACAGCATCGGGAGTGATAAAAGGAAACCTCTGTAGGGAAGAGGGCAGGAAGGAGACCAGAGAAACATTCTGCAGGTGTTTTTCATTGAATCAGAGAATTGTTAAAGTTGGAAAAGACCTATTGAGATCATCAAGTCCAATTGTTAACACATCACTGTCAAGTCCATCACTAAAACCATGTCCCTAAATGTTGCATCTACATGTGTTTTGAATACCTCCAGGGATTTTGATTCAACCACTTCCCTGGACACCTGGTACCACTGTCTGACTACCTTTTAGGTATAGAAATTTTTCCTAAAACCTCCCCAGTGCAGCTTGAAGACATTTCCTCTTATCATATTGCATGTTATTTGGGAGAAGAGACAACCCCCCACCTCACTACAACCTCCTTAATGTAACTGTACAAAGTGAAAATGGTCCCCCTGAGCCTCCTTTTCTCCATGTTAAACAAACCCGGCTTTCTCAGCTTCTCCTCATCAGACTTGTGCTCCTGATCCTTCACCAGCTTCATTGCCTTCTGGACATACTCCAGCACCTCAATGTCTTTCTTGCAGCAACAGACACAAAACTGAACACAGGATTTGATGTGGGGCCTCACCAGTGCTGAATACAGAGGGACAGTCACTGTTCTGGCCACACTACTGCTGAAAGGAGCCAGGATGGCATTGGCCTTCTTGGCCACCTGGGCCCACTGCTGACTCAAGTTCAGCCCTGTCAACCAGCATCTGCAGATCCTTTTCTGCAGGGCAGTTTTCCAGCTACTATGCCCACAGGCTGTTGCACTGCGTGGGGTTGTTATGACCCAAGAAACAGACACTTTGCCTTGCTGAAACACATGAAATTGACCTCAGCCCACTGGTCCAGCCTGTCCAGATCCCTCTTTTAAGCCTTTTAAGCCTCCAAGCAGATCAACACTCCTACCCACTTTGCAAACTTACTGCAGGCCTTGATCCCCTGGTCCAGATCATTGATAACGATATTGAGCAGGGGTGACTCCAGCAATGAGACATGGGTACACAGCATGTATGAATGACTATTGTCAGAAGAGGAAAAGCCTTAATTTCTGTAGGACAGTTCACAGGCAGTTCTGTGGTTTCTAGCACATCAAAAACCCTTGCATCTTTCCTGCCACATGAATCTTCATCCTCTAATTCCATTAAGACATATACTTGTAGAAAAGAATGCAGAAAAGAATGCAGAGCCTGTTATAATAGTGGTATGATTTGCTCTGGGGTTTTTTTGCTCATGGAAAACAAACTTAAAAAAAATGGTGTTGGCTACAGAAAGTGGTTTTTACTAGTTGGCTACAGAAATTGGTTTTTACTATTCACATTGATCGTATACCAGCAAAAGTGGAGAAAGAAGTAGTTAATTCATAGCAGAGCTAACACAAGAAGCCCTTACATATAAACCACTTGTGATCTCAACAGATTTGTCACTGCCTCACATGTCTGTGAGGGCCCTGTGGTAGAGCTTGTCTTACAGTGCCTGCAGTTGCTCATGTGGAAATTGGGTGCACTGCTTTGCTCCTGGATGTTGAATGTCAAGCAGGCTTTACAGGAGCTTTCTGCCCAAGCTGGCAAAGGGGTGCTTGTGGGCTGCTGGGAGAACTGGAAGTGTCGAGTTGCCAAGCTCTTGGAGGGGATGGAGTTGGTGGAGAGTGGTGACAGTCTAGTCTCAGTCTCAGTGGCTACAACAAAGTTAGACCTTGGAGGACTTTGACATTGTTGCTGTGTCACATATGGCAAGGAATGTCAAAAATGTTATGGGAAGAGCATGCACACACCATGTCTCTATTAGGCTGTCTCAGCACATTTTAACACAATGCTGGTGGGTGTCTGCTTGTTATGACCCACACCTGAAGACAAGGGTAACCCAAGTTCTTGTAAGTAAATCCCTTGGGATGGATGGGGGTGAAACAACATGGAAATTGTTTCAGTGTTTATAAATGCATCAGTGTTAATAAATAAATAAATAAATTGTAGGTTTTATTTTAGAACCATTTGATTGCAATGCAAAGCAGGTATGAGACCTTTGTTGGGTTTTATTATTAGGCTTATGTGTGAATGTGAATGTCCTGATGTCTGTTGTAAATGTGACCTTCCCAGGGGACGGGGTGTAAGGGATGACAATTAGCATGATTAAAAGCACTATTCTGTCTCCTCAGAGTCTGCTTTTTATCTGTCTCTAAGCCCGGCTTGTGTCACTCCCTCTGTCTTATGCACATCAGAGGTTTCCCACCACACACCCAAAATCTCTCCTCTTCCCCTTGGAGCAAACTTGAAATTTCTGGTTTTACAAATATTAAGTCTTCTGGAAAGTCAATGCCAACATTTTACCTTGTGCTCTTCTGGCCTTATTCATTGTGTTTATGTCAAGAAAGCTAGCTTCTATACGGCTCTTTGCTTCCTGTCGGAATTTTGTTGGCTGTTGTAGTTGTCAAGAAAATGAAAGGTCGCTGAGGACGTTCTGTGCTGCGTGCCAAAGTACGGCAGAAATTTAAGTTCCCTATTTAGTGAAACTCAGTGGAGGGTTTAACAGAGCAGCAAGCAGCAAAAGGACCTTCAGAAGCTTACAAAAAGGCTGGGAAAGGGCTGTTAATTAGGGCTTTATCAAGTAGTACAGAAATAAAACTATATGAGCCTGAATATTAGCAATTGAAACTTTCTTTTAAAAACCATTCTTTGAAAGTCATTGAAGATGAGTAAAAAGGAAGTGAGCCACCCATAGGATGGCTGTTCTGGGTGTATTGTCACTATTGTCACTAGGATGTAAGAATTATCCAAGTCTACGTTTAATCCTGAGAAGCATTAGGGATTGGTGAGAATTTTGGCAAAAATGTTTTTGCTTTTCAGAAGCAACTCACCACCAATTAATTACTTAATTCTCTTGTTGCAGCTACCTGCCATTACATAAAAATGCACTAGTAAAATTTTTTGTTGTCAAGTCATTAAAATGTGTAGGGAAATCAGACTTCCTCAAGATTGAATGATTTTCAGTTGCTAGATGTTTGAGAAAACACTTCTCTCTAATATAGCTAAATAAAGATTTATTTTTGATGTTCAAAAATTACAGTAAAATTGAGCTCTATCGTTCTTTTTCCTCTAGGGCTTCCTAGCAGACAGAACAACACAAACACTGTCGTAAAATAGTATTAAGAATAAATTAGATAAAATTAATAAACCCAACATGACTTAGAGGAAAACCTGTGGGAGAAAAGTAAGGATGCAGTGGAAGTGCTATGGGTATGAATTGGTGAAGGGGCTCCCAGGTAACATCTTTTATATTGCATCACTGCTCTGGTCCAGGGAAGTCTGTCTTACAAGAGAAGTGGAGTCTGTGGAGAAATGCAACCAGTAAAGGAGAAGAGATGCATGAAGAATACAGCCACAGTAATACATCAGGAAATGTATTTGAATAGTGATACTTCATTTTTTGACTGAAAGATTAATTTAAACTTTGATAAGGAAAGACAAATGCTATTTTTACGCATTTATATGTTAGTGTTTGCCATGAAGAGGGCAACATAACATCTTTATTTCCCCTGTTCTTTTAGTACTAGGTTGCTCAGGCTGATTATGTTTCTTTAGCCTTGGATAGAGATACCCTGCCTGAAGAAATCTCCGCCCTTGCCTTCTAAAGTGCCCTTAATTTTACTGGCTAATTTTAAAAAGTTTGATTTTTTTTTTTTCTGCAGAAATAAGAAATTTATGAGGAAGATGCACTGTTCTTGATTTTGGAGTTCAAGCAACAATGAGTCCATTTGATACCTGAATAGGTTCCTACATTGCAAAAACAAAACTCAGCAAAAAGTCATGCTCTGTTTCCTAGCTTTGATGGGATCAGGTTTAATAAATCTCTAGCTTTAGTTTTTCTTCCACTTGTAAAATTGTGATTGTGTGGTGCTTGCACAAGATGACATAGACCCCTGAAAGTGTAGACAATCACTAAACACATCCATATTCCCTTCACTTGGCAGGAAGTCTAGCCATCTATTTACTCTTTCAAGAATATAAATATTTTTTGAGCTTTGTTTTAAACATCTCTTCAACAGAGAATCTGGGAAAGAGAAAAATATTATTTGATATTTCACTGTTGGTTTAGGTTTTTGGTTTTTTGGAGGAAAAACACCTTTCAAAATTTTTTAATCAGAACTGATATATCAAATAAGGAATTTCAAAGATTTCTTAACTATTATATGTAACCAATATGTGTAATTTATAAATACAATTATTTAATTATTCTTGAGGACTATGAGTATTAAAATTAATATGGTTAAAACATGTAATGATGTATGTGCCATCAGGCTAATTTAAAGGCAGAGAATATTTATCATGATTAAGACTTTAATTTCTGTGGATCTTATCTTTATTTGTGGCGTACTTTACAGTAAATGGAGCAAAGTATTCTGTACATCCTTTTTTTTGTTGTCGTGCATTTTTTGCATCACAGTAATTGCTGAACTATTTATCATTGAGATTGCAGAAAGCACAGCTGATTGAAACAGTCCTAAAATTTCACAAGATATTTCCACCTCATGATACTTCTATCTTTCCAAATGTCTTATTTTAATAGTACACTGTAGAAATTTAACCAAGATATTTTGATCCTTGGGATGTAGAGTCCACAAACCCATAGAACCAAACACAGGGATAAAAGGACAACTGCCACTCCTATGAAATTTGGGTCAGGTAATGTGTAATTTAACTAAAATGAAATGCATCAGCAGTATGGAGACATTGAGTGCTTTCCCTAAAATTCAATTAGTTTCACTTTCATTTGAAAATTGAAATATAATTTCATTAAAACTATCCTTCTTGGAAAAAAAAATATAAAGAAAAGAGCAGAGAAGTCTCTCAAGCACCTTCATTTCTGCTATAATTATACACTGGTTCAAGATGGCTGCTTTTATTGCAGCTTTCTAGTTTATTGTTTGAATCTCTCACTGCTCTGGAAAGAATTGCAACATAAATCCTATGAAGGTTGCCAGCAAATAGAAATTTGGAGTACCAGATTTAGAGTTGTGTATATGGATCATGCGCTTCAGATTAATTTTGACTTTAAGAATTAGCAATACTAGCAATGATATTGTAGTCCTTAACAGTTCAGGACAGGGTAACATAAGAGCTAAGCTTCTAGATTCCTTAAACTTTAGAAAGCAAGGGGTGTTTAGAACCAGATTTGACTTCTAGATTTTTTAGAGTCAAAAACTCAAGCTCAGATATAACAGAGTCTTTGACCATGGTCTGAAGGTTATATCAGCTTCCTTATCCTTCTTTCATGCACTTGTGCTTTCAGTTTTCCACCCTTTTTCTCTCTTTCTTTTTCCTACTCAGACTTACTTGTTGTAAGTGTTCCTGAATTCAAGTGGAAGAGTGTGACTACAAAATATACAGACATTTCGCCCAAATTTTGAAAGTGTGGAGGTGAATTATCTCTGCTGCACCATCCTTGATGATACATGAAGATACAAGATGACTGCAAGAAATTAAGTTACTGAAGACTTAAGGAGCAAAACATAATATCATGTGTTTAACATAAAAAAAATGTTGTAAAAATAACCTGGTATCTTTATTGTAGGAATTCAAATAACTTGATGATTAAACACTGGTGATAACAAACTTACTACACATGCTTCTGCTAATATTAGTATTGCATAGCAATCTTGATTTGGAAAACTGAATGGTACAGTGCCACAGAGTCACATAGATGTTAATGGACTAAAAAATGTTAAAAACATTTTTTGGAATGTATTCTGGGAAAGATACACTCCGTCTAATCCATTTCTGTTGGAATTGCACTAGGAACTAATTTAGGAACAGTTCAGATAAATGTTTTCAAAGTCTGAGAGTTTTCATTTTTTGATCACCTCTTATGCTGTAGAAGTTTGCATTTTAAATTCTATCTTTTGAAGAGTTAGAGGGTTTTATCTTCAAAAAACCTTTTGAAGTCTGATCATCATCCATCTTCTGAAACAAATGCAGCATTTGCTTGATGCCACTGAATAATGGCTTCCTTTGAGTTTCTCAGTGACAATATTTTTAATGATTTTGCTCCTGCTTTTTGTCCTCTATGGAAAATTTCAAAAGTGGGCTGCCTTCTCTATGAAAGTTTCAAAACTTTGAAGGGAAAGGTAATTTGAAGGTTGACTTAATAAAAAGCATGAAAGCACCTGACAAAGTGTCCAAGATGAAGGAAACAGCTGCAACTTCAAAAGTGAAACTAAAAAGCTTCAATGTACATGAAGAGGAAAAGGGTTCCCTTAATCTGTCATAGATCATCTTTTGTTGCAGGAAGCAACAAGAACAAGACTGAGAACTAAGCATTACCACAGAGTATACTCATACTTCCGAGTCACTGGAAGCTTGCTGCAATTGAACTGAAAAAGCTTGTCTTTGGGCAGCCACACTGTCCAATAAAGGGAGGCTAAAACAAGCAACAAGCAAGCCAAAACACACACACACATCAAGCGAAAACCAAACAGCTTGTGCCAAAGACAAATGGTATTTTACTCTAGCTTTGTATTCTTACCTATGAAAAATAAAACGTATCATCTATCCTGTTCATGAAGTAAGCTAATACAGTTCAATGTGAAATAAAGACAAAAAATTTACCTGATTATCTGAACATATAGTCAGAATGACTATCCACTATACTTGGTTATAAAAAGACTACTTAAAAATTGACCAGGTGTTAGAAGAAATGGTAAATTAAAAAGAGAATGGAGAATTTGAAAAGGTAGCATAAAACTGGCCTGACTGGAATAGCTCTCAACAAAGTCATAATGTTTGAAGTCTTTGCTAAAGCTATAAAAAAGTGCTTCTATTAATATGTTAGTAAATGCTTGATCAACTAGAGAATTTATTAAATGTCAACTGTAATTTCAGGTAATTCCCATATTATAAGTAATTCAGCTATTCATTCAACTTTTGAAGCAAAGCCCAGCCTGTTGTTCATGTCCAACTGTTTGTTTTGCAAACAATACTTGTCTGTGTCATCCTGTGATGTTACTTGCATTCAACACCTTGGTCTACAGGGACTATTCTGCTGAATGCTATTGTAGCTATTTGTACCACTGTATCTCATTGATTATTTTTTAAGTAAGTAATTAAAATAATTTCATTTTATAAAATGAACCTATTTTCTACTTGGACTAGAGTTTTCTCATTAACCTCCTGCTCTCTTAATGTTTTTTTTTCTGTAGCCTTCTAGCAATGTTACTTTCACTTTTTGGTGGAGCTTTATACATGTATTGTGAAATTTAATGTATTAGGAAGTCATATAATGAAGCTGTGATTGAATATCAAAGTCTGAAGCCAAAAGGAAAATTGAGTTCTTTGTAACTGGCCTGAGACGAGTGGGTGAATGCTTTATTTATTAATGCAGGTGCAGGCTTTTGTTTTGCAGAGCAATTTATGGGCATTTTTTTCTACTTCTAGCAGGGGTGCAGATACCCATAAAGCCACCAATTAGTGCACCAGCAAGACCTTTGTGGCTTAGCAAAACTAATTTTTTAAGGAGCTACGTGCTCAGAGTTCCCAAGAAAGACTCCTCTTATAAACAGTTTAATGTACAGCTTAAATGTAGCCAGGAAAAGAGAAAACCAGGAGTAATTACAAAACTCAAATAGCATTTTTGTAGTACCAAATGAGGAGATAATATATTCTGAAAATGTCTTTCAGTTTTATTGACCATTTTTGGTTAATGACTTGACAATGGAATAGGGTGGAATGGGGTGTAGCCTCATAAAATTAGTTGATGATTCTCTTGTGCGATGAGCTGCACTTACTTTGAAGGTCAGTGTGAAAACACAGTAGAAGAAAACAACTTTCTTAGCTATATACCTAATATCCTGAATCATGTAAGTATCCTACTCCAGATGGTTTGCTGTTCTTGGGTGAGAGAAAAGACAAATTCCTGAGATTTCTTTAACTTTTCTGACCATAATGGTAAATGTTCTTCAGCTCTCAAGTGTGTAGAAATATTTGTAATTTAGAATACATCAGATACTGGATGAGTAAGCTTTTAGAGGCCTACATTTTTTAATGGAATTATAAAATACTATTAATGATAATTTTAGATACATATTTAGGTTTCTCCTTCATCCTTAATAATAAATGTTAAAGTGCTTCAGTTTAGTAAATCTACACCTGCTGATTTCTTTTTCTTCCTCTTCGCTTTAGTTATGTTACCATAAGGAATTGTTTTCTTTTTTAATATTGTAAATTTGACTGCAGTGGAACAAATGCTATATCACAGTCGCACCCTCAAGAAAAACCTGCCTTAGAAATTAATGGGAGACAGTGCTTCAGAGTAGAGAATGTAATCTGATATTTTAGGAAACCTTTTAGTATAAATAATTGGAATGTATAGTCATGCACATCATTGTGGCAAACTGACAAAAGGGTGTAATCTGAAATAATTTTCTATAGTCCATAAATTTTTAAGAGTACTGAAACTAAGCGCCATAGATAAGATGAAGAATCTAAGCAAAAGATGCAAGAAAAAGAGTAGTCAGGTTGCACATATTAGGAAGACAGAGAAATGAGGTGAAATTGATCACAGAGAATTATTATCCACATAAAATAAAAAGTGATCGGAACACTCTGCTCCATTTATCATGTGCTAAATCTGCAGGCAGGATTTTGCTAAAAATCTTGTACTTATTCTCTGATGAGGGGGTTTAAATTTAAATTCTCAGGTCAATAGTTTTGCAGCATTAAATTTGCCTTCAGCTAAATTAAACAAGTTATATTTTCAATTTCATTTAGAAAGTAAGGATAGAAAGTCTATAGATACAAATGGCAGGAATATATCTAGAGGCTCTAAGGACCAATTCAAATAGGTTAGCCCCAAAGTGGATTTTTTATTACATTACTCCCATGAGAGCATGCAGTAAAAGCCACGTCTCTAGTATATGTCAGGAAAGTGAACTACACATAATTTCAATTATTTCGTGAGACGAAGATGAATAAATAATACCATTAGTCTACAAAGAAAGTAGATACCTGAAAGAGACCAGGGCCAGCAAGAAAAAAAGGTTTGATCTCCTTGAAAAGTATTCATGTTATTAATGTGTTTGTTAAGAGCAGTTGAATGATCTAGTGAAGCGCTGAAATAAGATCTGAATGGGCTGGGCCAAATTAAGAAGAAAGCAAAGAAATTTTTAAGGTAAGGCTTAAGTATAAAGAATATAGAGAGCAATCTACAATAATCTACAGCCTCTCCTTACACTGTGTGTTCAGAGATGCAGATAAGTGCAGGTTCTCTAATCAGGATTTGCAGCCACTGTGTAGCCTTAGGTTTGTCCAGGAGCCTTTAGTCTTTGAGGGTGTGCACCCCAAAGCTTGTGACCAGGTGTGATATTTTTGAAATAACATCCAGAAATTCTTTTATGGGCATTGATATTGTGGACTTAGGCATAAAAACCCCCAAGGTCTGTAAATTTCTGAGAAAGTCACCAAAATTCTAAGTATCTTGTTCACCTGATTCATGTGTATGTGTGATTAACCACTTCGATGATGAGAATCAGCCATTCAAACTCCTCAAAAAAATGCAATATTTTCAGGATACTAAGCAACAAACCTCGATATTTACATCACTTTCCCTACACAAAGACCTATTGCCTATTACTCTGATGCTTGATCAAGATGACAGGGTTAGACTGTCCTAAAAAGAGATTTGGCAAATTGGAGAGTATAACCAGTACACAAATGGTATTAAAGTACTCTTATTTTAATCAGTTGCACTTCAATATGAATTTTAGCAGTAGAACAATTTAGGAATTTAGGAAATAATTAAGAATTTTCAGTTTTCTGAATGCAAACAAGGCAATACTATAAAGGGCTGTTTTGGCTGTTTTATAAGGATTACTTTCTTTTTTCTTCTTTTTTCGGCATTATGTATTGAAAGGCTACTTTCTTTCATGATACATGGGGTGTATCATGGGGTTTGTGCAGCAAATACTGCTTATGACTAGACTAGAGCATAGTTCAGGAAAGATGTCTAGACGGTTGTTAAGATGAAAGAAAGATCAGTGTCTAACATGCTGCTCTTGGTCCTTAAGACTCTGAAATGGGTACATAACATTTGAGGTGTTTTTTCCCTCAGTATAATTTATTTAGTGGTTTTCAGAGCAAGCTGTGGAAATGACAAAATGGACAGGAGGTACAACTGCTTAAACCCTATGCTGCCTAAAAAACATGAGCTCTTCAAGGGTTGTTTGTGGCTCTTTAGTTTAGGAGGAGAATGGCAATAATCAAAAGAGCAGCAGACGCAAGTAAGATGTTGTTGTTGAGTGCCTCATAATAACAATTTCCTTGAAAAAGCCTTACCATAAATCTCTGATGAATTACGGAAGCTTAATAGTTACATAGTTACTCTAAATTATCTGTAAACACATAAATGGTTCTGAAGTTATTATATTTTAAATCTGGAAAACAAAGTCTCTTTGCAACTGCTTAGGTTTTGTTTTTTTTTCCCCTAAATATGGCACATCAGGGACTTTTTCTTTTTTTTTTTTTTCTTTTGCTGTCCTTCAGGAGTGAGGACCTGCCTGCAGAGGCTAGATTATTATTTTGACTCAAAAAATCAATTAAGAACCTTTTCTTTTTGTCAATAGTTATACTGTACACTACAGATTTAGAAAAACCTCTCAGGTTTTTCTTTCCCTATTTCTAAACATAATTATAAACAATCTAATTAATGATAAGAATCTTCCTGTCTTCAAGAGTCATGCTTTATTCCATTTACTGTTTCTGAAAGTAGCTCCTTCCTGAAATATCAGACTAAACAAGCTAAAGCAAAGCTAAGAAATGCTAAATGTCTGTATGAGGAATGGGGTGGGAAGTGGAACAAAAGTACTCAGTTCTGCCTACATGTATATGTTTTGACCCCTGGCCTAGTTTGATGTCTACTAAATTTTACAGTATACAGAGCACAAGAAAAGTTTTAATCCATTTTTAAGGGTAATTGCCCTATGCAGACGCAACATTTTAGTGGTGTGTTGCAACAAGAGCTTTAAAATGTGTAAGCCTTAGCATCAGGGACGTTGACAGCCTTGAGAAAGGGGCCTGTGCAAACCTCAGCAAGGCCGAGTTCGAGGTCCTCGAAACTGGATTGATGCAAATACAGGCTGGGAGAGAATGGATTGAGATGAGCCCTGAGGAGAACGAAGTGTTGGATGATGAGTAGCTCAACATGGTCCAGCCAGCTGTGTCTGGCCTGCATCAAAAGCCATGTGGCCAGCAGGGTGAGCAAGGGGATTCTGCCTCTCTGCTCTGCTGGGGTGTGATCCCACCTGCTGTGCTGCATCCAGCTCTGGGGTCCTCAGCACAGGAAGGACAGGGACCTGTTGGACTGAGACCAGAAGAGCCCAGCAAGGTCAGATGGATGGAGAACCTCTGCTGTGAAGGCGGGCTTAGAAAGTTGGGGTTGTTCAGACTGGGGAGGGGAAGATTTTTGGAACATCTTATAGCAGCCTTCCAGTACCTGAAGAGGATCTACAAGAAGGGTGGAGAAGGACCTTTTACAAGGGCATGAAGTAGAGGAACAAGGGGGAATGGCTTTGAGTTGAAAAAGGGTAGATTTTTATGCGCTATCAGGAGGAAATTCTTTACTGTGGCAGTGGTGAAATAATGGAACAGGTTGCCCAGAGAAGCTGTTGATGTCCCATCTCTGGAAGTGTTCAAGACCAGTTTGGATGGGGCTTTGAGCAACTTGGTCTAATAGAAGGTATCCCTTGGCCATGACAGTGGGGTTGGAATGAGGCAATTTTTAAATTTCCTTTCCGACCAAAACCATTCTGTAATGCTATCAGTCTATGCTAACCTTTTAAGTTCCAGGGACTGTATCAGACGTGGGAGGTAGTTTTCATTTGCCACTGATGTCAGTTCTTTCTCTACTACTCTGTCTTGAAATCACTCCTTAACAAGAAATGATTTGATAGTTATTTTCTCTAATTGACACTGGTTGTGGAAAAAGTAGCATCGTAATTTTATGTCCAGAAATTTTCATTGTTATTTTAAATAGCCTGATATTCATTCTATGGACAGTTTAAGAAGTCCTCTGCTTTCTAAGTGTAAAGAAATTCAGAGGTAATACAGCAGGCCAGGAAAAGCACTATTCTAACTAATCTAGAAAAGATGTTTAGATAATATTAGATAACAGATGGACAATAAGGATGGTCCAGAAGAAGCCCACTGGCACACTGGAGAGAAGATTAAAATACATCAATATATTGTAATACATAAAGCAAGGGAAAGAGAAACAATCAATCATAAAGAAATTGTTTTCTGACTCTGGCATCTTCAGAGTTCTGAATTCTCATTTTTGTTAGCCATTTATTCATTCACTATAAATTCTTCATCTTGTGGAGATTGGAGACTCTGTTTTGATTTCAGCTGGTATGTAGGTCCTTTGGATTTAGTGATTCTGTATTTATCTACACCCAAATTATCTATAAATATAATGATGTAAAAACTGGATTTATACATATACTTTAACTACAGTGTTCTTAAACTCAAAGAAATTGCTCATATGAGAAAAAATATGCAATCAATGTAGCCAAAAATAATAAAAGTGTATTCTGTTTTTTTTAATTCTCTAACACTGTATTTATAAAGGTAAAAAGGCTCGTACCTTTAGGGAGAGAAACCTTTTGTCTGTAGCTGGGTTTAAGCTCTTTAAATTTTTTATCCAGTAGGTGTTTCCACTGGCTTTTTTAGGTTTTCTTATATTTGCAATAGGCACCCGTTTGCATAACTTTATGAAAAAGGGTCCTAATCTGTAAGTTACCTCTTCCTATGGTTGATTTGCCTCCTACAGATATCTCTGCTTTGTATCAGCCTTTGAATAGCTCTTATATTAAATTATAGATAAATTCTGCATACCAGGCAGTTTGTGAGGATAAGTGAGACATTTCAATTGAAATGTTCTCTTTTGTCCTAAGATTATTGAGCTGAGCAGTATTTACAGGTAGATAAGAATTTGTATGGATTTTTTTGAACTGATTAAAGTGATGCCATAATGTACAATAAGGTATTGTACTTAATGGAATTTTACTTGTGAATTTTGTTGCAGTTCATTTGAACAGCCAAATTTATGATTTATTTTACCTTTTTTCATATAGTAGACAGCTCTTGAAGTACTAAGCCCATATGTGTTTATGAAGAGATTGGAACCTTACTAAAAAAAATAGTGAGAAGATATTAATATTATTGAAAGAAGAGTTCTTAGAAGTGTCTTACTGGTAAATCCTTCCATCTGTCCCTATTTCTGTTTCTTTAGATGTGTGTTTATTAACAAAATAACAAAGTTTCTTTTGGCAAAAAAGGCCAAATCTTTGAAATCAAAAAAATAAAAATACAGTTTTAAAAGATGTTTATAGAAAAACAGGAAATAGTTTATTATGATTCAGGAAACAATCTTCTTTTCTTTAAGAAAAGGAATTATTTTGATGGAATGAGATACAAATTAGGAGCCCACGAAATATTTCTGATATATTATATATTTGATATATCTCTATCTATATCATGTATATGTGGTAGTTGTGTTATCATTATTTCACTTTCATTGCATACTCCTTTTTTCCCAAGGGTCTTTCAGACTAGTTAGCAATCTTCTCATTAGACAGAACTAACTAGAATTAACTAGAGAGGCAAAGGTTTATGGGAAGATTATTTGTACCTTGACCACACTTGGATGTTCAAGATGTTAGCCTCATTATATGTAAAGACCTCATAAATGCCTGTAATAGTGTGAAAGACAGACAAACACTTTTTGGGTTCCTGAACATCAATGAATTCTATTAGTGTAACCTATTCCTTCAGTCCTTGGCACAGATAGCTTGGGAAGAGCTACTGCTGCTGAATGTAGAAACTCCTTTAAAATGGACACCAGCTTCTAATGTCTCATTATGAGGGATGAGTTGTGCATGCATTTCACCTGTCACATCTCCCATCACTCCTAGAAATCCTTCATGCAGTATGTCTCAGAACCCAGAGTGACGCTTCCGAGTGATAAATTTCCCCTCAACAGAGCAGTGAGTGTTTTCAGTGAAAAATTATGCAACACATCAAAAGTTGGGGTTTGAGGCCACTCTTTAGTAAGCAGACTTTAATAAGAAATTAAATCAAGTGCTCTGCTGATTATGTTATCCATTTGCATATATAATTGACTGGTCTGGACCGGTTTGGACGGGTCTGGACTGGTCTGAACTGGTTTGAACCGGTTTGAACTGGTTTGAACCGGTTTGGACTGGTCTGGACTGGTCTGAACTGGTTTGAACCAGTTTGAACTGGTTTGAACTGGTTTGGACCGGTTTGAACTGGTTTGGACTGGTCTGAACTGGTTCGGACTGGTTTGAACCAGTCTGAACCGGTTTGAACCGGTCTGAACCAGTCTGAACTGGTTTGAACCGGTCTGAACCGGTTTGGCCTGGATTGAACTGGTTGTGACCGGTTTGAACCGGTCTGAACCGGTTTGAACTGGTCTGAACCGGTCCGGACCGGTCTGAACCAGTCTGAACCGGTTGGAACCGGTCTGAACTGGTTTGAACCAGTTTGAACCGGTTGGAACCGGTTTGAACCGGTCTGAACCGGTTTGATCCGGTTTGGACTGGTTTGAACTGGTTTGAACCGGTTTGGACTGGTCCGGACCGGTTTGAACCGGTTTGAACCAGTCTGAACCGGTTTGAACCGGTCTGAGCTGGTTTGGACCGGCTTGGACTGGTCTGAACCGGTTTGAACCGGTTTGAACCGGTTCGGACCAGTTTGAACCGGTTGTGACCGGTTTGAACCGGTCTGAACCGGTTGGAACCGGTCTGAACTGGTTTGGACCGGCTTGGACTGGTCTGAACCGGTTTGAACCGGTCTGAACCAGTCTGAACCGGTTTGAACCGGTTTGAACCGGTCAGAACCGGTTTGAACCGGTCTGAACTGGTTTGGACTGGTCTGGACCGGTTTGATCTGGTTTGGACCGGCTTGGACTGGTCTGAACCGGTCTGAACCGGTTTGAACCGGTTTGAACCGGTCTGAACCGGTTTGGCCTGGTTTGAACCGGTCTGAACCGGTCTGAACCGGTTGGAACCGGTCTGAACTGGTTTGAACCGGTTGGAACCGGTCTGAACTGGTTTGAACCGGTTTGGACTGGTTTGAACCGGTCGTAACCGGCTTGGACTGGTCTGAATGGGTTGGGACCGGTTTGAACTGGTCGGAACCGGTTGGAACCGGTTTGAACTGGTCTGAACCGGTCTGGACTGGTTTGAACCGGTTTGAACTGGTTTGGACTGATCTGGACTGGTTTGAACCGGTTTGAACTGGTTTGGACTGGTCCGGACCGGTTTGAACCGGTTTGAACTGGTTTGAACCGGTTTGATCTGGTTTGGACTGGTCTGAACTGGTCTAGACTGGTTTGGACCGGTTTGCACTGGTCTGGACTGGTCTGGATCTCACTCTCGGTGTACTGGAACTGAAGGGTTTTCATCCTCGAGTGACATGCAACACAAGGGCTCACTCCAGTCAACTACCCATCAAACTTATCACTTACACCCTCATGTATTCCAGTTATGGCACATTATGCAAAGAAAGGAAATGAATGACTTGGAAAATATTTAATAGATGGAAAAAATATTATGGTTTAGGAGAGGAGTTAGTTTTTTTTAATTTTAGTCTGTTTATTTGTAAACATCAATTTTTGAAACACCGCAGAGGTGGACTGATGAAAAATAATTTGTTGGAGATGTTATTCTGATGGATTTGCCAGCTAAACCAAGCCTTGGGACTCTTAATCTTGTATTCAACGAGGCTCCAAGATCCTAAATAATATTTATGAGTTTCTATAATCTGTGTTGTCAATGATTTCTTGCAGATTGGATTTACTTGCCAAATTTTTGGAATGTATGTTGATATATGATTTTACCTAACTCCAGGAGGAGGTAAGAGTCCTCATCTAGGAGAAAGGAAATTTAACTAACATTCCATCTTCTGTTAAAGAACAGACTATATCTTCGAAGTGGTTCTAGCTATTTCAATTACTATGAATATATTTTATGTGTAAAAGACTATTTTTTAAACAGAAAACTCTGCCTGTGAAGCTCAGTTGAAGGTATTTATTATGGTCAGTGAATAGACTTTTCTATTACACATGTGATAGGAACAGCCTAGAACAAATTACATTGATCATATATTTATCTTTATTTTCATTCTGCACATTAGTCCACCTCCTGAAGTGTGGGTAGTGGAGATGCTTGTCTCATCATCCTTGATTTCAGTTCTGTCTTTGGCATAGTCTTACGTGATTATCTCAACTAATGGTCGACAACAATTTATCACTAAGAAGAGGACAGGGACATTATTGGATGAAGCAGATATTGCTTCTTCTACAAAAATCTGTGTGTCTTTCATTTCTCACAGAATTTTCAACACAGGGTTTATCACATTATATTTGTACTTGTTTAGATTTTTCATGTCATATGAAATGTTTCTTTCTGACAAAAATCAGTAAGGGAAGAAATGTTTCCACCAGGATAAGCTACATATAATTTGATTTAGGTAATCATTCTATGTTTGGCTGTATGGAGTTTTGGTTTTGGTGTGGTTTTTTGCTTTGTTTTGTTTGGTTTGGGTTTTTTTGTTTGTTTGGGGTTTTTGTAGTATGTGCCTATTGGCTTAGTGTGGTTTTAAAAGCTATATTGAAAATCATCTGAATTTTTGTCTATTTAGTACTCTTCTCATGTAAGACTGTGGAGAAGAAGTTTTTGTGCACAGAAATACCTCTCCAAAAGATTTTTGAGGCTTGTTGGAAAGTTCACATAAACCAGATTTAGCTCTAAGGAGATGGGTTGGTGGGCAGAGTGAAGGTTAGGAGACACACATGATGAACACAATTTGTCTCATGGCTGTCCTTATCATAGATGCACACAACAAAATGTATTCACTGAGCATAATAAAATGCAGTCACCTTTGCAACATTCCTTATGCAACAGCTGTTTAATTGTGCACAACAACATAGCAGTAATGCACAACCACTTCAGTGGCAAAATATTCCCTTCACTATTAGAAAATTATGCAGAGAGTTAATAATGAGGGGCACAATGCAATTAGGAACATTCTATTTGAGTGCATGAAGTGCAGAGCATCCAACTGAAAATATGCACTGGGACATATAAAGACCATAATGGCCAGGACACCAATTTGTCTGAAAGAGCAGCCCTGAATGTGGTTTTCTTAGGTAATGTGAAGAACTCTTTAAAAGGGTGGAATTCGGAACACAATAACCCACACTTTAAAAAACAGGCAAAATGTTACATTGTGGAAATGTAGACCTTTCCCATACTTTTATATGTATGCAATTAGGAAAAAAAATTTAAACATGCACTTTTTCTATGACATTTTAGTTATATAAAAAGAAGTAGAATCTCAAAGTCCCAGTGCAAAGCAGCTAAAAAAGATCAAAGTATTTGAGGTTATGCAACAGTGAGGTTTGCAAAATTAAGTAGCAGTTTGAACTTTGACAGCTTAATTTTTCAAATCAGCCTAAACTTCAAAGGATTTATCTTCTTTAGAAATATATTTGAGGAAAAAAAAAAATAGACACAGCCTGACATCTACTTATTGTCCCCATATTGGAAATTCCTTTTCTTTGACATGCCTTGTCTCTGAGGCTTGGATTTACAAGCAACTAGACACTGCTACACAGCAATTTTCAAACACATAAAACTTCCTTTGAGGGGAAACGAATATGTCAGCCTAAGGTTTGTGCTTTCAAATGGACTTTCATCCTCAGCTGTTTCTTTTCATTATTTGAGGGTTACTGCTTGACCTTGCTTTTCTGGGATGTGAATCAGGACTAAAATGATACAAATTGTTCAGGAGGTAATTGTCCAATTCATCGTTAAGAACAGAATTATAAAACAAAACTGCTGTCTTAGAGTGTAAAAGAAGAAGGTGTTATCAATGTTAAAAGTCAATGAGGGTAGAAATTGCTTTGCATTTGTATCACTGTAAGAAACCAGGAATCTGGGAAATAGTATTCTCGTGCAATTCCAAAGAGCATCCTGTAAGCACAAAACCTAGAGGGCAAAAGGTTACTTTTGGCAAATATTAAATCAAGGCTTCAAGCAAGCAGAAGGCACTTGGTGAA
>VZDJ01007755.1:24599252-24739813 GCA_008694505.1 Cyanoderma ruficeps | reverse complement strand
GTTATCAGAAGGCTACATAAGAAAACTTCTGCACAGGCAGAAAACAGGGCAACAGACATCAAGTCAGAGGTGTTTGCAAAACAAAATTCAAAAGTGCAGCCCAACCACTACTGATGGAGTAGCCTCTCTTACATGCATAACCGTATGAATGAAACACAAATATAATTTGTGTTTGTAAATAAATTTCAAATCTATATTGAATAACACTAGGTGCATTAAATTAATGACTTAATCTTGCACATATGGTTCCTTGGCATTGGTTTCCTACTGAACTTGCTGTATTTTCTAAAATATCACTTTTGAAATATTGGCTAATAGTCTTATCCTGATTGTAAAATGATAGCAACTGCTATATCCTTAATATAAGTACTTTATCAGATAAAATGAAAGCAGAACTGAGTATGTTGTTTTAAAGCTGAGAGGAATGTTGGAAAAATAAGAATGTTTAAAGGGTGTCTGCTTCTAGCATAAGCTTTATTTCAGTGGATTTCTCTTTCCATTGTGTGAGCAATTTTTATAAATTTCATACTCTGTGGTGAAAACACTAGTACTGAAAACCAGAACTGACTTTTGTAATCTCTATAAATTTTAAATTTGGTAATATTGTCATACATGATTTAGCACTTTATAAATTCTAGTTTGCATTAAAAAGTAGATTTCTTATATCAATATAGAAGTAGGATTTCAATAAGGTTGTGCAGAATTATTGTATGCTTCCACTGACTTAACTGCTAAAAATATATATATATGTATGTATATATATGTAAATTTCCCTTCATTAACCTCTAAATTTATTTTAATATTTTATTCTTGTTTTCATCAGGAAACAATAGTTTCTTAATTATTTTTATTTCCTAAAGATGAAAAGAGGTTTCTCGTATAGATATCAAATGTGGTTTTCACCTTGTAGATTGCACTGATGTATTTTTAGCTTTCCTTTCAAGCATCTCTCATCAAAAAAGATGGCAATTTTTTCCAGGTGATTAGTCTGGACTTACATGCTTTTCACTTCAGTTCTCAGTTAATACGTGGGACCTGAACACAAATGTTCTCTAGTTGATTTCCAGACATTAGCTGGAAATTCTGTTCATCCCAAGTAAATTTTTGTATCAACCTTGCCTGAGGACTTTGATATAGCAGTACTAAAGATAGATTTCTAAATAAAGCACCATTATAATGATGAAAGGCTCTTGTATCTGATTTCTACTATACTCTTAGCCTTAATTAATTTTCTACTATTCATTAATAAACTTAGATTGATTCAAAGTATTTCTCAGACAAGAAACTAAACCCCAAAATTTTATGCAGAAATAATGTATTGATTGTTTTCTAACACAGAGTATACATGTTGAAAAGACAGATTACACCAAAATCTGAACTCTTTTCTTTTGACTATCAACAGTAAGAGGTTTGGTAATTTTTGTTGTGCGGTTTAACATTTCGATTTTATATTAAACATGAACATTCTAGATATAAGCCTCAAGGCAATATTAAAATAGAATATATTCTGATTTACATTTCTATAAAATCTGATTTCAGATGACTTTTTTTGTCATCCTTTCTCATTATTCTTATCACATTGTAAGACTGAAATTCTCTCTCAGAAGTCTCAAGGGCTTTACTGTAGAAATTTCCCCCTTCATTAAAATATTCCAGAATTTTTAGGGCCATCTTCTTAGATTAGAACTGGCAGAGGAAAGTCTGGATTGATTTAGGAAAATTTTTATTTGAGGCTTGAAATAGTCTAATAAAAGGAAAAAAAATAAACTTTTCTCTTTTTTTAATTGCTGATATAGTCCTGTGGTAAATAGTTGAGTGCTAGTTACTGTGTTTGTATAGAGAAAACAAACAAACAAACAAACAACAATGTGCAGACAAAATCTTTCATTGTTACTGATATAATTTTATTTTCCTTTCTTGAATTTTTAGTGCCCTTCTTTATAATAATTTTTCTTCTCTCAACTGGTGCTGCTGTTATTTAAAGACAATAATGTCTAAGAGGTATTGCAGAACACATTTTATGAAAAAATTGATTAGGTTTTGAAAGATGTAGCTTTCTATTGGAGAATCCACTCTTGGCTGGAATATGGCCTTGGAAAAATCATACCATGCCTGTGTATAACTTCGCAGAATTTGTCTGCAGTCTCTCCTAGCAAGTACTAGGACTAAGATGTGATCATAAACTTGAATGAACTTTTAGACTGCACTGTTGTGTGATAAAAATAGTGGAAGGGAAGAGTTGAGAAGAACAGTAATGATTCAGCCTTTTGTTCTGTGACAAATATTTTAAGATCCCTCTCTTAATAATTTCTAAAATTGCCCACTGATGGAATTACTCAGACGGAGTAGTAATGAAATTCTAACTTACTTGTATATCAATCAAGCTACTTAAACATGGCAAGATTTTCCTCTCTTTGATTAGCTTATCTGATGCCTCAATCAGTGGTTTTCCTCTGGAAGAAAATGAAAAATGTGAATGTAGATAAAAAAAAATCCAGAAAAGAAAAAGAGGTCATTCACCATTAAAAAAAAAAACAAACAAAACCCAAAAAAACACTACTGATTAATTGGAATTAAAGTATTTGAAAGTAAACAAGTCAGAATGTTTAGAATAATTTATAATAAATGCTTCTTTTTAAAGGAGCAAATGCTATAGAAAATATAATCTCACCTAATTTTGAACAATCTTATCTAACTATTCACAGTGAGACATAGCCCTTATTAGTCCCTCTGTATGTGACGCTGCTGTTCATGCTAATGTGTATATCAGTCCTACACTGTGACAGTGAGGAACTTAACCAATCAGCATGATACTGCAAGCCAACCTGATAGTGTTATTTAGTATATAAAAAGCACATCTTGACCGTTGCTCATTAAAAAAATTGTACCATTAGCAGCCATCCTATCTCTCTTTTGACTATAATTTGAAATTTAATGATGATGAGAGATGATAGACTTACAGCTGCGTGTTGTAGCTTCTTGCTGTGGTGCTGAATAACCAAAATAAAATCTTTTAAATTCTAGTCTTTATATATGCTTATCACAAAGATTATACATTGTTATTTGCACATCTCATCAAGATAGCAGGAAAAATAATTTTCTCTCAGTAAGAATGTTATACAATGAATATTAAATAGCTTATTTTTGTATAAGTGAGTTAGCTAGATCAGTCTACTTTATATCCAATCTTTTTTTTTTTTTTAAAGTCAGACTTAGATTGCATTTTTGAGGTTAGGTCTTATCCAAATGTTCTTTATATTTGACAATTAGATACCTTCTCTAGAATGAATAAAAAAGCTGATAAATGGCTGTACATGGCTCTAAAGAAATGCAAATAAAATGCACTAATGGTCTCAGTTCAGAGTGACTGATATGAGATATTACAGTTCAGTCATTCAAATTTCATTAATTGCTTCAGACAGATGTACTTCTGTGTTCAAAACCCACTATTTTCTTCCTAACAAGGAAGAATATTTTTGCTGGCACAAAAAACATTATGTTTCCATCTATCTCATATGAAGGACAAAGCATAAAAGTATAAAGGGGTTGCATGATGATCTGTTTCCAACATTACCTCAAGCAAACACCCTTTTCCATATGCAGCATCTTACTGTGACATTGAAGATGCCTGTAGACAAGGCAAATTACCTGTGAACACTGAGTAGTAAATAAATTCCCATTTCTTCTGGCAGAAGATGTTGAAAATAACATTATATTTTTGCATATTTGCACTTAAAGTTCATTATGTAATCAAGGAAAAACAGCCACAGGGACATTAACTCTGTCAGAGTCATTATTGTGAGGCTGTCTTAGTGTTTCTTCAGATCTTTTTTATTGTAAGGAAAATTCATCTGCACTTTTGCTGTCATTAGAGGGCTGTGCATATTTTATTTTTTCGGGGTGAATTGATTTCATGAATATCAGAGACATGCAGTCATTCTGATTGTCCTTTCAAATACACACTGTACTTAGATGTTAGCCTTCCTTAGATTTACATTTATGGTCAGCCTTTTTCCACTAAGCTGTGGATATTAAATACAGATAAAATGATAAAGCAATTGCATTTTTGCAGTCTTAGAATCATACCCATCCATTCAGTTAATGAATAATTTAATTTCTTTAAGTGACTAGCATTTGAATATCTTCTGCAACATTAGCAAAACATAAAATTGTAATGTTATCCTTTTCTTATGGATTGTTTTCTCAATTTTAAAGTACTGCATTGTATCAAGCTTTAAACTATTCCCAGGCATTTTTTATGACGAACTGGAAGACTTGACCTCTAGAGGATGTAGAATTCTAGGCTTCTAGCCAATTTAAATTACTTTTCCAATATACTAATATACTTCCTGAATACTTTTGAGTTTCTCATACATTGTGTGGGAAATGGGAAATCAGAACAGATTTCAGGCCCGAAATTGATTGACTGAATAATTTCAAGGAGCAAAGCAGCAGCTTATTTTTCTTCCATAACACAGGTTCAGTAACAACCTTGCTTTGGTTTTATTAATATACTTAAAGAAGCTTAAGGTTCTCTTTGCACGGCGTAACTCTATCCTCAGAATTTGCACATGAGCCTTGGAAAAATTTCTACTGCCAGCAGGCTGGCATAGTGTACAGTTGCCAATTCTTATATATTTTTCATCCTAGAGGGAAAAGTAAATAACAGAAGCTCCATAACACTATTTGTGTGATGAAACCTATATTGTTGTTTTAAGTGTGTTTTGAAAAACCTTAAAAAGATTCTTTGAATATACTTTATATTTTACCTCTAAAATTTCGAGAAAAGAGTATTTTCCCAATATTGTACTTCTATTATTTAAAAATGTGTGGAAAATTTTGTGTAGTTTTGCATTAGTGATACTATTTCATTTCCCAATTAAAACTACTATTTTCATTTCCCCAAATCCACCTGTCTTTAATAGAGATTACGGGATCAAGTAGGCTTTCAAGAGAGTGATTGCTTGGTTTAAAACATATATTTCAATAAAGGGACTACCAGCTCACAACTGGTAAACAATACATATATTAAAAAAATCTACTTAATGAAATTATCCTTTGCTATTTTGGGTTTGTGTTGAAAAGCTATGGTAGTCGGGGAGGGTATACAGGTGGCTTCTGTGAGAAGCTGACAGAAACTTCCTCCATGTCTGGCTGAGCCAATGCCAAGTGACTCCAAGACAGACCAGCCACTGGCCAAGGCCAAACCCATCAGTAACAGTGGTAATGCTTTTAGGGTGATGTATTTAAGAAGGGCAAAAACTGCTGTGCAACAGTAAAAGCCTCTGGAGGACATGGAGAGGAGTGAGTATGTGTGGGAGAAACAGATCTGCAGAGACACCAGGGTCAGTGAAAGAGGAGAGGCAGGAAGGCTCCAGGAGCCAGAGCAGAGACTCTCCTGCTGCCTGTGGGGCAGACCATGGTGAGGCAGCTGTGCTCCTGCAGCCCACGGAGATCCACAGAGGAGTAAAGATCCACCTACAGCCTATAGAGGACCTCTGGAGCAGGTAGATGTTTGATGGAGCCCAAAACCCCATGGAAGGCCTGCCCTGGGACAGGATCCTGGAGCACCTGTGGCCCCATGCTACAGCAGGATCCTGGCAGGGCTTGTGACTCCCATGGAAGGGGCCCACTCTGATTGATGAGCTGCCTTCCATGGAAAGGACTTACATAGAAGAAGTTCATGGAGGGCTGACTTCTGGGGGAGGAACCCCATACTTGTGCAGGGGAATAACTGGACATTGCCTGCCCTGTAAGTGTCCCTTTGGAATCAGTTTCCAGAACTTCAGCAGTGACATCAAGACATGTTAATTTAAATATGTAAACAAATATGTACATATCAAGGAGGAATCTTTAGCCTTCTGGACTGGAATCACTTGTGAATACAGAATCATTTGAGAATATACACAACACAGGCTCTTTATATTTTACCTTTTTACTACAACTAATGAGTTAAATTGCCCCTTCTAGCACTCCATGCAATATGAAATTATCATTCATTGAAGACCTGTAAAATGAAAACTATGTCTTGAAGACAAGAAGACAGGTGTGTTTCTTAGGAGATTTCATCCATTTAATAAGACTCAGTGGAAAAATTATAGTAAATGAAAGAAGAAAAACATCTTAAGGAACCAGCACTTGGAACAATTGGAACCCCAGGAAGACCTGGGGTTTGCTTTCAACTAATGCTCATTTACAGCATGAATCTGGCTTCTGTCTGTCATTAGGAAAATAAAAATTAATTATGTTTTTCATTTTTTTCCACAAAACTGGTTTTAGGACTTTTCTTCATAAATCATATTAAATTCTTCTAACCATGTGAAGTACCTAAATAGAAGAAGAGATAGATGGAAAAATGATCTGTTTAGTTAAGAGGAATTTGTTTTTCTTGCTTTCAGGATCTTGTAAGCATTATGCAGTCAATCCATGCATCCAATCATGGATTCATATTTTCAAAGTTAAATAAACAGTAAATCTAAAAAGAATGCTTACTGGAATGAGTCAAGGTCTTCAATATGCAGGGAAAATGTAGAATTCATCTTCCTCTAAAGGCGTGTTTGAGGAAAATAGCATCTGCGGTAGCTGGATTTTCAGGCAATAAAGACAGAAGGGACAGCTAGCATTGTTTGATCATACACAAGGCTGTCAGAGCATTTCAATCCAAAATTTCTATTTTGACCTATGCCTTTAAAAAGGCCTTCAGACATAATCGAAATGCTGATTTCATCATTAACATTTGACAGACATGTCAAGTGCTTTATTAGCAAAATTTACAGTAAATAAAAAAATGTGAGCTAAGCCTAGATCCAGTGAAGTCTGGTGCCTAGGAGGTAAGTATTGCAGTAAATAAGTTTTGGAGATTTTTTTCTGCATAGTGCACCTCAGCTTCTTAAGTAGTTTGGTTGACTCAGAATGTTGAGCTGAGCAGTGCAAAACCATTCAGAAGAAAATGTGAACAGGCTTACATCCTAAGATTCATCCTTCTTTAAAGTTTATGTGCTTAAAGGATTTCAGAAAATACTTTCATCCATTCAGGATCCTGACCTGAATGCAGCAAGTTACAGCATTTGAGAAAGCGAGGAAACATCACTGCACCCAAAAGGGGTGAAAAAATGGAAATCTGAGGTAGGAAATAGCATATTTTAAAATCTATCTTTATCTTGAGGAAGTTTTCACTCTGTGCTGGTTATGATTGGGATACAGTTGATTTTCTTCTTGATAGGTCAGATGGGGCTGTGTTTTGAGTTTGTGCTGAAAACAGTGGTGATAACACAGGAATATTTCCATTATTGCTGAGCAGTTCTTACACAGAGTCACGGCCTTTTCTGCTCCTCATCATCCCTGACCAGCAAGAAGGCTGGAGCTGCACAAGGACTTGTGAGAGGACACAGCCTGGATAGATGACCCCAGCTGACCACAAGGATACTCCATACCTCAAGGTGTCATGCTCAGCTGTGGGAAGAGGAAGGAAGGGGCAGCATTTGGAGTGATGGCATTTGTCTTCCTAAGTCATTGCAGCATGTGACAGAGCCCTGCTGGCCTGGAGATGGTCAAACACCTGCTTGGCAAGGGGAAGTGGTGAAGGAATTCCTTGTGTTGCTTTCCCTGTGTGTGTGGCTTTTGCTTTAAATGTCTTTATCCCAACCCATGAATTTTATTATTTTTGTCAATTCTTCCTCCTATCCCATTGGGGGTGGGGAGTGAGGGAGCAGCTGTGTCGTGCCAAGTTGCCAAGTGGGGTTCAGCCATGACATGTTCACGTCTGCTATATGTCAGGCTTCAGATGAAGACAGGATAAAACGTAACAGTAACTGATGAAATACCCATTGTTTTAATAATAGGTCCTGAAATAGTCACAGGTTGATATATCCCCCTATCTATTGAGTCACTGATCTGTGGAATCACATTATTCCCTGTATTGCTTTAGTCTCGTAATACCTGACTGAGTTTTCTGACTGAAAAAGAGTTGGAGTTTGGAACAGATGAAATCTCAATTTATCCTAGTTGTCACTTTGTAAATATTTCTAGTATTTATTGTTTTTTCTACATTTCTAATAATTTTATGTATATTAGTCATTAAAAGTTTGAGGAACTTCCTAAGGAAGTTACATTACACTAAGAATTTTTCAGTTGTACAGCAAATCTTTGCAAATTTATATTGTATTTACTTTAATAGAGAGATATATACTTTCAAAACCATGTATTGATTTCATCTCCCAAAGCATGAGAAAATTTTCAAATTTCAAATTGACAAGGCAGGCAATGTATAGCCCACCTTTCCTTAATTAATTATGCAGTAGGACAGGGATGATTTAGCATTTTATAACATCTCTCCATGAATTGCTTTGACATGAGCCCATCCCACAGGCAAAACAGTTCTCCACAAACTACTGCAATGTGGGTCACTCTTCCACAAGGTGCAGCCTTGCACGCTTCTCCAATGTGGGTCTCCTACGGGGTCACAATTCCTACCAGGAAACCTGCTCCGGTGTAGGCTCCTCTCTCCATTGGTCTGCAAGTCCATGCCAGGATTTGGATCCAGCAAAGACCTTCCAAGGGATCACAGCCTCCTCTCAAGCATCCAGCTGCTTCAGTGTGGGTCTCCTCCATGGGCCACGGGTGGATCTCTGAATCCCAGTGATCCTCCATGGTCTGCAAGGCACAGCTGCCTCACCATGGGCTACACCATGGGCTGCAGGAGAATCTCAGCTTCAGTACCTGAAGCACTTCTTCCTTTTCTTTTCCAATGACCTTGGTGTCTGCAGAGTTGTTTCTCCCACAAATTCTCACCCTGCTCTTCTCTGGCTGCAATTACACCTGTACAATACCTTTTTTTTTTATTTTTTGTTTTCCTTCTTGATATGTTATCACAGAGATATTACCATAATTTCTTATTGTTCCAGCCTTGGCCGGTGACATGCCCATTTTTGAGCTGGCTGGCACTGGCTCTGCTGGGCATGGAGGAAACTTCTGGCACTTTCTCACAGAAGCCACCCCTATAGCTCCCAGGCTACCAAAACCAGGCTATGTGCCCTGAGTTCGCCTTAATTGAATTATTTGGTGAGGAAGAAAAAGGTCAGAGAGCTCACAAAACACAACACACCATTAAATACAAGGGCAGAAGTCTTAAATTTACCTGTAAATACACTCCCTTTCTCTAAAATGCTGATAAGGTCTCATTTCTTTATTATTCCATTGTTTTATGGCTGTTGTTTTTAAAAATAGTGCCATGATGTTTATTCTGTTTTCTCACTACCTAGACTGATACTAGGAGACCTCATTTTCCTACTGTGGGGAATTGACTATACATATATATTTTCTCTTCAAACTTTGCCCAAGCTGCAGGTCTAGAGAGTCTTGCAAATGAAGATATTCATTAACTCTTCTGCTTCATTTGTGTGCCTGTAGAGAAAAGAATTTAATGGTCAATGGGCAAAGTGAGTAGCTGATGTTCAGTTAGGCTGTTTGCATGGACCCAACAAACCTGGATCCTCTTTGCCCTGCTGGCTTCCTGATTTTTCATCTGGGTTTGATTTGAATGTCCTGCAGGGAGACTATAACTGCAGTTGTCTCTATTTCTCCTGATTTCACTGTATTTCCTAGACTCTGCCCTGGCAGTAGAGGGAGAGAAAGCCTGCCTCTGTGACATAGAGCTTTCCCAAGACTTGTGGGATATACCAGCTTGATCCACAGTTTCTAAAGTATTCTCCAGAAGGTAAACTTGGAGACTGAAGAATGGAAAAGGCTTATTGATACACTTGGGGGCGCTTTCAAGTAAAGCATGAGTGATCCAGTGACATCTACTTACATACACACTTGGACAATCCGGTGTATGACTTGCATGAGTCTCAGTAAGGCTTTGTGCTTAACTTCATCATACCATAACTCTCATTAGTATAGCTCTGTTATGGCATAAAACTTTAGATTTCAATCTAGTATTTGAGTTTCCTCCTTGAAAGGAAAATCAGACTATGATGTTCCTGCTACACCGACAGAGACTAAGATTATCTAACATTGAAGTCAGGAGGAGACTCAAAGAAACAGCTTTTTTACAGGCACCCAAATCATGAAAGAACTTTCTAACTCGTGGACCTGCTATTTTTGCTGTACTCTCTTAGTAAATTTAGTAAATTCATAGTATTGCACAAGTGTAATATGATGCTTCATACTTTATATAGCAAAACAATAGCAGTCATTTCATGCAATCTTTTTATTGTTTGAGACCATTTAGGGAGCAAGACCACCTTCAAATATGAGAAATGTGCATTTTATGAAAAGATGCTAGTAAACAAATGCTCAGTTTTTCTCAGGTTGATGCATAAATGCTGTTTGATGTGTCAATCTGTGAGAGGTTTTGGTTCAGTAGGTGAGAACTCTATTGCACTTAATACATGTGTATGACAAGTTCTTTTTATGTTTCTCCTCTTTTTCATGGGAACAATTTCAGTCTCTAGTTATGTGCCTTAGAAAAATGTTTATGTCTCCCCAATGTTTTTCATACTGTTTTTGTTTCAAGTCAGTAAAATATTGTTGCAACTAGTGACTTTCCTGTGCAGAAGTTCCTTGCCTCATTGGCAGGTTCCTGCTGTAAATCACTTCCATCAGAATGGATGGTCCCCAAAGTCATTTTGCTTAGATTTGCTTAGAGGCATCTGACTGGAATGATTTTGAGTTTTCATAAAAGCAGGAATCCCTTGCCACTATTGCCATTACTTGCTATATAGATATCCAACACGAACACAGTGATGGTACAAAGGGTCGAGGGGCCATTCTGAAGATTGGAGAGTCTGAATGAAAAACAAGTTTGGGGTTTGGGGTTGGTTTTTCGGTGACTATTCTTCAAAGTTAATTTGAATACTGTGGGAAACTATGTTTTATTGTCATCTCTCATTTAAAGATATAAACCCAAAGTTTAGTGTAATCCTTTAGATAATCTTGTAAAATCTTTATATAGTTACTATACATGCTTTAGTAAAAGCCGCAAAAGATCAAAAGCGAAAAGTTAGAATACATTAGAAATGCAGCAGATATCTATGGAAGCTTAACACTTTAAATTTGATAGGAAAATTTTATTAAATATCTTAAAGTATTCAGCTAAAACTTTGGTTGAAGAATTTTCCAACAGAACAGCTGATACAAAAATTTCATCCTTAACAAATTAATTTATACTTTGCTGAGGTATCTATTTGAAGAAACTGCATAACTTAATATAAAAAAAATCAATTTTCCATTTGAAATTACTTTTAGCAGCTGCAAAAACCCATCATTTTACAAGCATGTAAAAGGACATGTTTTATTCATTGAAGATTTTTTAAATGTATCTTCCAGAATAAAGATCTTAATAACTTTATTTTTTTTCAAATTTAGAACAATGAAACAACTCTGATACAGGAAGATCTTTGAAAAATGGAACTTTTAGTCTTCTTAATTTGGTTAGGAATTCTTAATTATTTTGAAGTTTTATCTAAAGAATTACAAAATATCACTTTCAGGGATAAGGAAATGTAAAAAGTGTCTTCTAATATCCTACTTAATTCTTCCTTTATATAGGAATTAGAAGACACTAGATTCTATTCAGATTTACATTATATTCAGAGAGATGAAAAGAAGTGTATGAATCCATACAGCATAAATTTCACAACTCCAAAAATAGATTTGTGATAGATTTCAAACCCTATTCAGCAATTCTTCATCACAATTAACATGACTGTTTTCTTCCTTTTAATTGCAGGGTACTAGAACTTTGAGATTTCCCCTCTGTTAACTGTCATTCACTTGTGTAACAAAAAAATTATCTTTTCCTCAAAGAGTATAACCAAGTCCCATGAATATAATTCAAGGACTGTTGAAGGGGCAGGAAGAGAAACACTGGGACCACATTGATCAATACAGTCTTCAGTGTCATCCTGGGGTAACCACAGCTGTACAATATGGTCACTTTTTCAAAGCACTGCTTCAAGGACAGGAGCAGAGAAAGGAGGAAATAAAACAATTTTAAACTGTCATTTCTTGGCTAAAGCATATGGCAGGCTGAAAACAGAAATCTGGTCATAAGTTCTATGGTACAGTACAATTCACTGTGTATGAAATGCCTGTGTTTTCCTACAGTTTTCAATTATCTTGTAATAAAATGAATCCCTTTCTATGACATTCCAGTACATTAAAATTAAACTAATATAAAGCACTAGTACACCAGATTTTCTTTCAAGTATTATCCAAGTTTTGTTTATTTGTTTGGTTGGTTGGGTTTGTTTTGGGTTTTTTTTAATAATTTCTTAGTACAAAAATAAATTTCAGGCAGCTTAATTATAGCAAAGGGAAATTTTCTACGCTGGGGTTTTAATGCTGTAAACCCACAAACTTTCCTGGATGACTGAAATAATATGGTGTGGGATTTCTTGGACATGTAACTTCTATGAGAGTTGGCTATTTCTTTGACATAAATGTCAAATAAGAATATGATTCTTACTATTTAATCTAGTTAAGATGCTTGCAAGTATAAACAGGCATAAAGAAATTTCTAACAGAAGCATTTAGTCATGCAGGATAATTTAATGATTGAAAAGGTCACCACTCCCAAAGTCTTGAGTGTCTGAACCACCAGAATAACTACATTTCAGAACTAAGGATCCAAGCTTCACCAAATTTTTGCTCCACAATTTAATTTTTTCAGGTCTGGGAATATGAGAAATGTCTTTGAGAACTGAAAGGTTTCCTTTCATCCCCTAAATCTTGGTAAAATTACAGCCTGTTTCTACCACGTAATCATTGATTTAATTGATCAGCAGGGTGATAGTTGGCCCATCTTTCACACGACTGCTGTTGAAAGCTGGTTCTGAGACAGCAGAGAGAGGATTTAAAAGGTCATTCCTGACTGTTGTGATGTGAATGACTTATAACCATGAGTATTCTAATGATTCAGTTTCTTGTGAAGCCACCTAAATAAATAGTTGCATTGGCACAGTTAAGAAGAGATTGGCTGAAGGCAAGAAAAGAAATAGGAGTGAGTGTTTGGGAGTGGTTGCCAAACCAGCTTTTTCATAGAACAGAAAGTTCATGTAACAGCTTGAACTCACAGTACTCATTCAGTACTCACAGAGCTCAATAAAGTTTTTCTTTTGCACATGTGGAAGAAAATATCAGCCTGAAAATGAGGAGACTTCAGGGTGACCTAATTGCAGACCTTTAGTACCTGAAGGGAGCCTACAAGAGAGGTGGAGAGATGTGTCTTACAAGAGCATGTAGTGACAGGACAAGGGGGAATGTCTTCAAAATGAGAGTAGATGTAGGTTAGATATTAGGTAGAAATTCTTTTCTGTCAGGGTGCTGAGGTGCTGAAATAGGTTGTCCAGTGAAGTTGTGGGTGCCCCATCTCTAGAAGTGTTCAAGGCCAGTTTGGATGGAGCTCCAAATAATCTGGTCAAGAAGAAGGTATCCCTGACCATGGCAGAAGGGTTGGAAGTAGGTGATTAAGATTCTTTCTAACCCAGGCCATTCTATGATTCTGTGTCTGCTATGAAAAATAGAACTTATAACTAGAATTTAGGCCTTGGACATCTAAGTAAAGGAAATTACTAGCATGTGAATTAATACAAACACTTGGCAATGAATATAGAATACATTTAATCGTTCCAAAGAAGAGAAAATAATGTATTTTAATGGAGTCTGATGCTTTGGACATCCTAGATGGTTTTCTCTTAATTTCCGTTTCTTTCTTTTTGTAGATTTTTTTTTGTCCCATGTGGTCTGAGCTCTACCCATTGTTAAATCTACATCTTACTTGAATTTTTATTAAAAAACCCAACAAAGCTAACAAATAAAAACAGAAACCACCCAACCAACCAAAAAACCCAAAGAAAGCCCACAACCCACTGTGTAATCTTTATAAGGGTTTTTTTGTTTTGTTTTGTGTGTGGTTTTTTGTTGTTTTTTTTTTCTTTGTTATTTTGGGAGTTAATTGGGAGCAGCTATAAGCCATCACTGCACTAGCAGCAACCATCTTAAGCCGTGTATTTCTGTTCAATATTTCTGTTGGTTTTAAGATTGGGGGTCCTTTAGAACTGAATAGACGGTGACTTATTTGGTGCTGTATAGCATCAATAAGAACATGTCCATCATTAGTCTGAAAGAAATTGTTAGACAATGAGTTCTCAGACCCAGGGGAGCATGATATCATTCTTCTCAAATCAATTGCAATTTCCTTTGAAAAAAGGAATGCATCATTTATTCTTTGTTTCTGCATTTCTTTCTTTCTTAATATAGTTTTTATATATTTTCTTTTGTCTTTCCAAAACCTTAAATGAACATTGGACAAGTAAAATTAGAAATAAACAACTTTGTAAGGAAAGGTAATTACAATGTAACTTAAGGCAAATTCAAGACATTTGGTTTTACCAAAGGAAAAGTACTCCACCAAAATAATTCCACTCCCTCCTGAAAGTTTTGCTCTGAGGGTAGGGGGTTCCAATGTGAAGAGGCATATTTTTAAAAAGACAATTTTTGTGTGAAGAAGGCTAGGTTAGTTTATTGATAATTTTCTCTTTTGACTATGTGTGAAACCATATGCTGCATATACCGTATGTTAGCATATGCTAGCTGTAAAATGATGTGTGATATATACTGGTAGTGAAAAGGTTTTATTCCACACCAATTAGGCATGCCTGGTTAAAGATACGCAGGCAGCAAAAGTAATAATGGGTTCACAACAAAGGCTGCTGTGATCATGCAAATCAGGCACCTGAAGTTCAAGGAGCTACTAGTTAGAGAAAAGAGGTGGGGGCAGTCAAAGAAAAACTGTTATAATGGGACAGTAATTATATTCCATCACTGTGATTTGGCTGAGACATGGTTTCAGGACAAGTTAGCAAATTGTCATACATGCTGTGGAGTGGAATATGCAATTGAAAATTAATAGGAGGAAAAAAATATATGTACTGAATATTTGACCTGGAAATGTATGCAAGCAGAGACTTTAAAGAGAAATAAATGCTGAAACATCTGCTGTCTTTGTAATTTAGTAGATACTTTTGTTTTGCAAATCATTCAAATTCTTTCTGATTATTTTAGTCTTCTCTAATGTATAACTGTAGCCGAAATGGTGAATAAATGTTTGTAAAATGTCAGCTTGTTTTCTATTTAAAAGAAGAATCCTTTTATGTTTCCTCAGCAGCTGCTGCATTTAATAACTCTACCAGATGTCACATTTAAATTGTGTTTTGCATTTAAGGCTTTGTAAAGCTTTGGAACAGAGAGAGCCTTTAGAATTTCAGCCGCTATACCACAGTTTCTTAGAGTTATCCAGCTTTGTAATTATAGGAAAAAAAACCCTTAATGGTAAAAAAATGTAATGCTTAAATAAAATGTAAATATGCAACAGCATACTACAGATGTATTACAGAGTGCAATTTAGTGGAGTCTAGTTTTCTGAACAACAGAGTTCCCACTTTCTCTGGAACTTTGGTGATGGCAGCAAGGCTAAATACTATTAAAAATTAGCTGGTGTAAGGGATTGGTAGCATTCAGAGGATTTTGTTATGAAAAGACATCACTCACAAAGTCAATCCCAGCTGGTGACCACTCTTAAAGACCAACTGAATACAACTGAAAATGGATCAAATCACCAACTCATCCCACATAATTTTACTAAATTAAGTCACTGGACTTCAAACTCTTTAACAAATACCACGAAAATGTAGAATTCTTCATTTTGATTCAAGATATTTTGTACTGGGGTTTTTTGGTTAATTGCATACGTTCACAGTACAAAAAAAATGCACTCAGTCCTGAAATTTATTACCTGTTTTTGTCAAATATCAATATGCCATTGAAATATTTTATAATTGTTTGTGGATTTCTTTTGTGATAGTGAGGGTTTTGGTGTGTTTTTTGTTTGTTTTGTTTTGGGATTTTTTGTTTGTTTGTTTTTCTACTGTTCGTTAGGTTTCTGTGGCACCACTTATCAACATCAGGTATTGAAACCTCATCAGGGTTAGAATGGGCTTGCACTGTTTTTGTTAGCATTTTAAACAGTTATGAGCAGCTATTTCATCTCCTGCTGTCAAGCAATAAGCTCAAAGCAGCAAGTTCTTGTCTGCTAGGGAGTGATCGAATCCTAAAATGTCTCTGATATCATCATACATATATGACTCTGTGTTGGTTTTTTCATTGTAATAATAGGGCAAGCAACACCATGAGGTAAAAAGATAACCTTTTATAATTTCTAATTTTAAACCAGTAAAGAAAATATTTATATTAAAATACTTCTGATTAATTTTTTTTTTGATGGCACAGACTGTTGCTAGCCGAGGCTGGGCGTGTCCCACTTTAGGGACAGAAAGAGAGCAGGCCAGAAGCATCACAGTGAGGGGATAAACTCTTCTACTTTATTTATAATTTTACTACATTTATACATTTGTACAGAGGTCCAGAGATTGGCTACAGAGGTTGCCACCTCTCAACCTGGATGGTGGGCATCACCATCAATCATTTCTTCTCTCAGAGGAGAAGAATGCAAACATTTTAAGAATAAACATTGTTTACATGAAGGCTACGTGAGAAAGTTCTACAGAAAGACAAAAGACAGAAAACTTAGGGCAACTACTCCTTGTTGGGAGAAAATGAAAGCTCTATCCAAGATTGTAACAGAAATTTAATATCAAGCTGCAAGTATTTGTTAGTTATAATACTTTTAGTACAATTTCAATTTAGTTGCATGTGTCCCTGCAGGAATCATTACAGGAAAGACTTTAAGAGGGAGAAAAGAAATAGTATGAATTCAAATATACTTAATTTGACCCCTGATTTTTGATTGCTTTTATTCTTTGGTATGTATTCCATTTTTCTTTAGAGTAGTGTTACTTCATGGCTGGGGATGGGAGCACTTCTCCAAGTGTGAAAGAAGGGTAGCACAGTGCTAGAAGTGGAATGTTTACTATTTATTGTATGTGGCTCCCAAGCTGACGCTAATCTTTGTATGCAATCTCATTGTGATGGGAAGATGAGGTTAATTTCTTGCAGCCTGCGTGTTTGTTATCTCCTGTCACACTCTACTGGCTGAGTGAACAAGCTGATCTTACTGAAAGCTTTATATATGTATTAATATACATTAAATATAGAAATATGGCCATTTTACACGTGCGTGTGTGTTGGATTACAATTGGATGAGTAACTTCATCTCATCTACACTTGTGATGTCACAGACCCTGGTGCTGAAGCAAAGGAGGGTGGCCAGTCCTTCAGGTCCTCTTGAGTGATCTGGAATCAGTGTTGGCCAACAGCAAGAGTGGACCACAGGAAAGAAGGTGACTCTATGAAGAGAAGTGAGAAAAAAGCTCGTTTTTTTTCTCAGGGCTATAAATGCGCTGTGCCAGAGCAGAGATAAATACTAAGATCTTTAATCCATGTTCTGAATAACCTGTCTGAAAGACTTCTTTATGGATTCCATTAAACTGCCAAAGCTCTGAATAGATGTCTAATTCAGTCTATGAAGTTCTGAGTCCAGAATTAAAGTTTAATATTTAAAATACATCAAATGATACACCTAGAGCTTGAAATTCTGGTTACATTTTACTTGAATTTTAGCACTACCATCAGCAAAGAAAGGATATTGTCCTGTTCTTTTTTTTTAAAACTCTCTTGTTTATCGGCAGAAACAAAATCTACCCATCTACCCAGTATCTGTTTATATGAATCAGCCAGAAGGGACAAGGCTATCTCTGGTTATTTTGAAGACCAGAACCTCTTGACATTCCCACAGAATTTCAGAGTTGGGAGAGAATTACTAGGTTGTTGGTTTGGTTTATTTCTCTCTGATTAAATGGATGTTTACTTTGTAGAGGTGCAGCTCTGGATCTGGTAATGAAAAACTACTTTTATGAATCAGAGGAGTCTAGTCTGGTTTGTATCATCCTAATGCAGAACATCAAGACAAGCCAAAATAGTTATGCTCTGAAAGTTTTTAGATACAAGAACCTAGGGAAATTCCTTCATACACCTGTACTTTATATACCTTAAGTTAGGGGAGAGTAATACACTCAATAAAAATAAAAGCTTTCATTTCATGCTGTATGAAGTGTTTGAAATGTGTTCATAACTTCTGAAACATTGTAATATATTTAAATTTAGGATGGCTGTTCAAAATGCTTAGATTGAGAAACAAGGCCCTCCTCCCCCAATCTCCTTTAATTTCTCCTCAGTAGTAGTGAATATAAAATTTATTTACAATTCATATTAATTTGACTGTCTTTTAGAGTACACGGTTTAACACTTGTGGAAAAAAATATATGTACATCTTTTTTTCCAGTCAGAGTTTATGGTTTTTAACACTGGTGGCCAAAAAGAACTTGTTTTAAGACTACTGCTGCTAGTTTTTCATTTCCACTGTCAAGATGCTATTTTGCTGTTACCTGAGAAGTTGTACATATATACCACAAATGTGCTGGGAGATAACAAGTATAGACTGGATATAGAAAAATGCATTTAATCAAACCAGTTACTCTGGTGTATAAGCCCCAAGCTAGTCAGGTTCTGGCAGCTGCTTGGTTTTGGAATATATTAGACAATATGAAATCTTACAAACTTTGAGACTTCAGAACATTTTTCAAAATAGAGTATTGGAATATTAATTTTCATTCATATACTTAATTCTGTAATTTCAGGATTTATCTGAAAAAAAAATAAAATTAGCAGCCTATGCACTTATTTGGATTTTTTTAATCTTAACACATGTTGGATAAGCACTTTAAATATTCCTCTTCCAATGAGAAAGTGGGCAATGTATTGCTTTTAGTAGCATGCAAAGAAAATACTATTTTTCCATTCCTGAAAGTGAAAATGTTAGCACTGCAGTCTTGAAGGTATTTTCCTTGACAAAGGAGGTAGTACATGCTTCTATGTTCAATACTAACACTAATTTCAATAGAAATTCTGTTTTGCTAAAGCTGTGATTTTTCCCTAACTATGTTTCTGTTGGTGAAAAGATATTGCTTTATATATATTCCAAAGACCTTATGAAGAGTCATCAAAAATACTTTATACTCAAAGTACAAAACCAGACAGAATGATTCCATCTGTGTTCTGCCTCTGTGCATGGAAAAAGTAAAAATTATTGGAAGAAATAATTGGGGGCAAAGCTGGGAAACTGAATTCTTCAAAGAGTACAGCACAGAAAACAAGTCAGCTAGGACCCTTATGATGTTTCTGTGTGTTCTGTTGTCTTTACGGATTAAGTCTGGGCATCTCCAATCTCTTAATAATGGTAAAAATTTACCATACACAGATTTTTGTCAACTATATCTCTACCCAAATAGAGTGCAACTCTCTGAGGGCTAAACCACACAGGGGGAGTAGCAACAGGTCTTATTAGGTTATTAATCAGTAATAAACAACTATAGATGTCTCTGTAAAAGTTACCATTGTGAGAGCCCTTCAGGAAAACCCTTCTTCTGCTGTTACTTTTATTAGAGAAAACAGAGTATTCAGACTTATCTGGGATTTTTGAAAATTATGATTTTGGTGTCTAGCTTCACTTTAAGTTCAGTTTGGTTCGCTTTATCCTTTACAAAAAAAATAAGACACATGAACAATAATTGATGAGATAAACAAGCAAATACACGTGAATTGAAGAGGGGAAACAAATATTCACTGGATATTCATAGCTGCACACACTAGCAAGGTATTCCAGTCATGCACACATCAGCACTGCTGCAGTACTCCTAGAAACATGGACTTCATGTTATACAAGCCGCAGTTTCTAGAAAGAAATCTCATAGTCTGCTCCCAATAGCCAGCCACATGCTAATATCCTTAGGATTTTCCTTGTTTTTATAATAATCATGAGAAGTATCCTGTGTATCTGAATTATGTGGTCTTTGGAACTGAAGATTGTTGCAAATCTATCAAGAACTTCTAAGCCGCCAAATACTACAGTACTGCTTGATAGGTCTGGTGGGGTTTGCAAGCCAACAAGCTGCTTGAAATGAAGAATTGTGTCTGGGAAGCTGTCATTGTAACAGTGCCTGAACCATTACACACAACTCCTCAACATATGCATAGAACACAGGTCATAAATTTATATGTAACCTAGAGAAGGAAGGATGCATTTTATTGCATGCATTTTATATAATTTTAGTAGGTGATTTTAAAATTGTTTATGTTTCAAACTGCTAACCATGTGCTGCAACTACGCCGACAATAAATATTCTATATTTGTACTTATTTGGGTTTAACAGGTTTGATAGACTTTTTCTTAGGAGCTTGGACTTAGCATTGTTTGTCTTTCAGTATCTATATGGATGTTTTCCACACATAGGAGAAAAGTTAATGGATTTTTCTTTTCCTCCTCAGTGTTTTCATAATTCCGTGCATTTAATTTCTCTTACAGTGTGCATAAAATTTAAAGCACATGGAATGCATCATATACAGTTTATACAAATTGCTCAGGACAGCTGAATGAATTTCTAATATTCACTTCCTAGATGCTAGTGCTTATGATTACAGAAAAGCCAGAAGCCTCAAAAATACTGTGGAGAGAACAAGATAGCTAAGCTTTTTTTTTTTTTTAAAAATAAAAAAATTAAAAAAAAATTAAANACCAGCAGTAAATGCACAGCAGTTCAATATGTCTTTTTTTTTTTTTTTTGGGTGATGTCATCTGCCTAAATGTAGCCATATGTTTTTTCCCTCTTGCCTTGTAGTTGAGAGATGAGGTCTCTGGACAGGAATGTGCTTAGACCATGCATATCACAACACACTTCCTATTCACAAAGGGAACTACTACTACTGGTGCCAAGAAATTAGTACAGCTTTAAGACCTGGATGGTAAAATAAATCAACATAATACCACTGCATCTACAAATAGAAGAAAAGTGTTGGCAAAAAAATCTCATCGGACTTAACATCCTATTTTGAGCTGGTATCTTGTATCCATGAAAAGAAACCACTTGAAGGTGGCCTCTAGCAAATGTGATGTATATGAGGGTCTTCCTCCCCAGCTACTAAATATGTACTAGGAACAATAGTGTTATCTGCCCACCTCTCATGCTGTTCACTGGAGTGATGATTCAAGCCTGGCATTGACTTCAGCCACTTCCATTTTTGTGTAGTCTGGAAAGGAGTTAATGAAATTTTCTTGTACAATGTTTTAGCCACTTGGGCTTTTTTTTTTTTCCATAAATAGTGACATAGCAGGAAAATAAACAGCAAGTTAGGAAAGTTATCAAGTATAATTTTTATTCTTAAAATGAAAAGGGGGCTAGAAAACTAAGAAAAAAGTTTTTTAAAATGAATATTTTTTCAGAATTAAGCAAAAGAAGTTATAGAGCCATAACTAAAGGAGAATGAAAGATATATATGCCAGAAAATATAAATATCCTTAAAACTAAAAGGTATTCTTTAAAATGAAGTTATTCATAAAAATGTATTCCAAATATTATCTCAAGAGAAGCTATCCTGGAAGAATCAGGAACCTTAGTTACATGAGTGTTTGTCTTATGGAAAGTTTGAAGTTAATTATAACGTCTTTGCTGTAAATTAAATCAGGCTAAATTAAATCAGGCTAAATTAAATCAGGGTTTTAGAATTCCATTTATAAAACTACAAGAAAAAAAAAATCCTCATGCAGCCACGGTCTTCCCTTGTGACAATGGTTCTTAATGATGGCATGTTTTATAAATAGCGACCTGAACACGCAAGGAAAATCTGTGCTGCATTTCATTCTCTATATTTTGACCTGGCCATCCAGCAGTAATATGGATAAGTAAAATTAACTTTAAAGCTGAATAGAAGCAGAGGGAGACTTCCCTGTTTAATTTAGAGGCCTTTCAAAAAATTTCATAACATCCATTTCAGGTTAAATGCATTTGAAATTTGTCAACACAGCTCCATACTGAGCTAATCTGTGTAACATTTTCATTAATATTTTGTCTCTTTGATGTTATTTAAAACACTGGGGATTTTGTGCTGTAGTTTCCTAGATAATCTCTGCAGTAGTTCTTCAGTTTTTCATTTTTCTAATACATTTTCTGAAATTTGCTTCTGATTCCGTCACTCTTAGTAATTGAAGTTCTATTGCAAGAAAGTACAAACATTGTTTATGAAGTGATATTCTGACTGTCATTACAGTATTTCCATTTGATTTTTAAAGAAAAACTTTACATTTCAGTAATATTTAAAAAAGTATTCTCTTTCTCCTTTAGATAAACCATTTTTGAGTTTGATAAATGAACAACTTGGCTATTCCCACTATCTATTGTGATAGATATTTTGTATTGCAGCTGTATTGTTGTTTTTAATTAGTGAGTAATTTAGCAACACCACAGTAGTTTTACATCGTAATTTTTACCATTAACATTCGGGAGTTATTATATTACAAATTTTCATTTAGATAAAATATGTACAATTACATCTTTACCAGATGAGAAGTGTTCTGTAATTGTATTCCTGAACTGAAAAATAAGTGGCATATGCTATGGTATCTGTAGTTTAATTAAAGTTTTTAATAGCAATGGTGCAGTAGGCATAGTGATGAAACACAACTAGGCTTTTGAGAAGCCTAGCAAAAATCTCTACTTCTTTGTGTCTACTTTAACCAGTAACAGCATCAGCATTTAAGTTGTTACTTTAAAAAGAACCCAAATCTATTTTAGTTTATAGTCTTATTTCTGTATCAAAATAAGTATTTTGATATAAATCTTATAAAATCATAATTAATATATAAATAAACACGTTTGTGTTTAATGTGGTGCACTTTGGTGCAGGACTTGAGGAAAATTATTTGGATTCTTGGGGGTTTGGTTTACTTTTCTGCCTAGACCATCCTTAGGCAGAAGCTTCTTGAGAAATTTTTTGGTAATTTGCAAAGAGGAATAGAAAACTCCAATTTAGTGATCACATCTTATACATAGGATTACTTATATGAAATTATTCTTCACGCAAGGGAAGAAAATTCTTTTTCCTTGTTTCCCCCCCACCCCTGCCCCCCTGTGCAGGTTTTAGCAGATCTTTAGTATTCAGGTACTACTAATAATGAACGAATGTCCTTGTCAGTATTTTGAAGACACCCAAGGTGCAAATCACCCCTCCAGCCTCTCTCCCTCTTCTCCTGTGACAGTGAAATAGTGGTTAATGCCCACCATTCATCTCTCACAAACTCCATTGCAAGGTGTAAAACACCTTGACATCTTAACAGATGTTTAAAAATGTTAAGATAAAGGTGAAATATCCCAAATGTTTAACACCATTGCCATGTTATGACTGATCAAAAAAAGGATATATCAACACTTCCTGACTGGATTTACATCTTATTTCTTTCCCATTTGCATTCAAATTTGATTGTAACTCAGCTGTAAATTCAAATTCATCTTTAATGCACCCTTCTACAAAACTTTGTCTCAGGGAAGTTGGTTACTTGACTGATTATGCTTTGGATTGTACTGTTACTTTGTGCCTTGAATAAGCTTATTTAATTCAGGTTAATTTATCTTTTACATTTTGTGTTGTCACTTCAATTTCCTTCCTTTACTTTTCCCAGCTGTTTTATTCACTTCATTCCATTGCTCCCCAAACCGCAGACCAAATGCACAGTGTCGAATGTGTTACAAATTCAGTAAGTAATCACAGAATATTCTGAGTTGGAAGAGACCAACAAAGATCATCAAAGTCTGTGATCACTTCCATGGGGAGTCTGTTCCAGCACCCAAACAGGCTCTGGGGAAAGAACCTTTTCCTAATATCCAACTTAAATCTTGCCTGACTCAGTTTCAGGCCATTCCCTTGGGTCCTGTCACTGGTCACCACAGAGCAGAGATCAGTGCCTGCCCTTCCTCTTCCCCTCATGAGGAAGTTGTAACTGCAGTGAGGTCTCCCCTCAGTCTCCTCCAAGCTGAACAGACCAAGTCATCTCAGCCTCTCCCTGTACGGCTTCCCCTCAAAGCCCTTCAGCATCTTTGTTGCCCTCCTTAGAAGACTCCAAGCAGTTTAATGCCTTTCATATATTGTGGCACCTAAAACTGCCCCCAGCACTCGAGGTGAGGCTGCCCCAGTGCAGAGCAGAGCAGGACAATCCCCTCCCTTGCCCGGCTGGTGATGCTGTGCCTGATGTACCCCAGGACAGCCTTGGCCCTCCTGGCTGCCAGGGCACTGCTGACTCATGTTCAACTTTCCTTAAACCTTCTGTGCAGAGTCTTCCTGCTTTCGAGGGACTCAATGGCCCATTGATCCTCTATATGGTCAAATGGAAAGAAAGTAACTTACTTATTGTTGAGACAGGTGCAATAAGCTTTAAAATGTTGATTGAAGTGATATAAACGAAACAATAAATGAGCAGAATAACTCCCTTTAGTAGGAGGAGAAATATGCTATCAACTACAGGAAATAGGTGGTTCTCCTAATAATTCTATATCAGGGGAGGAAAAAAGAAAAAATCTCACAAAACCCACTCTACTGAATAATGAAATGTATTTTTTGCCATTTTTACAGAAACATCGAAATGAGATTACTGTTACATGGTGTGTTCTATGGTGCAACATAGTTAGTAATAGTTAAATAAGCAATTGAACAAATTGAAGTGTCTTTTCCAGAAGGTATATACTACCCTGACCTAATCTTATACTTAGGAGGTGTTTCCCATAAATGTGTAAGAAACAGATATTTGCCCTTGTATCTTTTTCAGACAGACACATACAAATAATGATTAAACTAGGAGCATTTTATTGGTTTATCACACAATGTTACAGATGTTAGTGTGCTGTGAGCAAAGAAAGTAAGGTAGAAAATTCCTGCGTCTGCATTACATCTGAATAATGTGACCAACCTGTAGGAAACTGATGAAGAGAGAAAGGATTCCTGTTTCACTTGTACTGGCAGCAAGGAGTAACGGCTGTAAGTTGATGTGGTGCAGTGTGTTCAAAGCAGCAGTGTATTTTGGTGTTTTTTTCTGAATTGGTAAGTTTTTATTTAATAATTAGAATTTTCTTCTGTCATCAAGGTTGGAGATGTATGTTAGTAGAATGGGCACAAAGTGAAGTTCCTTAAAATATAATTAAAAATGTATCTAGAATACACTTCTCATGTTCAAATTATTCACCCTGGCATTACCTGGTTTAGAGTCATATTGCTTCTTACCATCAAAGTAAAAATCGTTTTTCATTATATGCCCCCCATTCAGTAAATCACTAATTTCTTGCAACAGGTGCACCTTCTGACTGGATTAATTTACAATCAGTGCTGATCATTCACCCCACAGTTATCCATCTCATTATCAGAATTTAAATCTGCTTCTGTACTCAGAAGGGCTTTGACCTGTATTTTCATTGCCTCCTTAGATTACATCTGAGACAGCTTTTATGACATATTTTTTCTTTTAGCCACACATGGCTCCCTTAATCTTTTTTCAACTCAAATAGCACATATTCTGCTTCTGTGCTGAAAGTTTGCAGCTTAGAGCTCAGCAGGAGCAGACTTCTCTCATTTTAACCAAATTGGAGGTTTCTAACTTGAGCTTGGTAGAGTTTAGCAGCTCAAGTACTTGCTGAAAAGGCAGACGTGCCAAGCATTCACTAAACCAGAAATGCTTGTAAAGGAGTGAGGAAAGGCACACTGGTATCATAACCTTCAAACTAATGAAATGGAAAGAGGAACACAGTGCTGGCAGCTCACCTAGACTTTCTTAAAGTGTCAGTGTCACTCCTTGGAGGCAGAGATCTCTGCTGGAACCAGTTTTCTGACACAAGTGCAGAAAACAGTCCTGCCCTTCTAAGGCAGGACTTTCACATGTCCTTGTCCTCATCAGCATTTCAGGAGAGCCAGAGGTGTCAACAAAGCTATTTTCTGTGACCAAAGGCTTTGAATTCAGAAACCTAGAAAAAAACTTTATGAAAACCTTTAAATAACATTGCTTGACGTGCAAGGAAGCTTCTTTTCTTAGTATTCATCTGCAAAGTGCTGCTTCATAGCATACTCGTCTTAAGTTCCACAATTCAGATAATCTCTTGAGTAACTTCAATGATAATAAAATCAGTAAGACATTACATTAGTGTGAATTTGACCCAGAGCAGCCTGTCCTGAAACTGCATTCTCTAATTGTGTTTTTATTTCCTTGCATGGGTGTTGCTCAGTAAACATTTTATAAGATAATATGATCTTGCTGCTCTGTGTATTTCACAGTCCTTTCCATTTGCATGTCATAGATGAAAATGAAGCCAAAATATTTTATGAACATTGAAAACAAAACCATTAATTTTTAAATTATTTTTCTAAAAGACATAAAACATGGAAATATAAAGGTTTTCTTGGAATGAAACACAATCTAGTTACTAAGTATTAGTCTAATGATTATATTTAAATCAATCCAAATGTGACAGTACATTATAGGGCTAATCTAATTTTAACACTGCTGCAAGCTGGAGATAATCAGGATATCTCTAAAGCATTTACTAATTCCCCAATTAATTTTGTTTCAGTTTTTTTAAAAGGAAAGGGCATTGGCTTTCTTTGTTTTATGTTCTCTGCACAAAAAAAATAAGAAAATAAGAAAAATAAACACCAGGAGGAAAAAAAAAATCCCAGTATAAGCACTTAGAACTTCCTCAGGTCTCACATTCAATCCACCCTGAAAGGTGATACAACAGGGGGGTGTGAATATGTGTATATTTTATGGTAATATTGTTTAATAAGGTTATTAATCCACTCCCTCTATCTGTTGCACCTCCCTCCATCTCTGATGGTAGGTGTATGTCAGTGTAGATGCCAAAAGGGATGCTGCTGGTACGTGTGAAATGACACTACTTGTCTCTCAGATCACTGTTTCTGTTTCACAACCTGCACCAGGTTCTTCTCTGTGATATTTATGCTCCTTTACCCTTACATACAGTGCATTTGTAGCAGTTGTTCTCTACTTGACAGCTGTACAATATTGTATTTATTATAAAAGCTTTCATTAGTATTGGTACTATATTTTTCTTGGTTTTATAAATTGAATGAACCATGTTTCCAGTATTTATTTTATCATTAAATGTACTAAACTTTCATTTTCATACAGCTGGATCCAGAGATATATTTGCAACGTCTTTGATAATACATTTCTGCCTCTTGACCAGTTGCTGCTTCCTTTTCTGCTCAACTTTCATGTTTTGTTCCTTCTTCTTTAGGACCAAGTTTTCATTGCTGTCTTTTGCTCAGGAATTTCAACTTCCTATCACCAAATAGGCTCGTTAATGGTTTGTTCCAGGATTCTTCAAACACAAATCTTCATGGTTCTTTGCAGGTTTCTCATCACTTTCTGTTCCTTAGCTCTGCCCTGCCCAGATCAGACACATTTTGTGCTGTATCCTGGCAGCTTGAATCAGGTTTGGATTTAGTTTAGGAAAAAGTTTAGTCACAGATGGGTGTTAAAAGTCATCCATTCTACTTATTTTTCTTACGCTGAGAGGAAGATATTTGATCTGCTTGTGGAACAGGTGACATGAATTGCTTTCCAAGATTGCCCAGCTGGTGTTTCTGATTGCTCTTTTTTTTTTTTTTGCCACCTTTCTTACCCCAGTATTTGAAGTTACTGGAAGCTAAGGGGATGCACAGAATAGTATATTTCTATATATCACTGTATCAAGCAATTTTGAATATGTTTTTATATACCTGACTGAGTGTTAGAAATATAGATTGGCTTCTGAGTAGAAAAAATTACTGTGGGGTTTACTACAATGTGGGGTTGCAGGATTTGCTTAAAAGTTTTATTGTAAGTTTAGTTTAGTTTTATGTACCTAAGATGGGCCCCCTGTCTTTTTGGAATTCTTTCTTATCAGAAGCTGTTATGTGTTCTGTTCTGTTTCTATTCCCTTTGCCCAGAGACAGTTCCCAGTTGGTTCTTTTCCCGTGATTTTCCCTGTCTGTTAGTAAAGGTCTTATCTCTCAAGGCCAGAAACTTTGAAGAAATTTGCCTGATGGTTGGCAGGGGCCCTTGAGATCCCACCTTAATGTATCTCTGATTTGTTATGAGTTGTGTACCTCAATTGGCATTTACTCTTTTGTTTTGTTCTATTGGTTTAGAGTTTGTGTCCACCCTTTCAGCTAGCCCTGAACAACCCCCCTGAGCCCATGGACGGGGTCTCTCCTGAGGTTCCGAACCCAGGGTGAGGGGGCTCTGCTGTCCCCCAATAAACCTTTGTTCATCCTACCTCTGAGAGTCCCCTCTTTCATTCAACCACAACCATAGCAGCGAGGGTTGGAGGTTCTGCAGAGCCAAGAGCCCACACATCGGCAGTGTTGGAGCGTGTCGGGGCTGAGCAGGCGGTCCAGCCGAACGGGCGGACCGGCGGGACACGCACCCCAACACTACAGTAGTATATAACGAGGGAGTGCTGCATGTATAATCTTCCTAAATAATCTCCTTGACTGTAGGGCTCACAGTCAATAATTTGTCTAGTCAAATATAATTCTTACCATTTGTCGAATGGCTAGAGCCTTACATAAAATACAAACTTCTATGAACTCTGCTTAGAAGTTACTCAATTAAGTAACTAAAATATTATATATATATATATAATATATATTATATATTGTTATATAAACAATTAGGCTTTAACATACAACGATAGATTATTATAATGTAGCATACAGTTCTGCAGTTACAATGGCCTGTGAGCATAATGTGTCTCTTAAAAGGATTTCTAAAGTCATTAATATTTTAAGCCATATGAAACCTTGAAACCTATATGCAAATAAAGCCTTACTTTACAGTGCGACCTAGATTTCTGTTTGCTTAAAGAAACTGAACACTTTGCTTATTCAGATATTCTTTTAGAGAGTTTATTTTTGTTGTTTTGGGTTTTTTTTTTTTAACTTTTCTTCTTCTACTCAACCTGGACGATGCAGGAAATGAGAATTTAAAGAAAATTATGAACTCTTTATAGAATAATTTTTATGTTCTTTCCAGGACAGCATTTAGTAACATAGTATACACTGAACACGGCTGAGGGTTTGTTTTTCTTTTATCCTCATCATACATTTGACCTCCTTCTCAGTTTTGAAGATTTTATATCACAGCTTTCAGAATTTCAAATTCTTAGTCCTTTATGTGAATGGGAATATTTTGTCTTATGATAGCATAAATGGGAAATGTATCAAAACCCAGCAGCTTTCATTTCTGCTTTTAAAATAACAAAGTTTAACCTAATTTCTTTTATCACTTACATTTCTGTCTTTGTGTGTGGTTTTACAAGAGTCTTGTAATTTCTCCTTTATCAAAACAAATTAGCTTATCCTCTTCTGTATTTGGCATGTCCTCATTCAGTTCAAAATTAATGCTCTGAAATGCTGTAAGTAAAGCAATTAGCATAGTCCTCATTAGGGTTATGCTCACATCTGGCACGCTGGTTGGGTTGTGCCTAGTGAAAGCATAAAATATGTAACAGGTTTTTCAATGAAAATGTTTGTCTTTAAAAATAAAGAGATTCTCAGAATTGTGATATTATTTTAAATTCTGTATACATGTGTTTTGTGAATCAGAATACATTGACCTTTCCAGCATGTTGTGCACATTTCTGTATCTGATATTAGAGCAAAACTAAGAGTGAAGGAATGAGATATTAAAATTGTCAAGGCATAAAAAGTTCCTCCATTCAACAGGTTTCTCAAAAGGCCAGTAATGGTAGCTTACTTACTTCCTCTGTTTTAAAAACCCAGCGCTCAAAATCAAGAGACATTGTGCTATTGTATTCTTTCCTTAAGAGTAATTCTTGTTTTTCATGTTTTATTTTTCTTTGCTGAGATGATTGAAAAAAGAATTCAATCCTAAAAACATGGGATTGGAAAGGATTTCCCATGAGCTGCAGTGTAGCCATGGGCACTCAGAAGAAGCACCTTGGGTAACACACAGCATTGTTTTATAAACTTCCTTTTAGAAGTACAGTTTTTTATTGTACTCTTACCATCTCTTCTGCCTTTGTAAGCCTGTAAGAGGTTTGTTGTCAGCTTAAATTTATTTATGGTCAATCTGTACACATTTGTTTCTGTGCCAGTATTGTTGTCTAGTTAAATAGTTTATCTCCCCTGCAGCCCTTGTGTGTTCTCAGCTGAAGCACTTATAAAACTGTAATCATATTCCCTCTCATTCATCTTTTTGCTGAACTGAGCAAGACCTCTTAGTACATTGAGAAAGTAGGTTCATGGCTCCCCTTATCATGACTAACCCTTTGGTGATGCTTTAAAAAACATAATTTATATAACCATATTTAAAGGGGGTTGTTTTGATTTTATTTAACATGTGCTATAGCAATTATATTGCACAGGATGGTGAACTATGAAAGTGAAAAGTGCATTTGGATTACAATCACTATGCACAGATTTTTCATCTGGGTGTTTGAGGAGACAAGGACACCTGCTTATTTATTTGCATTTTCCCTGAGGTTTTTCTTTCCTTTTGTAGCTGCTTAGACCCTTTGAATGGCACAATGGTGCAGCCCTGATTTCAGCATCCCACCCCTCTAATAATCTTTTTCCCCTCTTTTCAGAAATTTGATCACTGCTGGAATGCTGACCAACACTCATAATTTTCCCTTTTCCTGCTTCTAAGGAATACTAAAAGCTGTTGTATATGTTGTTACCAAAAATAAAACTGTCAAATTGTTGTAACACTTTTATATTTTCCATTTTTTTTTTCTTTAAGGGGGTAGAACGCAGCTACTAGAAAGACATTTTTTTGTCTTTGGTTTTTTTTTTGAGTTTTCCTTATTGGTTTTTTTTATTTTTCCTAGCATGTAATAGTGAAAGGCTAAACTAAGTATGAACTATAATCGCATTTTATGTCAGGTTTTATTTTGAAAATAAACTCTAGTTTTCACTACAAACCACAAAGCTGCAAGTTTGGTGAAGTACAGAATTAGATAGAGTGAAGAAGTCTAAAGGAAAATGTTAAAATTTTAGTGCAATATCTTATTTGGTTATAAATACGATGTCCTGGTAGGTATCACAAACCTGGGTCTTGTGAGATTTCTTTTGATGGTCTCGCTGGTTTATAATTACACAGTCAGAACTTAATGCAAAAAAGTGCCATAATAGCACATTTTAACAAGGAAAAGAGGAAGCTGAGCTGCAAAATATGCATAAAAAAGATTTTTTCCCAACCAGCAGAATATTTATATTCATGACTAAATTGGTTCCTAATAAATTATGCATGGCCTTTATAAAGTTAAATGAAATCCTGAACCATATTGCTATAGATATGTTACCAGAACCAACTGCTTTGCAGCTGTTTCCACAAATAGCTATTTTTGTTTCCTTTGATACCATTAATATAAGCATTTATTTGTATTCTAAATGCTTTCTTTTCCAATTTTACCTTAATATTTTTAATATCCTAATTCAAATGCTTTACATTCCTTTCTTTTTTTCATTTGAGAGTAAGACTTTCAGACATTCAAGTTCCAAGATGCTGTTTAATGTATCTTATAAATTATTTTTATGAGCTTTTTTAATAAAAGCAGCAAACCAAATTAGGTTATATCTTAATTACTTTAAAAATCAAAAGGGCCAGAGGAAAGAGGGCCAAAAGCTCTGTATCCTCTTATGCTGCAAGTGATTGATTTTTTTTCTGAAGTTAAATTTTTTCTCTTCAGAGCTTACTAATAATTTATTTATTAATTAGATACTGCTGCCTATTCTTTCTATAACTAAATTAAAGCATATCTATCCCATTTAATTATCTCAATTGCATACAAAAACCCAATTACATTCTGCACAAATATCCCCTGAATGGTCCCAAAGTTTTATGGGGAAATAGTTGTGGCTTTACCCACTAATGGCTTTTCACCTTTACAGCATTACCACTTCCTGAGTAATGAGAATGACTCAAGTACTGTGTTCCTATTTTTATACTTTTAAAGACATATTTCTTCTAATTTCAGTCATTCTACCAAGATCTTATTTTCCATTATGTGCTTTTCCTTTCAAAGAAAATCTTTTTATAGAACTTTCATAGAGGAATAGCATACTCTTGATTATAATAATTCAGTTTTGAATAATATGTCTCAGGCAAAAGTATGAAATATTGTTAGACTATTATGTAGGGGGAGTTCTTTGTTGTTTTTTCATATTTAGGGGGTTTATGTGGGATTTTGGCTTTGTCTCTCTCTATTTCTTGAGTTTCTTACTTGTCTGCAACTGATGGTAATATCGAATTTCAAATACAGTTTTTTACAGGTCACTTCACTGGTTAAATTTCCTAGGACAGAAGCCACCTCTCTTGAGGTCAGTTTTTGTTCTTGAAACTGAATACAGAGAATTCTCCCTCTTGCAAGAAAGCAGCTCATGTTGGCTTGTGGAGGTGACATTGATGCATATGGAGCATGTGCACAGAAAGTTAGAAAATTATTCTTATAATGACACCAGGTCATGTGCTCTGTTCTAAAATTCTACTTTTTTTTGTTACTGTTAGCACTGAGCTGATGTTCCTAACATAGAGGGGAACTTCCTGACATTGTAACTTCACTGTTACCTAAAAGCTGTATGAAATAGGACTTTGGAATAAGATTTATGTTTTGTCACTGGGCAAAAGAAAAGTTTGTATTTTTCGTATTTTTTTAAAAGTAGTGTTTATGTTGTAAAGAGAAGCATTAATTTAGATACTAAAGTGATGGGGGTTGGTTCTTCTACTATTTATTGAATTATGAGAATTCTTTCTGTACTAATACTTACATATTTTTTAAAAAAACATCTGAGAAGATTATAGGGATAAAATTACTGCCTCCTCAGAATTTTTTATTTAATTAGATCCCTTTTTGCTATTGCTGTGTAATGCTGCACTTTCATTTAAGCCACAAATAAATGCTGGCTATGTAAGTGAACATAAAAATGAGAGATATATTAAACAATGACTTTGGCTAAACACTGCAAGGAATAAGAGGAGAAGGAACTCAAGGAGGTAAGAGAAAGACTTACTAATCAAGACTTTAATGGAATTTTTAACCAATATATTTTAGTAAGAAAAATATTCATGAGAGGGAGAATGCTGCCAACATTTGTCAAACTGAAGGGACTGTAGAATGCTCACCCTGATTTTGCAGCAAGTCTTCAGACAGAACATTATGCAGCACATAACCCTGTCTGTTTTAATGTAGCTGATCTTTGACACTTCCAGTGATAATGATATTCAGCTCAAAATAGCCATACTGCACTGCCTGTTCTAACAGCAGTTCCAGTGGATTATAGAGTTTGTTTCACAGAACAAATGGAATCATGATTTCCCCCAAGCAGAAACAATATTTGCGGTAACGACCTTTTTTTTGCAAAGAAGATACTCTGTTAAATTTCATACTTGTTCTTGCTTTTGCTTCATTATTTAAAGTGACATTAAGAAAAATATGTAATACATTATTATTCTCTGCAGCTAGACATTAGTGAGGCAAAGTTAACGAGAGAATAAGAATTCAGGTTTTTGAAAAGGATAAAATGTTCTAATTTTTGTGAAAGAGGGAATAAATTTAAGTATCATAGAATCAATATCAGAAGAGTTATGCTTTTTCCTATGTAAAGTAAAGTAAATTTACAAGTCATGTAGTTTAAAGCAGAAATAAGGGTAAATACTGTGATCATTTCAAGGCGCTATTTTTCAATTAATTTATTTTAATAGATCTCTATTACTCTCCTACTGCTTCCAGGAAATCTTCATGTACACTTGTAAAATGGAATACTAATGTATAAAAAACAGATTTCTAACCTTGCTAATTTATACATTGATGTTTTGGTAACAAGAAAAAAAAAGTTTAGTCTGAAAGCAGTCCTTCTGGTGTGTCTGGGCATAACTGAGAACTATTAGCTATTTCTATGGAAATAGGATTCACATAAGAAAAATTTATGAATTTTCAGTTTCTGAATATTTGACTGAGTCCCAGTTGAGGAAAAAAATGCTTTCAGGACATAAATAAGTACTGTCTGATTAACACCTCGTATTTATTTTTCAGTTTCTCAGATCTAACCTGTGAAATGAATATAGCANTCTTCTCCCCCCTGAAGAACATTTTGCTATTTCATTCTACTCTTGCTCTGGTAATTATCTGAACTACTGCAAAGCGTTCTCTATATGTAGACTGAAACATCTATAATGAGCCTTCTACTTATGAGATATAAAGTCTGCATCCCACTTGCTCTAAAATGAGTTAGTGCAACATACGAATTGTTGCGCAGAAAGTGGTGCTCCTATGTACACAACTGGGTGCACACAACAAAATGTGTCTTTAAGTTCCTGTTATTAGGTAGTCTGGAGTGCTACCAACAAAATTAAAATGAGCTGAAAATAAAAATTAATGCTCCCCAGCAGAATCTAGTCTATCCATATTCATAGTATTTGAATTTAAAGTAACTTCACTTAAGACTAGAATTGTAGCAGTATGAAAGTCACATCAGTATGCTCAGGCTAACCAGCTAAATGTGTACATCTGAGTGAAAAGCTCTGTGTGCTAACAAAGGTAGAGCAGGACTATTTGTCAAAGGAAAAGAAACCAGGAGACAATGTCCTTAGAAATTTCTTCTTTCTCCCTGCTAATTACAATCATTGGTTGGTTTAAAATGGTGCAAACCACCAAGTTTTTAAAATGTTAATGTGTCTTGAAGGTTGTTTCATTTTGGGGGAATCTGGGGCTTTCTTTTTCGGAGGTTGGTGGGTTTTGTTGTGGGGTTTTTTGGTTTGGTTTGGGTGTTTTTTTGAGTAGCTATGATTTTTCACACACTGAAGATTGCCTTGTGGTTTTCTTGTCACAAGGAGAATTCTCTGAGGTGAACTTCTTGTAAGTAGACTGAGGGTAGAATATAAATTGCTTATAAATATGACAGGACCCTTTAGGTGACACATTATGATACATCTGGTATATATATCAAGTTAAATTGAAGCCTGTCTCTTAAAATTCAATCCTAATTGTCACCTATTTATTTGGATCAATCTGATTTAAAGTTCTGTCTTTCAAAGATGTTGAGTGTCAAGTAATCAAGGATATAAAAAGAAAGAAAATTATATCTAGGAATACACATATTTATAAGTGATTGTTAATGTTTAACAATTATTACAAGATTTTCATAATACATGAATATTTAAAATATTACAGAATATTAAAAATTAGACTATTGATTGCAGTTTCTTATGCTAATAAGCCTCATAATGTCAGGTAATATTTGACAAGCAGGGAAACAACACAGGAAGGAAACTGATTTTTTTTTTTTAAGTAAAAAATTTAACTTTCAACATGTTATAAGTTGTATTCAACTTTATTAGTTGAAATAACAAGTAGCAAAAATGAACTCAAGAGTCAGAAAGGGTGGCAAATCAGGTGCTTTCTGTAAAGAATGAACACAGGAATAATGTGTCACCAAAACAACTTCCTGTGAAATTCTTGAGGATAAAATATAATTAAAACAAGGCTTGTTTTACTGTCTTTAAAGATTTAAGATAATGAGAATGAGCTCTTTCAATAAATAATGAGAATCAACAGCATGATATTCAATTACCCAAAATACTAGGAGCATCTCGAAGGAATTGGATGCTTTTTTATGCTAGTTGAGCTTCTTCAACATGATATATTATAGCAACAGTAAAAAAATTAAATACTGTGAATGTGACTAATGTAATATTTAAATTAAATTTCATGATAGGTCTTTCCAGTAGGAAAAGGGGCTTTATTCAGCTGATACTTTAAAGCTTTATTTTTACAATTTGTATCTGAGAACTTGTCACATGCAATTACAGTTGATTGGGCAATTACAAAATGCCCAGAATTTTAAATAAAATATCATGAACTTTCTTCTTAAAATAAAAGTGGTACAACATTTCCATCAATAAAGGGCAAGAAAAGAGTTTTGTTGGGTATGAAGTTGAACTGCATGTTTTGAAACAAACTAGCAACTGATCTAAAGAAATGTATACTAATTTGTCAAAGAACCTCTCAGAGAAGATTACCAGTGACAGAACATTGAAAAATATCTAAACCATAGAAGAAATTATATATAAATGAAAAGTACATGAAGAAACACTCAGTTAGTATATAAAAGTGGGACTAAGTAATGATATCAAAGTTCATGAAAGTCAAGTTAAAAGTATTTATTCAGAATTATTATTTGGGTTAAAATTTCAATTGAATTAAAAAATGGTATTTCAAGTGCCTAGTTTTCATCAAACACATGCAATATGAATTAAATTATAAGGGATAATGTAATGTTTATGTTTCAGAGATAGTTTACCACAGGTTTTACAAAAAATAAAAAAAATCTTTAAAGGAAATGGTTCACATTGATAAGAAGATCTCCACCTCATAATCCCTAAAGACGATAAATTTGAACACTACAAACCTAATTTTTTATCTGAAGGTCACAGACTGTGATTCACTTTATATGTATATATAAAACTCAAAATAGTTTCTTAATGAAATAACTTGATTATTTCTAAGTTAGAAATCAAAATAACATATTTGGTGATCAAATTGTCCCATGGATTCTACAGATTAAATGTCTGAATCGTTCACAGAAGGAATTAACTTTTATGCTGTGAATTGAAAATTTGTTTAAGTCAAACTTTTGTGATTAAATTTGGTATGTACTTGACAAGCAGGAGAAATGCGCTGCACTAGACCGTAGAGTTGGTCAGATGGAATGTGTTTGTCTCTCTGAGTTTCACCTGGGTTTTGTATATCATTTGTAATGCTCTGTCACAGAATGCAAACTCCTTTGGGATTTGCTGTAAATTATGAATGCCTGTACACAGATTGATAGCGAGCTCTTGCATGGCAGAATAGGAGTGAATGTGAGAAAACTTTTTTTTTTTCCCATTGTGAACAAAATCCTGGAATGCTGTCTCATTTTTGGCGCATGTTTTTTTTTTATATTTTCACGGCTGTAGTAGCAGAAAGACAAGCAAATTCCTCCACATATTTCTTCCTAAGCAGCTTCAGTGTATATTAATGAAGGGACTTAAGATAATGAAATTACTTATGTAACCTCCACAATTTCATTATTTTGAGATTTTGCCCAATCAGGAAGACTCCTGATTAATGTGATGCTGGAAAATAATATTTTCCATGCAAAATGTGACATGCCAGCATCACACTGCAGGAGTGCTATGGAAATTCTTGCTGAAAACTTAATTGCAAAACTATGAAACTAAAAATGGCAACCTTATCTAAAATTCCTGAAGGAGATTTTTATAACAGTATGATTACTACAGATAGTTATATCATTAGGGGTAGAAAATTCCTGAAGAAGATTTTTATAACAGTATGATTACTACAGATATTCATATCATTAGGGGTAGAAAAAACAGTATAATTGCAGCAAATAATAAAAATATTATTGCTCGCAATAAATTACAAGAATGTGGTATTCTATTTTTTTATCATTTACAGCACAATCAACTAAGGAAGTATATTTTCATTTGTAGCCTGTGGAGGGTTAACCACAGATAGAAAATAAGCCCACACAAACACACCTATGCACTCAGGCCCTCAAAGATTGGAATGGAGGAGAGAATAGGAAAAACAAAAACAAGAAAAATTTTTGGTCAGGGTAAGGACAGTTGAATCCAATAAGGAAAGAAAAACAATAAGTGATACCAAGGCAATCCATCTCCCATAAGCAGACCAATGCCCTGACAGTCTAAGCAGTAACCACTTTGGGAGACAATCCCTGCTGGTTTTTTGGGTTTTTTTAATTCCTGAGCACGATATCCCTTTGGCCAATCCCTCCCAGTCTCTTGCCTGGGCAGGAGGGAAGAGTGAAAAAAGTAAAGGTGGAAGGGTAGCACTTCTGGTTAGAGAAATTGTAGTTAATGTCATCAAAATCTTAATAAAAACACTTTTTCTCCAGAACATGTGCTTAAGCTTGTGGGAAAATGGTCTCCAGGTGTGTTATACCCTTTTTCCAAGGAAAGTGCAGATTTTTTTTGGGAAAGTGAGAATTCGTATATTGGATTCTAATGGAAATGGGAAACTCTCTCATGAGCTGGGATTGATAACAACATGAATGCTGGCTTAGGGGTATTTTCCCTAAAAACATCTTTTGTGCATTAGTTATACTTTCAGGAAGCTGACACTGGTTACCTGTCCTTCCCTAAGGGGGATGGTTGCCTTTTCAGCACCCCCTGAGGTAGTGGTGGCTCTCACATAGAAACTGTAGAAGGGCTTATTTGAGGGAGTGAAAGTCTTGCCAGATATGAGTAGAAACTCCACGACAATACTTCAGAAGAGACTGTCTGAAGGGACTGAAAGTACTAGTTTATGATGACTGTCTATCTTCCACTAGGTAATTTTTAAAAAATTATCCTGTGCTGAATACAACATATCTTTATTTCTGAAAATGGCATATTTGCCTCCTAGTATTTTTTAACCACTTGAGGTCAGAAGATATATTTAAATAACTTTCAGTAGTGGTTTAATCCAGTTTGCCTTAAACTAACTCCTATAGCATTGTGTCCAGGTTGGTTTAGGATGGATTTACCACATGAATGACAAGTCAGTAGCCTTTCTCCTGTCTTGGTTAGGAAAGAAGCATACTGTTTCTGTGATACCAGTTGGTAATGGTGACTTTTTAGTGGTGATTGGATGGAAAGAATTTGACCTTGCAGAAAAATTACGGAGCTGTAATTCTTCTTCTATCTTTATTTTTTATAAAGATACGTGGTCAGAATGAGTAACTTATTTTAGACCAGACAAGAATGACTTATTTCTCCAATATACACTTACACATATTAATTAAGCTTTTAACTTTTTTCCTTGCATTTTTGTATTTTCATTTAGCCTTTTTATTTTTATTTTTAATACTCAGAAATGTCATTTGTCTTTGTTTATGCTGGTTTAGTTTGATTATTTAAAAACTAAATTTTAATCCAAGCATTAGAAGCCTCCAGAGGTTGGATTTGCAGCTAATAGCGTGTTTTCTAATGGGGTAGTGGTGGAGAATCAGTTTTCAGTTTCATTTAAATATTCTATTCTTGTTTGCACCCTGTTGCTCCTTTTGAGATAGCCATAATTTAAATAATTGAATCGATGAAAAAAAATCCAGCAGTGTAAAGCTTAACAGTCTATTCCAAAAAGGTCAGATACCAATTACTGTAATTTTGCATAAAATGAAATAAGAAAGCCTGTTCCTTTCACTTCCAGAGAAAATGTTAGGATAATCAGAATTCTCGTGGAGCTTTTTCAATCAATAAATGTTTCAATGAATGATTGCACCAGCAAAATTGAAAAGCATTGTTCTCACTCCTGCAATTATAATAATAACCCCCTCCCTTGATCTGATTGGAAGGGGTGAAAGGAAAGATGGGCAGCACAGGAGAGGAAAGAAGAAAAGGCAATGGCTTATCCAGTTTATCCCTAAGAAAGACTGGTGTTTTGTTCCAACAGTGCTAGCAATTTTGCTTTTTTAACATTGCATTGTAGTTGTTTTTAACCATTGTAAGTTAATTTATCTTTGCTTTTGTGGTTTCATTTTTTCAAAATATTTTTCTATGGTTTAGCAGGCAATCTTTACCTAGTTCAGGTACCTGAAACATAAACAGGAGATAATATCTTCTGCAAATTTTGTTTTAATCCTTCATGCCATTCAAGTCCAGCTACACATCACAAGGCAGTGCCATCTGCAGGCAGCATAGCAAGCTCAGAGCCAGCTTGTTTTAGTATCAGGAGCAGTCTAATCACACTAGTGTGGCATTCTGCCTGGTTCATTAGCTTGCTGAGTCATTAAGTGTGCTGTTCTGGTAAAGCTCTGTGGTAATATACCTACACAACTTTCGGCATGCAAAGAACTTTCAGCATCTCAGAGAAGTGCGGGATTAGGACATTAAGGCGTTCTGTGTTCGTCTCTTGGGTGGGGATGGCCTCCATTGGTTCATGTCATACAACTTGATCTCTGGCAATGTTTTTACCTGGTCCAGAAATCCTACCAGGGAGGAAGTTGAATTTGGTCATCTTTTAGTTTGATTCATTAAGAGCATCTGGAATTTATCTGCATCCCACAGACCGCCAGTAAAAGAAGCTTACTTGTGGTCTTCTTACTGTTCCTTCTTCCTGACTGGCTCTGTTTCCACTCTCTTTCCAGAAACCTGAAGAGAAGATTGGGTAATTAATGCTCGGGTCTATTTCCTTTGCAAATAAGATGTATTGGTAGGAAGATTTAGCAGAGAGAGCTGCATAAAATATAGATAAGATGCCATATGTTGTTTTAGGCTAACAATTCATACATTGTCTTATGAAAAATGGCAAAAAAAAAGCTATCTTGCCCTTCAAAATATTTGATGCTTCATACCTCTCTCTCTCTAGAGCCTTTTTTACAAGGCCAGTGTTACAGAGTCATAGAATTTCTCGAGCTGAAAGTGATGCATAAGGATCATTAAGTAAAACTATCGGTTGGACTTCCAGTCCAGTCCTCACAGGAACCATAGGGCTAAGAACATAATTTGGATACTCCTTGAATTCTAACAGACTTGATACCACAACCACATTCCTAGGGAGCCTATTACAGTGACTGAGCAACTTCATGGTGAAGAACCTTTTCCTAATGTCCATTCTGAACTTTCTCTGAGACAGTTGCATTCCATTTCCTTATGGATATCCTACTGCAAAGGAATTTGATCGTAAAAAAGTGGTGATTTTTAAAAAATTGTTAGCAGCATTATTTTTTCTTGCATAGTGACTATACTTCCTGGTTTTATGAATTATCTTCAATACAGCATGTCATGTTTTAAAAACCATGTCTTCATTGAAATTCTTTTGATCTCTAATGAACTTCTGAAAGTTATCTGGAACCGTCTGATCAATCATGTGTGTTCTGATCATTTTATAAGGTCTTTTTTTTATGGTCTGATTGTTGTTTCCCTTAGGTGTTTACTTATCTTCATCTCAGTTCTGCTTTTGCACTTTCCCCCTCACTTTACTTGGATTCAGATCTGAGAGAGAAATAAGAAGAAAGTTACTGATTAAACAGCTCTAATGCAGCTCATTGAATGTACTGATTCTTATGGGTCCGTAAATGAAATTTCTAATTTATACATGTGTTGAGGTCGAGGAAAGCCTTGAGCTAAGGCCATGGGAGAAATCTCCCTAGTATGGGTGAGAGAAATCTCACCCTCAAGGCCCCATGGGAGCTCTCTATGTAAATTAGTCTAGAAAGTTCTTTGCTCTCTGTGTTACCATTGGCAGTTTTTGCTGCAGTGTTTTCCATATTCCTAATCCTCTTTCCCAGTTGATTCTCTGCCCTCAGACTCCGCCTCTGTCCCACCTCACGTAAGTTACTGTGACCGCCTGGCCCTCGTCTTTCCTTGGTGTACCCCAAGCTAAGCTCGGTTTGCTGTTTGTTGTTTTGACCTCTCAGTAAAGTTATTCTTTTTTGAGTCACCAGATCGTGCTCGTCTCTCATTTATTTCACTGCCAAAGGGACTTTTGCCCCCTAAATCCCGTGATGGCGCCTGGTCTTCCAATCCTGGCCTGGGCTGTCACATACATAATTTATATTTTACATTAAAAGCTTTCTGTAATCTCTTCAGCCAACAATTTCTGGTCATTTCTAATATATTTTTTTCACGCTTTTCATTACTCCTGTTCTAATGTACTGACACATTTCTTCTGCACTGATTAGATAACATTTTTCTTTTCATTTTCATTATTTCTGGATAGCTAACATCTCTGCTTAAAAACCCCCACCAAATCAGATTGTCTGAAAATGTCTATTATTAGGGATCCACTGATGTCAGGAAATATTATGGAAACTAGTGAGGCAATACCCATTTACTCTAGCTGTGCCTCATTAAACTTGTTTAACATGGATTTTCCATTCAGTTCTTTATTTGTAAAATCACATCAGTCTCAATGACAGCAGAATGTAAAGAAATAGTTTTGATTAATAATTTTCAAACTGGGAAAAAGAAATAAAAATCTTAAATTAAAACAAAGTTATAATAAATATAATGTCAAAAGTACTTTCCTCTCTAAGCTCTGCATTTTTGGAAAGAATTTAAATCTTGAACGAGAGCCAGTGGGCGAAGAGCTGAAATTAGTAATGTGGCATCTATACCTAATTTAATTAAACAGATGTCCTCATTGAGGGCCTGCAGTGTGTCTTTATATTTACAAGTAGTTTTACCTGAACAGATTTTTGTGCATGTGTTTCTTTCCCCCAAAACAGTGTCCCTGTTTAGGGTTTCATTCATCTGCCTTTTTTTTTCTTTCTCATGTTTCTTCCTAAATCTTGGAAACGTTTACTGTATTCTTAGCTTTGTTATTGATATCCACTTCATTTCTTGTTGAAGAAAAAAAGAATTCCTTTCTGCAGTTTATGAGCGAATGGAAAAACAGCCCATAAACGGGTAGTGATAGAAAAAAATTTGGAATTAATATGTGACTTAAAGAATTTTAAAAAATAGCACACCAGTCTTGACTCTCTCAGTAGAATGATTCTGCAGGTGTATTTAAAGCAAGCCAGATGGAGGAAAAAACCCAAACCAAAACCACAGAAAACCAACCAACTAAAAAACATCAGCCAAGAAAAAATACCTCCCCCTTTTCTTGAAATTTTAAGTTCTAGATTTTTTCTTTGTTTTTAAATATTTTGTCTTTTTTTCTAATTTTATAAAGAAAAACAAAAAAACAAACAAACCCAAAAACAAACAAACAAACAAAACAAAACAAAACAAAACACCAAAAACCAAACCACATTAGAAACAACCTAAAACTAACAACTGACACTATGACATATTTTCTTCATTTCTTCATTTGGTCACCTGTCAGTATATGAATTCAAAATTGCTGATTTTCCTAAGAATTTCACAATTCAAATGCTGTTATCTTAAGTAGCAATACATTTACTATAAGTGTACTCAGATATTAATTGTAGGTGGCTTTGGAAATCTGTTTTAAGGAAGTAGATCCCTAAAAATTGTTGTAGTTGAATTTCCAAGTTGATGTGTGCTTTTTGCGAAGTGCAGTAGCAGTAAGGATTGAGCTTGCCTATATATAATAATATGTTCCTACCACAGACATAGCTGTAATAATTTGTTGAACTTAAAGAAAATATTTGTTGCCCTGTGTAAAAAAAGGAAAGGTCCTTTGCCTTCAGATGTCCCACATGGAAGAACTTATTCAAAAATAACCTATCCATGCCAGGGAGACAATAGCAAGAGTAAAGGTGAAAAAGTTTGTGGCTTGAGATCAAGGCAGTTTAATATGGAAAGCAAAGGCCACACACAAGCAAAGTAAGAAACTCCTTCGCCCCTTCCCATGGCATGCCATTCTCTGAAAAGCAGGGCTCCATCACCTGTAACAGTGACATAGAAAGAAAAACACCATGATCTGAACCTCTTTCCTTTTCTCCGTCCTCCCCAGCTCTGTATGCTGAGCACAACACCATACAGTATGGAATGTCCCTATGGTTGTGGTCAGTGGGGGTCATCTGTCCTGGCTGTGTCCCCTCCCAACCCCATGTGCACTTTGAGCCATCTCATTTGTGGGGTGAGGAACAGAAAAAAAACCTCTGTGTGAGCACTACTCAGCAGTAATAAAAATTATTCACATCCTAACTCCAAAACACATCACTGTACTCACTGCTAGGAATAAACGTATCCTAGCCATAACCAGCCCAGCCATGTCTAAGGTTGATGGCTCCATGACTTCCATCAGGCTGCTTTTTCCTTTCAGAGGCAGAAAAACACTGTTGGCTTTATGATTTAAAAAATGTCTTCAATGCTAATTACACCTATGTCCCTTAAAACCTTAAAGAAATTTTTCTAATTTACTGTCATTTTAATGGACTTGCTTTTTCTAAAATTTTGTCTTGTTCTGGAATTTATTTCTAAATTTTCCTTGAATTGGTGATGTCACAATAGTAATGCATGATGGCACTATGAGAAATACTTCTACTTTGACAGAAAACGAAGAATGTTAGTGAGACTTTTGTCTGAAAATCAAAATCATGAACAAATATTTATATATACAAAAATCCAGATAAAGCATGTAATTTTGCAATCAAGAAAATACCTTAAAACCTTTTGCAGGGTAATTATTTGCTGGAGAACACTGAAAACCAGACATCTGCAAACTTTTATTGTTGCTTTTGCAACCAAACCCTCCCTAAACATTAATATTTCCAGTCACTAGCCCTGCAAGCCCTTAAAGGGACACATAGTAAGTTGCAGTTCCTTCTTTCTTAAACATCATCATAAATTCAAAGGACTAATTCAGCTCCTGTTTTTCACTTTTACATATTTGAGTTACTGGAAGACTCTTCAGGAAGCATAGGGCTAGAGAAAGAAAAATTGTGAAAACTTTTTCTTCTCAGGAAAATGTTTCTTGATATCAATTTTTAGTACCAGTAAGACTTGGCTGTATTAGCATAGTTCGTGACTTTTCTGAATACTTCCTACACTCAATAGCCTACTTCCTGAGATCATTTTCTAGTCTGCATTTGTAAGTTAAAAGATTTGGAATTGCTGCATCAATTAAAAAAAAAAAAAAGAAATTCCCTGGTGGTTTCAAGTTTTTTCCTTAGTTTGCGAGCAGGATGTGTCATCTCTATGCTCATGTGGTCTTTGTGAGTCACAGAAATGCTTAATTATGTTAAGCTATGAATTCCTTGGGCTCTGGTACAGTCTTATTAGTATGTTGAAACTGTTATGAGGGCCTAAATAATAAATTTGCTGGTTTTTGGTAATATAGAGAGTTATGAATGCCTCTATGGTTACCTTGGGGATTCTTGCTTCGTGTTTCAGAGATGGGGGGACATATCTCAGGATAACAAGTTGAGAAGATCAATCACGCCATAGGTGCCAAGGAGTATTAGGCATTAAACATATTAACAGCTTTGTCCTTTGATTTCTTAATGTTGCTTTATTTAAAATGTTATCACTTATCACGAGGCTGTACATACCAGTCTGAGATGCCCTGCCAAGATAAAATACTGCCCTGGCCTATGCAGGTGTGCAGAGACAAAAGATATCCTGTATAATCTGCAGAGCTGGCTATATTTAGAATCTCTTTCTTCTTGGCATTCAAAAAGTTTCTAATTAACATCACAGTATGTGCTGCACTGCAGCTATACATGTTGTGGGGGTTATGATTTTCCCCAAAACCACGAGGTATGCTGCTTCTCTAAGAAAGGTCTATAAAAGTAGTGCAATTGTAGGTGAGGTGGCAGGTGGAATTCTACCTAGAAATTTTTTTGTTTTGTTGCTTAGTTTTTCAGTTGTAGATATGCTTCTTAGGATGTTGGGGGTCTTATACATGTTTACACTGTAACTGATGTTATTATCTGGCAAACAAAATCACAGAATGGATATTTGTTCACTTAAAAATATTTTATTTTCAGGAAAAGGAGATTCTGCATTTTGTTATTTGCATCCCTAATACTTTCATATCTGAAGATTCTGCTTTTACTTATATGTAAGTGAGGGACAGCATATATTACGCAGTGTCCTGTTCATAATTGACTGTAAAAATATCCTTTTGCCTCTTCTGGCAATTTGAAGTCCAACAGAAAAACTATCAGACTATTCCAGCATCTTCTGCTTCTGTGGTTTGAAAGGAACATGGAAGCCTGTGGACTCCTATTTCTAAATAGAAAACAGGACTTTCAGTGAAAAAGCTTTTGTCCTCCAACGACACTGAGTGTTCAAGATTCTGAGCTCTTTGCTTTTTTGTGATTCAGCAGGACCTGCAGAATCATGATGGATGGCTGAAGCACTGTTCAGTCTTTCCTCCATATGTCTTGTTGATTGCATTGAGGTTCAGTTAGCACAGTCAGGAACTAGATATATAATACAGTAGGATACAGCTGAACATGTAGCTTTGATGATGAATAGTTATTTTTAACTTCCCTTAATAAGACAAATGAGGGAAATCTTCCTGGTTTGTACCTATTAGTTGACACTTTTTGATCCAGTACAAAAGACTGCATTGCATGTGGTCTTTTCAACAACAGTCTGATTTATCTTATTTTGCAGAAAAGTGATACGATGGACTCCTGCAATGTAGAAGAATGACTGGCCAGTAATGAACTATAAGTGCTCTGCACAGGCAACACAAATATTGATGTATGTATGAAATTGTATCCCAATAATATAGAAACTGTACTCTTCAGTTTAATAGAAAAAATGATACCAGTCACAATGCTCTTCTGCTTATATTTTTATTAATCAGAATTGTCGAAGCAAATGAAAGTTTTGTTGATGGTGATAATACAAAGCAGTGACTCAATACTATTTTTTTAACACCTCAGTTTTTAATGAAAAATTAAATTTATATTGTATTTTTTTTATTTGGGTGGAGGGGTGGTTTATTTGTTCTTAATTCTACTCACATAAAACTCAAGAACTTCCATCATTGCCGAGACTAAACAGCTACAATTCAAAGAATCACAGAATATTCTGAGATGAAAGTCACTCACAGGAATAGAGTCTACCTCCTGGCTCTGCAGAGGAACAACCCAAGGGTCACACCATGCTCCTGAGAGCATTGTCCAAATGTATCTTGGATTCCGTGAGGGTTGATGCTGTGACCAGTTCCCTGAGGAGCCTGTTCCAGCACCCAAAAAAGGCTCTGGGGAAAGAACCTTTTCCTAATATCCAACCTAAATCTCCTCTGATAAAAGTTCAGAGTATTCCCTTGGGGTCCTATCACTGGTTTTCAGAGAGATCAGTGTCTCCCCCTCCACTTCCCCTCATGAGGAAGTTGCAGTGAGTTCTTCCTTCAGTCTCCTCCAGGCTGAACTGACCAAGTGACCCCAGCTACTCCTCAAACGGCTTCTCCTCAAAGCCCTTCAGCATCTTTGTTGTTCTCCTTTGGATGCTCTATAATAGTTAAATGCCTTTCATATATTGTGGCACCCAAAGCTGCCCCCAGCACTGGAGGTGAGGCTGCCCCAGTGCAGAGCACAGCAGAGCAATCCCCTCCCTTGCCTGGGTGGTGATGCTGTGCCTGATGCCCCCCAGGACAGGGTTGGCCCTCCTGGCTGCCAGGATGCTGCTGACTTAGGTTAAACTTGCCACTGACCAGGACCCCCAGGTCCCTTTCTGTGGCACTGCTTTCCAGTATCTCATTCCCCAGTCTGTAAATCCAGGGTTGCCCCATCCCAGGTGCAGAATTGGGCACTTATCCTTTTTAAACTTCATACAATTAGGAATTGCCCAGCCCTCTATTTTGTAAACGTTTCTCTGGAGGACCTCTCTGCCTTCAAGGGGGTCAACAGGTCCCAGTTTTGTATCATCTTTCATCTTGCTTAGTATTCTTTGGAGTCCTGTGTCCAAGTTATTAATGAAGATGTTGAAGTGCACTGGGCTGAGGATGGACCCCTGCAGAGCCCCACTAGTGACAGGTCCCATCTGATGTCACCCCATTCACTGTAACCTTCATGCCTGACCCATGATCAATTTGCTCATCCATCACATGCTGTGTTTATCCAGCTGTTGGCTGGACATTTTGTCCTGAAGTATCCTGTGAGAGATGGTACCAAAAGCTTTCCTGAAATCCAAACAGATTGCATAAACTGGCTTCCCTTGGTCAACTAGGTGGGTTACCTTGTCAGAAAAGTAAATCAAATTTGACAAGCAGGACTTACTCCTTGTGAAGATGTACTGTCTGTGTTTTCCTTCAGAGGTTTCTCAGTATTTCCCATAATAATCTTCTCCTTGACTTAACCAGCCACTGAAGTGATACTGACAGGCCTGTAGTTTCCAGGGTCATTCTTCTCGCCCTTTTGAAAATTGGGATGCTGTTCAGCTTCCAGTCAACTGGGACCTATCCAGATTCCCAAGAAATTCTTTTGAATGAGGGAGGAAAGAATAAAAACTTTTTTTTTTCCCCAAAAGTCCTATAAGCTAAAAACCTGACATCTTTTTTAAAGAGCTCTCACAGTTTGAAAGCGGCAGCCGCTTGTTTCTTAAGCCACTGGTAGATCAGGTGAATTGTTGAAAATAAGTGAAAGTTCTGGAGCTGACAACTTTACTCCTGGGTATATGGGGTATCAGCATTAACTACTCAGCTTGTGCGTCTTCACAGCCATCATCCTTCTTTTTCCATGATGCACTGAAGCTTGTGCTCTTTTCTGCACAGTTGCTTCATTTCCCCAAGGGCAATGGAGCGTGACTCTGGCTCAAATTAGATAATGTTTAGGGAACTGTTGTCAAAGGCATGAAGCATCTCAGGTGAAAACAGATTTGAAACAGAGCTGCTCACCTTCAGATAAATGTTCTGACAAATAGATCCATCCTCTATTCTTTCAAGAGTTACATTTGGAAGATGAAAAAATTCAGATGTTTGCTGAGGAAAACATAAAGCTCAAAAAATCTTACAGACGAAGCAAGTCATCCTGACCCTGTGCAGATAGTAAATAATGAACTCATTTAAAAATAAACAAAACTAAAAAAAAACAAACAAACAAAAAAAAAACACCAAAAAACTTTCCTACACCAATTTTAATGTATAACACGTTAGATAATGTGGAAAATATTCTTTATGACTGATTTTAAAAACTATTATCCCTACATTGTCTGGAATGTCTCATCTTCACTTCATAACCTTTACCTCAGTGGCTATAATATCAGCTAAAAAGGGAAATGCATGCAACAAATTTTTTAGATATGAGAATTGAAAAGAAAAACACCTTTTTTAATGCTGATCTTTCTTAGTTATTCCAAATAAATCTACACTTTTTTCAGTGGGTATTATTCTTTCGGTAGCATACTAAGCCTTGAAATATAACACATGCAAAGAATTTTTCAAAACCAGAATAAGGACTACTGGCTGATGACTTGGAATTGTTTTATATTGCTGTTGATTCTGGAAGACCATTTTCTTCTTATTTTTATTTTTTCCTATGTGTTAGGGGCATATTTCTAGCTCCACTGGAGTGTGGAATAGTCTCTGCTTAGAAAAGTGTTACAGTTCTGCTGTTTGTGTTTGCACTCTCCTGAAACACCCTGAAAGACTGAAACTTATACCAAAGATTAGATCAATCCTAGATGTATCTCCTTATATAAATCTAACCACGTGCACTATTTTCAGCTGGGGCAGAGTTAATTTTCTTCCCAGGGGCTGGTATGGGGCTGTGTTTTGGTTTTGTGCTGAACTCAGGATTGATAATACAGAGATGTTTTTGTTATTGCTGAGCAGAGATTGCACAGAGCCAAGGTCCTTTCTGCTTTTTGTAGGCCATGCTCCCTTGGGAGAAGACACAGCTGGGACAGGTAACCCAAAGTGACTGAAGGCATATTCCAGACCATGTGGCATCATACTCAGTATATAAAGTGGGGAAAGAAGGAGGAAGAGGGAGATGTTTGGAGTCATAACATTTGTCTTCCCAAATCACTGTCATATGTGATGGGACCTTGCTCTCCTGGAAATGACTGAGCACCTGTCTGCTCTTGGAAAGTGGTGACTCAACTACTTGTTTTGCTGTGCTTCTGTGTACAAATTTACTTTCCCTTTTAAATTGTGTTTATATTAACTCAAGCGTTTTCCAGCTTTTATCCTTCTAGTTCTTTCCCCAATCCTGCTGATGAGGGAGTGAGTGAGCAGCTGCGTAGGGCTTGGCTGCTGGCTGGAGTTAAATCATGACACACTGCTACATAATAATTCACAAATTATTATCATATCTGTTTCTAAGGGGGTTATGCAGAAACACTAAGAACTGTGCAAAGTTTTGAACTTGTACTTAAAATAATAGGTTCGTGTTAAGCAAGAAATATTCAGTCAGATACATAGACTAAGACATTCCAATATTGTAAATCTGTATTTATAGCTATAAACCCTTTCAAATAAATTAGGCCTAATTAGAACTTCAACTCAAAATTGTTGCAATGATGATATTGCTTGTCTAAAGGGTTGTTTACTAAAATGTAGCTCATTTTGTAAATTGAATTGTAGATGACATTAGGTTCCATTAAAATCCCTTTAATAATTGCTTTCAGACCACTTTTTAGTGTGAAGGATTCTGGTACTGGCTTTACAGTGAAAATAGAAATTTGCTCTGAAGTGATGCTCTATTCAGTTGAAGATTTTTTTTTAATTACACTGTAATTGAAAGATGCTGTAATTTTCTAATACTTACATCAAGGTTGATATTAATTCTGTGTGAAAAGCCACAATGCAATTGAAGCTTGAGGGGTTTAAAATTTCAGATACTGACTCTTAGTGACTAAAACCCAAAAGACTTGACAGCAAAATTGCAGCAACAAAAATGAATCATGCTATTTACAGTCTTTGAAGAGTATGAAAAATTTTATATTGGATTTCCTGTGATGGTGAGAATTCTAAAAACACAATGAATCCCTCAATGCTTTAGTGCTAAATATTAATATTAGATTCTGCCATGTTCATGCAAAATCTTATCCAAACAATATTTAAATAACTAGAGAAGACAGACTTCTATGGCTTCAGTAGTTGTGGCTTTCTTTATTTGTTTGGACTGCAACTGGGTTGTTTTGGATCTACTGCTCTAAAGTGCCTAGTTTTTGCCCCTCACCAAAAAAAGAGTTTGCATATCAAACTGCTTAAACAGTATTCAGTTTCATCTGGATGTGCTATGATTTGGAGGGGGTGTAAAAATCAGATGTGTTGAGTCAGCTTGTTTTGGACTTTTTCAAAAGCCATTTCTAATTTTTATGTTAGGTTCTGCTTACAAAGTGGAGAATGTAATCTTGATATTCTCCCTTCTGTGTTTTAGCTCAGTAGCTAACATCCTAGAGAATGGGATGGGCAGTGCAGGTCCATGGCATGCATGGGAACTTTTAGTGTTCATTCTTTCTCTAAGATTCACAGTGAGGATTTGAATTGCTTTGTGAAGATCTTGTCCACTGAATTTGGGATCCACGGAGTCTCCAAACTTTTCCAAGTTGTATATGTGTGGTTGCTTTGAAAGCCACATACAAATCTGTACTGTATGGTCTCAGAGAATGTAACATGTTGATGCTGACAGACTAAGTGAGTACATTTTTTTTTTCTGAAAAATAGGTTGTGAATCATTTCAGTCACTATGAAAATGGATATCAGCAGACCTGGCTAAAAATAAACCATGCTGAATGTTTATCTTAAGGTCCTGATACTTTTCACATGTGTTCAGAGAGATGAAGAATGGAATGGAGAGCAGATCCCTTTGTCTGTTGATGTGACTGAAGTAAAATTGCATTAAATACTTGATAATGTATTGTTACAGCATTCTGAAATAAAGAAGTGTTCTTGATGAGTGATTTCTCTTATGGCAGGGAGCATTTATACTCAGGCCCACAATTGCTGCACTGCAACTCAATTGATTTTCTGTATCTCCAGAAAGCTGAAGATCAAATAAAGGACACTGCATTGGTTTGCTTAACTGCAAGCTAATTTCTTTCTGGGGGCGATTGGACATTGCAAATGTGCCTATAGCATTTGATAAAGCTGTCCCCAAACTACAGAGAAAACCAGATTTTCCTGTGTTCTGTGCTGAATCCTTCAGCTGTGGCCTCAGCAAGTGGTCAAATGGCATCAGATATTGTGCAGCCCAGTATGTGTGTGCAGCAGCTCTGAGACTCAAGACAGCTCAGGGGAACTCAGCCAAACAGGTTGGACAGAAGACAGAAGTCAGCCTAGTGCACCTTGATTACACCTGGCATGATTGCATGTGGTATTGCAAGGATGGGAGTGAACAAGAGCCCGTGGAAGCCAAAACCCCCCTCTCTGCCTTAGGGCAGTAACGTCTTGATGGAGGTCACTGGAGAAATGCTCCAAAGAAATCTCTCTTAACTGTAGTGGCGTTACATGCTTTGGCAAGCAGTGGGCAAAGCTCTTCAATCTGGTAGGCACATCGCTGATAACCTGAGGATTTATAAGGGTTTAAGCTATTGTTGGGTTTGTAACTCTTTCACTGCTACATTGACTCTTGAGGTGCCTTAAAAAATCTCTACCAGTGCAGACAGAAAGAGAAATAACTTTAAACATTTGCATCTATTAATTTTTTACTTGTGTTTACTATTACTTTTTGGCCCGAAAAAGAATTTTCTGTGCTTTTTAATCACCGACTGATACCATGTCTATGGTCTTTAATGTTACAAAAAAATCAACGGGACTAAATACATCTGTGCAGTTTTCTTAGAAGCCTTAACAGGAAATCATGCAGTCTGATGCAGTTGCAGGAAGCTCTTCAAAGCCAAAGGAGATACCGTTTAAATTATCTCTTGGAGAAAATATATATGGGTTGGGTTTTTCCTGTTTTCTAGAGAAGCTCTTTGCTTAGGGTTAGGCAACTAAGTAGCCCTTTGAAATGAAAATGCATAAATGAAGTCAGTAAGTACTTGAATACCAGTCAGTTATTTGGTGTTTTATTTTGCTATTTTTTTCATTGAGTCATCCTTGGTAAGGGGTAGACTTTTACAGTCAAATTGATTTTTTTTTATAGCATAGCATCAATAACTCAGTACTTTTTAAGAGGGAGGAATAATAATCTAACCAAATCCCACTGTACATGTCAGTCTTTCTTAGTGCCTATTTTTCTTTTTTCCGCCTGGGATTGTAAGATACAATTAATGGCAACATTGTGTCTTTGCTGCCCTAGGGAGCAAACAGTGCATGTACTGACAAGTCCCCAGTCTTCTCTGAGAGATGGTTTGAATTCTAGGAGTAGGTAGAAAATATGCAAGGCGGAGTCTTTGCCAACATCTTGGTTTATAAGCTGCATAAGAGGTTGCGAGGGGTGAGTTTGAAAAACAGGAAAACAGACCTAGATTTTAGTTAAATAAAGAAGAAGAAGAAGAAGAAATTAACCTACTCAGCCTTCCAGGTAACAATTTGAACAACATTCGTCATGGGTACAGTAGCTGAGGCAGTTTGGGGTCTAGTGATTCAGGTTGCTTTGTAATTTTGGTATTTGGAACAAAACTCTCATTGTTGAGTGAAATTTGCCTGATTTTGGTCAAGAACAATGAGAAAGAACCATTGCATAATCTGTTTTTGTTTTTTTTTTTTTTAATTAACAAAGCTGTATTTAGAAAGAATGCCTTTTCCAACAGTTTCAAGTTCCAACAGCTCTTTTCACAGTCTCTTAAAAGTGTCAAAATAATACTTAGTGAATGTCAATGTAGGCAGATTACTCTTTGTGGGTGTTAACCTGATGAATGCTACCTCAAGTTAATTAACCCATAGGCACCCTAAACATCTGTGGGAGCAAAGTTAATTACCCAAGTTGAATTGATGGGTTTGACACCAGAAGTCTTGAATCATCCTGGCATGATCAGTGGAGCAGCTGATACACTGTAAGACACCATCATCCTACATCCCCGTAAATTGTCTGTGAGCTTTCTAAAAGGAGAAAAATAAATGAGAAAATATTTCATAGTTGCTTCTCCTTCTCTTAGAGACAGTTTATATTACTGTAGAATGTTTATGAAACTGGTCTAAATCACTGTGCTTGAAGTAATAGAGCTAGCACTTTGTATTAGCAGAGTGGAAGATGAAATGCAATTTGCACCAGATATTTTGGATATGATTGCCTCAGCAATGACATTGGTAGAGGGCAATATGAATCTCTGATAAGTTTATAATTACAAATTTAATTTTAAGTGTATTTGGAACTTAGCTATTTTCTAATGCATTTTTGAACCCTAGGCCTTCGACATTTAACTTCCTATACTGACTTACTTTCTGGTGTCCTAATTGCCCTTCATCATTTTCCTGGGAAGAAATTTCTTCATTACATTTCATAACTGTAACATGGATTTTTAAAAAACCTGCACAACTCTAAAAACTCACCCCAAAAGACCTTTGGAACCAGGATTTTGAAGCATTTGGAGTGCAAATTATGAAAGACTTGTGAAAGCACATAATGTACTTATGCAGATTAAACCAGTCCTCAAAGGGATTCTTACACGTTAAAAGAACATGTAAAGATAAAATTTAAAAGGCTCTGCAGTCCATTTCAAATTAAATTTGAATTGCTTTCAAACTTTTAAAACCCCTTCTTTGTTTCATTTTCTGAAGTCTAGTTATCTCATATACTGTTTAAATTGCACGTTTTTCCTTCAAGATACAGTGTATTAAGAATCTGACTCTTTTCAAGTGAAATGACCTTTGGATTTGCATTGTCTGGGAAGATGAACAACCTTTGATACTTGCTCTCATTGATCCATTCTAACCACTGTATGGTAAGGTATTCAGCCTATTCCTGTTTTAGATCTCTCTTTGACTTTCCTTACTAATCTAATAACATGTCAGGAGGCCTCAACTGCAGTAAAAACATTGAAATAAAGTATTACTTTTTCTGTAGCAAAATGAAAGTGCCATATTTTGCCCTTGACTGTCCAAAACAAACAGAAAAGCTGAAGAGAAATTGGATTTGGAGGCTTGATTTTTATGAAAAAAGTTATTGTATGTTGAGAAAAAAAATCATTAAATCTTGTATGTAATTGGTTTATTTTGAGGTATTCATGTCTGTTTGTGGGCTTTATTATAAGTAGTAGTAGTAGTACAGAGTTATTAATAATTGTTCAAACGAAATACCTGAGTGACTCGGAGGATGTTCAAAACAAAGTTCCCTCATAAAGGAGTGGGGTTTTTTTTACTATTTGAATATATAAAGATTGAAATCTTAAACTATTTCATTTTATTAATTATTGAGTATTGACAATCACTTAATTTACATCATATCTTACCTCCTACAAAGTCCTTTTCCCATTATGTTTTTCCTACAAGAGTGTTTTCTGATCAATAGCAAGAACCTGTCTTGAGACATTTAAGAAAAAACTTTCTAACTAATCTTTGGAAGAAAATGAGGAAGTGCCATGATGTTTCCCTATTAAGTAGCCAGATACTTTGCTAGTAGAGAAATTGCCAGTCTAATAACCAAGAGAATTCAAGAAAATCTTTAAAAATTAGAAATTTATCTGGGTTTTTTGCAGCTGGGTTTGTAATAACAAGATTGGAACTTGTTATTACAAGGACAGACATGGAATTTTTTCCTCTGTTATTTAAAAGACTATTCACATATGAATATCTTATGTAGGTTTACTCACTTATTCTGATTTATATTCTCTGGGAGCTTATGTGTCTGACAGATCTTTTGTTTTATTCTCCCAGTGGCAGAGCTTATGCAGATGACAAGAACTAGCTTTCTTTGAGTATCTCAGAAAAAAATAGTTGTGATGAAGAATCTCTGCACAAAATTACTCTCTGCAGGTGAAGAATCAGCCTAAAAGTAAAAACTTATAAACATAATCTGGATGATGTGGCACTTTAAGCTTTCCAAAGATTAATTTTTGAAAATGGGTGAGGGTATTTTTTGGAAATTGATTCCTGCTGTTAGAAGAAAGCAAAGCATGTCTTTATTTTTAAAGGAAAATAAATTTACAGATATAAATATGTCATATTTTTAATGTCAAACAGAAGATGATTTTATTTTAAATTATTTCCATTCTTTTCTAGAAAATTGTGCAAAGAATGAAGAAAACATGAAAAAACATTTTCTGATAATTTGAAGTTACTGTGCAATTTTAATTGTTTCTTTTGAATGAAGAGTAACAGGTTTTCTTGAATGTATGAAGATTTAAAAAGAGATGCAAGAATTTTTCATGTGAGGTCATATTGAGTTCCATTCAGTATGTTATGCATCTTTATATTATTTAACCACTTTTTTTCAGTTACATTCAAAAAAGACAAAAAATTTCATCAATTTTTTAAAGACTAGATTTTCCCACTACACTTCTGTTGAATTTCCTGTTGAAATAGATTAATTCTAGGTATTTTTTTTCCTTCTAGTGTAAATAGAAGAGATTTTCTTAATCACACGTATTTGATCATTATTATTTTTTACTTATGTGTTTTATAATGTTCATCATAATGTTCAGTATTATGCAATTAATGAATGAAATATATCTATCTGAGATGTAAGTACCTGCATAGTATTAATTGTTAACTTGTAAAAATTATGGTAAAGTCCTCTTATCAGCCACTAATGGTAGCCAAGCAAAGTCAGAATGAAAATAACATTGCGACATACTGTAATTACATATTATGATCTTTTGAGTTTTGGTCAATGAACAGGATGCAACTGTAAAGAAATCTCCAACTTGCGACAATCAGATAATTAGAGATTAGTAGATGATATAATTCTTTTTATTTTATTTTTTCCTTCATGCTCTCACCCACCTGGAATTTGATTTTTTCCTGTGGTTTTAGAATTCCACAATGTTAGTTTAAAAATAAATTTAAAAACTTGGTAGCAGTTTATTAAAAATATCACCCTTTCCTTCAAAAAAAAAAAAGGTAAAAAAATTAATTGATGTTTGCCTGAGATTTACAAACACCCTCAGCACTGAAGCATATGGTTCTGCACTATATTAAATAGCTTTGTCTAATTGAAAATATAACATCCAAATTCCTCTCCGCACTCATCCCCCCAAATAAAAAAAATTAATTAAAATTGAATAGAATGCAATTAATTACCTAAATTGTACACCCATCTGATTGAGCAGTATTCCATCTCCTCTATATAGGCAGGAAAATGAAAGAATGCAAGTTTGGATGCACAGAACTAAAAGATAAGGCAGAAATCAGAAGGACCTTGTAGTGATGATATGCAATGGAGACTTTAAAAAAGAGGTTTCCTTTTGCAGCTGCACTAATGAACTGTCCACAAAAATGATCTAAAGGGCAATGGGATGACTATTAACAGTTTAATACCTGGACTGTTACTTATTTACCACATCATACACAAGATAAGGATATGCTTGGAGTTAAAGAAGAAAAGGTGTATTGCGCAGTTTCCACTTCTTTTTCACAAATTAGTTCTGAAAAGAAAGAACAAGGAAAGCCCAACAGGGAAAAGATATCACATATTATGTATGCCAAATGTAAGCATTTGAATTAAAAGTTTTGCTTGACTAGGATGCTGTTCATTCTGATTCTGCTTACCCTTTTTCAGGTAGTGCTGAGGTGACCTTACTGAACAACTCTAAAGCTTAGGTTCACAGAATGGTACAATCATGTACCATCAACTCTACTTATTAATCTTTTTTGGTGAGATGCTCATTGCCTTTTTTCTTTTGCAGATGAATCACATAGCAAAAATTTTAGCAGCTGAAAGAAATGTGCAGAATAATAGATACTAATGTGAAAAACGAGCTTACTGCATTGAACATCTATCCAGGAAAGATGAAAAAGAAAATACAGACCTTTGATTATAAATCTGTATCTCTCAGAAATAAGGACAAAAGTAAATTCTTAACCTAAGGTCCTGTTTTTGTCCAATTATTTTGATTATTAAAGTTTTCTTTTTACTTTTTCCTTATGAATTTCATTATTCAGCTCAATGCTATTATCACATTACTCAGTCTTAGTAATTTGCCTTACACCATTCTTAACCCTTTTTCCAGAGTAATGTAGATTAAACATACACAGGTGACTTTTGTATGCAAGACTCTATTTCTTTAACAGAATTACAAAACATTCCTTCGCTGTGAAGCTCTGCTGAAAGACTGTGTGAATGTCTGTGTGAATGCATTTTATGTAGTTGCACTCCTTCTAAATAATGTAAAAGTTCCCATACAAGGGGTATAATTTACTATCCCTTCTATTTTGGTTGAGAAGTTACCATGTGTTTGCTTACTGTGTTCTGAATGCTTTTAAAGTAGGTTGTAAGAAATTTAATTAAGGGTTATCACTACAGAAAAAATATTATCATACACCAAACAATCTGGTTGTGTCTAGGGCCATTTTCAAAACCAAATGGGTCACATAACTCTTCTGAAATTGGTAGAACAAGGTGATTTATATTAGCTGAGTATCTCCCTGCTCTGTCCCTGACTTAATTTATTTTCACTGCATTTTGAGAGTATCTTTTCTCTTCACACACAGAACGCTTGCATAGATGAGAATGGAGATGATGTTATATATAAACATTAAAAAAATAGCTAAAATACATTTTTTTTAATTTATATGTGTTTTTCTGTGTACGTACATATGTTTTTCCCCAAAAATATTGTACACAAAAATCTGCTCAATTAATGAAAAGCAGAGAAACTGATGTCCATTATTTCAATGATACTTTGACTGTGGTGGAAAAAAAAAACCCTGTGCAAAGAACACCAGGACAGTAAAAAAACAACTGATCTCAAAATCTTCTTAATAACATGTTAGAACTGCTACTTTCAAGGATGGCACACAATCAAAACCATTACTGTAATTCTGCAGTCAGGTTTCGATAAGAGTTGGGATAATGATCCTGAAATGCTACATCACAGGCGACCTATCCATGGAGTATTAGTACCCACCAGGAATCAGACTGTTGAAAAAGTATTTTGTATGTACTGAAACCTGTAGGGGAAGTACATTAATGTTATCACGGGTACCTCTGTTGTAGTGAACTCTTTGTTTACCCTATCCCTGGTCCATCTTCTCAAATTTCTATTTGGGTGCAAGACAGGCACCGCAGAGTGTCATTCAAGACTTCAAAAATATCTATGGTCGAGGCAAAAATCCGTGGAAATATTTTTTCTAGATATGTGAATTTCAAGGATTTCCCTCTGACATTTGTTAATCCTTCAAAGTTTTCAGTAGGGCTTCTAGTTACCTAAAAGTTCTGTCCAATTATAATTCCATTGATTTCAGTGCTTCAATCAATACTGAGATATGTTGGACCTCATGGGAGATATCGACCTTGCCTTCACTTAGTCCATGTGTAACTTGTTGCCCAATGAATCACAACAGTTTAGAAGGATTTTGCCTCTGTAGGGTCTTGAGAATGTTTATGAGTATTTGGTTAGAGAAATGGAAAAAGACTGTACTGCCTGCATCTGATCTTGGAAGATGTAAACAAGGCAAGAGTAAATAGTTATTCCTGGAATAAATAATGAGTAATTTTTTTTTTTTTTTACTTTTCATCCAAATCTTAAGTAATTCTAAATGTAAACCAGCGAGGACAACTTTGCATCTTAGAAACATTACCTGAATCTTACCATGTGATAGTCTGTTTTATGGGTCAAGGAGAAGAGAGACTCCTTATAGCATAGTGACCTGTTTGGCAATTCTCCAAGAAGTGAAAATCCACTTTTACTTAGAATTAGTAAGAGAACTGTGACCTAATTTCATTCATTGCATTGTGTGCATCTTCACTTTTTCTCTCTTATCAAGCACAGGTCAACTCCTTGAGCAGAAGTAAGAATAGCTAGTATACATTATCAACCTTTCTCATGCAACTGAAAAAGAGGATTCTGATGTTTCCAGCTTGTTGAAAAGAGTTATTTTTTCACTGTTTTCTTTTTTCTAAAAGGAAAGGGTTATTGCTTTTTTTTTTTAATTAGTTTTGTTTAGGTTTGGGTATAAAGCTGTTAATATTGACCCTAGAGCAACTGCAATCAACCGTGGGTTTTGACACTGAATAATATTTTGTAAAGCATGAATATGACAAAAAGGAGAAAGTCAAGCCACAACACATAAATAAACATTTACCTGATTCTCTCTTATTGCTGATCAACAGTTTGCGTCTCACTGAGTCCTTGCAATAAATGTGAGAAAAGTATTATGATGATTTAAAGTATTATAAAATTTTATGAAAAATGTTCACAGTATATGACAGAATAGTAAGTATCAAGTAGTAAGACAAGAGGCAATGGGCAGAAACTGATGCACAGGAATTTCCACCTGAATATGAGGAAGAACTTCTTTACTGTGTGGATGACCCAGCACTGGAACAGACAGTCCAGGAGAGAGCCTCCCTCACCGGAGGCATTTAAGGACTGTCTGGCCACAGTCCCGTTCAATGTACTCCAGGATGACCCTGCTTGGGCAGGAAGGTTGAACCAAATGACTGTGGTTCCTTTCAACCTGACCCATTCTGTGATTCCGTGATTCCGTGATTCCGTGATTCTGTGATTCTGTGATTCTGTGAATATGATTTTTCCCCCCTTTGCAGTAAATACTGTCAAAACAACTACAGAAACATTTAGTCCCCGGCACTGTGTTCTATTTGAAATTTCTGCTCAGTTTAGGTATTGCTTTGAGTTGTTGTGCATGATTTTCTCGAGAGAATTCTCAGTTCTGAATCAAGAAGAATGTGCTAAAACTCTACTAGTTATGTATGATAACAGCAGCAATTGGAGTTGTAGATTTATAGCAGACAGAAACCTAGCTCCTGTTAATAAAATAGCAATAAAACAAAAAAAAAAGACCCCAAGTTCTGTAACAGCAGGTCCCACTGGAGGTGTGGTGGTAAAACTGTGTGTGTGAGTGTCTACACAGGTATGTTATGGAAAGAGAAGAAACCAGGCAGTGACAAATTAATCTAATTTCCTTCCTTGAGAAGGAGAAGGGCTTATGGATTAAAGACTAACAGAAAATACAGAGTGTTTTGACTCAGCTTCTTTATACTCTGTCTTGATTTCCAGTTAGGGGAAATGTAGTCTACAAAGAGTGTTGCAAAATAAATTCACAAGCTGTTGGAAAACTGTACCAGGAGAGAAGTAATGATTGATTTGCTGTCAAAATGAAGACCAGCATATAACCACCTGTGAATCTGTGGCCGTCTGGTGTTTTTTTATTTGTTTGTTTGTTTTTAATTGCTGATACTTTAATTCATTTTATGTTTTCTGGACAAATGGGAGACACTGCCTGAGTTGTTGAAGCACGTGAGGAAAAGCAGCAACCATACTGGCTAATATAGACACGGGATAACCTGGAATATAAGTAGAAAGGTGAGACACAGCTGACCTAGGTACAGCCTCTGGAAAATAGCATAATGGGCAAAGTAATTAATGAATTTTATTTTAGGCACTAGTACACAACAATAATGGTGCAGCTGCTAAAGAGACAAGCATTCTTCTGAGCTGTATAAATAGGTGCAATTTTATGCACACATGGAAATTATCTTACTCTTGACTCCATAATGGCAAAATTTGCCTGGAGTATTGTGACCAATATAAGACACTGGTATCCCAAAAAAATCTGGATCAATTGGAGTCCCTGTGAGCCAAATATCTGTGACAAAATTCTGGAAGTAATTATCCAAGAAGAGAAACTGAAGCTACTGAGGATGTCTAAAGAAGAGGTATTTTTGAAAAGAACCAGATAATACTTCTTTATATGCACAAAAAATTCTTATGAAGACAGGAAATAAGCTGTTCTTTCTGTTGTCCTTATAATACAAACCCATAGGGTTTAAATGACATTGAAGAATGATTTCTTGATTGTGCAGAAAAAAGACTTCTAATGCAAGAGTAGGTGGATTAGGAAAACCTTGAAATATCAGTTCTTTCAGGCTCTTAAAGCAAATTTATATGACGTGACCTTGAACACACCAGTAAATTTGGACAGTAGTTTTTAGGTCTAGTTTTCTAGAATTCTGTGGTTATAATCATCATAACCTCAAAACAAGCATTCTGGACACTCTGTTCATAACGGGTGTTGTGGTTTAACCCCAGACAGCGACCAAGCACCACACAGCTGCTTGCTGACTTTCCCCTGGAGGGATGGAGAAGATAATTTGGAAAGTAAAGATGAGAAAATTCGTGGGCTGAGACATAGACAGTTTAACAGGTAAAGCAAAAGCCACTCATATGAGCAAAGCAAAGCAAGGAATTCATTCACCACTTCCCATGGACAGGCAGATGTTCAACCATCTCCAGAAAAACAGGATTCTATCACCCTTAGTGGTGACTTGGGGAGACAAACAGCATCACTCCAAATGTTCCCACTCCTCCTCCTCCTTCCCCTGGCTCTATAAGCTGAGCATGATGCCATATGGTATGGAATAATCCTTTGTCAGTTGGACACAGTCCTGGCAGTGTCCCCTCACAACTCCTTGTGCACCCCCAGCTTCCTCTCTGGTGGGGTGAAGGAGAAAAGGCCTTGATTCTGTGTGAGAAGTGCTCAGTAATTAACTAAAGCTTCCCTGGGTTATCAACCCTGTTTCCAGCACAGACCTAAATCACAGATCCATATCAGGCACTATGAAGAAAAGTAGCTCTACCTCCATCAAAATCAGCAAAGTTGCCTAGACCTTCTGGCACAGCTGAATGCTCAGGAGGTGAGCAATGAGTGTTGGCAATGGATAATTCTAGGGATCAATGCAAATTTATTTTACAGTAGCTTCCTAAAATCCAGCTTCTGATTCTATATTTAGATGCTCAACAGAGCAAATCTAAAAATCTCCAGATCCCTGGAGTAAAGGTATCTTACTAGAAAGATAAAGGGATCTTACTGCATTCTTAGCCTTGTTTAATAAGAATATATAGGATTAAGATACTTTATTTGATTGTAGATTGAGCTTTGAAGTTTAGGGAGAAATTCCAGCCTTTCTTCTTACTGTCTAAATATACCTTGCTTTTGCAAAATTTTAATCAGCTCTAAAATGCTTTTTCATTGCAGATATTCATACCCCAATGTTCAATGTCACTTAAAAGGCATTATCAGGTGGGGTTTTTTTAAGTCTGTTATATATTGAGAATGTTGCCCCATCTAATTTATATTTTTATTTCTTCTAACTTCAAAAGATATTTATTTTCTTTGCGTGTTACATTCATTTCACTACTTCTCAACGTGGATCTAACTTCAGATTGTTTTATAAATGTATTTTGTCATAATTTCTTCAATTCCTTTGAAAATGCAGTTGCTGTTTATAATTAGACAACTTGTGAGAAGAGTCAGAGCTCAAAATCCATATATTGCTCATTTAAATTGCAAAATATTTTTTCATGAAATTTTTTCAAAAGCAATCCCTTTCTCTTTCTCTTCTCAAAGTCACTGTCCAAGAACGGTTATTTTCAATTCTAGTACTATGATATTGAGTCTCTTCATTTTGTATATTTCATTAATTGAATCTAATGAACAATGTTTAAGATAAATAATTGCAAATGTAAAAAGAATTCTCTAATTGACTCATTGTGTTTATAGATTTTTCCTATAGACATAGGAATTATTATCCTATCAGAAATGGCAAGATGGTCATATGGACTCTTGATCAATCCTCTTCATCCCTTATTCCTTCTTTTGTCACTAAAACCAGATATTATAATGGACAGATTAGACCTGTAACAGAGACAAGAAACAGATATTCCCTTTTTGGTTTATCTGAGTGTAAAAACGGAAGTTCAGAAATGTATTCTGCATCTTATATTATTCTTAGCAGTTTTGAATAAGGTAGAAATGCAGTACCCTTTTAAAAATTGATACTTTACTTGAAAGCAACTTCCAAAACAAATTCTTTTACAGTCAAGATAGTAATGATTTCAAGTGCCATTTTAAATAGTCCACTAAAATGCTGGTTTACAAACTATGGATTATGATTTTTATATGACACTAATATAACACAAATAGCAGTATTGAAAAAATTGTAAATACTAAAATTTTATTTTTATCTAGTAACAGTATAGTTTCTTGGTAAAATAATGTTACAGAAGCTCTGCACATTTACAGGGTATTCCAACTGCTCATCACATTACTTTAAAGTTCATGAAGAATTTTTAAATAAAATGTATAAATGTTTTTAAAAATCAGAATGGAAAAATTGCAGATTTGACAAATATTCTGAAATTAAAACTTGGACTGATGTGCATCTACGATATTTTTTTTTTCATTTTTGTGAAAGGTAACTTTAAGTGCTCTTATGTTTACTACAATTGTCTGTATGCACCCTTCCTTCCTTCAAGACAATTAATCTTATTTGGGGGGATCTTAATTGGAGGGATTTTTTTAAAAATTTGGTTTGATTTTAGCCTGATTTTTTCCCTTAGTTTTCTAGTTGCACTTTGGATTTACCATACATCTGTAATTTTGCTGGCATGGCTGTTTTTTTCTCATTGAATGGACTCATATTCTCTGGATAGTTGTGTTTATTGACTGCATTTTATGAAGCATGTTGTAGTCTATCTCTGCTGTTTTATTTCTAAGTTGGGTTTTTTTTTTTTTTACTTCAAAGCAAATTAGCTCTCTGGGCTGACTTGCTGAGTTTGCTGCTGCCAAAAATTGCAGTCTTGTTTTGTTTATCACTGAATTCTCTGAGGCTACAATGTTGTGTTACTGTATTTACATCTCAGTATCAGGTCTTTGGTTACTACTTTCTTGAATGATTTGCCAGGAACTTCATTCAAATAAATCTTTGATAGTGAGGCCAATGTATTTTTGACAGTAACTTCATTCTTGCTGTTGACTCTATTTTCAAATAAGACTTTCTGCAGGGTGTTGTATTGCTGTCCTGAAACTGATCATTATTATTTTTAATTATTATTCTTGAAATAGAACCTATCCTTTACTTTCTTGATTTACTTGAAAGTATGAATTATCGATCTCTTCATGTTTACAAGAAGGGCATGAAAATAAGAGTATATAGAGTTGTGCTGTTTATGACAGAATATTGTGGGTGACATTTGTTTTCATGTAAGGCTCCTGTAATGGCTTGTTAATGGGCTAGAATGTGTTTTCTTCAGAATTTATGACTATAATATTGGCAAAAACTTTACTAAAAATTTACTTTTTCTCTCCATTTATGTTTACATGCAGTATCTTCTCTTGTATAGTATCAAATAATCCCTAGATCACCACTAATTAACATTCAATATATGCACATTTGACACATATTGTCTTTTAACCTGATGGTGAAAATAGTGGTTTGAAATTTTATTATTATATATGCAGTAGCTATGAGATATTAGAGCTCAAAAAGTCTTGTTTGCCTACTTTTTTCTTGTGGAAGACAACAGCATTATGATTAAATTTTCTGCGGTTCATAAGCTGTTGCAATTGAGGCTTTCTCAGGCATTTATGTCCTTCACCACTTTATTTATTTAGGGCATCAAAGGGATCATAATATTGTACAAAACCAGTGAACTATCATAAACTGTGAGCTTTGTTGATGAAACATATAATCATTAATTTTAAATACACTCAAAGCCTGTTTTGTGGTTTTTATTCCTTGAAGAAAATTTTCCAACCAAACCATTTTCTCTCCCTTAGCATTCAATAAAAGCTGTGATCAGTGAGTTGCTATCAAAGATGTGAATTAAAAGTTCATTTATCTACATGATTTAAAGAACAGTTTTCTCAGCTGTTAGTAACTGGAGCCCTTCCTGTGTTAGTGAGGCACCTGCTGAGAAGGTGTGCTGGTTTCAACTACAGAAATGATTAAGTAGTCTTCTGACTGTCCTCTATCTCAATATCCTTGGCTGTGAGTTTTTGTCTCAGGGTGCAGAAAGAGCTGCAATGTCTCTCAGCAGACTCTAGACTTCTATCATTAAAGATATTTAAATTTAGGCTTTGGGCAAATATGGAGTTTTTGGCTACCAGCAACAGAGTTCAGTTGAATTTCCCACTTCTCTGTGTTTCCCATTTCTCTGTTTCATGTTTATGCTTTCAATTAAGATTAAAATTAGTTATATAAACTCACTCTATAAAGGTTCTGCCTTTCACTGGGTGAAATGAGATATATATATATATAAATATACTCATTTAAATACTCAGAACCCTTTCCTCTTATTTTCTCCCCCTATCCTGTAGCAGAGGGGCAGTGATAGAACAGCTTTGATGGGCACCTGGCAGCTGCCCAAGGCCAATGCACCACACCGTCCAGCAGTGTTAAATACAACAAGTTTGTCACATTTCCTCACTTGCCAATGCACAGATATCAGCAGTAGCACGTGCATGAGGAAATAGAATGTGAGCTGGTGCATTGGATAGAGAAGATCTAGTGGGGTGCTGTATCAATCCTCCTGTGCCCAGGGTTATAGAAATGGCCGAGCACATCATGTAAAGGGAAATTATGATAAAGGTGCCTTCCTCCCTGGCTACCATGTAGCCAGGCTGAAACCTGAAGAGAATGAAATGAAAGTTGATAAATCACAGATATGTGGACATTCAGGGTCTGTGCAGGCAAATTAAACAGTCCTGGGGAACCTTTCTGGACTTAGTTGTTGTTGATGGTAAAATGGTAGAATTGATTCCAATGGACTCAGCTTACACTTCTCCAGGCAGTTTCTTAGCCTTGCTGAAGAGCTGATGTGTGCTCCAGAGCTTCATATTTCTAATTATTTTTACTCTTTCTTTAATATTTAATTTGCTTTCAGTGTTGATCTCAACTTCATGCCTACCTACATAACTTTCTGTTGCATTATTTTTCTCTCTTAGTTTCCTGTATATCCTGCTGTAAGGAGTTGAAGAGCACCATTGCCTGTCTCAAACGCTGTCAAGGCCATGGAAGGAATTTGCCATAAGATAAATCACCAGAGTGGGAACTTGAGATGAGCAAAGAAGGGAGGAATTTGCAACAGGAAGGTGCTGATTCCTGGCCTGGTGGGGACAAGACCTGGTTAGCATATCCTGGTTAACACATGACAAAAATTCCTGCTCCAGCAAACTGTGTGAAAGGAAGCAACTCCTCCCACACATATCACCAGTCAAACAAAGGCCATCGTGTTATTTCACACTAATTAACCCCAAGGGATCTATTATCAAGAACCTTGGTTACCCTGCCTCAGAAGTGACTCCTAACACCTGCCCTAGCCCCTTCGTACCCTCCCATCTCTTAAGTAGTTCACTATATTTTTGAAGTAGCTTTGGAAAATGAATAAACCTGAGCCAACACAATATTTGGGGCTCTAACACTGACATGTGTAATGTCTCTTTCTTCACCTTGTGTTATGTAGCTTTTAAACTCTGAGAAAATCCTGTGTTTGCATAATGGGACTTCAGTCCAGTCTGAAGGCACCTGTGTAATGAAAGTGACTAATATAGTACATCACCATTAGACGATTATTCCAATTATGCAGAATAATAATGAAGGTGCTTTTTCAGGTCCAGATTCCTTTAAGGAATTTGTTTAAATTTGGTAAGCATTGTAAAAGCTGTGAAATGTTACTGATTTGCATTTCAGAGTGGTGAGAAAGCATAACATTGGGGTTTTAGAAGTGCAAATTTCCTTAGTGTCTTTCTTTATCGGAGGATGTTCATGGATTACAGACTCAGACTTGATTCACAACCAAATGGAAATACCATAGAACTCAGAGAAGTTTACAGGCTTACATAAGTCCTATATTATATGAAAAAAAAATTGTTTCAAGGACAATATTGAAAATACATTCTACCTTTTTAGTCTTGTGTTCTATCTCAGTACTTTTAAATTGTATTTAAGACTAGAAATATCAACAAAATAATTATTGTATTAATATAACTTACGATTATGTATCTATTACTAAAAGTATTATATACAGCTGTATTTTATTAATTTTGTAACTGTATTTGTCCATCTATATTAACATTGTATATTAAAGTTTGGGTTTTTTTAAGACTGCAAAGAAATTATCTTTTTATATACCTGGCTTGAGTTTGCTATTTGGTATTTAAAAAAAAAAAAAAAAAGCAGCTACTTTGTTACAGAATTCCACAAATTCTCATTTGTGAATGAGATGTGATTGACCTTGATGGATAACAAGAGTTTTTTACTTCATTAGATGATTGTGGGCTTTCTCTTTAATATGCAATGTCTTATAATTTTTTTCTTAATGTACTCTTTGGTATCTAATACTATCCTGTTTCTGTATTCTTCCTTGAAGATTAAAATTTTCTTAAGGGACCACAGAACTTTTATTGCTGATTATGAAACTGGAACTCAGTGTAGTTGAACTAGTATATCAAAGTTAAGCATATAGTATTTCTGTGGGTAATAAACACTCTGAAGTTCTTTGGGAGATTGATTCTGAATAACCCTCTGATTCTCTGATTTCACAAAAAAATAAAGTAGCATGTTTTTATGCCTGCAAAAATTCCTTTCTTTTAAATACAATGCTATTTTTTCTCATCTAAAAAAAAAAACCAAAAAAAACCCCCAACCCCTGAACATTAAATTTCAATTTTAAGTCAGAAATAAACTCTCAAATGGAGTTTCTCTCTATAGCAGACCTCAATCACTTCTGCAATCTAATATCTCATTCCTATTGCATTAGAAATTGGGTTTTAGACAAGAAAAAAACTCATTCACTGCTGATAGTATGCAGTACAGATAAACTGCTCAAGATTGAATTCATATTCATTTTATATCCAAGATCAAAGCTAAAACTTTTTTTGCGAAAGTCTTCATGTGAGGGTTGAAAATTATGACTGCTGCGATGTATCCAGGACTTATTTTAACTTTATGGTTTAGATGGTGATGAGACATGAAGGGGAAATGTAAGGATATAAATGTTTCTTTTTTTTCTAATTTTTAGTATGTGTTTGGAGTTCTGATGAATTTAGCTGTCATTTAAATCTTATGAAATAATGCAAATAGATGATTAATATAAAATCAAGTACACCCATGCAAGTTTTTTTTTCATGCAACCCTTGTAACTTGCTTAAGGACTTCACCTCTTTACTATAAGAGTTATGTCATCTTGGGGCACAATTATTTTCATAAATAGCAGTTATGACCTAGTGTTTCTGGTCCCATTTCTATGCTGGGAGGCAAGTTCAGTTTTATTGCCAAATTCGACATTTGTTATGAGGTTTGGTGGCAAGGAATCATGTGCTTTGTTGCTGTGGAGACACTGTAAAAAATTTGATGGCAGAAAATCTGGGGGCTGCTCATCATGTTAGTGTTAGCTTTTCATGTGTCTGTGGTTATTTCACAGATTATGTGATGTCCAGTCCTGTCCCCATTTCCCAGCCTCTGTCTGATGCCTCACTCTGCTGTAGTTAATGGAGAACCTATGGCAACATCAATGAGTACTGTAACTCATTGCCAAAAAGAATAATCAACAGATATTTCTTTGTCATGATTTTGATGTGGATTTTTCAGGAGATTGAGTGATATAGTAAAATATAGGGAAACCCAGCATATTTTCAGATCCCAGGGTTTGTATTTAAGTTTGGAAATAGTCTTAGGTGTTGGGAACAAGGATATATGTATGTTCCAGTTACCATATCCAGAACAGCATGGGCTGTTGATGCCTAATGATTTTTAGCCTTTTTCATATTTGTAGCTTTGTGGATTCATAACATATAGAAATATATCTTCCAGTACTTTTCCTACCCTGTTTCAAAGTTTACCTAATTCCTTATTAATATATTCCTGAAATTCTGTTTAGTCTTGTCCTTAAGAAGACAATTCCTGACAAGGACATCTTTTTTTCTGCCAAAACTTAAGAGACATAACAAGAAAATAGGACAAAGAAGCCCCTGGACCAGCTCTAAGGGGCTGAGCGAGGGGTAGGTTACTGGGGTAACTAATCTCCTATTGGATGTATTGGCTAGATATACAAATTAATTAACCCTATTAAAAATTGTAGAAATATTGTATCTCGTGTACATATAGCGATATTTTGTGCACCTGAAAGCTTTCATTAAACATTTATTTGGTTAAATATTGTCATTCATAATGCTGTTTGGAAGGGTTTTGTGTTTTATACCAGGCAACATTGTCACAGACTAAATAGCTTTTGCTGAAAGCTCTATGAAATTTTATCTGAGCATTAGATGTAAGGGGAAGTCTGAAGCAGCAGTCTGTTGGGCTGTTGCACATGTATTTGGGGTATCTTTTGTGCAGTATCTGTTTCTGATGGATTTTTCCTAGCTGATACTGTTTGACTAAGACAAAGACCTGTTGACAGAATACTCAGTTGCTGTGGGGCACTATACAGAGGAGATGTTGATTATATTTATTTGTTCTTTAGTGCTTGTTTTTTTTTTCTGCCTATTTACTTTCCCAAGTGTCTGAACACAGAATTAATAGCTTTTTTTATTGCTTGAATTGGAGTGCAACACTGGTTTAGAAGCCTTTTCATTAATACTTTATTATAAATCACTAGCAGGATTTCATATGACTGAAAATCAACTTGTTTTTTGTAAGATCAAGAATATTTCTGTATGGATATATATACTAGTTTGAGACAGATAGATTTAGTATGGTAATTAAACTAAAGACAGACAATTAAGAAATAGAATTCATTTTCATTAGAGCAAGTGATCATGTTTTTTCACTTTTTTGTAAATGTCATTACATAAAACCAAAATTAATGATCTGATAATCAGGCAATTGTTTTGATTGAAATTCTCTCACCAGAAGTTTCTATTTTGGGGCAATGAAACTCTAAATCAAACAAATGATCTCTTCATTCAGCAGAGCAGAGCCTTAGCCTTAAGACCCATGAGATGCGTGTGCCATAAGCAGGAAGAGATCAATATTATCCCTCCACTCAGATGACAATTACAATTTGTTAACATTGGCTGCTTAAACAGTGTAGCAGTTTTACACTGTAAGAGAAAATTAGTTTTAGAATTTTAGAATTTTTCAAGCAGCTTCTCTGATCAAGAGCTGATGGTGATGTGTTCAGTGCCACAGCACTGAGAACAGAGCAGTGCTTCTCCCTCTAGAGGCACTTTGCAACGTGCTCTTCATCCTCAGTGAGACACATCTCTCTTCCATAGCTTTAGTGTCTACTACACCGTAGAGTCAAGCTGTTTTTTCACAGTCTGCAATTCAATCTCAAGTAAATATCCTTTGTGTGAGCAATTTCTTGAATTTCTAACTTGAATGCGAAGTGTCTATCTACAAGTGGTAATATATATGATGACTTATGCACAGAGTGCAAGGAGTAACAGCCTACAAATAAATTCTCTTCACTGCAGTTGCAACCACTGCCTTAATGGAATCTTATCTATATTATTTCTTACCTTTCGAAGACTGCATGAGTGGAATATATTTACTTATCTTTCTGATGGAAATTGCTCTGGACTTCATGTAGTCCCTTTCTAGAAAATTACTCAGACAGAATAATGAATAACATAATTCTGTAGATGGAGTAAAATTGGATATTGAGAGTGAGAATGTTGCAAATAGATTATTCATTTTTCATTCATAAAAAAATATTGACATTGGAAAGAGAGATATATTTAGTTTTCATTATTTTCCTCAGGATTTAATATGACATAACTCTAAGAATAAAACTGCAGGTAGCACTTGCTGAGATAACAATCCAGATGGTGGGAAGGTGAACTTGAATATTTGATTTCCTGGAATTTGATCTGAATTTCTCCTACAGAATGAGACTGTTTAAAAAAACCCCACAAAACTCACATCAGATTATTCTTCAGCCATGCCTAAAATAAGTATTCTACAGTGTTGTAATTATTACTGTTATAAGCAAGTTCACAATACTTTCTTCACTTAGTGTAATGCAGATAATTAAATGTCAGTTTGACAATAGCGAACACATACAGTCTTTCTGCAACTCCAAGGATAACCATCATGATCCATGAAACAGACACCAATGGAGTTTGCTCAGCAACAGTTGAATCTGTCAGGAATCTCAAGAGAACGCCCCAGCAACACTTCCTTTTTTAGAGTAATCCTGGTCTCCTTCAGTTTTATCAGCTCTTGCTATTCTGGCAAATATCAAATTAATACCCATTTAAAGTCTCCTTACTTGGCACTACAAAAATTAGTGATGCAAGAATAGGTAAAGCTGTGATTTAGTGTCTTGGTTACTATTAATGTTGCAAAGACTGGTATAAGTTCAATCCGAGATGACAAAATTTGAAACCTTTTTCAGAAATATAAAGAAATTTTTAATCACCAAGAATGTTCCTAGGGGACATGTTTCCTAGATTTCAAAGAGATGTCATCATTTTGGCATCACAACTTCCTGAGAAAACACTTCAGAAAAAAATAAAAAGATTTTGAATGGCTGGTCTTGGTGACTAAAGATTATATTTCTCTGGTTTTACTGCCATGGAAACAATTATGAGAACCTTCAAAATGAGCAAAGATTTTACTAATGATTATTTTATATTACAAAAATCTAACATTAATCTTAACATATAAATGTAACATAACTTATGTTAACATTACAAGTATTACTATTTAAAGCTTCAAAGAACCTTCTTCAAAATTTTTACATCTTACAGAAGAAAAGTATTTGGAACAAAAGGAAAAAAAACAAGTTCTGAGGTAAGAAAGAGAGCTGGAAAATATCCATAAACTTTTGACATTTGCAGCTTTAATATCAGAGAGCCGTTGATAACATATTGAATGACAGTGCAGTTGAAACTTTGAAGAATTGTGTAATTGAGTAAAAAGTGAAAATACACATCCAGAGCTTATGGTATTATAGGGAACAGAATTGTCTTTGTCCTTTTTTTTTAAAATGATCTTAAAATTCTGAGGGTTTTTGACGACATTTTCTTTTACACAAGAAACCATGTTTAGTGTATCACAGTAAGCCTGTTCTAGACAGTGTAGTGCTTTTTGATGAGCCTTTAACTTTTGATGAGCCCTTCTTTCTGTACTTATAATCACAGCCCTGGAAAAGTACTGCTGCAGTACTAGAAAACTATATGGGCATAGTCATGTGGTCACTTGGAAGGTTGATTTTTGGTGCAGTCACTCACCAGTCTTGGCCTATGACAGCTGCCGATCACCAGGTGTGGTTTGCAATTTTCAGGAACTGTCAAGACAGGGTAATATGATAAACCCACCTTGTTTTGAAGGACAAAATTCACCTTAACACTTTATAGTTAATGAATTTCATATCTTATGATGGCTTCAACCCTGTTTTCTGGTTAAGCTAGCAGAAAAGCAGTGCATATATGTGTGTACATTTGTATAAATTAGTAGTTTTGTTTGTGATATTGAGCAGGAAATAAAAATAACACTGACAGATGTAAAGCTACATCTGAAGGGTTTTTTCATGGTAAAGGATAATTTAAACATTGTGGCACAAAGGTCTTACAGATTATTTAATGTAAGTATCACGTCTGTGTATGTGTACATATATATAAATATTTTAGAGCAGAGTTGATTTCTAATCCATAAACATTTCTCATGAAGAAACACATTTTTTGTGGTGTTAAGTGATTGTTGTGATAGTCCAAAATAGGTAAGAATTACATTGCAAATTGTAACAACAACAAAAAAATTGTTTTGTAAAGTCTTGTAAATTCAAAGTAAAACACACAGACACATCACCAATGAAATGGATGTTTATTGAGAAATAAATGTAAGACTGAGGCTAAATAACAGTATAATATTTGTTATCTTTTCCAAAATATTCTGGAAAATTTGTATTTTTATGCATCTTTTAAACAGAAGAACGAAAACAAGACCCATGTGAAATAAGGAAAGAATTGTCATAAGTATGCATTTACTAGTCAATTATTTTTTGAGTATATTCCTCTAAGAATAAAACAAAGTGGATTCTCTTTTTCATTAAAGTATCTCTTATTTTTGCACAAATAATTTAAATTTCATTCTGGTAATGTATAACTTAAAGCAGGAAAACAGGATATTCAGACATTTAATTTTGTTAAGAGAAGGATTTTTTTTTCCCCCCAGAAGCAATATAATCTGAAATCTCAGAGCAGAAGTAGCTACTTCGCCTATACAACTGTTTACCAGAAAATAAAGAATTTCTTTTTAAGAGGGAAATGTATTCAAAGGTCCATCCAAATAATTTCTTGGTCTCAGTTTACATTAAAAGAGCTATTTGAGTATCATAATCTCTTCACACAACATTTCTGTATTCTCAAATTTTCAGACTCTTATTATGACAATTAGTAGGAACAATTAGGAAGATGCACCCCAAGGTTTTCATGAATCCTTCTTTTTTCTTTTTAAGGAACAGATTGTGCCATGCAGGGCAATTGTAGAGCTGCATTAGCATAGGAGTGAGGCTTAGGGCAATGCTGCATCTCCCCTGAAGAATACAAATAAAAGGACAGTCTTTGTATCTAAGCAACAGTCCTACCTGATGCTGAAGGAGAACATCATCTCTCATGCCTAACTATTCCTTTAACATGAATGAACCCCTGGAGGCACTTGTATGAAGACTTGCTTGTGCTCCAGGGCTGCCATTCTGCAAAATTTAAAATATAGTACCTTACTTCCTAGCTTTAATACCGTTCTCCAAACAATCACAGGAGAATTGAACTAGCTCAATAAATGACTGCATTCTTATCAGTTGTTTAGATTAATACCATGTCAATCCCTACTTCAGTCAAAGCAGTTGGGAGCTTTTCTGATGTCAGTGTAGAAATAATGACAACCTGGTTGTGATTCCTACCACACAGAGCTCTCTGCTGAGAACCAAAACTAATTCAGTCTGAAGGATACAGAAAATCCTAGAGCTCTGTAGATGTGTATAAGACTGCACTGGATTCTTCCTCCATATCAATATTGTAAATTTCAATAAATTATTGAGATTTCTTCTGGAAAAATAGCAATAAAATCATACCACTGAGAATAAGAAGCCATTTTTATAATATTTCTATGTTTTTAAAATTTTGAAGAGCAAGAAAACGGTGCATCAGTACATTTTATAATAAGCTTTTTCACTGTGTCCATGAGTTTAAGATGGACTAAATACTGTTCTTTATGACATAAGAATGATGGAATGGAGAGAAAACTGTTTAAGACAGGCTAAAAGTATTGCCATAAAAGGATGTTAATGGAAAATAAAGTGACAACTGGGGATTAATATTTGCAAACTGAAAACTTGTATTGTGTGGATCTATGCATTGGCAAAATGCTCTTTGATGTTACAGTGCTTTTAGTCCTAAAAGCAGTAATCATTATGCTGCTCCACCTTGTCTCTTCAATGTCATAAAGCCCTATTTTTGAAAGCAAATTTTGTATTAAATCTCCAAGTTCCTTTTAGATTATGAGCAAACTGCAAATTACTGAAACTGGTGTTAATTTTGCTCACTGAGGAAACATGGAGACTTAGTGGTAGAAATAGGGAAAAAGATGTTCTCATTTACCAGGTTTTGAGCTTTACTTTGAGTTCTGGACATGACTGCAGAATGCATGTGAGCATTTAATCTACAAGGTAGGCGCATATTTGTCATTTTCTTTCTGTGAATTTTGAGAGGGCAGGGTACTAGGATGTCTTGTTCTCATCAATCAAAGCCATGGGTACCTAGTCTGTGTATTATGTCAAGGACAAGTTCTGCTAATTCCTAGAATGTAGATTTTTCTGTTTTTTGCAATTGTCTGAATGAGAATAAGCTAAAGAGTAGAGGTCTTGTTTGTATATCCATTTCCCTAGAAACAAGTTGTGTGTAATACTGCTAATTAAACCACAAAAGTCTGTAATTTTTTTAAGAACTGTTGTATTTCTCTTTAAAAGCAACATAATCTAGGATAAAAGAGCTATCTGTAAGATGCACTGATTTCCTTTCATTTTTCTACTATAACAATACATCTTGGGAGAACAGCAGTCCTGATAAGTCTGACAAATAAGGAGCTGGTTTGCTTTCTGTGGTTGCTGGGCCAGTCTGAACACCTGCTCTGCTCCTGTGTAATTTCTCTGCACAAAGCTTCAAATAGTGTTTGATGATCACCCACAGCATTTGTAATAAAAACTGAATAAGAGCTCCATACAGACAAAATAAATGCATCTCTAGTGAGCTTGAATGTTGGTTTGAGATATGGAAGAAAATATAGTTCTTCGATATTAAATAAAACTTTGTCACTGAACTAGAGGTAGGCATTGATCTTCAGTTCTGCAGTCAAAGAAAAAATGCAGCAAAGTCTGCTTTTATTTTGCTGGAACTGGCAAAGGAAATCTAATTCAAGAATGAAGAGCAGTCACAAGAAAACAAAGAAGACAAACAAAATATTTTCCATTTGGCAAAAGGACTGCATCACTCTATTCTGTGTGTGGACTTTGCAGTGGTAATCTGGGTTTTGCAGTCCCTGAGCTCAAATGTAACAACAGCCAGGCTTAAGAACCAGTTAAGTCTCCATCTGAAGAGTCCAAGAGGACAAATACCAGCACAGTGAATGTGGCCCACCTACCTTGTGCCAGTTTGTGCAGCTGCCTAAAACTGAAGGATCCTATTGATTTCAGTACAGCAATATCATTCACGTGACCCTGTGCTTTATTTGATTTGTCAGTCAGTTCCTGCAATCAAATTCAAAGTTTTTGTTTGAACCTTATTTTTACTTCTCATTCAATTGAGAAAGTGGATTATTTTTTCAGAGATTGGCCTTGAATAGTAATGGGGCATTGGGACACACTTTTCCCAGGAGTAGTTCAGGAGTGAGGGAGAAATAACTGTTGTCCTATGGATCTCTTCAAATTAATTTTTTCTTGCTGATTTTGCCAGTCTTGGTTTGGTATCATAAAACTCTTGCCCGTATATCTCATAAATATTTAGATTTCTAGATGTGGTTTGAGCAAAATATTTTTACAATAAAATATCTTGGATCCCATAGTCCTACTCTGTTTAATTTCTGAATTTGAAAGCTATGATAATACTATGCTACAGTATTTAAGGATATTTAGTCCTGATTTCCATACTCAGTGCCTGCCACTATAAATAATGGATGATATATTGAAAAGTAGATGTGAAAGAAAAGTCTATTCCTATATCAAATTGAATTCAATGACATAGAAAAGCTATAAATATTTTTTTTCTTTAACAAAAGATTCTGGGGGTTTTTTTGTTGAATAAAAATTTGCTGAAGATGATCTTCTTAATAAAAGCACTATCTTCAACCAACCATGTTTGATTTTTGCTGATGACTTTTTTGAGAAAAACCTCCCAACAACAACAAAACAAACAAAAAGCACCAAAAGATTTTGTTTACAGAAGAAAACTATGGCTGTTATAAATCATATATAACAGAGGCTGGGTCTGATAATATATATTTTAAATCCCATTAATTAAATGCATTCAGAAAAGCTGATTTGCCTTGTTGGAGTTTCTGTTAGTCTATCTTAAATGTCATCAACACAAAGAAGAGACCTCTGAGCTTTTTGTGATGCTGCAGCACACAGATTATGCAGTGCATCATGGAAGGGCACTGTCTCACCCAGTACCATCTGCTTGAAAGTGCAGGGGGAAATGCTGAACACTTCCCTTAGTTTCATTCCATAAAAACTGTGAATAGGAGCTCATTAGCCTACAGCAGCTCCCTTTGTAATCACATTATACTCATGCAGAGAAAATTGCCTGCCTGAACAGTAAGTCCTTCTTATTGTTTAACACTGGTTGGATGCTTCCTACCATTTCTGCAGCCCAGATCACTTTAATTGTTTTCACTACTGGAGAAATATTTTGTGGACTTTCAATTTGAACAACATTCTGCAACATCTAGTGAAAGTTATCACTTTATAGAGCAATAGTTTAAATTGGAACTTGATTGGAATTTTTCTCATGTTATCATTTTTTTGTTAATTTTCTTCAAGGAAAAAAATTAAATGATCTTGATAAAAAGAAAAGTCACTGGTTTAGATACCAAAAAGACAAGCTGCGTAAAAAGTAATCAAGTAGACTGCAAGCTCTCTGAAATATTACTCCAGTACTTTCCCCTCCTATCCCACAAGTGGCACAACTCTTGCAACTTGAAAAAAAATTCATTTTGATAATTGGTATAAAAAGAGGTTAGCAAAATATGCTCCACAACATTTGAGTTTCATCCTTATGAAGGTTAAACAGAGGTAGTAGATGGACTGAACTTTTTGTGTCTCACAGTGGTTTCCACTGTTGTCCATAGCGCTGTGCTGCTTTGCTCTAGTGATAAACCTCAAACAAAATTATTACTTACTTACCTTTACAGGGTTAGGTGTGAAAGCACCACAAGCTATTGCTCTTCTAGAAGTACATACCAGTGAATGAAAACCACTCAAATATAATAATGTTTTCACTCTTTTTTCTGTTTAAAATCTTAACCTTTCTATTTCTTTTGCTGTGCTGTGTGTAAGGATAGGCATTGTGAAGCTTAGTTTGCTATAATGTGTTTTGCTGCATGTGCACTAATATGTTCCAGGGAGGTAAATTTGGTTGCAGATGTCAACTATTCCATGCTAAGTCTGCTTTTCTACACTGTGAATTCAGCGACTACAAACATTTAGTGGCTTGCACATTTTGCTTAATTGAGGTCATCATGAGGCAAATGTGTAGAACACTTCACAGCCTCTGAGATCTTCCACATTTTTAATGAAAAATACTTACCGTGAAACCTGCACTCAGGGTTACCAAATGAAAAGGTTTTAGTATTTCATTGTTTTGTATTTTTTCCCATCTGTCTTTACATCTCAGTTATGACTCAACTGTGATACTAGAAAGCTTCTCTGTAACCTTGAAAAATCAAATGTGGTGATGGTGGTACCAAAGTGGTACCAAATGTGGTGTTTAGGGTGATGATAAAAAAAAAAAGTCTTCATTTTGTTTCCCAGCATACTCAGCCTCAATAACATGCTCAGGTTTAATGTCAGTCTTTGCCTGAAAAGGTTTTTATTTTATTTCTATGCTTCCTCAGTGAAAATAATTACACAGGGAGAATGTCTGGCCTTACTCAAGTGAAAGAGAATTTTTACTCTTTTTCATTTGAGACAGAGATTGAACCTCAGTAATCTGATTTTTATGCAACTTTGTTTATTTTTAGAGTTTCGGTATAACAAAGAATATGAAGAGGTAGAAAATATTTCAGACAGCTTGTGCTCTAGGTACTGTACTTCTGAGCTACAGGTGAATTCCAAAACTTCACCCTTTTTCTTGTGGTGTTATGAGAAACCAAGGGGAACCCTTTGACCTATGTATTTTTTCCTTGTGATTTGTGTCCTAATTTATTTTATTTTACATTGTTCTCTCAGCATTCTCCTTTTAATTCATATTATAGACACTCACTTCCTTATGATAAACATTTCAGATTGTCTGGAAGTAACCTTAGAACCTCATTTGGTAACATTGCACAACTGGTTGGGCAACTGGTGAACCTAGAGATGCCATGAATCTCATACCTGGAGCAATGGAGCAGAACCGAAATGCAAAACAGTTTGTTTCCATTAAAAGCTATTGTGATTTTTTTAAAACTATTTTTATTTCAAGTAAAAGCTAAGGAGACCCATCTAGTCCTCGAGTTTGAACTTTACGTGGAAGTTTGGCGTCTAAAATAAAAATTTAATGAAAATACCTTTTCTCTTCTTAAACCTCCCAATTTGGTCACATGATAAGAGAGTTACGTACTGTACTCTATATGGGGAAAAACTCTTGGGGATTCCTCAATATCTTAAGATTTTTTTTTGAAAAGTTTTTTTAAGTCTTCATGATATGATCAAACTGCAGAACCCAGATTCATGCTTTTACAGAATTCCGTAAGTTGTTTGAAATTATTTATGAGCAATTTTAGCTGTTAAAATGCTTTTATTAGTTATTGTTTTTACTTTTTTGAAGGAAAATAACTGTGGTAACTGATAAGATTAATCTGAAGTATTGCTGTAGAAAATTTAAAGGTAAATAGCATGCTTTAATTCCTAAGTGCATGCTCCTTATCCATTCATTTTATTTTAGCAGATAGGCTGGTTTTCACAGCACTTTGTGCATTAGATTTGTTTATAGTCCAACTTTGGCTAATTACAATTTTAAAATGTTATTTGTTGTGGGTAAGGACAGAGAAATTTATGAATAGGTAAATGTTTGGAATTAATATGCCATTTTCTTTAAGGTTTAAACACTTCTAATCCCCTATCTACCTTCATTAAATCTGTGAAATTGCTGTAGTCATCATTTATGGGTATGCATGTTAATTTTGATTATAAAATAAATGGGGATGTGGTTTTTAAATACCATATAATTAAGGAAACAATCATAAACTCATGAAAGATAGTAAATACAAATTAAATGCTTTAAGTCTTAATTGTAAAGTGCTAATAGACTGAAATATAATTTAAGCATGACAAACTAGAAATTTCTGAGACTGTGTTTTTGGAGGTTGAGGGGTTTCCGATTATGGATCCCATACAACCTGCTTCATTTATTCAACAAACTCTCTGCCGGTTTCTCTCCATGTTTTGCTGGTGTTTCAGTGGGCTTTCTAGGGAAATTTGTGGAATAAATGTATTCAGACAGAATAGATATTTAAAAAGGCAGTTCTTATTTGAGGTGAATCTCAGAATTATGTTATTGGATGAGATGAACAAATGCCTTATCAACAAGGCACAGAATTTCTATTCCCTCCAAAACACCAGCTGTGTAAACCGTCTTTTTTTCACATTGTTTTCCATGTAGGCTCCTGCCAGTAGTTTGTTTTTTGTAACAATACATGGAAAGATGGCCTACTATTCACTGTAGAGGTCTGCAATTACTTCAGTTTCATGCTGGCTCTTGAGATATGCCAGCCTCATCAATAAAATTTCAAATTTTGCTCTTGTTCACCACACTGCTTTCACTTATTTTCATTTTGATGTCCTCAAGAAACTTTCAAAGTGTATTCCTTCTTCTGTCACCTGCACCATCCATATCGAAATAGTAGTGGCTTTGGAGTTGCTCAAGTTGACCTTCTGCTGCGCCCTCTTGGATTGACAGCCCAGATGAAATTCATGTTTGTTAATTACCTTCAGAGGGTTTTTGGTTTGTTTTGGTTTAGCTTTAATAAACATTGTCTTTATGATAAATTAGCTAGATGCATTTTTTCTGATTGTCTTCAAACATGTGACCGACAGTGACAAAGTGTTATAGAAGAAAGACCCATGACTGCTTGGTGGGAAAACCTCCCCCTACACTTTCCCTCTGACCCCTTGCTCTTTCCATAGTTAGTTTTTTGTGTATTTATTGGTAAAAATTTTGAAGTGCAAATGTATTGCATCTTTATTTAAGTATCTGTTCTTCTAATTATTCTTCACTTAAAACCTTTGTTACCTTGTTTTTATCTTGTCTGTGAAACTGATTTGTTAATTTTTAAATAAGAAAGTGATCTTTTTACTTATTTTCTGCATTCCTTTCTCTCTTCAAGCACTAACATACAGGGGGTTTTTGTGTATGTTTTGCTTTACAGAAAAAAATTATTTGCTCTAAGCAAGTTGGTTCATTTTTCTACCTCTAGCGAGGAGTTAGTTGTGCACAGCCATCTCTAAATTGAATTAGTTTGCAGATGGTCCTCTTATCTGTATGCTTTAAAGGGATTAAAATCTCAGGGTTCAGAGTACTGACTGACCTCTGCAACTTTAAATTTTTTCTTCTTCTTTGTTTTAAAGCAATTTATTTATCAGTTCTAATGTCCAGGGTTTTATCCATGAAGCTTTTAAGCTTATTAGGAACCTGCCATCTGGAACAGTATATTAGGAAAAGCTTCTCAGAGGAATCTGTTATAATTATAGTATATTTGTTTCGATGTGTCTGCTAAAAATTTTTATTTCTTCTCATCAAGGCTTAGAAGTCAACTGAAACTCATCTTTCAGTCAAATATGTGCATAGAGTGAATTAAAATTTGAGGGGGCAGGATACACAATCTAAATGAAAGCAGATGAAATATTTAGAGGGTGAAGGTTGATCTTGATTTCTGTGACACATGAACAGATAGCAAAACACAAACTCATCAACCCTCACCAATTACCATTATGTATATTCCACCGAGTATAATCAGCACAGGTGATTAAGTTTAATAAAACTCTACTATTCTTCAGGCTTATTTATTTATTATAATCCAAGAAATACTGGTGATTATCATGAATTCTAACCAAAAGGTTTTTTAATGACAGAGTTAATTTTAGCAAATTTCTAAATTTAAAAGAAAAACTACAAGCAAAATATTTTATAAATTTTACTGTCTTCAGTTATTTCTTTAAATGAAGAATGTTGGTTTGCTGTTCAAAATGTATTCATTAAAGCAGGTATGTTAGAAATGCAAACATGCAGAAGCATGAAAGGAAATGTTAAATAATATACAATATATATATATGATACAATAACATGAAGAAATATCCAGAGTAGTTTGTAGCACCATGCCTACATATTTTAGGGTGGCATTGCTCAGATATGATAATCCCACAACTAGGAAATGAACTATCAATACTAATGTGGAATTGAACCTGGATATGTTGACATTGATTCTACTGGCTCTGGAATGACTTTGAAACATTTTGTACTGTGTAAAGTTGACTTATAATTTATGTCTTCAAATTACTGTAACTTAGATCGGTGACACAGGGAGTCACCTGGGGTGGATTTACTGTCTTTTTTTCACTCCTGACTCTGCCCACAGCACAGAATGTTGGTTGCTGAGAGTCTTCCATGTTAAAACATTGCATTTTCAAGGCCATCTTGTCATCATGACTGGAGGATTTTAACTCACAATTCTTATTAATGGCTTCATTCTTGTTTTCATGGATTCCAGGAAGACCATCTTATGTTTATATCTAAGTATTTTTGCAAAGGCTCAGCTGAAAAAAAAATCATCTAGCCTTTGTATATGCAGCACACGAGGAATAAAATTAAAGGTAAGAAAAACCTTTTTACAGGTTCAATTTATAAGTTAATTATTTCAAACATGATACTTAATCTTTAGTGATATTGTGAGTTAAGCAGGAATTTAATCATTGTTTCAATACTGTCTGTGTGATTTATTTGTGAGAGTATTTTGGGAGTATTCTATTCATCAATTTTATAGCTTGTTTTAGGGTGCTAAATATCCCATATTCATTTTTAATCATTTGCTAGTTACTGTATTATGGAGTTGAAACACTTGTTTCATCATTAAAATTTGCTTTTTTTTAAACTGATTTTCAACTGCTTTCTTTTAGTAGTCTTTCAACACGAGCTGACCACTGGTGTTCTGCATTAGGCAGTTTGATGAAAATCTAGAAGTGTTTCAGAGCTCAGAGGATTAGAAGGTTGTTGGAAGATAGTTTCTAGTGATATCTGAAGCAGTCCATAAATTTATTTGGTTTATGTTTAGGAGATTTTCTAGAAATTCTTCCAGATACTGGCAAACTTGGACACTCCTGCCAGTCCTCTCTGGATGAGTGAGAGCATAGAAACTGTACCAATGAGCCCTGCATTACTGCAGGATTTCTCCATCCCTGAAGAAGCAGCCACAGGAAAACATATATTTTCTTATGATTCTATAAGTCTGGGAAAACTGTATTAACTCCATAGACACAGCTGTACATTTTTCATGGCTTCCATATGAAGATTTCTAATTTGAAACAATCCTGGTATCCTGGAGTGCACTGGGAAGAGTGTGGCCTGCAGGCCAAGGGAGGTGATCCTGCTCCTCTAAATGGATCTAGTCAGGCCACAGCTGGAATGTTCTGTCCATCTGGGCTCCTCAGTATAAAAAAGACAAGGATCTTCTAGAGAGGGTCCAGCAGAGGCCACAGAGATGATTTGGGGTCTGGAGTATCTCTTTTATAAGGAGAGACTGTGGGAGCTGGGCCCTGGAGAAGACTGAGAGGGCTTTGCACCAATGCATACAAACATCTCTAAGGTGGGTGCCAGGAGGATGGTGCCAGACTTTTCAGTGGTGCCCAGCAACAGGACAAAGAGCAAATGACCATAAACTAAAACAGAAGAAGTTTCACCTCAACATGAGGAAGAACTTCTTCACACTGAGGGTAGCAGAGCACTGGAACAGGCTGCCCAGGCTGATTGTGGAGTCTCCCTCTCTGGAGACATGCAAAATCCACCTGGATGTATTCCTGTGTCACCTGTTCAGGGTCACCATGCCTTGGCAGGGATGTTATACTGGATGATCTCCAGAAGTCTCTTCCAGCCCCTAATCATCCTGGGATTCTGTGACACTAGTGTATTGTGTGTATAATACGTATAATTCTGTGCATGAGTGTAGATAGAGGCTTCATCTTCTTTCTTAACTACTTCTAGGGTCTTCTTTATGTAAGTGTTAATTTGCTAAATTATTTTTATTGCTTAAATATTTATTAAAAAATGTGGGAAGAAAGGCAGATGTTCAGCGCAGTTTTTCTTCAGATTTAAACTTGAACACTGGTACTTCATGTGAGTTACAAGCATGGAACTGTAAGAATTGAGTCCTTGAATTATGGTGGGGAACCACAGCATCTTCAATAATTTTTCATCAAATTTAGGGCAAAGAAGAAGCATAATGTCATGATGATATGACCTCTTGTAATTACAGACCTTTAATTTTCATCTAGTCAAACCGGACCAGGCTTTTATTATTTTATGTCTCAAAACTTTTGTTTGATGAGATGATGAATCTGGCCCTCCACTTAGAAGCAGTTTTAGTGACTAAATATTCACATTGTTCATACAAAAAATCCTATGTATTTACTTAAAAAAGAAATGGATAGCAATCGCTATCAGTTCTATAAATGAAAATGGAATTTATCTCTAGTAATAATAGAAACAATAGAACAATAAGCAATCAATACTAAAGAATTAAAACAAAAATTATATTAATGATTGAGAGAAAAGAAAACCTTGAGAGAAATAGATAATTTTCTGTCCAAAACTAGGGAGAAGGTTAAAAATGTTTATTATAATTCTATTAAGCCAGGAATATTCTAGTTTGATATTATCCCCTTAGTAAGATTTTTTTTTTCATTCAGTGAATATAAGGCTCTCACAAGTATGTCTTATATTAAAAATTTCAGTGTTTACTTCTTTTTAGTTTTATTTACTTTGAATTGGTGCTCCACAGGGAATATTGAAATATTTTTTGAAAAAGATTTTTAAGAAGTGCAATTCTTCTTTAGTCATAATCAATCGTGTTCAATATCACTAAATTCTGAGTGATCAATAATCCTAATATGGAACTAATGCTACTAACTCTTACTTCTACACCTTTTTATTATTATAAAGACATAATAAAGATATTACAAGACATAATAACAATATTAAAAGTGCATTAGACAAGCTAACTGTGCATAAATATCCTTTTACTGTTGCAAATTTCCCTTTTCCTTCTTTTTATTTTTTTATTTTTAATTTTATTTTGGTTTTTTGTTGGCAAGCAGTGTTCTTGCTTTTAATTTTAGCTGCCCATTGATGTTTTTGGGCTTTCTAATTAACAGTCTCCCTCAGAAACAGATGTTTTTGGGCTTTTTAGCTAATAATCTCCCTCTGAAACAGTCTTTTAATATCTCTCATTGAATGGAATTGCTCTGTATAAACCCTCATATGTGCTAATTAATCTTTTGTCATATATATTCTGTTCAATGCGCTTATTTTTAAATGATTTCATTGCATCCTCAGAGCATCTTGAAGATAAGTCCAGCAGCATTCACAATCACCATAGGGACTATGATAGCCTCTGAAAATATGAAAAAACCACAACAAATTGAAATTTTTTGGAATACTTGTAGTCATAGATATCAAAAGGAACCATTCCTTTAAATTTGGCTATCTTAACAGGACTGAGAATACTTGGTTTTGACTTTGTCCTTTTCATAAATATTATTTAGCATCTGGCAATATTTGTTAGTCAAAATGTTAGTCAACTCCAGTGATGAAATTTAATTACTCTTGGATAAAGATAAGCGTCAATCATAAAATATACGAAATATACAGTAATTGTTTTTCTGCAAAAAAAAATGTTTTATAAGCCACATGCATGTTATTGAAATTAAGTTTGTGTACAATAGAGGGTAGCATCATAGATGCTCTCAACCAGCTCCACAAATAAAATGATTGCTTCTGACACAAAATCATCTGCAGTTGAGACATTTGCCCAAAGTACAGAAAGGATTTCATGCTGCTAACAAGTACAATTCTTCTGGAAAATATTACACGCTGCACTTCAGCAAATGTTTTTCAATATTATGGTGAAATCAGATTTTTTTTTTTAAGTTCAGAGGTGCCTGTTGGTGTGAATGCAGATGAGATGGAATTTAATTAAATTCCATTCTTCATTCTGTGAAGCCTGCCATCTGATTTATATTGGTTTTCTGGATCTACACACATTTTCAGAGATGGTGTTTGTGCCAAGTGAATCTTTTTGAGACTGCATCTGCAGTGACATGTTTTTAACCCTGATGTCACATTGAGGATTTTCCCAGTAACTTCACTGAAACTAAATGAGCCTTTTCATGCAGTGAAGATGGAACAGAGCTTTCTCCTTATCTAGACATAAACATCTGTCAATGACTAACTTCAATAAACACTGATCCTTAAATTTCCTTTCTTAAATTAAAGGTTTAGATATTCAGTACCATAAAAAAAATCTTTTTATAAATATAAACACACACGCGCGCGCACACACACATATGCATCATTACCACATATCACTATATAGATTTCTAAAGCTAGAAATTATTTTTTGAAAGCAAAAAAATTCAGACATCTATGTGCAGACATTCTGGATTACAGAAGGTACAACAAAAGTGAGGACCAGTGTGTGTGTGTTGACAACTCCTGATCAGTCACTTTCAGAGAATATCACTGTTTGAGGAAGGGGTCACAAATATTTCTATTTGAACCAACTAAACTCACACTCAGCTGCAGCCATCACAAAAGTTCATCTCCTCTCCAGTCAGCAACTTTGATTTCCTTGAATGAAGAAGCCAAGGATCATGAAAAGATCAAGAAAGACTGGGAAAATGATGCCTTAAGTTTTCACTTTCATGTTTTCCAGATTCTGTGCTGCCTAGGGATGTAGTTCTGAACTTCATATTAAGTGCCAGTAAGCTCTTTTCACAGAGTAGGTAGACAAAACAAACCCTGTTCCTGCTGAAGACCAAGCACAACTTTCAGGCCCCAAAGCATAAACCACAGTGAACTCAAGGGAGGAACAAGAAGGATGAGACCTCACAACCTGAAGCCGTAATTGGACAATTAAACCCCAATATGCAAATGGATCAAAACTTATAAAAGTGTGAGACCTCGTGACTGGTCATGCAATTTGTGACCATTTTGGGTCCACCTTGGGTGTAGCCCTGCTCAGGCTCTTGTACTGCCTAAGGTGTATCCTTAAAAACCTTTAAATAAATACCCATTTTATTCTCTTAGCTCTGTCTAGTGTCTGTTCCAGGTTAGTCTTCTCAAGGCATTATTACGACTTCTATCTAGTAAGTTCCTTTCCTTCCAGATTAGAGTTATTTTTTTGTTCTAATTTCATCTGTTACATCCAGATTTCTTGTAAAAAATACATCTGAAGGTGGCTGCTAGGGTTTTTGCAGCAAAAGATGAGTGAGGAGAGGGAATTCTCTTACCTCACTGTTGTTCCTGGTGTGATCTTTGTACTGAACAGTACACATCATTGCTTTATGCCACTCCTTAATAAAAACAGTATTAGCAAATGTTGCAAGGTCTGAGCTGTTATGCTGGAGCTTGCTGCTAATGTCTTAGCATAGGACAATTATCTTTGAAGTTATTAACTTGGAAATTCCAATATGGTCTTTATTCTTCTAATGTGGTATGGAGTAATAACATGTAATTATGTTATACAGGTCACTTTTCATCATCTAGATCAGCACTTGCTGCATGAGCAGAAAGATTTTTAGGCTAAAATTCTGTATTAGAAGCCTATTGACTTGATTAGAGCTTTCTGCCAACAGTCAAAACACTGTGGCAGTGACCAGGGTCACCTTCAGCAGAAAGAAAGCTGCAGGAGGTCCATGACAGCTGAAGGGATGTGTGTTTCCAGCAATGCAGTAGTGCTGAACACCAGCTTGTGCCTTAGTAGTGACTTGGACTTCCTTTTGCCATATAAACTCAGATATACGTCTCCAGATGCATCCAGCCAGGTGGGAAACTGTTTCTGTCCAGCTGGAAAGAAATAAGCAGACAGCAGGCTGTAAAGAGAAGACCTGAAGGGACTCTGCACTTAGTCTTTAGGATGAGGCTCACATTTCTACAAGAAATCACAGCATGTCTGATGCCCTCATTATATTACCTAGGAGCACATGTGGAAATGAAAAAGACAGGAAAGACTGGGACACCTTGTCAGGCAAAGAGCACTTGTTTTTTTGTGTCTGTATTCTGCTATCAACTGTTCTTAGCTACATATTCAAGGGCCTTTTGAAACTACACTTTTCAATAGCTTGATTTCATAATTTTTAATTTTCTGTACCAAGTCTTATAAAGAACTATTAAATTTGTCTATTTTTATTTGAATCTAGAAGTAAAAACAAAATACAAATTCCTTTGTATGCGATGGTGCGGTGCTTCTCTTGGGGCTTTCACCTGCACTTCCTGGCTGGCTCTGGCACCGATGTTGCAATAAAGGTACGGTCCTGTATCCTGGAATAAAGTTCAATCCTTTGGGTCCTTGCCTTGGCAGAAGCATGAACAATGTGAGAAATAAAGGGATGGAACTCCGGTGGGTAACTTCAACTGGGTTTTATTAAATCCACACAACTTCCTTTCACCCAGGAGTCAGCCTGCCGAAGCCCACTGAACTCGCGGGTTTTCACCTTAAATATTGGGGTGGGGGTGTGGGGAGGATACAGCTTGGAACCAATCCAGAATGGGAAGGGAGTGACCCCGAACCTAAATGACAACCCATAGAACAAATCAAGGAACAAAGGGGGAAGGAGAACCGAGACCCTGCCAATCACTCAACGTCCTCACTAGAACTTTCTAGACATCAGAGTGGGGCCCTGAAGTGACAGACAGGACCCAGGTGTCACATAAGTGATGATTGATTAATAATGATAACTGGGGTAAACCATAATGGGGTAAAACATGGGGTACATGGGAAAAACCTTTGTGAAACAATATAAAACAAACATGCATATAGAAAACTGGAAAAACCCCAAAACACTCCACTACAGTTGTACTGACTGGATATAGTGAGATCTAGTGTTTTGAGTTTGTGAACAAAATTTCAGAGCTTTGAACTGATCTGGAAATAAGTCTAATTTATTAAATACGTAAAATATAATGTTAATAAAAATAATATCAAAATTCTTAGGTCAGCCAAAATTTATGCTATAGCTTATATGTTTGATGGAATAAAAATGCAAGTTGAATGTAAAATCAAACTAGATACCTCTTGCTTTTTTAATGGGCTATAAAATTTAATAGACGCCCTTTTATAGGCAGTCTCCCATATGACATTGACCATAACATGAACATTGAGATATCAATTTATCCTAGAGTTTAAAAGAAGTTCAGATTCATAATCAATTTAGAATATTTTGTGTTGGAAGGGGCCACCAGAAATCCTCAAGTCCAGCTCTTAAGCCAATGGCACCTACAGGGGTCACACCCAAAATCTGGGAGTTGTTGGCACCATGCTGCAATCAACACCTTGTTCAATATAATTGTTTCTGTTTTCCCAATGAATTATGATGATTTATGTGTAGTACTTTTCTTGGGAAATCTGCTGTCCACTAGAGACTTGGTTGAGCTCAAAAAAGTACATTTCATTTAGAACTGCACATTTCACTTGAATAAGATCGAAGTAGCCCAACTCCACTAAATATTAACTGAGAGAAGGAAACTTATTTTCTTCAAAAATATTAGAAACACACTGAAGAACATTAGAAACAGGACTGTAAGTCCTGCCCTGTGGTGACAGATAATGTTCCGTACCTGAAGAAGAGGAAATACAGAAGTTGTCCTACTGTGCTTACAAATGCATCCTCAAAAGCAGTATATTAACATGTCAGAGTGGATGTTCAGTTTAGTTTGCTGTTTAGGCACTAACTGCCTTCAGAAAATGTGTATTTTTGCCCCTTGGAAATAAATGTACTAGAGCTTAGATAGCAGTGAAAACTTGTCTTGAGTAGCCTGTTACGTTTAAGATTTCTTCTCTGAAGTCAACATATGAGACGTTCTGTATGGAAACAGTTCATGATTTCTTTTCAAATAGGTTCTGGTCCCTGGTGAACTCAGCTGAGCACAGATCACATTGGCATTTCTATCTGAAATAGTCTGTGACAAGCACACTTCCTCTCTGTAGAAAACAGAGAAAGCAAGAAAAGACAGAGGAACACATAGCTCCTTTTGATGCTTTGGTATGAAGAGGGAAATCCTTGGGAGACTGTGCTATGGTATAAAAGTTAATTTTTACATTCCTGTTGATTGTGCATGTTCCAATTTATATTCCTTCATGGTTTGACTCAGTACACCCCCAGGTATGTAACTAAAGGTGAAGTAAAGAGAAGAGAAACTTCTGTATGCCTTACAGGGTCTTCCCATCACCATGCCCTCATCCAACAACCTACCCATGCATGTGCAATAAACTGTCTTGGTAAATATAAATTCTGCTGTGGCCAAAGTGTCCTCCATTGGTTTTTGAGAGCAAATGCATTGCAGATAAATTCTATATATATTCATTATTCCCAAAGTAAAACTATTGGGGCTTTATTAAGAAAGAGAGAAGAATCTTAGCCTGTGACTGCTGTGGAAATCACTAGATATACCTTCTGAGATGTAAATTACCATCTGTTTAAAGATGATAATTTCTCTGTCTCTTAACTAAATCTCTGCAAAAAACACAAGGTACTGAAATAAAGCATTTACATGGAAAGCCTGAAACCACACTATATTAAAAGGAATGTTGTATGTATTTTGAGGTATTTGGGGTGATGCTAATTAATTCCAGCTCCATTAGCCACAGGACACTGATGTAAAAACAAGTATATTTGTTTGGGCTGGAAAGAATTCTATTAAAGATAACTATAAATTTCCATTTGTTTTGAAGTTTGTGAGGCAAAAAATACAATCGATGAGTGTCATTAACAGCCCTGTAAATACACAGTGCAGAACTTGATGGTTGGAAGTTGTGTTCAAATAGATTCAGAAGATGAGAAATTATGATGGTTCAAAATTTCACAGTTGAATTCAGACAGAATATCTTGAAAGAGCCTTTGCTTTTGATAAGAAGCACAACATTAAAGATATGCTTCCAGCACTTTAGAGGGGATGTTTTATTAAATGTATGAAGCTAAAAACAGATATGAAATACTTTTTTCAGCTACTCAATTCTTGGATAAAAGAGTGGCATCAGTGCTGAATAGTAATTCCTATTTAAAGACTATTAAAAAATATTGTGGCAGAGAGGGTGTCCTTCACAAGGCTAACCCTCCTGGTGAGTTAACGTGGATCCCAATTTGAGGGAGATATTTCTCTCCATACTAGAGTAAATAATAAAAATCTGGATTTACTTTGATTGGTAGCATCTGTCTCAGGCACATCTACTAAGGCACATCTCCTGCCTAGAGGGATACTTTCTCTTTGGAGCTGTAAACTCCTCCTATACATTACACACAATTTCGATGTCCCTTCAGGAAGCTGTTACAGGACTGGGGACTCTGCATGCTTGGGGGCATCCTTAAAAGTGAGGAGCACAGCCCTTAGATTCAGCATGCTGTATACATATCCATCCTATGTCAGAGCTGAGACTGTCCTCCAAAGAGAACAATTGCCTGCTGGGCAGGACCAGGATCAAAGGCTGTAAGGTATTCAGCTCAGGGCAGCAGCCTGGAGCCTGGATGTTCCATGGACATCGTCTCTTCTAGCCATTTCAGCTCACAAATGAAAGAAGCACTGCAGTGCATGTTGCAAGAAATCAGGATCTATTCTGCATATCTCCTCCTTGCAATGAAACTAAGCTGTCTAAAACATTTTTTGAATATTTTTCCCCCTGACTATGCAGATGTTGAATAACTTCCCAAGTATTTTACATTTTTTCAATTAGTCAGATGGATTGTTTTGTTGGTTTGTTTTTCAGTCTCATATTGTAGCTGGCTGTTTTTCGCAGAGTCTGGCTGCTAGCACCTTTCACTCCAGACTGGTAGTGCTGCTGGTTTGCCAGGTGCTGGCTGATCTTGCCAGCAGAAGCATCTTAGGGAGAGCACTATGCTTTTCAGAAGCGTGCACTTAACTCTGACTTCTGAGAATGTTCCCTTGGAGGCTTTGGTATCGCTGCTTTCTCTATGAATTTCTTGGCCTGGATACAAATTCTCCCATTCTTTCGTCAATGTAATCTGAGAAATAGCATTTTCATTATCCTCCCCTCTCTTATCTGTGTGTAATGGCTTGGGTATTGTAGTTTTCCCCAGTCAGTTTACAGAACACATCATAGTGGCATTGCTGTGGTGTGATGACTTTTATGGGTTTCCAGCTGTTAGAGTTTTTGAGGTAAATTGCCAGTAAAAATTGCTCGTTTTCTGTGTTTGTGCTTGATACCTTTTTCCTTGTGCATGCAACAGTATATTCTTACCTAAGAATTACTTTTTCACGTTGTTAACATTTCAAGTATGATACCTAAGTGAACAGTTACATTTTTCTAACTTAGGACATCAAAGTCTCTTTTAATGAAGTAGCTTGGTCTAGGAGTTAATGTCTCCTGTAAATACTGAAACAAATTATGACCTACTTATTTAGAGTAGCTAATGAGCTTTTGACTTTTCATGTTGTATTATCTGCCTATCTCTTTAAAATATGTGTTGAACTTTTCAAACAGTGATTTGATTTTTTTTCTGCAAAACAGAAAGCAATTTTGTCCTCTTGACTTCTTTCAAACAAAAATAACTGAAAGGAAAAAACCTGCTTAACTTCAAGCTAATTTAATTTGTTTTCTCATATTCTCTAAAAACCAACACAAGGTATTTATTGACACATAAGATCTCTCCTTCTCTGTTAAAACATTCTTTAAATGATGCCTAAATATTTTTAGCTTTTACATATTTTCATATATTTGTAGCTTTGCAGATTGTATTTCATACATGGTTGTAGCTTCTAGTACTTTTCCTAACCTTTTTCCCTACATTTTAGCACATTGCAATGCTTCGTAATTCTTCTCTTCCTATGAAATAGTTCAGATATGGAAGTGAAGAACACATTTAAATACTGATGTAATGAATCTAGCATTTGATTTCCTCACAGGCATTTCCAATCACACAAATGGAATTGCATCGTGACACTCAGCAAATTTATGTTTGAATAAAGAAACCCAACACCCTAGTCTTACATTATTCTTCCTGTATTTTCAAAGTGCATTAATCCCATTTGTTCCTTCATCCCTACTAAGCAGGTTGAACTGAACTTCATGTTCTGTAGCAGATTGATTTCTAGGTTATACCTGCTTAGTTGACATAACATATCTGGATTTTATTTACTCTAACTACAAAAGATAAAGAGCAAACAAAAATAAAAATTCATTAGACATTGTCTGGGTTCTGGCCAGGACAGGGTTAATTTTTGCTGTAGCCAGGAGGGGTCATGGCTAGAACCTCGAAGTTATTCCATTCCATTTCACTGTGTTATGCATCCATCCTATGAGAAATCTTCTTCCAGGTCATCAAATCCTATTCCTTCAGACTCCATGTGTTTGCAATACTTTTAAAGCTGTTTCAACAAAGATTAAGCAAGATTTACTATTGCTAGAAAGGCAGACTGGGCTTCTCAATCTTACAGACTTAGGCCCTTAAGCAATACTTTCTGTATAAGATGCTCTCATCACTGTCCTGAAAGGGTCTGTGCTAGAATTCTAAGTACACAAGATAAATTTAATAGTTACTTTATGATTTTTACATTAAAACTAAAGCAGATACTGTGGCTCAAGAGGAAAACAGTAAAGAATAGTTTTGCAATTTTTGTGTGTAGGTGTGGAAATAAATTACTAATTTTCAAGGCAAATTTCTGGAGTTGTATATTTTTTCTAAGAACTAGAGACAATTTCCCTTAATTGCAATTTCAGATACTGTTTCTTTATCATATATCTGCTATCTTACTATTTATCAATTTATATAATCTGCAGCAGTATCAGAATACAGTGTTTGGTCTATAAATGCTACAATTTTGTTGATGAAAACTCAGGTTTAAATAACTTGTGCAGATATATCAAGCAATTTTGCTCTGCAAGAGTTTTACAAATTAATTGATTCAGAGGGACAAAGGGTCTTCCAACTGATCCATGATGTTTTCCTAGATGTACACTTGTATGGACATTTTTTCTGGCTAGGAGTGCCTTGAGTGAAGCTGCTTATGACATTACTCCACTTGAAAATGACCTTCTATGAAATTTCAATTGTACAACAGTCAGTCAGATGTTAATAGATAATCATCCTTCTCCATATCATTGGCGTATGTGTGTTTTAGTGTTGGAAAGCCAGCAGGGTCGGAAAGGAGTGATCCACAGCAATATCCAGCAGGCAGACTGAGGCCTTGGACTGTAGCCTTCCTTTCCTTTTTGTTTCTCTCAGCTGTCCAGCTTCATATTCACCAAATACAGACATTGAAAGCAGGGAACTCTCACATTACTTGTTATCCTACAAATCCACATCTCCTAACATAGTTGAATAAGTGATTGCGTGAGGTGGTAGAGTGGAGATTGCTGCAGGGGTGGATTTTGTGAGAAGCTGCCTGAAGTTTCTCCCGTGTCCACCAGAAGAAGGACCCATGCTGGAGCAATTTTCCAGCAGAAAAATTGCAGAACTCCAGCCTGTGGCTCATGTTGGAGAAGTTCACAGAGGAACTCCATACAGGAACAGGGGAAGAGTGTGAGGAGTCCTTGCCCTGAGGAAGAAGAAGTAGCAGAGACAAATGCAATGAACTGACTGCAACCTCTTTTGCTGATTAGTGTGAGGAGATTGAGAAAATCAGGGGTGAAGCTGAGCCCTGGAAGGGCTCAGGGGAAGGTGAATTGTTTCTTTACGATTTGGTTTTATTTCTCATTACCTTACTCTGATTTCATTGGCAATAAATTAAACTACTTTTCCTAAGTCATAAACCAGAGGTTGTAGTAAATTGGGGAACTGATGAAAGAGTGTTTGTCAGTCTGTTCAGAAATGTCACTTAGGGAATTTAAGAAACTGTATTGGCCGTGACAATTTAGCAGTGCCTGGGTTCTGTGGCTGTGAATTTGCTGTGTGCTGCTAGGAAAATTACATAAACAAAGTGCCTGCAGCAAGTCACTGATGTCTTCCATATCTCTGTTTGTGGAACTTGGGTTCTGGAATGCATGAATAATTAAACTATTTTAGCATTCCTGCTAGGAACATGAGAAGTCTCTTGTGTCGTCGAGAACTTTCAAAATATCAGATGGCTCAAAATGCATAGTCATGTTCAATGGTTTTATCATAAATTTGTCTATGCCCATCTCGGATATATTAAATTGTGCTAATAATGATCTCAAACAATTATCTGTCTCAGATGGGAATTCTGGTAATAAATGACGTGATAGGGAAACCACGGAAAACCCCATGACAAAATTAATATATTTTGGATAATGTACAATTAATAATGCATAGATCTGTGCAGTGAGTGATATAATAATCCCAAACACTAACAAAAAACCCCAAAACCCCAGCACTGAATAGCTCCACAGTCGGTGAAATCCATCCATCTCAGGAACTGAATTAATCGGGGGCAGTATGTTGGTGGCAGTATTCAATCCAAGGTGTGAAACACCGTAAAACATAAAGCACTTAAACATTGACTGTAATTCCGGCATTTTTTGTCTCTCAAATTTTCAGAGTTAATTATGAATTTTAATATAGTTTTCCTGTGCTTATAAAAAGGAGATAGTTATGTTCTAATTATATTCAATTACATGTTTGGGAATGGGAAGAAATTATTTGTAGTAACCCAACACGTATTCCAGTTCTCAGAAGACATAATACAATATGTTCATAATTCAGTGAATCTCATCTAATGTTCTGGCAAGACTTTCCAAATAGATTTATAGTTAAGAAAATGGAATGACATATCAAGATACTCTGAGTCACTGCGAAAGCTTTATGACTCAGTATTCTTCGCTTCAAAACAATGAAACATCCTTTCAAAAGATACAATGATGCAGATCTTTTGGATTTTTTGTTTTAAACCATAGCTCACTTAGCAAGCACATTTTCATCTGCAAGGATGTTATTAGGTAGAATTTTGCATAACAAGACAACAAGAAATTGTGTCTGAAAATGTTTACTTTGTGAAAAAATATGTTAATATATGGGGTAATACATCTGAAGACCATAATTGCATTCACTTATTGCTTGCTTTTCATTCTAAGACGGGTTTGTTTTCTGGATTTTTGTCTAAAGCCTTAATCAGATAATTGAATTTCTTTAATTAGTTTGTTCTCCTTGCGTTATATTATAATATTCCATTCTTTTCTAATTTAATTTAGTATTATTTAATTTGTTGGTTTTTTACAGTGTTGGTTTTTTTACAGATGTTAATGGTTGCTCCCACAGAGTAATTAATTTCTTCTTTAGATGTCAGGACATTTTTCAAAAATTATGAGGAAAGTTGTAGATATTTTGTACACAAATTAAATATTTGTATACAGTTTTGGCTTAAAGAATTCCTCCTGTTAATATTTTTAAAGAAATACTGCTGTCTGTCAAAGCATAAAAATTGATGAATTACATTTTGTACTTTTATAACTTACAGCAGTTCAGGTACAAAGACAGAATTTCAATGTCTCTTTTTTCCTACTCTTGAATCTACTTGGAGATTAATCTCGTACCTAAGTAATGCTAAGTTATCAATCAGTCAGGCTGCTAAATGTCAAAGGCAAAGGAACACACTTTGCAGTGACTGAACTCTTGTTCTGAAGAACAAAAATTCTGTTTTTATAAGAGAATGAAAAAATGTTATAATTTTTTGATGATATTTACTTGAAAAATGGTAGACAGTTATATTCCAAGTCGTGTTCTTGAAAAAGCTTATTATAAAAAAATAAACTGGTTTCAGTTGTGCTCGTAGTCTGACAAAGAGGAAAACAGTCTGCTACCTAATCAGAGAAGGCCATTAAAACAGGAGACTACTAAGAGTGATGACTCAAAGGGGCTGTCAGTGAGATAACAGATGAAGAGGCAGGAGTGTGTAGGGCCAGAGGATAAAATATTTCAAGGTTTCTTTAGCTGCAACACAATCAAAGATGTTGGAAACATTCATGCCTGCCTTCCATTCCCTTTCTTCATGCTGGCATGTGCCTGATTAATGCAGCTAATACAGTGTTTAATGTTTAAAATAAATGTTCTCAGGCAATTGAACTTCCTGTTGTCCAGGAGCTAGTGAAAACATTAACTAAATTACACATAAAACTAGGAAGGAAGACTCTGAAAAGCATAGTGCTTTCTTGGTACCACTGAGAAAATACTGCTGTTCATATTTCCTTTTTCTCCTATCTACTGTGTTTTGTAACTGCCAAAATCTCTCTGAAAGAGAGCTCAAAATAATAAGAAATACTTTCAAGTGTGGAAAGCTCAGGTGATTTTATGATCCCTCTGAACCATATACTTCAGAAGGCACATCTTCACTGATATTTGCGAATTCCAAATCTTTTGAATGTGTTCAGGATGTTACTTGTGTTACTTAGAGTCATCAAATTAATTGCTTTAAATTATGTTAGAAGGATGGCCCCACCCTTCTCTCTACCCACCTTTTCCCTGGCACTCTCCAAGTTCACGGGCACACACAGGCATCCTGCCAATACCACCATGGACTCTGTCTGCCGGGCACACCTGCCCAGATCGTGCCTCCTTACCAGCTTCACAGTCCCTGACCCACCAGCTGGTCCAGCTGGATGCTTGCTGGAAATTTTCTCTCTCATGAACTCCACATTCTCAAGTCCTCTGCAGCACATGGACCTCCTGCTGACCTACTACCCTGGTCCAGACCTAAGGGTCCCTTACCTGCCCTGGAGTCTAGCTTACAGTTTGAGAAGAAGCTCTCCAGACACAAGTCCACAAAGAAGTGAGCACTCAGGTGGTTTGGGTAAGAGACAAACACTTTTCACCCCCAGCAGCTGGCAGTAGGCACACAGGCTGTGCACCATGGTCCTGCTCCAGCAGCCCACACAGAAGCTCTCACTCAACTCACTCATAGAAATCCTCCCTGTAGCAGGATTTGGGAACACACACCCCATTCCAGCCCCTGCAGCTGGAAGTTAATGACCCCAGCTCGTTTCAGTTGCTGTCGCTAAGACCCCACTTGCTGCAGCAGCTGACACCACAGGGCAGGGCTGCCTGTATGCCCAGCCTGTCTCCAGTATCTGACACCCAGTCCGCTCAGGGTCACCTGGGCATGCATCCAGGGCACACATACACATGGGATAGAGATTGAGATCATGCAGTGAGAGAGTTGAGAGTTAATAAGACTGTGGGACAGACTGGTGATCAGGCACAGACAAGTGAAGCTGGCCTCTTTAATATCCTTTTCTGTCTACTCCCTCTCCCAGATACCCTTCACTTGCACATTGATTCATCAGCCACCATAGTCCCCTTGTCCTCCCCACTTGCAGTATCCTCTTCTTTGCCTCCTTACCAGCTAGCTGAAAAGACTCAGTTGACTGCGGTTTCTTGGAAGCCCTTCAATTAGTGTAAATGAACAGGTACATTTCTGCTTATTGTCTTCATTAGGCTAATTGTTCAGGTTTTATATCTCTGTTTGTGTCTCTCCATAATCATTCCAATTTTGCAAGGTCATTAGTCAGACAATCATAATGAAGAAAAACAAAACCTTCTCACCTCCACACCAATTAGTGTGACTGACTGGGTTTGTTCTTATCATAATTTCCCTTATCAGTTGTCACTCAGGTTTGCTTAAGCTCTTGTTTATGGCTCTTTTGACCAGATACCCTTAAAAGAGCAGATATCATGCTTCTACATACCCTTGCAGATTGTTTCTGTAATTAGTAAAATGATTTTACATATAAATTTTCATTTATTGCGAGCTTTTATAGCAATTTTACAGCTCTTCCTTCAGACCTCTAGATTTGGTTTGCTCAGTGCATCTAGTCAGAACAGACATTAACCTGAAGGACTGTATTCTCTGCAACAATTTACGGTATATATGTGCATATGATGTATTTGAAATGTTGTCAGTGAAATATTGATTATGGGAATACCGGTCACTCTGGCTTATATTTTCCTTTTTGCCATGGGATGAAGTCTAGAATTATGTTTGTAGAAATACTCCATATTTATGAAATGTTTCTGAAATCGGGCTGTGCCCAGTGTTTTGGACCAAAGTCACTGAAAACTGTAGCCTTTACAAATTTGTACTTCATTTAAAAAACAAAGAAACTTTATATTTTCATGCCTTAAACAGTAGCTGCATTGTGGGCTAAAGACTAATGAGTACAAATAGTCTTGTGGAAAACTATTCGGCATCTGTATTGTGAGCTACAAAACTGAAAGATACTGAGCGTAAAGATAAAAAAGATCTTAGCCTGGTAATGCTAAATTTAATTCCAGCTTTTGAAGAATGTCAGAAAAACTGCCACGGTGAAAATGTTGACTGACAATTTAATCACTGATATCTAAAGAATCTACTATTAATTTTTTGTGTGCAGTTCAAGAAAGTATTTGCAATGATAAAAGTCTTTATCTTGCTGAGGTAACAAGAGAGACTTGGATAAGATTAAATCACAAATTTAGTTAAAAGAAACAAAACAAAATACACTCCCCAAGAAATACCACCCCCAGAAAAACAACCAACCAATCAAAAAAACCAAAAACCCAAAGGAAATGACACCAAGGAACAGGAAACCAGAAGTTAAAAAAAATTTTAGAGATTGTAGAAGGGAAGACAGGTAATGATACACTCCCTGTTCCTCAGATGCCACAGATAAAAATCACAATTTCCTTTATTTAGACTTTTATCTCCTCTCAGTTGAATTTAGCCTGCCTTTTTGTCCTTTTCAAAGGGTATTTTCAAATATTCACTTTGTCCCTTCTTATGTCCTGTGTAAGCCTGGAGTGCATTTTTCTGTCCATCTCTTCTCTTGTCGCTGCCTTTGCCTGACATATACAAAAGCATGATATGATGACTGCTGCATAAAACATGAACAGGAGTTGCCTGCCTATATCCAAACAGCTCTAATTAATTGTTGAGTATGTTCTGTGTGCTCTTTTCTTTCATTGACTCTGTTTATGGTGATGAAAAATGGAAGCAGAATTCTTTTCCAGAGCAAGATACCAAGAATATTTGGATAGTAATCTAATTTTCTGTGTCTAAGTAAAACCTAAGACTAAATTCATTGGCCTCAACCACCCCACAGCCAGATGTTTCAGACCTTTAATTGCAGCCTGGAACAGGTAATTTGTTTATTAGAGTCCTGGACATGTGTTACAGCTGGAGTTTCATGATCATCTACTTGACAAAAAAGGAAGTCTGTTTTTCAGTGGGAAAAAAAATTCTTTACAGCTAAGAACCCTTTTGTTTCATGAAAGTCTTCATATCATGCCACACTTTGTTCTGTTTTGTTTGCATTTGACTAATTAAGAGAATGAAAGAGGCAAGAAATAGAATTTGTGGGATAAATATGATTAAGTAATACATTGGTAAAATTCTTTGGTGTTATATTCAAACACAGTTTTTCTCAGTGGATTCCTGTTTGTCTAAAGGAAATGAAGCCTAGAGAGATAAGGTTTTTTTTCAATATTCTTCAGTGAATTGTTTATTTTTTTCAGTCTTTCATACTGCCACTCATAACATCACCTGAAAAAATGCTTTTTCCTTTCAGAAATCTTGGAAAGACTTAAATGGGTGGTGGCTTCAATGCGATCTGCCTAGTTAATAAACATATAGGAAGAAAAGAAGGTGGTATCTGCTTTAGCTAGTAAAAACCTAACATATTGTGCTAATATTTTAGAAACAATATTCTGTTGAAGCAGCTTGCTGTATTATTTTTCCCTGTGTACAACAACAGCTAATAAGTTCTGTCTAATGTTTCATTGCTCTGATGTGACATAAGAGGAAAAAAGCCTATATGTAATAATTAGACTTTAAAAGCTGTTTACTTTGACTTTAAAAAGGCTTTGGACATGGTGTCCCGCAGTGGTCCGTGTTGGGAAGTAACAGTCTTGAGGGGAGTAAAACAGAGTGAATGAAAACATGGTTGGACAGTCAGGTCAGTGGACTGAAGTTAGTGGCTGGTGCTTTCCCTGGAGGTCAGTAAAAACTGGAGGACCTCTGGAGTGTCTCCTTGGGAGTTGGCCTGTTTCTTTTCTCTGTCAGTGACCTGTAGGAGGAAGCAGAATGTAGCCTGGTACATTTTCCAAGTCTAAGGATGACAACAAACGAGGGGCAGCAGTTGACAAGCCTGGAGGCATGGCTGCTGTACTGAATGTCCTGGGCAGGCTGGAGAAACGGGCCAACAGAGACATTGTAAAGTTGAGCAAGAACAACACAGGTCCTGACAGTCCCATTTTTTCTATGTATACACAGACAGGAAAAGGTGATCACGAGTACAGAGCCAGGCTCTTTCTTGTGGGCAGGAGGTTAGAGCTGGAGAGACCTCCTGAAGTTTACCTGCTCAGCCTAGATCATCTTACAATTTTATGAGCTCCATAAATACCTAGTGACACTAGTTAATCGGATTCTAGGAAATCGGTATTTTTGGGCAAATTTGTGTGCATGACCTCTTGAGGTTAATACATGAATTATAGGACATCCATTAAATAATCTTCATATCTTCAATAAACAATAGTTTAGAAGATTATTTTTCTGGGGTTTTATATGCAGTGATAAATTTCACCTACATTATCCACTTCTGTCATGTATATCACAACAAATCTTGATATGTGTGCGAATTTATGGCTATGCTTTTGCACTGTTAAATTTTCTTTATACATCTTATTTTTCCCGTTGCCCATTGACATAAATCAAAGTATGAGGAAGAATTTTTTTTATAATTTTAAATAGGAGCCTGTCAATAGGGGTATTTTAATTAAGTAGGGGTATTTAATGACCTGGTAGTTTTGTTCTTTGTCTTAAGATAAGCCAACTCTTCTCCTTAATGATGACAAAACCATGATTGATTTCTGACAAGAGAAAAAAAAATTATACATGACTTTCACTACAAAGAGTTTTCCTTCGAACTATAAACTTCTTTGGTATAGATGAGAGCTGTTCTACTGAAGCTTTAAGATAATAACTTTAATTAGGGCTCATTTGAATTTTTAGTGCCTACAGTTTGAATAAGAATGTAAATGAAAGGAATATTTTTTCATAATTTTAAGGGTACAAGTATGTGTGTGACAAAAAAATATTTTCTTTGGTTAAGGACAATTTTTCTTTCTTTTTTAAAAAGTGATTTAGATTAGCTTGAAAGCATTTAAATGTTTTGTTTTAAAATTTTCAAAGGTGTATTTGTCATACTACATCTACAAAGCAACACGCCTTCAAAAATTTAAACAAGGAAAAGAGCTGAGCAATATTCAATATTGGTGATGTGGCCCTTAAAACTGATGATAGAACTAGAATAGAAAATGTGACATTCTGTTTGAGATCTATAAGATCTCACTCTGTGAGTTCTTCAGTTCACTGTAAAAGGATTCTATAAGCCTGTGGGCATCTTGTCTGTTATCTTTCCTTGAAAAACATAATAATGATGATTAATGCTTGTGTTTGGTGGAAAAAAAATCAAGCAATTTAAAATTAAATTTATTAAGTTTATCGGGTACTGAATTCATGATCTCACTATGTTGTTAAAGTCTTTTCCTAACATGCAGAGAGTAAAGAACCTGAAAACCCAACATTGTTTCCAGAATGTAATGTTGGAAGACTTCAAACTTTTTCTGCTTTTTGATGATTGGCATGTGCCAATATACTAGTGAATTACTACTTTAAAACCTTGCTTGTCCTTTTGTTCTGACTCTATTCTCCCTCTCCTTTTCTTCCTCATGCCCATGCCTCTCTTTTACCCTCCTCTCCCTTTCAGGTATGAGTTCACACATCGTACTGTGTCAGCTCTTTAATTTTGTAGCCATCTCCTGAGATCAGCTGGGTGTTCCACCAGTCGGTCTGATGGAAATGAATATTCCTTTCTCATACTGTCAGAGCTTCAGGGGGAGGATGACTGTATAGTTTTAGCATGGCTTACTCTATCCATGGACACTTTTCCTGGAATAATTAAGCAGGGCAAATGTAATCTTAGAAACAAGGAGTTTCACCACATTATTATCAATGTGATACAAGAAATGCAGAGCTAGTTAAAGAAGGCAGTAGAAGAACTATCAAGGTTTGGGGTTTGGTTTTGTTTGTTTGTCTGTTTTTTCTTCCAAGACAGATGTTGTTGTCTGTCAGAAAAACAAATGAAATTCGTATACACACAAAGGGAAGTGATATCAGATATGCAAGCACAGACTGTAACATATTTTTTACTCTAGGAAAGCATCAGATGTAGATCTTAATATGGATCTTATTAAAGCAGTATAATTCATTTACACAGTCTCATGGTGCAAAAATTTGGCTTTATTTTGGAGGATATTGTCAGTTTGCATCAAAGTGTGTTTATTAAAGGAATATACTTCAGGACTGAGGTTATTAATTAATGCTGCTGCAAGTAAAGTAAATGTTGTTGACTGCAAAGATGCAATTTTGCATCATCTTCGTAAACAACCCCTGTTCCTGCTGAAAAACTCTCTTATCTCAAAATAAGATATAAAAAACCAAAGAAACAAACAAGCAAAAAATCTGATTAACTAACTCTGCCAGAAACCAATTTAATTAAATTTTAATCCTCTTAATTTTTAATCTAATTCTGTTATGATCTCCCACTTCATTTCTGATGATATTAAGTAGGTATCCTTTTTTTTTTGGTTTTTTGGCCATTTCTCTGTACTTCTTCCATTTTTTTTTCTAAATGCAGAAGATATTTTATGGTGACTGTTGCATTGCTGGAAAGGTGTCCCAACTGGTTTAATTAGTGTCCAGTATAATGCAATAAAATTTAGCTTTCAATTAGACATCAGGGTCAAACATTGTCCTCTTGAGCGTGAAGAATAAAAATTCAATACTTTAATCTCTTTATTAAAAGATTCTCTTGGGTTACAGAAGCAGATTAAAAATTATGCTATCAATGGTGGTGAATTTGCCAAATGTGCCTTTGTAACGAACTCTAAAGGGCTGGGAATATTTTCAACATGTTAGGGAATAAAATGAGAGGCGGAGATGTCATACTAGAAAACTGTGTGATCTGGCATTATTGCAAATGGAAATAATCCTAATTTTCTTCCAGAAAGATCTCTTTGTATATTAAATTTGTTTTCAGTGTATTTTTTAGAATGCAGTTACAAGAATTGTTTGTTCTGCTCACATCTGGTTTTTAAAACACATTATTAGGCCAATATTTGATGGTAATTAAAGTAGAAATGTAATATTCACTCTCTAATATCAAAACACATGACTGTAGCATCAGGATGTTCTTCCTCTGGAGCTAGTACTATGCAGGCAAAACATAATTGTAGAATCCAAGAAAACCTTGCAAACCAAACTAACAAAAAACCCCAACAGAACGATCAACCAACCAAACCAAAATATCCAAAATGCTTAGAGGTGCATCAGGTATCCATTGCAAACTATTATTATATAGTTGGATTTTACACCTCTTCCTGTACTCAGTGTTTACTCTTTTCTATAATTTTTTCTTCATTCTAATATTGTATACCAAGATTGTGGCTGTGTTCCTTCCTTCCTTCCTTCCTTCCTTCCTTCCTTCCTTCCTTCCTNTTCCTTCCTTCCTTCCTTCTCTCTCCCTCTTTCTCTCTTTCTTTTGTTGCTTAGTTTGGTGTTTGTTGGGATTTTCTCATGTGTGGACATGACAAGTAAAAATTTTCATGTGTGATGCTTGGAAAATAGGATTAGAGTAGAGAATGAAGTGGAGTTTGGTTCACAGTTTTCAAAATCTAATAGCTATGGGCATCCAGTTTCTCTAGATATTACTGATCAGCTAGTCTTTCTTTCTGTGGTAAAAATAATGCAATCATATGAAAGTGTAGGACTTGTAAAATATGCCTCCTTTGAGTACAGTTGTGTGCACAATTTGTGTACAAATATGCACTGAGTTTTCCTACATAGGGAAAAATTACAGTTGAATAAACTTTCATTTCTGTTTTGTCATAAACATAGCAGTATTTTTATCTTCTGAAATGACTGGGAGATTGAGAGGGGATAGTTATAGCTGGACCTAAAATATTCAGTTAGTAATATATTTTGACTCCATCGTCACAAATTAGATTTCACAGCCAATATAGAGCATATAAAGAACTGTGAAAGGCAATTTTTATTTTGTGCTTATATAGGTTTCTCTTTCTCTTTTTTTCCCAAGGGGGATATTTAGCCTTTCTTATCATTGTCTGTAGAAATCATAAGATGAGATCATTAGGTCTCTCATAAGAAAGAATGGTGGAAACGAGATATTCTACTGTAAGCAATAAATCACGCATTACTAACTTTTTGTAATTTAGAGGAGGACCATATCTCAGAAAGAGCTTTTCATATGGCATATTTAGTAATGAAAAATAGTTTGTAGAATTTGTTAGAAAGTTTTAGAAAAAAAGTTCAATGACATTTAAAATGTTTTGAATAGTCCTTATAACTGTTTCACACACTATTGTGACACATAGAAAGATTGACTTAAAACTTTATAAATTTTTCAAATTTGTGGCAATACCACTTAACACTAGAATATTATTGCAGTGTGTACCAAGATCTGAGTTCTTTTTCTGCCATCAGTGGGTACCATATCCTGCAACAGGTCAATGCAAGAATAACATCTCTTGCTGACCATTTTAGCTGGATGTAATTTCATACTTATTTTAAGAGTAGAAAGTGTAAGCTGTAGATAAATTTTTTGCCTCTTTCCAATTTTCAGATTTTTAAGTCTTGGATCTTGTGGGTGAGATCAGGTACAAAAATTATGAACTCCTGTGCCATAGCAGAATCTGGAATACTATCACAGCTTTTGTTCTTTTTTTTTCACCTAACCTTTTTGCTCTTTGAATACGCTATCCATTTTTTTGTACTACAGAAATATTTACTACCAGAGAAAAATTCTGTCTTCAAATGCACATAGAAAGTCTCATATCACATCAAATTATGTTCTTCTCTACCTATGTGGTAACCTCCAGGTCTTCATTCTGGAGAAAGAAAATGGTGACATGTATTTGTTTTAAACAGGGCAAATAGGTGTCCTGAGTATCAACTCCGAGCAAGCTTTTAAAATATCAGTGCAAAAAGGTTTTACTGTATTTTGTAAATCTTAACTGAAAGTTTTGATAATTTCATATTTAATGGCAGCATATATAGGATTAAAAGTCAAAAACAATTCTTCCTATATCAAAATTAAATCAGTATCTGTACCACAAATTCTACCTGAAGCTATCTGAATTCTTATCCATGCTTTGAAAACAACTACTGACAGTATTGGTTATTCCTTTATCTGCAGTATTAATGATTGCTCACTTTTCTTTCTGTGACTGCAATATATAGTAATATATGCTGTGCAATATTTAGTGATGTATGTAAACTATATGAATTTGTTCTGTGAAATGGGATTATTTTGATGGAGAGACAGCTGGTAGAAACAAAGAGGCATAAGTAAGCAGAAGAGAAAATTATGAGTATATAGAAACTCTCAATGAGTTTCTGTTATTTCATTGTCCCACTTAGGCTGAATTGATTAGCAACAGTAAGTACACCAACATTGCTTTTAGCCTTCTGCTACCTCAAGCTCTGTTGACAAACCAAAATAAAACAAGGTGAGAGACCATCCTCTAGCTCTAAGGCCAAACTATATTACTTATCCTCGGATTTTCTCTTGACTGCTGCCTAAAGATATATGAATATAATTTTTGTTTATATTCTTTTCCCTTTTCAGAATGCCTTAAGTAGGGTGAAAATGGAATCACAGGCTACTTTCATACCAAGAAATGGACAGTACTTATTGAAATCCCCAATGTGTGGCAATTGGGCAAATGTAGTTCAGAGCAAGTGATGCAGAAGTCTGGAAATTCAGGAGTAAATTTGAGTGGTATTGACCAGACAAGTTTAAAGTACATGGAAAGTTGCAGTTATTTGTGCAGCCCCTTGTGTATTATGGCTCACTTGATGACCCGCGTGACATAAAATGAGGTCTGAGCTTGTGAAAGTAGAGTTTCTACTTCCTGACCCCACCCAACCCTTGCAGATCTTTTGCTGGTTTTCTTGTTATTAAGCTTGTATTACCTTCATCTCAGAGAATAAAAATTCTATTTAAATAGAGGTCACAAGAAACAAAATAACCAAAAAGCTATTATGGATTTTTAAGGATGTTTCTAAGCTCTCTGTGAAACCGCATGAACTTGGTACTTTTGCATATCCTTATTTACAGCAGTTCTGTACCCACAGAAAAAATTCTTATGTGCGTGGATTTTTCTACAACACGTTTATTCAATCAGATCTGAGTCATGCAATATCTTTTTTATTTCTGCTGGTCTGAATGAAAATGAACAGGGATATTACTTTCAAAAATATTATCTGTGTCCTGCATCCTTGCAAGAAAACAAAGCATAATTTAATATTCTTTTGCATGGTCATTTTATCTTAGTCATATATGCTTGCTTTTTAAAAATATTTCTGTCCCTACATCTTTTTTTTTTTGTTGTTGATGTTGTTGTTAGGGTTTCTAATTCTCACAATGCTTTAAAAGTAAGTTAAAAATCAATTTAGTAGAAAAAGTTAGGAAATCCACTAAAATATTTGACTGAGCTATATGAAATTATCCTATCAAAAAGAAGGTGACTTTAAGAAAGAGGATAGCAATTCTTTTTATACATTAATAGAAAGAATTATTCTCTAATCTAATTCTACCTAATCTTATTATTTTGTAATGTATTTCTCTGAAGATTTCCCCTTCAATGTGTTTATGTATCCTTCCCAACAGTCTTCTACAGCATTACAAATGTGTAAGACTTCCAAAATCAAAAGAGTTTTAGGAAAATTATTATTCAGAAATTGAAATATGGTGCATATGCAAATGTAAAAGGATAGAGGGTATGCAAAAATGAAGCTTCATTTTTAAAGGGAAGGAATGATAACCACCCAAAAGGAGATAAAATTGGATTCAAAGTTCCAATCTCTTATGCAAATCCTTGATTTTCCCCTCATCTAAATATGCAGGATAAAAACATAGTATAGCTTCATAATCACGGTTAAATCACAGTACACAGTAAACTGTTCACTGATCAATATTAATGTTGAAATTAATATTTTTTTATGAAGCTAATTGAATCATAACTTAATGTGCAATAGGATTTAGTGTCTGAATACTAATTTTCTAGTTCTTTGTCTATCTTTCTGTATATATTCATTAAAAACTTCTAAGGAAATGGTTGCGGACTGGTACTACAGGGACCATCACTGGCTGGTTGTGTATATAAGAATCATTTCGGGAGAAAGGACCCCATATCTGAGAGCTCTAAAACCAGGAAGATAATTATTCACTTCTGAGAATGCAGATTTTTCATCAAAGAAAATAAAATGGTCTTTTTCCCTTCTCAAGTCCTTTCTTTGTTTCTAATTTTTCCTCTGGATATATTTTGGATGTTTTTCAGGGTTTCTTGACAGAGAAGACAAAGTAACTTGTGTGACCAGGATTCGGTCACGTGCATGGAAGTAACCACCTTATTACTTTTTGGGACATCCATACTTTTTCTCTGCACTATGTACAGAGTCAATTGCAACTAACCTTTGGTTTATGACAGTAATTAAAGTTATTAGTTATGAAGACAAGTTCTTCACTGTGGTTATTCTGAGAATGTGTTTCCAATGTTTTGAAGCGTGCTTTCCTCTGCTGGTATCATCTCCTCCACATTAGAAGACTTTGGTAAAAGCCAGACCAAACCAAACCAGAAAGAAACAAAATGACAAAAAAACCCAACAAAACAACAAAAACCCCAAAACAAAACAAAACCAAAACAACAAAAGAAAGCAAAAAACACCCCAACACAAAACAAAACAAAAACCAGAACCAAACCTAAACTCAAACACCAAATCAGATCTTTCTATTTTAGTCTGCTAACCAAGGTATAAATGGTAAAAAAGGTGCATACTTGAAGACTGAGCTACAAACTCTGTTTTTCTGCGTGTTTGGAAACTGTGCAGACCTAATAGTGTTTTGGAGTGGAGTGTGCACTCTACCCCACTGTTTTAAAATCATGTTGATATCTCTAGTTTACTTTTTCTCACAAGAGCCTGTAAAAGTCCTGTTATATTGATGTTTGTTTCACAAACATATATTGAGGTTTGTTTCACCTCTTGAAAGGTTTAAACTAGCTTTACTTCTGTACTGAGATCAGTTCTGTGATAAAAGTCCGTTAGTCTTTTGTCTCATATATGTATTGTATATCTTTTTTTTTCCTGATAGGAAAATTTAGCCATAGAAGAAACAATGATTCCTTTCCTCAGGAACATGGTAGGAACACTTTATCTGTCAAATTATATTTTCGTATGGATTCTTCTTTTCTGAACAGCTTGACATGAGAAGATTAGGGTATGAAATCTCCTTTATCTCTCATCTCTGAGAAATGTCATTGCTTGTACGTGCCAGAAATATTTCCAATATTGCACTTGCTGTATTTGCCAAGCCTAATGCAAAAAGTATGAAAAAAATCCAGAATTTACATCTGTTTGTAAGCAACCTGATTTTTTTTCTGTTGTTGTGACTTACATATTTTATGTACACATACATATACATCTCTATATGTAATCAACCTATAATGAATCTAATAATTCTAAGCTCAAAAGAGACCAACAACTCCAATATGTCATGAAGTACAAAGTGCTGCAAACTAGGAGAATATACCAACAAAACTAGAAGATAAACTGAGGAAAGGAATACTGATAGAGTTTCCCCACATATGCTCTACTGACACACCTTAACAAAACCAGAACAGAATTTGTCATGTCTTTTTTTTCTGATACAATCTCTGTATCCTAATTATTCTTCAAAGTGTTAAATCCTCCCTTCTCTTTCTCATTTCACTTACTTGAAACTGTACTATTTCACCCTAAACTCCTGCTATATTTTTTTTTCTATTTCACATCCTTCCCTACCTCATTCTACCATCACAGATCTTTACCAGTGATCAATATCCTCTCCCTAGGTATATCTTTTCCCTCCTAAGGCATTCATCACTCTGCTTTAATCTTCTCCATCTGGTGGGGTTTCTATCTATTCAATAGGCCTATGGAGAGCACGGACGTTTCTTATTTCCTGCATCCTCTTTACTCTGAGCAGGGCTGTGTAAGCGGAACATGGGTGACGAGTGGGACAGCACCACGCTGATGTGTTGTGATGTGCCACTGAGCAAGCTGTTATCATCTTGTCCTTGCCTTTATGCTTCAGCTGACCCAAGCAGAGCAACATCCATCAGGGCCAGAGAAAAAAAGATAGAGCATCAGCTAAAAGATGTCATTGGACCTGGCCTGCCCAGGGATTAGGTAAGGCAGGAGTGCTTTGCTGGTGTTCTGTCTCTAGACGGCACAGTGCACACCACGTAACAAGGCTGTGCTGTAAACATCTGTGTAATAACACACTGCGGATAATGAACAAGTCTCAGCTATGCCTTCCATTTAAAATATTTTAAGACATCTCCAATTGCAACGTCCTTTCTTAACTGAGTTCTCCTCTTGACAGAGACTTTTGACATTTTAAAATGGTTTGTGAGATATTCAAAGCACATTGGATGTATAAATGACTCTTTTAACCAGTGGATCCCTCCAAGGATTTCCAAATTTCTCAAAATCGCAGTAGAAATTAGATGCAAAGCATTGTTAGTACCCACTGATAATTTGTATATTAGTGTTTGTGAAACTCCACTGTATACTTTCTTAAACATATTTCTTCTATACCACAGTGCTTTAGTCAAATAATTGTATTTCAAGACATAATATCTTCAAAGTCCAAAGGTTCTCATCAGGCATTCGGTAGCTAGTACATATTACCATAACATACACATAGATACACAAATGTTTCCTTTCACCTACAAAATTACAATAATTAGTGGTAAATCTTAAATAAAAGTAATTCTAAACAGGCTAAAAGGAGAGTACACCTTTTAGCCTTTTATTTCTTAAAGTCACTGTTCCTGTGAATCTTGTATTACTGTGTTTACTGTTAGACTTGTCACCATTTATTTTGATTAAGAGGTGTTGTACAGCCTTTTTAAATGAGAAGAAATAAATCCTCCTGTCTTCATCTCTTTCTACCCCACTGTGAGGGGAATGGTATTGTAAGTTTCATTATATGGAGAGAGAAGTTGATCCTTAATAGAGTAGGCAGTCTCTGCAGGGCTACACTTTACGGCTTTTCCTCTATTTTACTCTCCCTTTGGTAAATCTTATTTTAGATGTGAAGCTTCAGATCAAGAAATAATCATATGGTGAAATATAGACTGCATAAATGCATGGTATTTGTCACAAAAAGTTTATTTGGTTTTTGTATGTAATTTTTTTCCCTACTGGTCAGATATAAGAGACTGAATAAAGAATAATAAGAGTTGAAAAGTAAGAGAAGTGTTGAGTGAAAACAGAAATAGTTGGTGCTGTTCATTAAGCTGCATTATTTCAAGCTTGCTTTTCATTTTCTTTTCTCTTTTTTTTATTTTCCTTTTTCTTTTTATTGATTTTTTTCCCACTTTAAACCATTGCAATAAACATACATTTCAAATATGTTTGTCTACTAGGGAAGTTTTTGGTTTTTTTTGCTAGACTATGATTTATACAGTTATAGTCAGTTTGAAGTGTACCTTAAAAAAGTAGTCTTTCAGAGATGGCACATAGAAAATGGATGGTCCTCCAGTGTTGTGCACTTATATTCTTTACACATGGAAGACTCCAAGAAAGGAATTGGGAAATAGCTTGCGGAAACAATCCAGAGGATGATACAGACAGACAGAAAGCTAACGTGTGAAAATGGGAGTCTGTAGCTATCAGTGATGTGTTCAGCATGCCATAAATTACAGATATTTATTAACCATTTTGCCCAGAGCATCTCTAATGACATTGAGCACCACTCAGTGTCTTACAACATGCTTAGAAACTTTAGTGTAGGGGTGGGTGAACTAAACACATTCCCTACTTTTGTTCACCTCAGTTGTTCATGTAGTCCTTGCAGTAATGCTAAAAAGACCCAAATATTGCCATGGGCAGATGGTGCCTGTGCATCATGAGCTTAACAGTAACACCTTTTGTGTTAGACTAATACGATTACACTGACACTGTACAATTACTTCAAGAAATCATGGGGAAGTAATCATCAGGCAAAAAAAAAATATTATTAATTCCAGATTTTGAAGCCATAACATCAAAACTTGAATGAAGTAGATGTCACTTTTTTTTTTAATTGACATCTTGGTGATATTACACTAAAAGTGAATACTTGCTTTCATCAGGAAATGGAAATGGTTTGTGAGATCATTGAGAAAATACTTTTTTTTCTTTTTTGTGGCTATTGATACTTGTGTTTTCCCTTGTGAAAATTTGTTTGTATTTTCTAATATATAAGTAAAATAACTATTACGTAGATTCTGATTTTTCACATCTCAAAATTCCAAAGCTGTTTCAAACAACAAATTTATTTTAGGTTAGCAATACAAGGACATTTAAAAACATGACAGTTACCTAAATCTCAGTGAAAATGATTTCATGTGCTTTTCTTCAGAATTTCTTTATTTTTCATCTATTAAAAAAAAATACTAATTCAGAACATTCCTCAGAATCTGTTACTGATGAAAGTAAAAAAACTGTGGCCTTGTGTAGTACTGTGATTTCTAGTGTTATAATTGGGCCATAACTTTTATGGAAGAAGATTTAGCCTTAGCCTCTTGAGAACTAGTATTCAACAAAAAAGAGCTCTCCCACCCCCTCACCAGTTTAACTAAGTTTTGTCAATTAAACCATGACTATGAGGATGGAGGAAAACTGAGGATTTGAAGAAGTGTGATAAAAAGACTGCCCTGGGGTCTGCCCAGGTAGCTATTTCCTTTCAAGGTTGTTATTCATATTCTAGTTTCCGGATTATTTCTCCGTGCTGCCTCCTGTAGAAATGAGAGACATTATTTGTTGTTTCTTTCATCCAAATACAGTACACATGTGAGGTATATTTATTTTTCTTTAGGTCTTTTTTTTTTTTTTTTTTTTTTNTTAAATTGGCTTTCTTAGGTGCTGTTGTGGTTGGTCCGGTTTCAGCTATCAATCATCCCAAATATCTATAGAATCAAACTGCTGCTAGTGGCATATGTATCTGCGTGCTTTTACAAAAGCTCTACATGGGAAAATTCAAGCATCTCTAGGGGAAAAAAAATGTCTGGGCAGGAAGGTTTAAGGTGATAGAAGTCTTGAATAATGGAGACTGGTAAAAAAACCTTCAAGACCCTCTATTTATTTTATAATGAAACATAATGGTTGTGTGCCATATTTTAAAGATTTTATTAATTTGCCTATTCTATTAGGAAATGAGGGCATAAATTAGAAGCTCCCTGCTCTCTGTTCACTAAGTGGAGGAGGTGTTTTTTTCATTTCTATTCCAGCTCTGAGTGCAATATTGATGTACGTGTCTTCATTTCTCACAGAACAAATTTAAATTTATGGGCAATTGAATCAAATTTCTAAAGTGGTTTCTTTTTGTAGAGTTCAAATAATAGTATGAATTGATTTTTATATTTACTGTAGTAACCATCCAGCAATGAATTATTTGATGCTAATAATTATTTGTAATTCTTACTTGCATGGTGTATCTATTTATCTAATAATTATACTGTGGTTTTCCTTCTGTTTACTGTGAAAACTCATGCTTATCAAGTTATCAGGTATTTTTCTAGAAATTTATTCCTCTTCATCTAATTTCTTTCTTATTGAGTAACTGAGGACATTTTTTCTGTAATCCCAGTTAAATACAAAATAATGCCCATCTGCAAGGTTATGGGAACAAATAGCAAAGTGAATGAGAACAATGGTATTGGTTTTTCAGATGGCTCAGGAGTATGCAGACAGCACCACCAAAGGCCAACCTGACTCCACTGCTTTCTTGATAAGCCTATGCTCCAGCATAGGGTAGCTTTAGGATACAAACAGTAGTTCATGACTAAAAAATTGGCTTAGTGTGATGGAAAGGTCAGCACGTAAACTCAGATATTTTTGTCTTTTAACTTCTTTGAATGAACAACCCTGAGGGATCAAAATCAGCTTGTCTAATGTCTGGATGAGGGCAGTTTGTTCTGACTGAGGTTGCAATTCCAGTCAAAATTAAGATTTTTCTTCATTCGAAATACATTTGAGGGCATTTGCTCTATTTGAACTATGAATAAATCTTTTACAGCAGAGCAACATCCCAATGCACGCAAAGACTCCGGAGGAATTATTGTAGAAACTGAGTTGAAGACCTCTGATTCATAAAACATAAGGTTTTTCTAGTGCAAGCCCCATTTGGGTCAGGGTAGCATGTCTGCTATTACCACCATGAGCAGAGGCTATCTGCTAGGGGGAGATGACAAAGCTACCCGTTGTTTTGTGGAGTGCACAGTTGCCCTCAAGCATATGGTCTTCAGCCGGTGTTTGAGGAAGCCCTGCTGGACAGATAATTAGAAACTTTGTGATAAAGTCTCAGCTCTTCAGGCAAAATAATCATAGGAGTGGTGAATTAGCACATGCAGCAGAACATCAAGAAATATTTAATCTTCTGAAACAACCTACTCTGCATTAAAGTGAGTGTTAGCAGTGAAGTAATACACTCTTTGCCAAGGAAGACTGTAATACTACCATTTCTCATGTCACAGACACGCATCTCTTCTTTGAATAAAAGCAATTCTCCACTTCCTGGGGTAATAACATTTGTGAAAGCTGGAATTAGCAGTACTAAGTAGCAAGAGATGTTCCAAGTTGTTCATGGTCCACAGTTTGTAAAATATCTGTGTTTGTTTATGAGATTGACTTCAGTGTCTTAAATCTTGGGCACATATTTTTCTTTCTCCTCTTCTTAAAAGAAAAGGAGAATAAGAAATAATAAATGGGCAATTTCTTAATGAGTGCTAATGAGTGTTCCTCTCATCAGTATTGTAATCTTGCTCTAAAGCTCAGAGTGCACCACTGATAACTGAGGTTACTGTTGCTTTCCAATGAAAAGTGTCTTCAGTTTCTAAATGTGTCATAAGAAGGAAGAAAATGTTGTCACTATCTGCTTATACGGATTATTTGCTCTAAGCTGAAGAACAGAAATAAGCAATTCATGAAACATATGCCTTTCTACAGATTTACTTCTTGCAGTTGTATGCAAGTGGCATTCAGAACACATCACTTGCAATAAGCTGACCACCACTGCATCTCTGGTTGCAGTTTAAACCAGCCTTTTGTCTGAGCATGTTCTAGTTTAAATGAAAACTTCCATGTGCATGTTTTGGTTACACCTGGCCTTGTATATAAAAAACTTGGGTGTTTCTGTGCCATTGGTAAAGTCGCTCCCTCATATTCCTTGAAAGCAAAGAAGAGGAAAATCAGCTTCTCTTAAAAAGCATGGCTAGAAAAAGTAAAATTTTAAAACATGGATGCGGGAGTGGGTACTGTGGAAAAAACCTTAATGGAATAATATGAAAGTGAGCAGAGAATTATAAGTGAGAATATATCCTTGCTGCTTTACATAGGCATCTCCTCACCCAGTAAGAGATAGTTAACTGCTGAGCAATAAGGAGGACAGTAACTGTCTGGGGTTATGATAATAAATGCAAAGGAAAACACTTAAGAAAGATGTCAAGTGTTTACTATGCCTTGAATAAATAAGCCCAGTTTTAAATAGCTGCTTGTTAAGTGAATTTTTCTCATTTTATGACTTAAGCAAATTGGTATTCCTGCTGGCAGGGAGACGAGAAATACTGAATTTAATTACATGGTTTAAGGAATAGGTGCTGTATCTTTCATATTGGAGTGTTAAAGGTTGGATTTGATACATTGCCTCAGTTCCCGTAGAGAAAATGTAAAAAACCTGAAACATAGAAAAAAATTAGATGAGGATTATAATTTGGATTCACACAGAACACTATTTTCAAAAATTATTTTTATATGGTAAATATTTAGGAAATTACTGGGCTAAATGGACTCATATGTTGTTTCTGCTCATGTTAAATTAAATGAAACAGTCAACATAACTGGTCTTTATAAATTCCAAAATGAGCACTGATACTGGAATATTTTATATTGTTTCCTTCCAGGATGCAAGTTTCTCTTTAAATTTCATTAAATGCTCTTTGATTTCAGAGATTCCTAGTATAATCCCTTTTACGGTGCATTTTCCTGAGTCTTTGCACGTGTAATCTGAGTAAAAAATGTGATTCTGAAACCACAGTTTAAAATGTATCCGTTCAATCCCCAGAATGTAAAGGTTGCATAACTGTATAAAAAATGCAGCAATGTCTATAGATATATTGATCATCTCAGTACCTGGGAAGGTGCTGGAGCAATTTCCAGGTGCACAAAGGTCAAGGTCATAGGGAGTATCATCTTGGATTCAGTAGTGAGAAGTCATTCTTGCCTGACTTGGTACACGTCTGTGACAAGTGGCTGTCTTGGTAGAAGAAGGAAGAGCAGTGAGTATAGCCCACTGCTCTCACAGCGCTACCTAGACTTGAGGAAAGTTTTCTATCCTGTCTCCTATGAAAGCCTTACAAGGAAGATGATAAGTATGAGCTGGATGATCAGGCTGCGATGGTAAATTGAAAACTTGTTAGTAAGGCTCTGTGTAGTTGTAACAAAACCTACTTGGGAGCCAGCAGTGTAACCCAGGAGCCAGTATTGGATCAAACCCTATAAAAATTCTCCAGTAATGATATGGATGACAAAGAGGAGTGGACCCTCAACACCACCTTGACTTCTGTATCAAATTCTGGGCTCTCCAGTATGGAGTTACAGGAGGAAGTCCAGCAAATAAGATGATTTGCTTGCACAAGCAATCTTTTCAGGGAAAAGAGTTGGTGTTCTAGGGAATGAAGATCAGACCCAGGCCAGGGGGTTTCATGAAACACTAAGAGAAGGGGCTGGACAGAGTAGGAGGAAGGAGACAGAGTTATTGGCTGAGAATAAACTGAATTCTTGAGAAACCACTCAACTACCAAAAATCAGTAACAGAAAATGAAGTATCAAGAATTAGAAATACTAAATGAACCAAGCGCACAGAATGAGTCTCTGGGAAGTATCGGCTCAGCAGTTCAGGCAGTGCAGCTACTCTCTGTTGTCAATGAGTGACCCATGGGGGCAAAGGCTGCCAGGGCCTCTGGTGCTCAGAGATTCAACTTTGCTGTCCTCTGGTCCCCTCTTCTCAGGAGCCTTACAGACACTGCATGTCTTCTTGGAAGCTGGCCTCAAGTCCTGCCTTTGTAAATCTTTGTCTGCCATCCTACTCCGTTTCTGCACAATGGGTTCTCAAGGGGTGAGTAAGAGCTCCTGGTGAGCAGCTTTAAGTGAGGAACAATCAGCAGTGCTGCCAAACTGCACAGGTGGCACCAGGCTGAGCCCATCACATTTATAAAGAGCTGCACTTGGCAGGAGCAGGTGCTGTGCTGGCGGGGACTCCGTGTCAGATTTAATTTACTGGATGATCTGGCTCAGCAAACATTCAACATAGATGCTTGCTCCTGCCTAATGTTAAGTAGCTGAGTAAATGCAATAGAAGATCTCCACAAGTGTTAAATAGCTGCTGAGAAACACAAAGTCTTGAAATGTACTAGTGCACAGGAAGTATTTTTACTTGTTTGACTGCTAATATGCCTGATTTGTACATTATATCAAAGCACTGTTGCTCCCAGATTAAATATTTCTCAGGAAGTTGAATATTTCTCAAAGGTCTTTGTGTATATTCCCCAAAAGTCAATTTGTAGTAAAAATTTTAAGTGTGAGTTTGAAAGCCAAGAGTTTGAATAGGGTCTTAAAGGTTTCCACGTTGCTACTTTCCAGGACATTTCCCTCCCTCAAAAGCGAAATATGCTTCCAAGTGTCCTGTAAGTGAATTTTTTTTGAAATGTTGTCTTATTTTTTATATTATTAACTATATCATCCCTCCCCAAGTTGCATTTTCAGTGAAATAGATGTTGATGTGAGAGCTAAGGGTCATACCATTATTAAATCATGCCAATGTTTTGAAGAGAACTTGAGGATGGTGAAGGGAATACAAAATTACAACAGTTCTGGGTTTAAATACCTAATATTGACAGCCTTCTTCTTAATTTCATCTTCCAACTCTTATTTATCATTTTTGAAGAGTGAAATTTAGGTATGAGTAACCCATATTGTTAGAAATCATTGATTTGTATTTTAGCTGCTGTTGTGTAAGAGGAGTATCCCAACTATTTTATAAGTGTAGGAGACTTTCAATATTATAGATTGGGATGTAACAATCCAATTTTGTCAGAAAATAGCAAGGAAGATATTTAAAATACATCATAAAACTAATAAAACAGACATTCTTCATCTTTGTGTTACAATCAAAGTAGCAATTTTTCCTGTATCTGGCTACTGTAACACTTGTTAATGAGACAGCCCTTAAACAGCTGAAGTAGATTTTTGGCAGTTCATGTGTGAGTGTGTGGACACATTCTCTTCCAATCTCCTCTTGAATAGCAGTAATAGCAAAACTTTAAGCACTTATTTTATATTTTTGTTACTTTTTTAATGCCTTGAAAAGAATCTTTAGAGTGATGCAGTTTAATATAATGAATATTTTTCAATAATAATGTATGGTTGGGTACCTGCCATTCTGGTGTGGATGATTGGACAATTCAGTGTTGTGATTATCTAAGTAAACAATTGGATGAGACTTCTTTCCAGTGTAAATGTGACACTTCATGAAGAGAAGCTTGAGATTCAAGTTGTTATATCATGCTGATATGCTTTGAAATGTAAAAAATTAGAGTTAACTTGGTTTAAGTATGACTTTATTTTTGTTAAAGTAGATCCACGGTTCATCATCCTTAACATTAATGTAACTTTTGCCTGCAGCAAACCATGTTTGGTCTGATTATCCACTACAGACCCATTTAATAACTAAGATACTCACAGTCAAGTATAATTGGCAAAATTATTTTGTTTTACTGCTGTCCCCTTTGGAGTCATGCTTCTGGTAGTCTGTAATAAATAGCTGTTGAAATTTCAATAATCAAGTCATCAGCTTTTTCTATTTGTATGGAATGATTAGCACAGATTGTAGTAAGGAAAAAAGCAAATTTTTAGATGCATTACTACTTTTACCTACAGCATTTGCAAGTAAAACAGCTCTACGGCATTAAAAAATGTCAGTAATTTAATTTACTCTCCAAGTCCATGTAATTTACAGTGATATTTAGTGTTTGGGGTCTTTTCACCATTACATAAGATACCAAACTGTTACAGATACCTGCTTTGTCAGGAATTTTTTTGGTTATCTTTTTAGTTAACAACTGAAAAAACCTGAGGAGGAGGAAGTGAATTTTTGGATGTGGAGTGGCCAAGAATCTGGTCCAAGTAAGACAGATGTGGTGAGCCCCCACCACAGGAGGGTCTGGGTTTTGAGCCAGATAAAGTTGATCAGAAGCTGATCCTTTGGAGATAGGATGGTGTTTTTGATCATGCTGATTGTCCTTTTTTACACATTTCAGTTGTAAAACTGCCCACCCAGCCCCTCCTCTGGGAAGGTCACATTCACACCAGACATCAGGACAGTCACATTCACAGGTAGGCACAAGAGCATTCGTCCCTTCTGATGAGGCATAACTGGTTCAACCATGCTGACATGAGAGGCAGCTGGCATGTATGAGGAGGGGCCATACACCACCAAGGACCCTCAAAGTGCTCACAGACTCATTCCTGAGACCACTTACCAGAAGTCTGCACATGATCCACAGTGTTACAACATATCCAAAGTCTTTTGCAAAAGACAGTGTAAAAAAAAACTCTCCAGGAAAGATGGTTGGGTGCACCCCCGTATACATGTGTATTAACCCATAAAACTTTTATGTTTTGGGGACTTTCCTCCAGCCATGATGGATCAAGGCTGTGACCATCACCTCATCACTGGATCCAAGGGTAGTGATATCTTTCTAGTCTTATCCTTTCTTTCTCTTCCTTGCTTTTCCTTACACATTTTCTCAAGCACTATTTTTAGTCTTTTATATTGCTATATTACCATAGATAATAACCAAAACAGCTACATACCTTCTTTCCATTGCAACCAAATTGCTCTAAAATAAAACTACTACTCTTACAAATTCATGAGAGAATTATAAAACAGGGATTTCCGCCTCTCGACAACAAAACCTGCTTTTAATTTTTTTTCTTTAGAGACTAAACAAATGTAGATGCATTTCTCAGTAATATGAAAACATGTTACTTTTTAGTTTAAACTGCAAACCACTGGTAACAGCACACCCTGGGGTCTGAGCAGGTCAAGAGCAGCCCTGTCAAGAAAAACTTGGGGGTGCTAGTGGATGGACATGACCCAGCAACATGTGCTTGCAGCCCAGAACACCCAGAAAGCCAAACGTGTCCTGGGCTGCATCCAAAGCAGTGTGGACAGCAGGGAGAGGGAGGGGATTCTGCCCCTCTGCTCTTTTCTGGTGACACCCCACCTGGAATGCTGCATCCAGCTCTGTGGTTCCCAGCATAAAGATGTGAACCTGTTTGAGCAAGTCCAGAGAAGGATCTTGGGGAGGATCAGAGGGCTGGACCACCTCTGCTCTGAAGAAAGGGTGAGAGAGTTTGGGCTGTTCAGCAAAACATCATGCAGTGCAGCTGACAGAGGAATTTTTTACAGTGACAATATTATTTATTGTGACATCTGCTTGGAAAAATGAAAAAACCCTAAACTTCTGGTCTCATATTCAGGTAGTTTCTTGTTGCATTCCTTATAGGACTATAGAACTCTGCAGTTCCATTACTTTGTTGTTGTTCTTTCCTTTTTCACATATTTCACTTTTAGAGCATGCTGTACAGAAATTGTAGCTCGTTAGAAACATGTTCTACAAGAACAACACAAGGAGGTTATTTGTAAACGCCTGAAAAACTGAAGAACTTGCCTTGACTAGACAAACACTTACAAGCACTGTGTTTGAAAGGTTTTTTAGGATTTAGTTCTGTCCTTATTTCAGCTGGAATAGAGTCAATTTTCCTCCTAGCTGGTATAGTGCTATCTTTTGAATTCAGTTAAGAGTAATATTGATAACCCACTGAATTCTTCAGTGGATGCTAAGTGATACTTACCCTAAGTGAAGGACTTTTCAATGTTGCATGCTCTACAAGTAAGGAAATGGACAAGAAGCTGAAAGGGAACATTACCAGGACGACCAGTCCAAACTGGCAAAAGGGATATTCTATACCACAGAACGCCATGCTCAACATATAAACTGGGGGGAGTTGGCCAGCAAATGTCAACTGCTGCTGAGGAACAGGCTGAGCATCAGTCCACTGACTGGGGGCATGAGCATGTCTCTCTTGGATTTTATTTCTTTCTCCCTCTCTTATTTTCATCATTCTTATTTTATTCTTGTTCTATTTTATTTCATTCCAATTATTAAACTGTTGTTATCTGGACCCTCGAGTTTTGCTGCCTTTTTTTTTTTTTTTTCTCAAATCTCCTTCCTCATGTATCAGAAGGGTGAGCGAGAAGCTGCATGGTGCTAAGTTGCCAGCTGGGGTTAAACCACAAGGGACTCTCTCTATATCACACAGCTTAAGAGTCTTAGGGAAACCGATTTGAAGTAAATTGTCAATGTGCTGCAGATATTCTTACACATGACTTCACAAGCTCCACAGACATTTTGAGAAATTTAATTCTTTTAATGTGATCAGAGGAATAAATTTAAAGGATAAAGCAGAACCTTGGATTTAGATGATGGAATATTTAGTCATATGTTGTTTTTATATCACTTTAAATATTGTCACATTGCTATATTAATAGTTTATGTAGTTGTGACAGAAAAGATACATGTTTAAAAAGAATGATCGAGTCCAGAGTCTGTGACACTTGATAATTCATTTGTTACTGCTATATGTTATTAAGGCTTGATGTATTTGCTGTTAGACTGTATGGAAAATGATCTCTATGTTTGTATTAGATCACTACTGTTACAGATTCAGTCAACTTTGTGTGGCAACAGAGAGGGCTGATAACAGAACAAAGCTCTTTTTTGTTTTGAACTTAATAACTTCTGTGGAATCTTTCACCTCTACTACTTTCATGGGCTGTTTCTGCCTTCCTAAAAGAAATATGTTATAGTAGGTGGAAAACAAACAGATGCATCCTTTCTCAACTCTTTCCTTTTGTAGAGTGGAAGCTGGAGGGAGAAGCTCACCTGACTTTCTGAAATGGAAATGTGCTGTTAAGTAGAGCACTGAGTAGCATCCTTTCTTCTCCAGTGCTCTCAGGTGTACTGGGAGGAGGTCACCTGGAAAGACAAAGTTTCAAAGTTTTTGTCACACTGAAAGGGTTGTCTTTCAAGGTTTTCCAAAGAATGTGGCACTATCTAATCACTCTCAGATGTGATTCATTGCTGTAAATTACCTTTGCTTCTAACAGGTTTCTTAGGACTTCCTAATTACCTGTGTACTTGATTATTTTCATGGATGGAAACACAGTGAACTAATTTCTATGTTTTCCAAATCAGTTTCAAATTGCCAAGAAGCTTCTGGACAGTCATGATACATACACAGAAATGTATGTATCTGCCTCTCTGAAAAAGAAAAGTAAAAATTATTTTCAAAGAAACAAAGGAAATCTTATCATCCTAATTAACGGTAACTTCAAGCTGTAAATGCTGCGTTCTCAGATTATATGAATGGGCTTTTGATCCAAGTTATATTGAAAGTTCAAAAATGAAAGTTTGTTTCTGACTTTAGTTTTAAAAGGTACTTTTACCTTCCTTTTTAAAGCACTTTCCAGTGGCAGCATCCCTCAAAAAATATTCTCACAAAACATCATTATCTAAAAAATTCCCACCTCTTGGATTGGCCTGATTTTGCAGTTTTTCCGAAATTAAAAGCAGCTGAAGAAAGAGGAAAAAGTTACAAATTATTTTACATTGTAAAATTCTTAAGAAACTGTTTGAATTGCTTTCTTGAGCAACATATATGTTAAAAATACAGCTGTTTCATCAGATATGACTACTGAAAGACAATTTAAATTTGTGCCTAATCAGTAACTCAGAAGGGAAGAACTCTCCCTTAAATGATTTCTCACTCATTTTTCTTTCTAACATACAGTAGTCTACCAAATTTTTCATGAGAAGGTCTTAATAAAGGCCAAAAGGAGAAGTTTAAGAAAAGTAGGCAATCTATATCTTAAATAAAAGAGATTTGCTTGCTAATCCTGCAACATACTAGTGATAAATATGAGGGAAAAAAATGTACTTTCAAAGTTAATTTTGTTTATTTAGGATTTTTTTCCCCTCACTGTAAAGATTATTTTCTCTTGAAATGTGAAGATCCAAGAACCTACAAAGTCAGTCCTTCACTCATTTTTATTAAATTGAGAAACATGATGAAAAAAGTAGGAGAAGAATCTCCAGATGTCCTGGTAGGAGCACACCATTGTCAAGGGGAAGCACCTTCATTATAAGCATTAGAAACACTGGCACACATGCCTTCACTGAGCATTCAATTTGAGTAAAAAGTATCTGAAAACTACTATTTTATATTCTTCTTTCCTTTATATTTTCTGTTTTCACATGACCTTTATGATTATCCAAGATTAACGTCTTATGTCATTGCTAGAGGATAATGAGCTCTGGTGGGAACCTGACAGGGACTGGGATAAACCAATGCCCAGGCTGTTTGTATTTTACACACAAGACAACACACTCGCAACGTTTTCTGTTGGCCAAATATAGAGCTGCTAAGTACTTATAAAGCAGAATGAGTTGCAATTAAATCTATTTACCAAAATTAGGTTTCTATCAAGTCATGGATTTGTTTTGAGTTCTGCTATTGACATTACTTTTTACATAGGTGTATTTGCAATTTCCTTGCTAATTAACTGCTATTTTTAAAAAGCAATCAATTATGCTAAGAGAGGAAACCTTTGTTTTTATAAAATCCTTCTGTCGGTAGAGGTGACTTCCTGAATATAATAAACAGAGTAATTTCATTGCCTTTAAGAAATGTTCTCATGGAAAATAATTGCATTGACGCAGGAAATCCAAAGAAAGTATCCTAATTGTTGAAAAAGGAAAGTGACAAATTGCTAACCTTGTAACACAGGCATACAAGAGCAAATAGAACACTAACCTGAGAAGCCTAGATTTTATTATTGGTTTGGGTACATTTTTCTCATCTCTTTTTCACTGCTCACTTGTGTAAAATTTAATTTCCTGGGATGATGTAACACTCATTACTTAGAGGAATTTCATAACATTTTTGGTGAGAACTTTTGGATACTGTTGATTGCCTCCTTTTCCCATGCTAGCTTAAAAAAAAACCTTAATAAATGTCTTCTGTAGCTAAATGTTGATGCTTTCTATTTTAGAAAATAATTATTTTATTTCTTTATCTTGATACATACGTTTAACACCTGGCACTTTTTCATATATTCTATCAATGTGCATGTAGAATTGTATGTTTTGTTTCTGTGCAAAAGCCTGATGTTATCGGAGTTCATTAAATTAGTGAGCTGTAAAATCTCTTGTATGGTGCTGCTTATCTATATTTTTGAAGGCTGCATTCTGATGATGAGAAACAGCTTGTTTGATACTATTTGCTGTGAACTGTAAATGGCCAGCTGGAAAACAGCCATGTTTTTTTTCTCTCATCTCCAGCAACAGGCAGAGTACTTGGAGTTCATCAGAATCTGAGCTCAACTCTTTGAGCTGTGTTTTTTATTTACACTTTATAACACAGTAATTTAACCAAAAAAAGAGTGAAGATATTTTTAAACAACCAAAAAAAAAATTTATCCAACTTATTTTTGGTAGAGATGGGACTCAACCTTTGATTGACCATTTTTTAGCCTTGTTGCACTTTGTTTTTTTTCAAATTTAGTTTTCCTTTTTGGATCCCATCTTCTATGGCACCCATGTATGCTTGTCTCTGCATGACTGTAAATCATACTGCATTACAGAAATGAAAAAAGAAAAATGCCATACGTCTCTTCAATTTCCCAAATCTGTAGTAATTTCCTTTCATGTTGTAATACTTCTTTTCCCACAGCAAATAGTTTACTTTCATATCAATAAAAGTAGGAGGAGAAAAGAAGGAATGAAGCAAGAATAGAAATTAACTTTAGAGTAACTTAAGCTGGATATGTTGATATTAATATTGCGTTATGACTTTTCAGATTTAGTGCACTAAATTATTCACTTGAAATATATAATTACAGATTTAGTTTCAGGAAATATCCACTGCCAGTAATTAGTGTCAGATAATGCATTCTTGCATTGAACATGTGGTTTGCAATTCACAATGTGAGATTTCAACAGATCAACTTTCTACTTGTAGCTGTTGCATTAATTCTGTAGGATTTTAAACAAGCATTCCAACCTTTCCATGACTCCTTCTTTTTCTACATACAATAAAATACTTTGAAATGGTAGGGATTATATAAAACTGTCATATCTGTACTATCCACAAAAGCCGTAGGAATCTCTTATCTGTAACAAAAATTAATCCGCCTGAGTTCTACCCAAACACTACAGGGTTAAAAGATGTTTCAGAGCCTGGGAATTAGTCCTTAGCCCTGCACTTCCCGGGTGCCTCTCGGCTCTGGTTTAAAGTGCACCTGAACCACAGGAAGGTATACAGAAAAATGAGCACTGTCTAAAGGAAAATTTGGAATCAGTGTCAGCCTCAGGTAGAAATACTGAATTTAGGACATGATAATGGCCTTTTTCCTGTTTCTGTTCATGTAAATATATTGATACATATGCATATACACAGGTATACAGACACATAAAATATGAGTTTGGAATGCAAGGATACTTTTAGGAACCTATACAAGTACTGCTCATTATGATCAGATAAATGGCAACTATTATGAAGATTGTAGTAATGTTTAGTGAATAGTGAATTTGTTTGCTATACTATTGTGACAGCTACAGCCGTATTTTAAATTTCTTTATGGATTTTCTTGTAGTGCTTTCTTTCACTAAATATGTAAGCTGTGTATTCATAGGCTGGTTTGTCCCCATTGAATTCACATTCCTGGACCATGACTTTTATTTTTAACAAAAGTATGAAGAGTTGCCACAACGCCTCTTTTCAGAGAAGAGGAGAAATTGAAGGAATTCTATTTCCACATAGATTTAGTAGACCAAATCTTAAAGGGCAAAAAGATTTCTTTCAAAATGTGCTTTTTCATACCAGGCCCTTCTCTGTGGCCTTTTAGAGAAATCCTACCTCCACAGAATATTAATTGCTAAAATACCATCCACAGGGAAAAAGTGCATTGTAGGCATTGCTTTTTGTGAGTTTAAATTTTTATGTAATGAATATAATAAATGTTGTCATAAAGAAACTTGTTTTCTTTACAAGGCTATATGATTATGTGTTCCACTTAAGATGCTCAGAAAGCTTTTGGAAAAATATTCTCTTATTCTGAAAAAAATTCCTTTTCATTTAATTCAAAGTGTGTGTGCAACTGTATGCGCAGATTTCTGTATGCTCATCATCAACTAGGCCGTAAATAAAAAATCCTTTGTGTCCCTCATCCAAATAATTTTGATCAAACAGGCAAATCAGATGCACATTTTGACTATCTCAATTTACATTATTTTTCTGTGAATTTACTTCGGATAAATAGGATTGGCCTGTTTCTAAAAACATCCAAGTATAAGAACTGAAGTGCAAATCTGTAATTCCACTTTTCATCATATCTATGAACAAGACTACTAACAGAAGTAGCCAAAGAACCAAGTGTTAATGGTTCAGTGAAACAGTTTTTAAATTCCTATGAACCAAATGGGAAAGGCAAGCCTACATCAACTTTCTCAGTTCTGCAGAGTTAAATTACAAAACCTTTCATGTCAAATCTTCATTGTTCTACTTTGTTTTGTGGACTACACTGGATAATGTTAGTTATTGACAAGGGTTATGTCATTTTGCACTTTGATATATGAAAATACAGTTATAATAGAAGTTGTATAGAGGTTTTTAATTCCCTGTTTTACTATTATTTGACTTAAAACAACTGTTTACAGAAGTGCCTTCTCTATGAGAATTACACCTTTCCTATCTATGAGAATTTTTCCTTCCTGGCAGAAAGCCAGATGAGCTCATAAAAATCTCTTTAAAAGTTACAGTTAACTGCCAGCAGCCATGAAATAACTCGCAACTCTTTCAACAAAAATATTAGAGTGTATTCCTCCTCTAATTTGAACAAAGAATTATGTATAATTCTTTCAATTTTCATGTAACCTAAGAAAGTGATTCTGAGTGAGTGTTTCCTGTCACACTGAAGTACCTAGGTGCAGTGGTTTGAAAACAAACCAAGTGAGAGGCTCCAAGTCAGAAAGTATAATTTACTAAGAAGAAAGGAAAAACGGTAGAATAAAATAAAATAAATCCAATAATACAAAAGACCACTGACAGAGCCAGAATACAACCTGAGCAGGGTGATGGAAGCTGTCCAGATGAGGTGGTCTTCCTGAAGCAGTGATCCTGTAGAAAGGTCTGGTAGCTCAGGTCCTCTGGGAAATCCAGTGGGTAAGGGCTGCCCAAATCCCAGATTATATCCAGGTGAGAATGCCTGGCTCCTCCCCCCTGGGTGGAGCATCTCACAATGGGATGATGAGTCATACAGGAGAGTCTTTGATGGCCCATTAGCGAGAGATCGCTCCAGAGGCAGTTATCTATGAGTCATACAGCAAGGCATCTGATGGGCCATTAACAGAAGATAGTCCAGGGGGAGGGGTCTGGGAAACACTGCTCCAACAATTGGATTCAACAGGTGATAGAATACTTTTGCATATTCTATACTACAACCTAGGACACTAGGGGCTAAATTCACCCACTGAGAAGCAGTTGCAGACTGATGGCCTGTCTAATTGCTCATACCAAAGAGCCAGGTTTATAGGACAGATGTAAGAGATTTCATTCAGAGAAATACATAGAGAATCTTTATAAGGGTTTGTAAACAGTTGCCATCAATTATTGAAAGCCCTTAGGTGATAAAGAGGTGCTACATCTGTTTGAGGTGAGAGAATAGGGTTGAGTAGATTTTATATGAAATGCAAAAAAGGGTATTTGAAGGACTTTGTGTTCATGAGAATCTGAAGCATTGCTCAGTGTATACTTTGCATCCTAGTACTTCATTTGTCAGAGTCATTTGGAGTTAGAGGAGATGTAGTAATCCACTGTTAATAATCTGGAAAAACAATGTCAAAGGGGAAGACAGAGAAAGTTTAGCTTCCCTTTGAGACCACACACATGAGAATTCCCAAACTCATAGATTTACAACCTTTCATTTCTTCTCCTAGTTTTTTGCTTATTATGCTTGTCCAAATCTTTGAAAACACTTTGTCCAAATCTTTGAAAAACTCCATTATTTTAATGATGTATCTTACATAATTTTATTTTCTTGTTTGATTCAAAATAAGACATCTAGTTTTCCACTTCATTGAAGATGCTATGTCTAATGAAGTCTGCTGGTGTATGTATATATTGCACAGGCTTTTAGCAGATTTAAGAATGTCTGTGAAGTCCAGCATTCCTCAGCACCTGGATAACACAATGACAACCTGGTTTTCATGTTGTTCACCTCAGATACAGGTAAAAACCTTGTCTGGACATCTCACAATGCCCTTCACCACAGGATGCAGGAGAATGTCTGCTCTGGCACCTGGAGTATCCCCTCCCTCTCCTTCACTGACCTTGGTATCTGTTGTTTCTCTCACATATTCTCACTCCTCTTTTTCTGCAATTCCTGGTGTACAGGTCCTTCTTTTCCCCTTTTAACTGTGTTATCCTGAAGGTGCCACCACTGTCGCTGATGATCTCAGTCGTGGCCAGTAGCAAATCTGTCTTGGATTGGCTGGCGTTGGAACTATCAGACGTGGGAGAAGCTTCTGGCAGTTTCTCAGAGAGGCCACCTTGTAGCCATCCCTGCTACAAAAACCTTGCCATAAAAACCCAATACAAAAGTAAAATATTTTCAAAAAAATTTTAGAAAAGGATTAGGCTGCACACACAGCTGGGATGATATGGGATAACTGCACATAATTTGTGGTGTCATCTTGTGAAAGAAATAATCTAATCATCAGTGTGATTTGAAAAGTGCACCTGAAAAGTGCTTGTCGCACAAGGAAAAAAGATATCTGAGTATTGTTGCACAAGTTAAAAGTGTTATAAATATTCCTATGAAAAATAATTTCTTCTATGCCTACTATTTTATGTAAGACATTTTTGCCAACAATTTATTGTCTTCTACAGGTACAAACACCAACCAGTTTTTGTTTTGTCACCTAAATTTCAAGTGTTTTCTGGTATTGTACACACTATGCTTTCAAAATAATTTGTGTTTGCTAGGCACATATATATATTATCTTGATATCTTTTCTTAACTTGTGCTGTTGTGCCTTTTTTGATGTATTTCTCACCTGCCTCCCTTCTGGACTTTATGTCATGATATGCATGATGGTTCAAACTGGTTTTGTGTATTTCAGTGAATGCAGGCTCTGCCTTATGTTTGGAGTAATTTTTAGAGAAAATTTCCTTTCAGGTTGATATAAGATAACTTTGATCCAAGATTTTGATTTGTGTGAAGTGGCTTTGATGATCTACAAGGTTTAAATTATCCTCTTTTTTTTTTAACTAGTTAAGAATGTTGAGAATTTCTGAAATTATTTATAATGTGTTTCCTAGCATAGTCCTCTTCTATTCAGTTTGCTTTCTAGATATATATAGGAACAAAACTAAGTTTAGTAGTTTTGAGTTTTGTTTTACCAAAAAATTTCAGCACAGAAACTGATTATCATGTCTAATGTCATAAGAACTTGCACAAATCTGGCAGTCTTGCAAAGGTATTTTGCATTACCTCATACAAATTATTATTGTTGGCAGCTCGTTAATTTATTTCAAGATGATTAATTGCTAGATGTATTAACACTCCAGTTAGGTCTCTGTTGCTAATGTGGACATTTAGTAGCATACTTTTTCTTAATGATATAGCAATATGTAGAGTCTTAAACTGACAGACAATTCCAATTTGCTGTTAATTTTATTCTGGTCTGTTTAGGGATTGTCATGTGATAAGTATGACTAAGCATAATAATTCAATTTTTTGTTACATATACAGTTCTGTTTCTAAGCTGGGAAGGTTCAAACTCTATTAAAGTTCAGAAAAAAAGATTTTAAGTATTGTGTCTGCTTTGTGAGTTATCTCTGTGGGTCATCAATTCCTTTACTGAAATATTTCTTTTCTGTTAGGTAGAAACATGAGTATCCAATGGCACTTTTGTGTGTATTTCTATCTTTGTGTCCTGAAGTGTGTAATCAAGCACAGATGCACTGTCTCAAGCTTCTCAGAGTTACAGCTTGGCTACCAATACTCACTTTTTTCTAAAGCTGTTTAACTGCTGTGCAAATCAAAGAATCATATTTCAAAATATTTTTATTTACTTCCACTCAGTTATTGAATATAGTATTTATTCGATTTGTCTACTTTGTTTATAAATATTAGCTATAGAAAGCATGACTGAATAACTTTCTTAAGGTGACATTGGAAGAAGTGCTTGTCTTTGACACCTGGTGAATAAATACATACTCAGAAGCCAAAAAACTTTTACCTCAGGTGCAAAAAAATAGCTAAAACAATAAGATAATTGACTATCTTACAAGGATTGTCTCTGAAATATCTACAGCTTTTGATGTATTTAGTCCATAGGTATTAATTTGTTGTTAAGCACATCTTATGACACACATTTGAGTAGAAACTCTAATGCCTTTTATCTGGTGGTGATTTCCCTCTTTCCCACCCACAGATAGCCAGAGTGCAAGTACAGGTTCTTCTTGTTCGGGGGTTTATTTCATACTCTCGTGTATCCTCCCTCAGGGTGCTCCTGATGTTGGTAAATTGCCACTCCAGTGCAGCCAAGTATCACTCAGAAGAATTTTACTGATATTATAGGGTTCAGGGAGGAACCAAGTCTAGTCTCCTCATGATGACCACCACCTTTGGAAAAACATGCATGTTCTATTGGCAGTTCTTCTTTGGTGGTATAAAATCACAGCACACTAATACATCAGGTGACTTCTGACAATGCAAATATTACATCAATGAAAAAGAAAAGAGCATTGAATTTCTAAACCTTTCTGTTCACCCAAGGGGAACCAATTTTCTTTATGCAATACCTTTACTAATGGCCTATTTTAGTTCCATGTTTTCTGCTCTAAAATGCCTGTGTTTCAAGGAACTGTTCTACGGAGACAGGTTGCTTTTTAATAGATTATCTGATGATGTTTCTATGAAAGCACTTTTGGTAGAAATACTTTTTTGCTTACAGTTCAGAGAAAGCTGGTACAAAATACCCTGACTTCATTTTAAATCTGATTTCACACTTTCCAGTCCCTAGTCATTGTTTTTCTTATTAACTTTAGATAAGATAAAAACACAAGCTGGAGGCACAGTATTTTCCCCGAGATTCTTCCCTCTGGATGTAATTTACTAAGTTTAATAAAAGCCAAGTGTGAGAAAAAATTATCGTATGTCTTTCTGTTGTCAGGTCATCAGAAGTTTCTTGGAATTTAGCTTTTCTCCACTGTATACTCCAGATCCTTTTTTTTTTTTTTTTTCAGAAGTTCTCTTCTCTCTTTGTGGTGCAGAACAGGTTTGAACAGAACAGTGAAACTGCAGAGATGGACCTGAAACTTTCCCTTAAGGGACTTTGACATCAGGTGGTAAGACCAAGAGTGTCCCAATGTTGCTAAGGAACAGCATAATACTTGCTTGTGGAGGAGGTTGATGCATGCATTTCACAGAGAAGTGAGAATTTTACTGCTCTACACAGGGTGCTGTGGGCAAATTAGCACACTGTGAATTCGCTCTGTGTAATCATTAAGGCAGGTCTCTGTGCAGTATTGCTCTTCTCCGAAGGAGCAGTCTCTCAGGAGGACATACAGCGAATTTCAGCAACCTCTTTGTACTTCTGTTCCATTTTGCCTTGCTCATACTGACAAATTTTTCCTAAGCTTTCTCCTAGTGAAAGTCTGGAAGCATAATAAGAAAGATTTTGTTTAGGTGCATGTGTTGGACTAGTGTAACTCAAAGACCATCTTGTTCCTCATTTTCTCATCCTCAAAAGTAAATCTCGGCCACTTCAAAGACAGCATGTAAAAAGTACCTTAACCAAAGTGTACTTGAAAATTCAGAAAAAAATCCCAAAACATCATTAGATGTTATATGCACTTAATATCTGGATAAAAGTCTCTATTTGTGTTAATCTCACAATATCTCTGTGGCTATCTATCTTTCAAAAAACCCCTGCTGTCTTGTGCGTTTCACTCTTTGTCAAGACTATGTTTTCTACCTTCCAGAAAGTAATAGAGACTCATGAGGAGCCTCTTTGCAGTAGTTTGGATTTTCTATTTCACAGCCTCAACACAATTGTAGCGAATACTTGAACAACAAAAGGGTTTCTGTTTGCTTGTTTTCCTTCTGGTGAGTACAAGTTGTTATTTCCTAAAATGGTCTTTTTTGTATCCGTCAGTATCTTAACAAAATCTACACTATCTTAAGGAGGATTTTTGTTCAAAAGATGCAAAAAACTTCATAGAAGTAATTTATTTATACCAAGCACTCAGTTTAATGCTGTTTATATACTCAAATCTGATGAAAGGACTAGTTTTGTGTGTTCCTTATTTTATTAAATAGCTATTTAAATTTTCCCTCTTTTTTTTTGGTTATTTACAGTTTTATTATTCTTGCAGCATTGATTTTCCTGGCTCTTAGCTGAACACTTTTGTGATGGCAGCCAAAGACTAATGGATTTTGTGAACAGAAAAGTTGAGAAAGCCTTCTGAAGCAGTCTTTGGCAACCAAAATGTAAATAGTTTTCATAAACTGAACAACTTTCAAATTAGAAATAGGCTTTCAGACTCACAATTTTTTGTAGGAAGCTGACGCAAAAACTCCCATGTCTGTTATTAAACCAAACTTACCAGTCCCATTCACTCCAATCTTGCCTTCAAAGGTGGGCGTTTCATACTGTTTCCCATCTCCTGATAAAGAATAATCATAGCTCTTTCAAAAAGCTCTGTTTATCTCATGTGACAATTGTAGCTGTGTGTGAGATAGTCTGATGCCAGTGACCTGTACCAATTGCCTCTGCCAGAGAGGACTGCTAGCATGACCACAAGACACAGGTCTGCAGCTTCTAGTACTGTACAAGCCTATACAGAAGTATCTAAGAGGAGAGTTTCTGTCATTTTTAGCTGTCAGCATCTCTGATCCCTGATTACAAACCCATTGCTGACTGTTTGTTCCCTGTCTCATGGCAGCACAAGAATCCATACAAACCTTTCCTACTCCCGTGTGTCCAACGGTCTCAATAACTCTTACACCTCATCAAAAGGAGCCAGAGCAAATAAGAAGGAAGAAGAGGTCAGTGGGAAAGGTTTATTTGTCCTCATTGCCAGTTTATGCCAGGTTAAATTGATTGTAAAACTATGACAGTAAGACTGAAATCAACTGAGATACTAAGCAAGTCTGATAGCAATGTGTTGCCTTCTTTTTTCCCATTGTGCAATAGTGGTGTGGGTGGGGCATTGTAACCTCCCAAACAAAAAATATGTGTTTGTTATTCTCCTTCAGTTTTTCCAGGTGGGAAAATGAGATCTTAAGGAATTTATTTGATTTTACTAACAGCTCAGTGTTCTCTTCTGCTTAGCCAGAAGTGAAAATAAATAGCACAGAATCTTGCCATCTATTAAGACAGTTTTCTTAAATGTTCTATTGCTAGAGATTTCAAGCCCAGATGAGCCTAAAATCAGCAAAAAGTAACATGAGTCTGTGAAATAAGACTGAAACAATGATGTGGAAAAAAATCTAGTTTAGTTTATGACATTAGGTATCCGTTTGCCTCTTTTGTCTGTGTTTTCATTAAAAAAGTTCAAAAAGTAAGGCATTTTTGTCTGACCTGTGTAAAAGCTGACTGAAATATTTTTCTTCTTTTTTTTTTCAGCCTATGAGTTTGGAAAAATAGTAAAATATACAGTCAGAAAGAAGTGAAAACGGTCTGAGCACTACTGATCTCACAGTTCTATTGCACGCTGTGCAAGACTCTGGCACCTTTTTTCCCTTGCCTTAGATTTTTCACCAACTTGTGTTTTAAGGTCGCCTTAAGAATCACTGGGAAAGATACCAGTAAAAGCAAGTTTAATATAAAAATAAAAGCGTGACAAAGTTTATTGCAAGGTTCATTCTATTACTTACTAGCGGATTAAAGTACACCAAAGAAAAGCAAATGAAAATCCAAAATCAATGAATCAAAACTGAAATAAACTCCAAACTGTCTATGTGAAGGCAGGGAGGGTGAGGAGGGAAGAGAAAAGGATAGGAAAGGGTAAGGATAAAAAGGAATACAGAAGATCCCTCTGGTTGAGTCACAGGATTCAGAGTAGAGCATTGTGCTAAACTGAGCTTGGACTTGACTAAAAGTTTATGCCTAAAGGCCCAACAGCGCTTAAGCCTAAACTTAACAGCACTTAGCAGTACTTAAGTGATAATTGAAGCTAAACAGTTTAGCAAAAGATTCATATAGAAATTATTTTATCATGGTAGTAACTCATTTACAGGCCTGACTTACTGCAAGAGTGAAGTACTGAAGTATCCAGGAGAACAACGCCCGTGGCACGTTTGCTGTGACACATTCACACTTGCATGCACACGGACAGAAAGAGTCTGTACAAGACACATACCTGTGAAAAAGCTCCCCTTGAATTTAGTGAAGTTCTCACTTCAGATGCCTTTGTGGCTTCTCAGTGGGTGAAGGGTGGAGCCTTGAGGAGTTGGGAATATCAGCCCAAGATCCATCACGGTCATTTGGCGATTCTCTGAGTACAGCCAGCTTGAGAGTTTGCTGGCTCTGTGAGGCCTCACTCAGAGGGAGAATGCTGTTTGCAGCCTGCTGTAGTCCAGGAGAGCTCCAAGGGTTTCCATTTGGACCACTGTTTACAGGGTTGCTAGAGAGTGTGCTTCAGTCATATTAATTTTCAATGCTGGCCACAATCCAAGTCACTAACTTTAACTGAAGGTTTGATAACAAAAAATATTATTCCACTTAATTTGTTATTCAGGCAAGAAAAATAAGTTTCCAAGGCTGTTCATTAAAAAACAGGAGCTTGTTAGACAGCACCAGTATCTGGGAGCAGACAGTGTTTCTGCTAAGATCAGGAGAGGCTTAGCCCAAATGCTGCTCATCAAGGCTGACACCTAATGAGCATCTCTCAGATTATAGTGTGGTCTGAGGTGATGACTGGTAAAAGGCACCACCACAAGCTTCCTAGCCATTATCTCATGATATTAAGAATTTTTGCATCAATTGCTCATTCAGGATTGCCTCTCCAAAGACATGCAGTGTTCTGAGTCTCACAACTTGTGAAATATGAAAGATCATAGTTAGGAAAACTTCATGGGGAAACAGAATCATTTAGAATCATAGAATATGCTGAGTTGGAACAGATCCATCAGGATCATTGAGTCAAATTGGTAATGTGCAGGACACCCCAAGAGTCACACCATGTGCCTGAGAGTATTGTCCAAACGCTTTTTGAACTCTGTCAGGCTGATGCTGTGATCACTTCTCTGAGGACCCTGTTTCAGTGCTGAACCACACTCTGGGTGAGAAACCTTTTCCTGATATCCAACCTAAATCTCCTCTGACTCAGCTTCATGCTGTTTCCTCATGTTCTGTCACTGAGCAAAAGAGAGAAAAGATCAGTACACATCCCTCTGCTTCTCCTCGTAAGGATATTAGAGACACCTCGCTCTCTGACAAAACATTAAAAAAACAATTCCTTATGAAATACTTAAGACAGTGATTGCTGCAACAAACAAGCTTATGAAATATAATAGTTGTCTTGATTATGCAAGGGAAATAAAATACATTGTATAATTATGACTAGAGCTAAACATGACACTACCATGAAAAGGCTGTTTATTTGTTTCAATCTCCTGTCTAAATAATGTCTAATGTAAGACTAATTATTTGCTTCATGTTGGAAAGAAGATTGAATTACAGACGTGAAAAGCACATTGTGAGAGGTTTTTAAGTTTATTGTAAAATATTCTTTCTCAACTGAAAAAAAAAACAAAACAAAAGGACTTTATAGAGCATTTCCCCCCTCTTTTCACAAGATAAAAGACCTTAAGGACTTTTGTTGGTATTTTCCATTAAGATGACAATCGATATAATTTGCTTGTTTGGCAAGACAGAAGATTGCTATTTCCCATAGCACACAAGAGCATCAGTAAGATTGTGATAATTGCTATGAGATAAAGTGAGACTAGTGGATTGTGTAAATTGGAGGGATTAATTCAAACTGCTTAGGAATGACAGGTTTGCTGATTATTTGGATTGTTCCCTAATATTTTGTGTCCATTGTGCCTTCATGTAAAATCTGTCATGTTGATGTACATTTTTACCTTCATGCTACCACCTTTGTAGTATTTTCAGTGTACCTGTTTTATTATAATAAAGTTGTATAGCTATGTCAAAGAATAATGTATGTAATCATTACCACATGGCATTGGAAAGTAGGTTGTCTTTGTGATAATACTAAAAATGTGATTACAGAATGGCAATATCTGTAAGACTAAACAAAAAACAATACAGAGGTTGATGGCAAAATGTAATACAAGCAAAATGATCATCAGCAGCAGCAGCTTTGCTGACATATTACATAGCAGTATGAAGGCTGCTCAAAAATAAAAGGGAAGAAAACCCCTGAATTACAGAAAAAAACCCAGAGAAAATTCAAGATATCACTTTATAAAGTTTTCTTAAAAGATAAAGAACACAACTGACCATGTGTAAATGGTATACAACATGATTTCAATATAAAATGAAAATATAAGAGTGTTATGGGAAAAATTACACCTAATCCTAAAAAAACCCTAAACCTAAACTGAAGCCTAAGTCTAACCCTAAAAGTAATGGGATGTTAAATGTAAACTTTCAGTAACTCGAACACTAACCCTAACCCGACAATGACTCGAACTGTGACACAAACCCTAACTAAGCCCTAGCCTGAATCCCTAACATTAGCCCTAAATCTTACCCTAACTCAAACTCTAATCTCATTTTTAGTTATTTTTTATGTTTTTCTATTCATAAATTATTAGATGTGCTCATTTGAAAGAAATGCAATTAAAAGAAGATATCATCATTATGCCCCCAAAAATGACTTTGTCATTTATTCATTTGTCCATTATTTATGTTATCAGCTTACATCAGAGGGTAGGTTTACAGAGGCTGATAATGCTGTGCCACAGCAAGGAAGAAAAAATCATGCAATTATTATAAAAATGTCAGAATCTGCTCAACACAATAAAGGTGCCCCTGTTGGAAAGAGGGAAGAATCCCAAGAGGTTCTCCTGTGTGGCTCTCGCTATAATTAGAAAAAAGACTGAGCCTCGTTAACCTCTTGTTAGCTTTTTTTTAAGTGAATGTATTCCAATAACTACATATCTATGTCCTTTAACATTCAGAAGAGCAGAATAGATTAGAAGAGAAAAAAAAATGGATTAAAACATAAAGGTTTGTCTGCCAGTGACAAAATACTTTGCTGTTTTATACTTCTCTTGATATCTGAGGAGTTGTGAAAATTTGAGTCTGGCAGGTCTGGCTTACAGGTTTCGATTTGAACTTCTGAATCCCAGGGAAAAGTTGTGCAGATCCCCATATTTCAAGCACTGGAACAAGCTGCCTAGGGAAGTGGTGGAATCCCAATCCCTGGAGGAATTTAAAAGATGTGTAGACCTGGTGCTTAGGGACATGGTTCAGTGGTGGACTTGGAAATGCTGAGTTTGCAGTTGGACTCGGTGATATTGTTCTTTGCAATCTAAAGAATTCTATGATCCTGTGATGATTCTATCTAACATGTCTTCTGGTAGTACTTAGCTGAATGCCAGATATTTTTGCTACTGTATGAGATAGCTCAGGCTGAGTCAGAGATCCTGTCTTTGGTGCCAAAGCACACTGTGTCATGATGCTGCAGGAGGATGGATGACACCTCCTTCTTCTGAGCCCCTTATTACTGTTTAATCTCTTGGAGTGGGTCTAGAGGAGGGTCACAGAGATGATCAGAGCACCTATCCTATAAATAGAAACTAAGAAAGCTGAGGTTCTCCTCTGTGGAGAACAGAAGGCTCTGGGGACACCTCACTGTGGCCTTCCACTAAATATAAAAAAGAAGTAGAGTGACCTTTTACATAGGCAGATAATAATAGGATAAAGCAGAATGATTTTAAATTAAAAGATGAAGAGATGTTAGGAAGAAATTCTTTACCGTGAGAGTGCTGAGGCACTGGATAAGGTTGTCTAGAGAAGTGGATTCCTTTGGTGCTGATCAGGCTCCACTGCCTCTATATTTGATTTTTTTTAATCACCTTTTCATGCACTTTTCATCCTTCTTTAGCTTTTGGTTTGCATGCTATAAATGATGTTTAGATCTCTATGCTGAGAAATATATGAACTTCAAAAATCAGCTTTCTCTCATCAGTATCTATTAGGGGCTTTCAGTTTTGCTCCTGAACAGTAATTTGATATATCTAAAGTATTTCATTTGTTTTCTAGTACTTCAAATTGACTTGGTTTTATTATGGCTTGCCTTCCTTTAGCAAATGGAAGTAGATGACTGCAAGAGCATTATTTACTGTCAATTATAAAGTCTGAGTGGCATTACTGTGTAACCCACACAGCCAGTGAAGTCCCCAACGTAGGAAAACATTATATTAAAACTGGCATCTGCTTGTACTGAATCTTTTCTCTTCTACCCTTCACATTAAAAATACAAAAGCATAGATGAATCCAATGAATTAAAAATAAGTTGCTCATTTGGAGTCAGAATGCAAATCCAATAGGTAATAAATTTCAAGAACAATTAGATTAAATTCCTTTTAAAACCTTAAGAAAATATTTCATGTTTATGTTTATATGGCATCTTAACTCTAGCTGCTGTCAGATTAATCCACAAAGTACCTTCTTCACAAGAAAAAAAAAAAAACAAAACATAAGTTCTTTGCTTATAGAAAAGCTTCTTACTTTTATATTTGTTTTCCCCCTTATTGTTTTAGTGTCGTCTGAAGTATTACCATAATGACTAATTTGTCATCAGCAATCAAACCTTATGTATAAAAAGTCTGATTTTTCAGCTACAGGAAGGAAAAAGACCATTTGAGAGTTTAGGCATTTTTTCTAGATTTCGATCAAATCCCAGTTACAAATTTCAGAAAACTATAAAATGGAAATACCATTTTCTCTTAAAAAACCCCAAAAACTCAGAATATACATCCTTAAAAAAACCCAAAAAAACCCTCTCACCTACCGAACCCCAAACCCTACACCAGCCACCTCCCAAAAAACAGAGCCTGTCTTGATTTCTGAAGTCAAGACAGTGGCAGCTCCACTTTCCTGTTTTATTTTCTCTTATCCCAGTAGTCAAGGAAGCTGCATGAAGGGGGCATGTTAGAGAGATGCCATCAAAAGTGTTATAGAGGCAGTTTGCCAGCACATGGGCTGTGGTTTGTTGAGGTTTATACTTAACCAAGGAAAATGCACAGCAGTGAACACATCTGATCAGTCCACAGCCAGTAGGAGAAAGCTGTGCTTCACAATTTAAGGGACAGTCCCATCAGCCACACGGAACCTAACACTGGGCCATTGACATGGCCGTAATCAGATGAGAAATCGGATGCTCTATTCATATTTCTGGGGCTTAAACACATGATAATAGGTCATCCTTTCATCATGGAATGATAATATCATAGTGGAATATTCTAAGAATAAGAGCTATAGAAAATTAAATTGTGCTTGAAGGAATAGTATTTACAATTCTAAAGCTGATTTAGGGTATTTTAGCTACCTTTTGAGTATAAAGCTGCATAAAGACTAAACTTTAATTTCTGTGTGACTGAACTAAAACTTCAGACACTATTTTTAAAATAAAAAAAAATCCTATGCATTTATCGGATTACTCCTGCATTATGACATCTGAAGCTAGAAAATAGACTTTCAAAAGCTGAATGTAATCTAGGATCAGCTTTGTGCTCTAAGGACATTTGCATCACAGTCCACCTTTTCTCCTTGAAATTTTATTATGTCAACATGAGAAACTTGCTCTGGACTGGAAATAAAGCTTAAACTTGCAGTTATCTAATATATATCTTCTTTTACTTCTTTTTTTTTTAATGAAGGTCAATTGTTTTATTAAAATATGCATAGAAGTGAGAAATGTGCCATCATTGCAGATAATAAATGTAGGTAACGCCTGTAAAAATTAGGAAACATGCTGAGATTTTTTCACTGAGGCTGTGTGGTTTGTCGAGGCTCGGTGTGTCCCACTTCAGGGACAGAAAGACAAGCAGGCACAGAGCATCGTGAGGGAACAACTCTTCTTTTTTATTATTTACAAATCTGACTTTATTTAAACATTTGTACAGAGGTCAAGAGATTGGTTATAGAGGTCGCCACTTCTCAACCTGGATGGTGGACATCACCATCAACCATTTCTTCTCTCAGAGAAGTATGCAAACATTTTAAAAATACACATTGTTTAGATGAAGTTGCGTGAGACAACGACAGAAGGCAGAAAACTCAGGGCAACAAGGCTGAGATTTTTTTTCACTGATTTCTTGGTCTTGAAAACTTTGCTTTTGTATTAGAACTTTGTATATTTTTGCCTGGGTATTTTCTCCTAATATATTCAAGAGAGACAGATAAGATTATATTGTATTTAGAGATACAGCAATTATTCATTTTCCAGTTAATACCTGAGAAAAACTCTTCTTGATTTTATTTATAAAATTCTGAAGTTATTTTTTGCACACTAAAATTAGTGCTTTTAAGGTCGTATTGCCTTTGACTTGGAAAACTCAAAAGATAAACAAAGAAAAGCTCATAGATAAATTCTAACAGAATCAACAGAAAAGTTGAATTCAAGCAAACACAAAGGCTGTGATTCAATAAAATTGTGTAAATATTTTATTAATCTTGACCCTTAACTTTGGAATGGGAAAAAAAATGAAAGTTTAGTTTTTGTGTCTGGTAGACAAGATCTTCTTAG